>OY292354.1:3580200-4811985 GCA_958496195.1 Timandra comae | reverse complement strand
ATCTAAATCTTCTAAAAAAGCAGTGACGTGAGGGGTATTAATACCCATTATGATGAATAAAATTTTATTTCTCTATCAGATCCCACTACACTACACTGCAGACCTCCTTCACTGATAATATTAATGCAATCAGGAAGAATAGGTATAATCTCCACAGTTAGGGCCTATTTCACGACTTTCAAGTAAATTTACTCGCCAAGTAAAGTTCTGTCTCTTTCTTACTTTATATCAAGTGTCAAAGACAAAACATATGAGTAGGTACTCGGAACGTTACTTAAAGATAGTGAAATGGGCCCTTAATCTCTCAAACTCTAGAAAGTTAGATAGGTAACCATAAGGAATAATACCTGTATAAACATATCTTATTCGTATATAAAGTAAGATAACAACTGAAATGTTTCAAAACTGTGCATTAACTCATATTATCGGATAAGTTTTCAACAGTATTTCAACTCTATTAAAAGTTAGGCATGTGTGGGGGGACGCTCCAAGGTTTCGTTCCAACATTGTCTACGCCAGGTGTTCTGAATGATAGTTGTCTTTCTATTCCAGTCCACAATTTGGTTATAGTTTAATGTATGCTGGAATTATGCTTATTCGTACTAGTGGTTTGGAAAACATATTTTATTAACGTGCTTGATAATGAGATTTGTTTTTTTGCGTGTAATTTTATCCTCGTTAGTTGATTACACATTTAAACTGAATAGGTAGATTCTGATTTTCATTTGATGATTCTAAAAGAATAATATTTTCTGGAATAGGGGTATTAGTAGGTTTTTCATATCTTTTGTGATTATTCGGTACCAGTAAAATTTAGAAAAAAAAGTTCTTACCTTATCGCTATTTCCATCAATGCAGTCGTTTGTTAGTGAAGTAAGAGACACCACAAATCTACCAGGAAACGAGTATATCAATAACATATGAATGTACTGATATTATTCAAAACGATTTCTGCTGTAGGTAACATCAGAGCTACAAGCCTGATGGTTTTTTAACTTGATTACACGGTTGTAACGTTAGAAGGGAGGAGGCATATCGTTAACGACTTTTCGAGTTTATATCTCACTGAATATTCACGTATAAAAAGCATTAAACAACTACCTACATATCGCGGTTCACCAGCTGCCAAATTTCAAAGATAGAACTACATGGTCCAATTAAAAATTCTTGTGACATACAGACGCGTAAAATGATTAGAACTTAATTTGTTAAAGCATATAATGTTTTTTTACTAAGTAAGTTATATTTTATGTATGATTGAATCTTTAGCAGGTACATGTTGTGGAACTTAATGAAACTGCATTTAATTTTAGACTCAAGTACTCTTAAGATACAATGGTACACTCTCTGGTAGACCTTAAATAACTAAATAACGTTTCCGTTCTCTCTACCATTAGCAATGAAACCTTAAACGTTTTGCACGAATAAAAAAATAATCCCTAACCCCCGGATGACTTGGGAATCGGCGGGATGAAGTCAAAAATATGTGTACTCATGTACATTTGGTGAAACCACACGCGTTCCCGGCCCTCTTTAATTAGTGCGGGGGCTCAGAAAGGTCATACGTTAATTGCGGTTCCAACACAAGGAAATACGACTTAAAACCTTTGAGTAGTCCCTTTCAGATTATTCTGTATTATTTATCACTCACCTGTTTGTAACGGAATTGTTTGAGGTCTCCTATTTTATTTACGCGGTTGTTCTCGCTCGCTGTATCATGTCGGATGTGATTATGGAGGCAGCGAGTGAGGATCTCTGGTGCAGAGTGTTTATCGCTGTCTTAGGGGAAAATGTTTCTGGTTCGATGCCGAAGGGCCAAATTCTTGGATGCACAGATATTAAATATTTCTGAATTGTCTGATGTGAGGGAATTCAGGAGTAAGTATTTTTTAATGATGTCACGCAAACAATTATCATTTAGTCAGTCTATGATCAAAGTATTATAATGTCTCAGCTAACGGCAGCTTACTCCCACTCACGACTGCTAATGGTAAGCTGTGGTGACTGCATGTCTCCGTCACATAGCAATTACTATTCAAATTTCAGCTTCTAATTGTTGGCAATACTACGTTATCAATAACCAAAGGAAACGGCACAGAGAAGAGCGATTAACAGCGATCTGGTTCCATTTCCCCCTACCTGGAACAGGTCGTCCGTCCCACGATAACAATATTAACTGACAAATGAAGTGAAAATCCAATAACATTTAACAATCTACAGACATTAATGTCTACAAAATATTATTCATTTTACTGGACGGCAATTTATTTTGTTATGGATCCCTTCATTTTACATTGGGTAATTTCGTTAGATTACTTCACGGTAAATAGCCTTTAAAATTTTATTATTATATATTTTGAACGTTCAAATAATCATAAAGTGCTTATGACAGGTTGTAAAAAATCACACAACAATATTTTCCAATTTTTTTTGGTAATGTCTTGTTTTATAACACGACGCTTGCAATATTTACGATGTAACAGGTTCGGAGTAAATTATATTAGTTTGATGTGGTGTTTTGTGGGTGTATTACAAAGAAACGGGGTTGCAATGTTCTGATTCTTTCCATAACCCGGCATATTTTGAGGGTAAAAAGTTCTACTACTAGATATTATCAAGTATGTTTATATTCCTAAAGGTGATTTATTGGATTCTTCAACCCCAGCAAAAAGTTAAACGTTTTGGAATATTAAGTAAGTACGTATTTTACAAAGAGAAAATTAAATTCAGAAGCTAGTGTATCGTTTCCAATAAAATTTTTATTATTGTGTTGAACGCAGGTAAAACTGGCACGCAGTAAGTGATTAATATTACTTAATATATAAAAAATACTTTGAGTATTTGCCTTTTAGTTACTTTATTTCATCACTCATAATTATTACTAAAGTATTTCATATACTAGTTCAATAACTAGTTCTAGGAGTATTTTATCTTACATTTATTTGGAAATGAAAAAGTATTTTCTTTGACAAATTAATAAACTTTTTTTCTATGTATCAGTAAGAAAATTAAATATCTACATAGTATAAAACAAAGTCGCTTTCTCTGTGCCTATGTCCTTATGTCCCTATGTATGCTTCGATCTTTAAAACTACGCAACGGATTTTGATGCGATTTGTTTTAATAGATAGAATGATTCAGTGGGAAGGTTTTTAGCATAATTTTATCCCCATATTCCTACGGAAACGGGTACTACGCGGGTGAAACCGCGGGGCTCCGCTAGTGAATTATAAATTTAAATGGTATTAAATGTTCTATACAATTTAAACACTCGCAGACTAAACATAGACTACTTCAGCATTTACAATATTGTTTTACATTTTTTTTCTTTTTATTTTGTGCTTCGCATCTTACGTCTACATACTCGTAATACTCGTAGCTTGGTAGATTTTTTGTTTCATACATTCAAGAGAAGCTTATAAACCAATTCTTTACCATCAAAAGCTATAAATTATAGACATTTTATTACGTCAAAACATTTCACATTTGTCGGTTCGCCATAAAGTAAGTTACAACAGGATATTTTGGATCAAAAAATGATCTGGATAAAACAGAATCGGTGCAAAGCAAAGCAAAGCTATGGGCATCGACAAATATAACATAACATAATCATTCACTACATCTTCTCATTACAGTAACTGACCCCTAACTAAGATCGAAGCTTGTATCTAGGTTATCAGAAACTACGAACACACTCATATCGACGGGTAGTTTAATATTTGGTTTAACCAAATACCTAATAAGTATCAAGATTTTTCAAAAGGGTCGAACCATGGTTGAACTTTAAAAAGAAGAAAATTTTAGTTGGTAAAAGAATACATTTCTGAAAGCACTTTTTTCTTTTTAAGCCTTTATTAAATAGAAGCGGTTAGATAAGCAAATGGTCATAGAAAAGAAAATAATATCGCAGTGGAGCTCAGATGAAAACAAAGAAATTTTCAATAAATGAATAGTGCTTTCAATAATATGCGATAAACGTTGTTTTGTTCTAATGTTCCGAGATTTATTCGATTATTATTTTATTGTGAATATGATTAGTCATTAAATTAAATGGTGTTATGAAAATATTGTTGTTGAGGGTAATAAAGGTTAAATGCTGTTCAATTTGATTCAGGTTTAAGTGACTAACTTTACTTATTTGATGTAGAGTAAAGCGAGTGTTCTTGTATTATTTTTTCCAATAATTTGGAATCTGCTCTAAAGATTTGGATCCCTCCTCAAACTGTTTATACTTACGCTGAGATCTTTTAAACCACTTAACAGATTTTAATGCAGTTTTCAGAAATTAATAGTGTTTTATATTAACGTAGGGCACAGCTAGTTATATATGTATATATCCCATATATTTACCACGAATTCAAAGAAACTAAAAATAGATCCTTGTTGTTGACTTATTTATGGCGCCCCTACACATCGCCCAACCCCTGTCGTCGACCTTCGTGAATCGTAGTTCATCGCAGTCTTCAATGGAGAGACTTGTGTGGATTATGCACGCGCCATTAGCTCAGTTCACGCCTTTGTGTTGGCCCCACTGTCTCTTTAACTCATTGTCATTCAGGGCTGCCAAGTGGACTGACTTAATTATACGCGTCTGCATTTCTCACGTCTTTGTACTTTAATATACGGATTTGTGTGGGATAGTTGTGACGTCATTGTGAATTTTAGGGGGACTCTCGACAAGGGAAACTTGAGGAGATAAGTGATTACTTGACACGACTCTAATATACGTAGATATATCTGGGAGAAAAGGAAAGGATGCGTATTTGTGTTTAGATAATATAGAGACTACTAACACAGTACGTATATACGCATTTATGAAATGAACAGTCATAACAATATTTATTAAGACACGTCTTATCTAATCTTTTATCTCATTTTTAATATCATAAACATAGAGCTCACAATCTCAAAAAAAAAAAGAAGTATAATATTATAATTGAAACCATACCCAAAACTGTCCACAAAAGTTCAAATCCAAACAATACTATCTAGTCAACTACATTATCTAAACAACACTATTGTAATTCAAAATTCAAGTTAGACATTAGATATTAGTATATCCGTTCATATCGGTATCAGATCAAGTTCCTAAAAGCAAAAGTTGAAGACACATTTGAGGAGGAGCTAATGTAAATGTTGATACAGGAACTCATGACTTTACTGTCTCACCTTTGCGCGTTGAATTGATAATGCTGCCTCCGTATTTTGCAGTCAGACTATGTTTCAATTTGAAATGGAATACTCGTACATTTGGCGACGATAGGTACTGTGAAGCGATGTACATTTCATTTTTGTTTTAGGTAGGTGAAATCGTTTGATTTGTATTGTAGAAGTTGGTGTTTGTTTTTGTATGTAAATTGATGATGATGATGAATGAGAGTGTAAATTATGATATTTGTATGTCATACCGAAATTATTTTAAAACCCTAAAATCCTTATATTCCTTAATAAAATACATAATAAATAAAAATTTCAAGCAAAACTATCCAAAAACATACTAAATTTCATTTTAACAAGAACTTAATGTTTAATTAAAACTTTAAAGAGAATAACGGCCGCATGTGATACAGGCCATCCTAGTTGGAGTTTGATAATTAACATTTAGTAATAAGGGGACTCAGGTGGACCTTATCTGCCCATGATTAGTAAGATCGACCCACCGAGTGGAATGCATTATTGATACTTCACTTAACTTCCGCAGCGATTTGTGATAGGATGGCGCGGAATATCTGGCATGTAATATACAAGGATAATAACTATATATTACAATTTATATGGGTTCAACTTTAAGACGCAAACAATCGATCCAAAACATTAAAGTTACGAAGAAATCATAATCGAAACAGATCAAAAACCGAAGCTTGTCCATTTTTTATGTGGATCAAAATTACATCGAACTTGACTAATAACATGGTGTCATCATTAAGACTAGTTATATTGAATTAACACATCTTTCAAAGGGACAATCACCGCTCAATTTTCCAAAAACAATTAATGGTACGTCATAAGCACCAATCAATTGAAAGGTCAGTTGAAAACAGTTCAAATTGAAAACAATCATATCACAATCGCCACAGTAACCGCATCCGTTTGGTCCCGGAAAACCAATATGAGAAACATTTTGTTATAAAACCGTTTATATAAAACATTGTTTACGTAGTGTTAGTACCGAGATATTTGTATTTACTTACGTATCAAACATGTCATGGATTGAATTGGAATACAAAGGGAATAAGGTTTTTTGTTTACTTCATAACCTCAAACAAAAGGTTATTTCCATTCGCGCGATCACTAGGGAGTTGCATTGCCCACCAAAAGTTTTGAATCGATAGCAGATCAGATGCAAAATAAGAAAGTGATTATTCTTTCCCTGTTGAGTTTGTTAGAGTGTAATCTATAAATATATTAGCCGTCCTACTGTTAGTTTTTATCTCTTTTTTGCAGCGTTTAATTAGTCAATTATTCAATGAAAGAGTTGTATTTAGGTGATCTCACAGAAGTTGTAGGTGGAAAATCTTAGTTGTGTGTGATTTTTTTATAACTTACCTTGCACAAACTTATCTTTGATTATCGTTGTAGTTTCATGTTATAAAATCAGTATCGAATAGTCAATGCGGCAGTAAGTGTGGTAGTTCTTAATATATTTATGTAAGACATGGTGTAAACATTGCTTTTCTTTGATTAATCTAAAAATGATATACAATAAGTATTTATTTTTTAAGCGTTATTAACTAAAGCGAAAATGATTATAAACTCCATAAATATACTTCATTTGATTCTGTAAAACGTATCTAAAAATAACATCATCTCAGATTTATTCAAACTAGTCATACCTTAAATGTACTGGCTAAAATAGTTACTGGAAATCTAATGGCTGCTTACTATTTTTACTCTCTGTCGGTACAAATTTAATTATATCAAGGCTTTTTACTTTTAGGAATCCGTACAAAATCTTAGTCTATTCTATATCACTTACTTTAATTTTCTTATAATGGAAACATTAATTTACTTAATAAGTATTCTATACATATAATACACCTCTGTTTTGATTCTCAGTCAGATAGGCCGTTCACTGACTGTCAGGGGCTTGAACTGTGAACATTTGTTATAAAAGTTCTTATAATGTATGTAGGTGAGTGCTAAGATTTTTGGGAATTTATCCCTTAAAGTGGTAAAAAAGGGATGAAATTTGGAAGAATTTCCTCCAATTAGATAAAGCTATGGAAATTGATATTTAGCAGCAATTCCTTGGAAATTAGAAAAGATGCATTTCGTTGTGTTTTTAAATAAAATTATTTATAACAAACCCACGCCTGTAAAGCCCTGATACAAAACAAGTCAGTTATAAAAGCTTTTAACTAAAATACCGATGCGATGCGATTATTACTGTCTCTCTATGAAATATTATTTGTAATGGTACGAGTACATATTATTGTGTTGCTTATCAATTCGATTGTGAAATATTGAGTGCTTCAAATTTTGCTAATGGGTTTCCCAGGTTTTACGCTCATTACATTATAATGTGTTTTAAGTAAGAGTTAATTATGTTCGTTTTCATTAATTGATTTTGACAACGTAATTTTGTGGGTATTCACTATTTTTACTGAACGATTTGGAGCGACCATAATAAAACAATTAAATTAGAAATTTAAAAAACCCCCAACACAATTACTTTCAAACCCCATAACTTTTAAACGGGTCAACTGATTTTCATCAAACATGTCTAAGAACACTAGCACGTAAGTCCCCTTTAATACAAAAAAAAACTAAATTGAAATCGGTTCATCCGTTCGTGAGCTATGATGCCACAGACAGACAGATACACACACACACACACACACACAGACACGTCAAACTCATAACACCCCTCTTTTTGCGTCGGGGGTTAAAAATAAAGTCAGTCGAGACACTTTTACCTGCGGAACCCTCGTTTCTCAGTATTTGAGTGAACTAAAAATACTAAACCGGTTTTTGAGTAAATCTCTCAAAAGTATGTAGTCACCGCAAAACACGATATTAGCAGCAAATTTAAACTCTTCCAAACTCCATTCTTTAAAAACATCATAAACATTTATAACGACAATCGTGTACAACAAATATTAATTCATGTTTCAATTTCCTAAAATAATTTACGAGAAGTGGATCAGTCGCGTAAACACTTGTTACACAGTTCTGGAACGAATGGCATCAATCACATGACGTCTCCTAAGATTGCCCAAATTAAGGGCGTTTTGGAGTCTTCCTCCGTCGACGAAAAATAATGGTTATAATTCAACTCTTCTGGTTACATTTATAATTCTGACTCTTAATACTTATTCCCCCTGTTTTTCGTTGTACAAGCATTATTTTAACATTTTTGTCACAAGTATTTTGAAATAATTGATCGTTGTTTTGGGATTCTTTGTAAAATCTATTCTTTTAAGTCTTAAGTGAAGTTATAAGCTAAGTTACAGGTTCCTTAGAAGTTGTGGCTAAAGCTAAACACAATTCGGTTATCACAATAATATTCTACGCGGAAGTTTGTATATGTTTCTGTAGTTGTAGTTTGTTCAACTTCAAACTACAGAACGGATTTTGGATGAAATTACACACACATAAAGTTTTAAGGGTCTTGATTAACATAGGATACTTTCTGAAAATTCTTAAAATATAAGAATTGAGGCGACGATTCCACTACATATAATATATATAATATACTATTTCAACACACTTGCTCATAAAGGGGCTCTTATTTGTGCAAAAACAGTTGAATAATGACACGTTTTATTCACTAGTGAGTTATAGATTGTTTTTTTAAATTGCTTTGTTTTTAAAAAAGTTTCGATATCAAAAAAATTGTGTCCATACATTTTAAAAACAAACTTCAACTATGTTGCCTTACTTTTGGTAGGTCTATGGTCGATTCCATTCATTCATTCATTCGTTTTTTTTTTAATAAGTGTATTCTTATAGTCCTTGGCCGATCACCATTGTTGTATTGGATGCGCGCGAATAGAAAAACTGTTTATTTATTAGCGAAAAATTATAATTTCTTCGCAAATGTGTTGAAAAACGTTGTATGGTACACGCGTGTATTGATGATTACTACCTCGGCTATCTTCTGACCCTCGCCTGACGGCTCGGGCCTCAATAGCGCCTCGGAAGTAATCACCAACTTACCTCGCTTGTACCATAAATAACTATTTTCTAGTACATCCTTTGTTATTTATAAATTAGTATCTAGATAATCCTAGAAACATTGATTGTTCTATTATTAGGCTAATGTAATGCATCCATAATTAAAACATACATTGTTATCATAACCGTTATTGATATTTTATCTATTCCAATGTATTCGAATCGATAATTCCGATTAGTGTTTGCATTCCGCGATTACTTACTAAACCTATTTCCTTTTGATTTATATTATAAATTACTTTTGTAAAAGGAGAAAGGATCTTTCCAATACAAATTGCTCTTTTGTTTTTTATCTCAGCTACAATACTTCGGACCGTTACCTCATGATTCCGTCATTTCTTGACAAATCTTGTTTTTTAATATTTTGTGCAAGTCACATAGATTGTTTTTAAACTCGTGTTTGAAATCACGAACTAGCATCAAAAAAAAATATCTTGATATATATTTGTTTTTAGGTATATTAATTTTGTTTTTAAAATGTAATTAATTTGTGTGTTATGTTCATAAAAAACATGAAGAAGTTAAAACTTCTTTATGTTTTCATGAAGAAGTTAAAACTTCTTTATGTTTTTATGATAGACTAAGATATATGTACTTATATAACATTCCTGAACATTTGCAACTTTCATATCACTTCTTGTAGATATAAAATACTATCTTTATATTTATCAGACACTAGCGGCCCGCCCCGGCTTCGCACGGGTCCAATTTTCCCGTTGATTTTCCATGTTTTTTTTTACATAAGAACCTTCTCCTAATAATAACAAATACAACAAAAAAAGAATTAGTGAAATCAGTCCAGCCATTCACGCGTGATGCCGTGACCAAGGAAACCGGGTTTCATTTTTATATATATAGATTTCTGACAGTAAAAAGCGCTTTGATTGACATACATCGTAAGTCATCAGTCCCTTAGGAGTTGTGGGGACTCTTAAATAAAACACAATAACTTGAAGAAATTCTTACACAAATGTGTTATTAGGTAGAGTTCAAATCCGGTATTCTATATATTTTCTACAGACAATGAGGTATCCTTTTCACAAATGTCTGCGAATATTCTATTATAATAATTTCTCGTAAATCTTCATATAATCCTGTCTAACACATAAAGATTACAATGATTGATAGTAACCACGTAGCTATTTAATTTTCCGATCAATTACTTAGTAAATGAGTCGGCGTTTTTTTCGCCTGTTGGTCAAATCACCGTTTACTTTAGGGGCTGCTAATACATCTTGTTCGTTTGACTTTAGTTATTTTCATTAATAATCAGTTTACGGTTATCTTGTTACTTGTTAACTGTAGCAAGCGATAGGAACTTTCGAGAATTTCTTAGAAATACTCGCTGTTCTGGGTATCTTAAGCACTGTTGAGCGATTCTGTCGAAGAAGAGCTGTGTAAGCCAGTTAGTTTATAGTACGAGGAATAGCATATACAATTAATTCATGTTTTATTTATTTCACAGAGACTTATTAATTTCACATCCGCGTTCATCTATTTTAAAGTTCATCAAATAAAAAAACATTAATGTAAGCTGTGATTTACGAAGTCACTTCAACAGTTTAAAAGTATTCCAATTTCCTCGAATTTTATAATTGCGTGTAATAAAAGCATACGCAAGATAAAATATCTCGATTCTGAGTAAAATAAATAAAAAAAGATACAGAAAATTTCGCAGAGAAGGTATCGTAATCGAAATAAATAAAATGTAAGAAGTATAAAGTAAACGAAGTCAACACAAACTCATTACAAAAAATCAAAGAGAAATCTTACTTAATTTAGTTTAGTGAAGCGCCATGTGATATATTCAATTACGGATAAAGTCTTCAAGGGAAGTACGGATTCGGTAAAATTAAGAGACAGCAAGACATGTTCTCCATTTTATTTTATTATTTTTGTAACAATTTTAACATACATTGTTCGGAAGAAGTTACATATTTTATTCGTTTCTACTTTTAGATATATGCGGAAATATTTTTAATTGCAATTTTGAGGGGTATTGGAATAAAGTATTGCGAAACATTGCACTTGAATTTACAAGAATTTGAAAGATATTATTGTCTTTGTTTATCGAAATATAAAAAGAACCGTATCACAAAAGCAAATCTCGTATATCAATTGTGTTTAGTTAATACCATTACTACATATTTATAAAAACGTGAGATCATATTTAAAGATAGTACAGACCCTCATATTGCAGTAAGATCATAGACATGACATAAACAAATTTAAGTATAAAGGTCAAAAATTATTAGGTACTAACTTCAAAATTGCAATTAAAAATGAAGCAATTCAAATATCCTTTACGTTTCAAATGCTCAGCAACTATTAACTGTTAGAGTATACATATTAATATTTGAAACAAATACTGAAGTAAATAGTCTCTATTGGTTTGTTTGATTATAGTTTCGATATATTTTATTTACAAATATTTACGTTAAACAATATATTTTATTTAATTCAGTCCAATGACATTAAACCATAGTTTTTACATTTAGTTAGGCCAAGTTAGGGTTTTATATTATTGTATAGTAAAAATATATATTAAAATTTAAACAAGACAGACGATGGAAAGTTTTTGATTATTTAATAAGCAAGTATGTAATGCATACGTACCGATTTTCGAATCCATCGGCTAGTTGTGGCCACATATGTTCTTCATCAGAAGTATGATGCGCGTTGTGCAAAAGGAAGTAAAAGAAACATAAATTGAAATAAATCAATAAGAAACATAAAATCCAAAAGGCTTCCCAGTAGTTTAACTATTTAGTTCAAACGTTGTACTAGTGAAGGGATTTTGTCTCAGTAGTTCAACTAAGTATACAATACTTTTGAGAGTTGAATCAAAATAAGAATTAGATATTAAATAACAGTCAAAGTAGGTCGAATATGTGGGTTTTTTGTAAAATGGTAGTTCAATAGTAGAACAAAACAGTAGTACTTACTAATTGGAACGCCAAAGAAATAAATTCTTGTATCAACAAATTGACTTTTGTATACAGTTAAGTAAAAATTGAAATAATGTCATATTGGACGTTATCAAGAAATGCAATATACATGGCACATTTATTAATATAAATAATATATAATTTCACACACATCGCAGTAAATAATTATTTATAACAGTTATAGACATAGGATCGTTCATATTCACTATAATTATAATTGTTTATATACGACTATAATATAAACTATATACAACTTTATAACTAGTTATTATCACGTTACATGCCGTTTTAAAAAAATCTATTTTTAACATAAATCGCAGATATATTAAAAGTTTTAATTTTCGTTAAGTTCCCGTTATTTTGACACAGAAAATTCAAATCAAACAGCTTGGTATTAGAGTATAAATTTGAATGTTTGTATAAAGGCCGTGATCAGTGATAGTGATGTGACTCTCGTCGCTATATTTGTGTCGGTAATTGTTATTTTTCCGTCGTTTGAATACCATTTGTTTGCGCGATCCGGCACTCGGTTGCTCTTTGTGTTGTCTATGTCATTTGGTTCTTCGTCGTCGTACGAATCAGTTCCGTATTCATCGTCCGATGTCATCCGTATATCCGGATAATGATACGCGTGCCTATCGTTGCCTGGTATTTCTGTGTAACAAAAATGTATCGTTAAACTCTATTGTCGATACCAATAAACAGGGTTCAACAACATGTGAATTAATAAGTGTTTTCTCTTTTTCGTTTCGATAAAAAATATGTGTGTTTGAAAGGGAAATTGCAATGAAACAAAACTCTTTGCATGAAACTAAAGTATCCTAGCTATATCGGAGCGTTAATCTTGAAGATACCAATAATAATTTTAAATTGGACTTACCATATAACCTAATTTTACTTTCGACGTCTCCTAGAGAGTTCTTCGCGACACATATGTAGCTGCCGAGGTCTTCTCGCCGTATATTCTTAATGGTCATCATCATTTCGGCTTCGAACATAGACTTCTGTCGCACCAGCATTTCGTGATGTTCTGATGGTATTATCAGCTCACCTGTATAAGATTGTATATTTAATAAACTAGTATTAACTCAAATGATGTTTAAAACTATTATTGAGACATCGCTCAAGTGAGACAGTGTCCTGTTTATAGAGCGCAAAACTCGGAACTTCCATCCCCAGAAATGATTCTCCGCCCCCTCAGCCGCTACGCGCGGGCGTAGTCCTTTTCCAAGCGACGACGCGACGGGCGGGCGGCAGCGGTGCGAGATTTCGCGGTTTGCGGTCTAGAAGATGAAAGTTGGTACTCTTATACAAAGTTTCATACTTCTAGACCACATACCTTTCTTAATACTAACGGTAAGGTTTTAGCTAATTAATCGCAGTGTTACTACGAAATTTTATAATTAAATTTGTGGTAACGTCCCAAAACCGATATAGAATATATTATATGCGCGGAAAATATTTGAAATGACACTCACTATCGGAATACTAAGAATCATTTCTCGGATGAAGGACTAGTTTCTTAATTTTTGGAAAAAAAAACTTAACGTTTTTTAGAGCATATTTAAAAATATTTCAGGCACACCAATTCTTAAATTAGTAAAAAGAGAGAGATATTGAGATACTCAGACAGACATTTTAGATAAAATAATTACATTGATATTGCAGTAATAATATAAATGAAATTCCTTTGATATTCATGTTTAAGAACCTATCAAATGAAATCACAAAGCGAATACCCTTAACTTATTTTGAGCACAAAAACACCCACTAGTCTAGCCTATTCTTTGCGGAGAGGAGGCAAATTAATACAAGGCAATTTAGATTTTAATCAAAACAACTTACAATCATAGTACTTAAAAAGTAATTATAAACAATTTTTGATTAACAAACATAATTTATTTATAAATATATTTAGAATACAAAATTTTACTAAAAATCATTTGTGGAGCATAATTACTTGAAGAAATTTTATTAGAGGTTTGGTACGGTGATATAGGTTTTGGAGTCAGATTTTTATAAAAATATCTTAGAAATACCTAAATTTTTATTACATGCAACCTTAGAATTATAAACATAATTTATCTTTGTAAAATTTTCCACTTACAAGTACCGAAATACAAATTAATACGCGGTACAAAACACAAACTGCGGTACGCATAAGACACATTATAGATAAATTGTTCAATATAATGTTAGAGATACCTCAGGCATACAATTATGAGTTTGCCAGATACGATCTTGTACAGATATAATTTTAAACAAAACAATTCTGTTACGTGTTCTGTGTTTCAAAGCAAATGTTGGTAACACACCTTTTCGTTTACCCAACTTTACAATATTGATATCACCCCATACAGAAAACACTTGCTTTCAAATTCAATATTAGAATTTCATCTTACCGCGACGAAGTTTTATGAAAAATGTAAAAAGTTCGTGCAGACACCTAGAGTTTTATGACTGCCTTATAATTTGTTTCATTTTATCGTGGATGCCTCTTCGACTGACTTAATCAAATGGTATTACCATTTGAATTTTCTTTTGCGAACGTTTTCGAAGGTTTTATATACTTACCTGTCGTAAATTTGACGAAATGCCAATAAATTGGTAATAAAATAAAGTTTTTTTTACTCAATATAATATTATTTCGATCTACATCTTATGATTATTTTATGTTCTAGGTTTAAGGTTTAAGCGCTGAATAATCAATTTCGAAAATGACTTAAATCTACTGATTCTAGAAGTCTAATTATAGTAGAAGAAAAATAATATATTCGTTAATATTATTTTAGCAAGAATTTTCTTTAATTTCCAGAACAGTAATCGATCGATGGGTGAGGCCTATGTAGAAAACGTTGCTACTATGACGATGATGATTAAACATAAACATTTAATTCCAAACCTTAAAAACAGTTAAAATAAAACTTATTTTACCTGGATCCTTAACCCAGTAGTTGATGGACTTGGGTGAAGACTCGACGTAGCATTCAAGAGTGACGTCAGTGCCCAATGGTGCTCCCACCAGCTGGTTCGGTACTTGAATCACTGGATGAACTGCATTACAACAAAACATTGTAAAATACACCTTAAGTGTGTCAGTATAAAGCTTAATTAGGGATGCTTTTATATCTCCAGAGTATTACTGCGACGGAGCATAAAGGTGTATTCTACATACAAACATGCATTTATGTGTTTTCCCGTGAGTTATAAAACATACAAAGATATTTGCTACATATGATTAGCTTGTACTGTGTAGCGTGCAAGGTGTAATACGTGTCTGTTTATTATTTTATCTCCCGCTGTTTCTCCACTTTATTTTAAATATAAAACTATTTGAAATTAAATTTTAACGCAGACATTATTTAGATTGACAGAGCTTTGCAGCAATTTATAATTTGAGTTTTCAAAGCGAGTAAATGGATTCTGCAGTTCTAAAAAGTTTGTAGCTATTTTTCGCGCTAATTTGTGGTAGGATATTTGTATTATAATGCTTTCTAAAAGATATAAATAAACTAATTTTAACAACATACTGGCCTGGAGAATTGTTATTTAGTTCCCAGAATAGGTAATATGATAGGTCAACAGTTTGAAAATCTAGAATGTATCAAATTTTTTATACTATATTTACTTAGAGTTTCTCTAGATCTGTTGGATTCTATGGAATTAGTTTTGGATAGATTTCGACGTTTTTCTGCCGTAAATCCAAATTAGTATTCAAAATTTTCAACAATTGGGGAAGAATTGGGGTATGAACCTCCGTAACTTGTTTAGAACAGATCTCAAAATGAATCCTTAGTTTTTTTTCTATTTTTAAAACTTTACTATGTGATTCTGAAGAAGAATTTCGCGAAAAAGTAATAGTGATTCAATACCTTTTTCAATGAACTTTTAATCAAAATAACTCTAAAGAACAATTACAAACATGCTTGATACAAAACCTACCACTACCCACGCGTAGACATCACGCAAACTTCAAGTACAAAGTAAAATAAGTACTAAATAACAATAAAACTAAAAACTAAGTAAAATTAAACTTACTAAAAACTAAATACAAACCACGAACGCCGCACAATAGGTAAACTAATACTCTCAATATAAACTTACAATGTACACTGATGTGGATCCTCTTGCTGACTGTGGGTGGCACTCCGTTGCCAGCGATACATAAGTAGGTACCCATTTCAGATCTGGATATCTTCGTCAGTTTCAATACCTCACCTTGATACGTGAGCACTGCCAACAAAAATGTAGTTTATTTTCAACAACATAAACCCTAAATTCCTTTGACAAAGTCGTTCAATAAATTCCTAAAGACTGGACGGACTTATTACAAACTTTTATACTTAAAATAATTCAGATTTATTTGTTGTTGTCTATAAATAACACTATTCATTTAAAAATAAATCAACTATATTAGTGCTTTACTTGTTCGGTTAAGTACTAGAATGCTGACTGCAGTATATTATTGGAAACTTGTCATTGTTTTCACTACGAAGCACAATTGATACTTAACGCTCTACCAATTGACGTAATAATAATTTAAACAACCAAACAGACGCATTGCCATTAACGAGGTCGAAACTATCACTGTATTCAATACAAGTACAATTCCCTAACGTTTTCAGCACCGAATAATAAGACCTAGGAGTCCATTCAACGCAGAACTCTACTAATTACGACAAACTTTAAACAATACTGGACGCGAAACTCATCCACAGAACAGTCGCGGTACGGTTCATTGTGGTGCCACAAATGCGGTCACACAGACACTCGTATTATACATATTATTCGGAAAAACAATGCCTTCCTAGCGCCATTCAAAATAAGACAAATTAAGGAGGTTTTAACGGTATTATGTGGTTGGAATTTCGTCAACTGTTTTATAGTTTATGTGATTCATGATCGGAGTGTGGTGAAAACGTTAATGAGGGTAAACTTTTGACATGTGTTGTGCACTTGTGAAGATAGAACATTCATTTGCTTGTAATCTCACATTCCTTATTCTGTACTTGAGCTTGTAAGTGGGAAGTTTTCCGCAATTAGACCTCTCCAGTTTGGGTCCTTTATCCTTCTCACTGTACTAATGCCTTAGTAAGTGAGAGATCCCTGTAGTGGAATCTAATACTTACTTTACGCGTAAACAATTAGTAAGCTGTGTCTATTGTCAATAACATAATGAAGATAATAAAATCTATATTCATGCTTTAATCAGAACAACTATTTTCGGCCGAACCTTAACCTTATTAAAACGTGTCGGATACTAAAACTCAAGTTTAAAATTACAATAACGTTGGATTTCTGTAATAATAATTAAATAAAATTGATCAAAATCGTTTTACTTGACCTTTGGACTTTAGAGACGATATTTAGAAGTTACATATATTTTATTGTTCAAGACATTGTCTTTTTTAATATAATTTATACCATTCGGCAGCTTCGAGTTTTCTGCATGAATAGGGATGTCGACTAAAAAATAATAATTAGTCCATCAGATAGATTTCAAAAAAATAATGGACACGTATATTTTTATACAAACAAATAATTAAGAAGATACAGTGCATAGAAAACTCGTGTGACGTTACAGCTATGTACAATTTTTACCTAGAATTATCATCACACGCCACTCCCCCACTCTCAAACAAAACTGAATCAGTTAAATACGTATTTCATATTTTTTCGAAATCTATCTAATGGAATATATATAATTAGAATTTCATTTTGTTTACCCCTTCCCCTTGTTGTCCCCTTCGTCATTCCAATTCATAGACGGACAGATATTGCAGTAAACTTTCACTTATTCTTACCTTTAGACTTAACTCCTGTATTATCTCTAACAACGATGTCCTGTCCATCTTCTCTCTTCCACATGACTCTTGGAGGTGGAACCCCTCGAGCTTTACACGAGACTCTGGCAGTACCACCTTCGGGTACCATCGTGTCCCCCGAAGTCTCTTCGGGAATGAAGTCTGGAGGTATCACCACGTCTAGATACCCCATCTGGAACAAGAATTAAGAGTTTGGTAATGTGTATGTAATGGGTTAGTGGTTTGGTTAAATTTGTTTGTCTGCTAAGTAGAACGTTTCTGGTTGATGCCTAGTTAAAGTAACGTACTCGTATGATGTTTTCAATGAAGTTTCGGGATTGAGATCACCAATATGCTTTACTTTTTTAATAAAACTCGCACTAGGCACACTGCTCACTATCTAATCATATCAGATGGGAAGAAGCTTAGCTATTATCTCAATAAGGTAAGGCTACATTAGGTCATATCGTTAACTATCTTTTAGGATCACTAAGTTTACTGTCTTTACTAAATATGTATATTGCATAACGAACTAGAGCACTCAAAGCAAGATGCGTCTGAGGGAATATTTAAATAACAGCTTAGCATTGCTATTCGTAATAATCAATACCCATGAGACGTTAAATATTGATTAGCTAAAACCGTGTAAAATTACTGGATCCATGTTGGTTCAAATGATTTTTATAACCAAAAATAACACATGATACTTTTTATTTCCAAATTCTCATGGGATCGGAATCTATACGGATAAAACTGCGGAGCTAGTATCGTACAAAATAATAGAATAGTTTGCCCATATAAAGATACCTAAAAATAGAACTAAATATTTAATTTGAAAACCCCAAAGGCGCATTACACCGAATCTTTACAATATACTTTGACACAAAATGATACGTTTTATTACTACCTCAGTGAGCTCAAGGCACTAGCCACAAATAGGATGTTATCGACCCATTTCATCAAATTGATTCCATTGGGTACGACGCCGGTTTACTGATCAATTTTATTACAACTGTAAGGGCATACTGCGAACTACCACTTAGAATTATACCTCTTCAAAAGGTTACTCATTAATTGATGTACAAAATCAACAAGCTACGAGTAAATGTATACCTTCAAAGAAAGGACGCTAAAGATGTTCGCATTACACAGGTAATGTTAATAACTTGATTTTTGACTGAGATATAATTAAACTAATTAGTTGCTGACGTAAAATGTTTGCGATCAAATATTTAATGTTCTTGTTCGGATTTGTTTCTAATTATATGTTTATTTTTAGTCATGTGAATATCATGTTTTATTGTTTTATTATTATACTAGCTGTGACCCGTGGTTTCACTCACGTATTTCCTTTTTCCGAGGGAATTTCGGGATAAAATCTATATACAAACTACCACCCCACCAATTTTCAGCCAAATCAGTTCAGTCGTTTTTGAGTTATAAATAGTGTAATTAACACGACTTTTACAACGTTTATACATACTTATATATAGATTACTAGCAGTTTGTCATTCCCTTTTTATTTAGGTTTTATCCCACCCCTGTATAGAACTTTACCTTTTGATACTAACTAAGAGCAAGTTAAAGTATTTAGGTAATAGATATTCCGAGTAATTTAGACGAGACCCGTGTGTTAAATAACGACGTACCAGAGGACGATGCACTTTTAGGAATCCTTTCAGCTTAGTGTTAATAAAATTCTCTGTGAACAAATTACCTAGTTCGTTGTAGGAATTTTCATTGAAATGCTTTATTTACGACTTTACATCTAAATATTTTATTATTGCGGTATCTTTATTAATGTTTATTTAGATGCAGAAGTTTTTATAAATATCATTTTAGATGTAGAAGGTAATTAATCGGAATAGACTGGAATCGGTTGTTGGTACTGAGTGAGAATCTTAAAGCGGAGTTTGAAATATGTTTTTACAAGACTACTATACAAGAAATAAAATGTGATATAAATCAAAGCTCTTTTTCCATTTGATAATAAAGTTAACAATGATTTGCCATAAAACTAAACTCTCTTTCGCGTCTTTAATTATTACGTTACCACAAGTGCTTTACAAAATATTTGCAATAAGTATTAAAGAACGCAAGGCATAAAGAATTACAATTGAAAGTGCAACACTAAAACCCACCCACACGAACCCCATTTCAATTGGGACCACAAATAAAAAACAAAACACTATTCGGTAAAAGCAACTTGTCTCTCAGAAAGTAGCAAATTGTTGAAATTGAATTCCATCAAGTCAGCGACTCAATTCTGTTGGCCGTTATGTGTAATGGATGTGATGAGTGCCCGGCCCGGCTCGTCACATGATTGTACGGTACGGTACCTTGTACCGTGGGACCTTTTACCAACCCTATAATGCTGGTAAATTGTACCATTCTATTCGAAGATTCTTGCTGATAATCTGGGATTGTTCTCGGCCGTATATGAAAATGGTTGGGCTTCTAGTGTTAGTAAGTTGATCTGACTATATGATTTATTATTTGAGCGTGTTGGTGTTTTGTTTGGGTTGGAAGTTTGTAAATTAAGTGCGGTTTTTAAAGTGGAACATATTATGAAAGTGGAATCTAATTAATATCGTAATAACCTTATGAAAAGTTGCTATTGATTCCCCAAATAAATGATCAAAGCTTCGAAATTTTCATTACTTATTTGTTGTCCTCTCAAAACCTACTCCATTCAAAAACAACTCTTACCTGACTCTTCATAGGGTCTGTATTGATTTGGCACATGTATTGTCCTCGGTCCTCTTCCTGTACGCTCTTGATGTGGAGGTACCAGGTGGAGTGGTCGCTGTGTGACACGGACACGCGAGGGTTGTGGGTGATGACGTGCTCGTGGATCGCTTGGATTGCTTTCGTGTCAGCTTTTACCCATCCCACCTTTTAGAAATAAGAAGATATTATTGTCTATTGGCATAAGTAATCAGTGACGGTCGACTGCAAAATGAGCATTGAGTTTAGGAAGTCAAGTCTAAGGTTCTGGGTTTAATAAAAAGAAAAATAAGTGATGGTGTTATAAAACAAATGTTTAACATCTGATTAAAATATAAAGTAAGTATTTAGCTCAGAAATAAATACATGTTACAATTAAAACACTTAATAACATCACCTACATAACTTAATGGAAAATTAATTATTCCAAAAACGGGTACTCAAATGTTCGTTCGTTCATCAAATATGTTCATGTTAATTAATCTTTAGATATTACTTATTAAGGTAATCTAAATTTAATTAGTTGTTATTGACGTTGTTAGTGTTACCCGATAATTTCCCAGGTTGACAACTATACACTCGAAGGTCGCGTCTCGTCCAATGGGAACTGTCAGGTTTGTGATTGGCTCACCAAACTCTGGAACCTCTACACCTCCTGCAAAGAAAACTAGTGTTAGTAAAATTGAAATAAATAATAGCTAGTTCTTATCTAAGTTGAGTAAACCACTGACTTATCTAAGTCTACAGCTCGTTGAAAATGGCTTTAGTAAAAGTTGAATCTATACAGTTCTATACAGTTAGTTCCCAAGTGTTATAAATACTTAAAAGCTACTGTTCCTTCCTTCCATCCTTTTTGATTATCTGACATTCCTACAACCTTCAATATACTTATGTGAGTTTATTTAGTTAATCACAAACAAAACATACGCTACAAAAACAACGTAAGACAGTTACAAGAATGTGTTAAACTAAAAATGTAGTATAATTTAGGGCAGGAAATCGTGCGGCACGGAACGAAAGCCTAGTTACATTAGTTAGCTGTTTGCAGCTTATCAGAAACAACAAAGTTAGCGGCGATACTGTCTGTGACAGTTGCACCTCGTTCCGAAGACCTTGCAACAAAGTGTCAACTAACCACTTCAACTTGCACGGTTATACAAACTCTAGAAATGTGAAGTGACATGAATAACTTCGGCAGTGATAGTAGCTAGACCTAGTGGTTAAACTGGCGCGTTGTTTAACGGTAAGTTTAGTTGATGAACATGTTGTCTTATTAATAAACAAGATGAGAACAATAACGAGCCCGAATTGTCTATTATAGAATAACATAGGGAATATTAGGATAGTTTAAATGAATAGCGAAAGTTTGTAACTTGAAAACGGTTTGGAATAATTTTGTGAAATGTGCGCTACCGAAAGTTGGTAGTCGATATTCGGTACATATTATATCACCAGGATTAACACTATAATTTACTGATTCAGAAAACTGCGAGGCATAGCGTAATAAAGAAAAGACTTTACATATTTTTATAGACTTTAAATCTGTAAAATTACTTATCGTTGCATGGTTAAAAACCCGGGACTACATGATAAACATTAACACAGGTAAGGTTTTGAAACATAATCAGTAAATATTAAGGAATAAGAAAGGTATAAATAAATATTACTAAATTGTTTATCTTAGATTTCCGTTTGACGTTATTTATAAAGTGGACTAATAAATTATCAATAATTTATATCGGCTAAACAAATCAATTACGCGTAAAATAACTCCAAAAGTTGTTAAGTTAATTACAAGTTTACGTTCCGAAGTTATAATTAAGGTGGTATTTCAAGGTTTCAATTTTTGATATGACTTTTATTGTGTAATTTGTTGTAGTTCTCTTCAGTCGGTCAAATTGGTTTAAAAATATAATAACAACTTATGATTTCTTACTTATTTGACTTTAAAAATTACTTATATTACATTTTTTAACAAATTTTCTATTTTCTTTGCATTAAGACTTCATTTGTTTTCTTATGAACACTCTAAGACAAAAAATCATTTTTTAAGTCTATCTATAAAATAATATTTTTCCAACATCATTGTCAGTGATAGGTAATATATAACAAAATTTTAGACAGCAGTTCAACAATATTGATGAAATCATTAAACGTAAAACACCATTGACCACGACCCGTAGTTATGAGGGACCGACAATATAGAGAGAGTTATTGCCCGAATGGTTCACTTTATATTGCATTAGTCGGGTCTTACTAACGATTAGTAAAGTTAATATTATTACTTTTAGAGAACAAAGTGAATTAAACAATGATTACGCGTCCAAAACCTAAGTATCTAAGTTTAATACTTTCAAAACGTGACTGTAACATGGCTAACAGTGAAAATTGCAGTTTACCGCGGAAATGTGGTGCGTTAGAGGGAACCAAAGTGATGTTATGTCACCTTAATGAGCAACCAGAGCCGCGGTAATGGAACAACTCCCGCGAAAACATTTAAAACACAGTTTTGCTCTTTCTAGTTTTGTTTTCTATTATATTCTTTGGGAATTTCTAGTGCTATTGTTTTGTTTTTGCTGGGTTCGGGTCGGGTAGGTTAAAGATAGAGTTTAGAAAAATATTTAAATAAAAAACTACTGAATACAAATATGGCTTTGGTTTAGATCTGGGGCAAAATATTTAATGTGTATTATTTCAGTATATATTTAATGTTATAGTTTGTATTGTATTATAAAATTATTTCAAGATAAATTTTACGATACGAGAAAATTGAAATAAACTACAAAACACAAATCCGAAACTCTACTGTTATAGATTTCCCTTAATTGATAATACGTAAGTGGTTGTAGTAAACAAAACCAAATTCAAAATGCACATAGAACTTCTTAAAGATTTCCTTTACCATAATCTATTCGAGTATTACATTTTTGTGTAGCAATACTTTAGAGGAGCATCAATGAGGTACGAGGCGGCATCGCACGTTGCGATGGAAGGCCGTAAAAGTTGCCATTTTCCAACGATGTCGTCCACAATATCGTCACAGACTGGGACGCAGTAAAATGTTTACAAAATATCCAGCTTTTGTTATGTTACGGCCACCGCTAGAAGTGTTCGGTATTGCTTTTGTATTACCGTTTTAGACGAAGCTGATTCGGCCGCTTTCCTTCCGATGCCCACAGTTTTGATACTTTATTACCTATCTTTTTGCACTCACTGGGTTAACATTTTTTGGTATTATATTCAGCAGTTGTATTTTGTTTGCGTGTCAAATGCAAAATGTTGTGTTGTTTCTTCGTTGGCAGTGTTTGTGTTTTTGTAAAGTATTTTTATGTTATTAGTGATCCGCCCAGCTCTTTAATAGTGGCATTTGCCCATAGGTTTTCTAGAACTTTTGTCTAGCTCTAGATGGTCATGAACACAACGAAAAAAGAATTAGTCAAATAGGTGCAGCTTAAAGAAGTATGACTGGAATATTTATACGTTTTATGGGAGTTGTCAGTCGATAACTCCCATAAAACGTATAAATATTCATAACTTACTAAATAAATACCGTAATCAACAACGTAAACTAATAGTAGGTATACCTGCGCTATCTCGGTACAATAAACCAATATTATACATTCACAAGACATCAACAGAATTTCAATAGTTGATAAATTACATGACGATTGATTGGCTTGTCAATTTATGTTAATTACAAATATTATTATTATATGTATGTACTATAGATAATTGTTATCATAGTGCTTGTTATATTTGCATATAGGGTGGAAACATTTTAAATGTCTCAAGGGAAAGAACTCTAGATACTAAGAAGAAGAAGAATGGGAAGCATTTAACTATTACAAAATTTTTGGAAATGCCCTTGTTTTAAGGTTGAGAATTCGAAATATATAAAAATAAAAAGAAAATATTAAACTTTAGATCAGCTACGGATTCACCGGTTTATATAATTTTTATGAAAAAATAACAGTTCTGAAATCACAGCAAAAACCAAATGAAAATGTCTTTATTTTGTGTTTCTTATGAACAAGTTTATAGAGATTAAGAGACTGATAAAGACATCGTTTTGATAAGCTTTCAGTGAACGTAACCTTTCATTTATATACTACAGTGCAAGTACTATATTATCTACTTCGAGTATATACGACAAATGTTTGAGTAAATATTTCATCAAACAACATCATATATTATATAAATTGACACGTCATCATTTCGGTAAAACTAACTGAACATTATTACCACAACAAATATTTGCATTATTACAATGTGTTACGATTTTATTTTATGTTCAAATTTTCAACCTCGCAATTTCGATGTTGATACCATCATAAATTCAATGAAATTACCCATCTTTCTGAGCTTCAAAGAGGTCATATATTTTCCGCTGGAGACAGCTAGCGACTTGCAATGTCTAGGTAAGTACTCACAGACTATGATAAATCAGATGAGCCTAATATGACTAGAGAATTCATGACTTATGAACTTTATACATAAATTTTAAAGAATATATTTGAACGTATGGTTCACTACTTTTCTTCCGTTTTATTTTATACTTATTATTTTCTGTCGTTTTACCTACATTATAGTTTCTCTTCTATACAATATTGTAAAAGTCTATCCGCCTGTTATCTCTTTGATTTCGTAAGCAAATCATGGATTTAATGATTTCTGGACATAGTTAGCGAACTTTTGACTGCATTTGCAACTAATAAAATAATTACACTTAATGTAAATTTACTCATATGTCCAAGTTTCTCGTAATAACATCGTAATACCCAAATTATTTAAGTATTTAACTTATTCTTTACATTCTCGTTAAACATTTGTTGAATGTATTAAAAGATTAACTTAATACGTTTTAATTCAGAATAATAAATTTATGTCGTACCTACCTAATCGTTTAAATAAAAAGTTACAAAAAAGCGGTTCAAGTGAAAATTTTAACACAAGTTAAATGACAAGGGTCGGATGTAAATGTTTATTTTGTGAGTGAGATGAACCAAAAAATGACAAAATGTTGCTTGTTCGTACTTATTTGTTTAAGCGATTTAATTAAATGATTTAAAAATAAAGGCTATTTGATTAAATGGTTTAATTTAAATGAATTATTTAAAATTTAATTTAATGAAATGATTTAAATTATATTTAAAGTGAATAGTTTTCAAATATATTTTTCAGTTACTAATTAAAACACAGTTTTAATAAATAGCTGCGGTTTAACTACATTTAATTTCCGTTGTAGCTTATATTGAATGTGAGCGTTGGTGCCTGAAATGGTTTTTGAAACCTGTTAGCACATTTCACCAGCAATAACGTGTAAGGATTTATACTTAGTAATTGATATGCATAATTAAACAAATAGGACTAACTTACCAAGCGACGTCTGATCTCCAATTAATCGATATCATCTTGTCACCTCATTAAAATAATCTGTAATGAGCACGAGATTATCCTACTCATATTTTAAATGCGAAAGTTTGTGTTGGTATGTAGTTGAAACGTTCAGATGTTCTTTAAAACCAGGTTTAAAACTTATGTTACTTTTGTCGAGTCTACGTAAGAAAAAATTCTTGTCTTTTTTTTCTTGTCTATGTTTGTCTGTTTCAGACAAGAAAAAATTTAGTATTCACATGAAAATTTTATGTTATTTGACTCAGACTAGAGACATTTCTTACCTTGGTCAAGCGGTCTTATAGAAACAGTAGTATTTACGCGGGGTGCTGCTAATTTCATATAATCATAATCTATGCTCGCTATTCACTACCCGACAATGCTACGGCAAACCAAAAATCATTGGTCATTTAAATTAAAATAGAAACTGCATGAAAGTTGCATTTGGTCATTTGTCACTGGGCGGGCGTTGGCGCGGGTGTTCCGACAGCGCTGGTTCCGGTTGCAAGCTGCTTTTATTAATATTTCCAAGCGAATCCACGCTTTATTAGCAAACAGCCGTCATGTGGCTGATAAATTATTAATGTGGTCGCGTCGCAGCTTGCCTGTATTGTGACCCGTTTTTTTCTACAATTTAACATGTGTTTTTCAATTTGGACGGTCTAGATTTTAGTGATTATTTCAACGTTGCGAGGTTTAGTATCAGTTTTATTCGGGTTTGAGTTTTAGTACCAGATTTTTTATCTGTTGTTTAGTGATCTTTTTTATATATACAATCCGAATTCCTATATACGAGTACATTGGCAATGCGATGCGGTATTACCGGCTTTCGGGTTGTAGCAATATAACATAATGTAGAGCCTCTTTAAAATACCTCCTTATACATAGAGTCTCACTCAATAAACTGACTATCTTTTGCTAAAAGTCATTCTAAGTTTGGATTTTCTTAAGAATATAGCGTTTACATAAAAATTGCCTCATCAAAAGATTTATAAGTACTTAAATAAAATAAAAACAGTAATAAAATTATATCTGTTTAAAATATAACTCAATAAATAAAATAAATTCCGTCAGTCCAGTAACTGTAAGTATGAAAACTCTGATATACAAACTTTAGGAAAATTTTGATTTAAACAAGTTAGATTGGCCGCAGTTAAGGGCCAAAAGTTACGGAGTCAAACGATTAAAATATTAAAAGGTGACCAAAGTTTTTAAATTTTATATAATTATTTATGTAATCATTTTTATTTTGTTACCAAGTAATTTTGGGACTTGAATGTTTTTGATATTAAAAAGGATTGGATACTCATTTTTTGCCCGGTGAAATAAAAAAACCTAAATTAAAATAGATCCATTTATTTTTGAGCTTATACGAGTATATGACAGACAAACAGACAGATACCGGTGTTAAACTTATAACATTCTTTATTGCGTTGGAGGTATAAAATACTCGTGAAATATTGTAAGTAAAATAAAAATCATATCTAAATATTAGCAGCGCCCCGCGGTTTCACCCGCGTAGTTTTCACCCCCATTTTCTCCCGCTAGGCAAGGAATTTCCGAAAATCTTCACTTGGTGGTAGCCTACTCCCCCAACAAACACACGTCCCAAATTTCACTTCCCTACGACCAGTAGTTTCGGCTGTGCGTTGTCTGTCAGTCAGTACATCACTCAGTAACGGAAGAGTTTTATATATACTTACAGATAAAAGTTCAAAGCTACGACCCTAATAACACGTCATTTATTAAACGACGAGTACATTAAATCATTATTCTGTGTTCATTTTGTTCGTTTAATTATATGAGTAACTCTATTATTCTTTATTACCGGCGTAATTAACATAAACAAGAATAAAAAAGCAAGTGATACCA
Source organism: Timandra comae (assembly GCA_958496195.1). Taxonomy (NCBI): domain Eukaryota; kingdom Metazoa; phylum Arthropoda; class Insecta; order Lepidoptera; family Geometridae; genus Timandra; species Timandra comae. Next base: position 4,784,063 of record OY292354.1, on the reverse strand, counting down.
CTTAGTGTAACAACACCGCCTATTACAATGGTTAATTATTTACAAAAATTCTCTAAAACACTTTTTGTATTCAGGATTAAGAGGGAAATTAATTTTTCATAACATAAAAGAGGCCGCCATTTCGGACTTCATTAAAAAATTTTTGGTCACAACTCGATGGCTGCCAGAAATGAACTTTTTCCATTTCTCATTTTCGTAATTACTCGTAATTGAAGAAAACCTTAAAGTGAAACTGAAATGCTGATTGAATATCATAATTATTTTTGTCATTCAAACGCTCCGTTTGATATAAAACCTAACGATCTCTTTTTATCTATCCCGGTTTTATATTCATATTTTTATTAAATTATTTAATATTACTTACTTTAAGTAATAAAATTGATACCATTTTATGGTTAATAAATGATTTATTCGCAAAGTTTTAATAGTGAAGTTTACAGTTCGACATGGTACGCATTTAGTTTTAGGCGCGAGAACTCAAATAAAACGAGAGTCACGTTCAACTGAGTGATATCACGTCTTACGCTCATCAACGCGAGCACGTGACGACTTTAGCACAAACAGATTTCACAACAAGACCACTTACATCTGACCCCTAACACTGCACAACGACTATTAGCAAAAATGAAAAAGAAAATACGTTTGGTGGCTCTTGTTGTTTTGGTAATGTTAATAAATACGCAAAAGAGCGGCCAGAGCGGTGTTGCAGAAGTTTTCTTTCTAACTTTATTATGCCATTAGAGATCGCGTATCGTAGTACGGCGAATCTCACTTTCAGTAATATAATCTTAGCAATGTTTAATATATCACGTTTTTAAGGTTTTGATTAAATTTAACACAGCTTCGTATGAAAGCCGTGTTCGTTCTTTGTTCTCCCCTATCGTTAGGGTGTGTGTGTGAGGACGATAAGATCACCCTCCGAGCTATCGGCGTTGACGATAAACACCGTCTACTGACACCTACGGGCTCTGTTAATCAACAAAATAATACAAACATTTTGATGAATGAAATTGTCAAGTAAAATTCCGTCTTATCGATTCCGGATGCCATCAAAAGTTTCGAATAAATTATTACATTTATCAGTGGAAAGTTTTGTGTTTATTACTTCTTTTTTTGTGCTAAGTCACATCGTGAATCATTAATGATTCGGAATTTTCAAATGAACAACTTAACGAAGATTAACTTTTGGGTATTTTTTTTTATTTTATAGACTTCCTACTACCGTAAAATGTGAATAAATTCAAGACTGTTTCCTTCTTATAAAGGTTCGTAATAACACTCAAAGTTTGTGAACAATCTCGAGATTATTGAAATAAAGAGGGAAGGGCTTCAGTTTATTACTGTTTAAAGGTGATGCATTTGCCAGAGACAAAGTAGGTGGTTTCCTTACTTTATGGTTGTGCTCCAAAAATATTCTGCGTTGTATGGTGATAAAAACGTACCCAACAAATTCATCACTATGTTCGAGGTCGATCCTAAAAGAAGAGAATGTTATTTTATTTGTTTTTCGATACACTTTACGAGTGGGTATTGTGTTTCCGCTCATCTATTGCTATCATGAAAATCTCGTAGGTTTCATTTATTAGCAACAGACAACCCTAAATGTGTGTATGTGTGTGTGAACCGAACCAGAGTAAACGTAATATCTTTACATTATTAGTTTACATTACAGTACGGTAGTCATTTAGAAAGTATCCAATTGATTTCTTGTTACACGTTAATATTGTTGCTCAGTATATTTGTGCTTGTTTTAAGAAAGTCCTAATGCCATGAAAAATATTTTTTGTATTTTTTTTGGTTATTGACATCAAATAATTTAATCAGTTTTCAAAGTCAAAGTCAAAAATCATTTATTCAGTAAAGGCCTCAATGAGGCATTTATGAACGTCGAAATTGATTCCTTTTGATTCTTTCAAATTAATTCTTTCTTTTCTAATTGGTTTTGGTCTGAAATAAATACTTATGAATGACAATTATACTGTGGATCTATTACCGATTCGGAAATTAAATAAATCGAGAAGAATTTACAAGAAACTCAGGCTAGTATTCTTGTGATTAAAAAAGTATGTTATTATTTTTTGCATCAAATTCAATTCATAATTTACAAAATAAAAATACATACATAATAAAAATAACATCCTAACTAATATTATAAATGCGAAAGTAACTCTGTCTGTCTGTTACCTTTTCACGGCAAAACTATTGAACCGATTGACTTGAAATTTGGTACAGAGGTAGCTTATGGTCCGGAAAAGAACATAGGCTACGTTTTATCCCGAAATTCCGTCGGGATCGGGAACTACGCGGGTGAAACCGCGGGGCACAGCTAGTAATACAATATACCTTATAATTATTTAGGGAGTTTTCGGGAGTGAGGTAGGGTGGACCCTTATTTCCCTTGGTGAATGCACCATGGGAATTAAATCTACAGGAACTTTTTAAGTGAAAACCTGTAGCCGTACTCATTTCGTTTCTGGCTTCATAATTATTTACTTATTTACACGAACACCCAGATTGAAATAATACAGGTAAATGTAAGAATAAATATACGTTTATATTAAAATCCGTAGGAGTATTTAATTCGTTTAAAGGAGTTTTATTTAACTTATAAATACACTTATAGGTGAAAGTCAGATAAAATCTATGTAATATTTATTAAATTTAGACACATTTCGATACTAAAAGGATAATCATGCACATATAGGGAATCGAACTCCCAAACTCATGGACTTACAAGCAGACCAACTAAGTACGTCACTTCATAGTGTTATTATACGAAAATATTTTTTTTCCATTATGATTTAATAGCCATTACAAAAGACCAAGGAAAAATTGCAAACAGTGTTCACAAGTAAAAAAAGTAAGTATAAAATTTCACTTCATTGCTCAAGTCTCATCATATAAAAGAAGCTTTTTATTTCCACCATAAAGGAGTTAGATGGCGAAAGAGTTAGTAATTCAAAAAGCTACTCTTGTCTCATTTTAAGTAATAAAAATGTTTCACGAGAAACCGGCACATTCGAAATATAAATTAAAAAGTATGACATTGACTAAGTAAAAGCTGTAGGACGTTGTTCTTGAAATTTAATTACAGTCTGAATATTTACGAGTTATGTTTCGCGACAAAATCTAATTTTACATTTTAATAGAACTAGTCTCCGCCGCGGGTTAGTTCCAAAGAAATTCACTTTTGTCACGCTTTGTAGGAAACTATTTAAAATGTCAGGATGAAAAGTAGTTGACTAGTAGGACTGCTTTATAATATTAATCGCCATCATTAAGAATCCTTACTAATATTATAAATGCGAAAGTAACTCTGTCTGTCTGTTACCTTTTCACGGCTAAACTACTGAACCGATTGACTTGAAATTTCGAACAGGGGTAGCTTATGATCCGGGAAAGAACATAGGCTATGTTTTATACAGAAATTCCCAAGCGAATGGGAAGTACGCGAGTGAAACCGCGGTACGCTGCTAGTAATTAATACTTAGATCAAGTGATTATATTACGAGTATAATAAAAACTATCCACTACATCATCTCATTATAGTAACTGACCCCTAACTAAGCTCGAGGCTTGTATCTAGGGTATCAGAAACTACGCACACACTCATTCACATATTCTCTTTGACTTAGATATTAATCGCCATCATTACGAATAAATTAATTAGTAATCTTTCATTTTCACAATATCACAAACCCTTAACTAGTTTTATAATCTGTATCAGAACATTCAGTCAGAGGTATCTGCAATCTCCGTATAAATGATAACGTTAATATAAATCAATACTTTGATGTGAAATAATGATAAACAAACCCATTTTCATATGTTTTATAATAAGTATATTGGAAAAAACCAAGATTTTCTTCTAAAATAATGTATTCTAAAAAGTCCTTGATGTTTTTTGTTCAATGTTTAATGTAATTATTTTATTCAAAGTCTTCGATTTTAGGTAAACAAATAATTAAGTTAAGGGCCTATTTCACGTTCTTCAAATAAAGGTCAGAGTAGCTAATCACAAGCTTTGTCTTTGTCACTTGAAAAAAGTAAGAAAGAAACAAAACTAACTTTACTTCGTGAGTGAGAGAACTGTACTTGAAGATCGTGATATAGGCCCTAAAAGTAGGGAATTTTCCAATTTTCCTATTTATTGGTCAAAGTTACTATATATTATACTAGCGGCGCCCCGCGGTTTCACCCGGATATGCGGATTAAATTAAACCTTCCCACTGAATCACTCTATCTTTTATAACCGCATCAAAATCCGTTGCGTAGTTTTAAAGATATAAGCATACATAGGGACAGAGAAAGCGACTTTGTTTTATACTATGTAGTGATTACTTGACAAATCTATTAACTAATTAAACCCACTTAGTCATAATGTGTGTAGGACGAAGTTAATCTTAGCTAATCTGTCAAAGTTACCTACCAACTACCCTATAACGTTCTATAATAAGATATTCATGCAAAATTATAAGCAATGATGCTATAGTTTATTGAAAAAACGTGTCTCAATCGTGTAAAAACGTTTTTCTTTTCAAACGACGTTTCCATCAGGTTATACAACTGTAGAGTATTTGTGGCAAGCTGTTCAATTGATCAATGTTGAATTCAGTTTGAGTAAGTTCGTGTTACTCAAGTAGTTATATAAATAAAGTTGACACTTTGCTTGTTTTATGAACCGTAGTAGATAATCTTATTATTCCATTAGAAGAAAAAAATCTGTTAGTATAGTGAGGACAGATATGCAATCACCATGCTTACAAAATACAATTCCATAGCCTGCAAAGTTTGAGACCCCATCTTCAATTCTTTGGTTACATGATGAGCGGTATATGATCAGTATTTTTCAAACGTATCTTTAAGATAACCAAGTATCTACGCAACCTCATATTTGTTCAATATAACACAAGAAATCTTGCTCTCTTTGAACGTAAAACATCTGAGTAAATGGTATAATTAAATGAAAACAAACGTAAGCTTACAATATCTAAGTCAAATGAGTTGAGGGTGCAAACGTTTTGTATTTGAAGGCAATCTTTCGACTTCCTGTCGGCTCGCCATCCTCGCAATTAGTACCAGGAAGCTGCCTAACGACGTATACAGACTATTACAGAGCCAATCTTTTGGTACAATTGGATTAATGTATACCATACTAATATAGGAAAGCTGATGGCTTAGCGCTGTTGTGACCGCGTCTTTATTTTGGGGTAGTGGTTGAAGGTAGACTATTTTTATGAGGAAATTAATAAGTTCAAGAATCGAATTTTGTTAATCATGTAAGAGTATCAGCCTGGGAGATCCCGGGGTAGGGAAATTACTTCTCTCTCACTGGTGATATTGGTATAGTGAGGAGGGAAAGAGGAATATCCAAAATTTTCCCATTGATTCCGCAATCGTAAGCTATCGTAACTAAGTTTGTCATTTTCCCATCTGTCCACGCGATTCCTTTCAACATTATATTTTCCTAATTGATCGGGTTCAACGGAAGTTAGAAATTCTTTGAATCCAATACTGCAAACCATGGCAGTAATATAAAGTTCCATTCTTTTAATTGCAAAGTCCTTTAACAGTATTAATTTTGCTAATATTTTTCTCGTATTACTTTTATCATTAATTCAAATTATAAAAGCTTTCCCAGTACTGTATTCCCGCGGGTACTGCTAAATGGCATTTCCATAATTTACTTTCAATAACCTACTTTGATTACATTTAAATTTTATTCATAATTCTTTACTTTATAAAATCTTTATGCGGTGCTGTTTATAAATAAAAATATTTCTGCTTGTATTTAAAATATGTTATGTTCGCGCAATGCTTTGCAATGGATACATTGACATACATAATTTAGCTAGTTTTTTGTTGTGTTTATTACAAACATCACTATCATTTCAAAAAGAAAATTTTGAAAGCCCATAAGAAGGCCGGTTGCTTCTGATTACAAAGTAAAAAATAATAATAAAAAATATTAGATATGTCAAAACTTCTTTAATTTGAAATACAAAATTCAATACATACTGGAAACCTCTAATATTTTTTTTTATCCCGTAGACTTATAACAATGTAAATGACGTCAGACTTGCAAGAGAAAGCGGCCATGATTGATGAGAGAATTAATTAATACGCCAGTTCCCTCTGTGACCGAGAAAAAAATGAGCAAGTCAAGGTAAGTATCCTTAATTCGGTAGTTTGGTTTGATTGGAAATCATAATATACGTGTTATGAATTATAACGATACGATAATACTAGTTGTGACCTTAAAATCAATCACAATTATAAGATCTAATACCACATCTTTATAAATTCAAAGCATAAAACTTATAACTCAAAATTACTATAATAATTTCTTGGAACACAAATTCTCTATACAAAAAAGAAAGTGATAATCCAAATGAAAATAATGCCATGCTTTTAACGCAAATTGCAATAATGAACTGTGACTACGGCAAAACTTAAACGAGCGGGTGACAATAAAATATGAGTTGGCGCTGTATTTTTAAGCCGCACCGCGACTTTAATATTATAATTTGAGCCCTCGGGAAGAAAAACTGTGGGAATTAAGCATAACCACAGCGCCATTACTATCCGCCAAACGCCATATTTCTCAACCCCTTTTTCTCGTTGTTCCCAAAGTTTTAATTAGTGCCAGAGGACATTATCCAAGCTCTTCTTACTTCTGTCTCGGGCGCAGACCTACTTTCCAAAATACTCGATTTTACTTTTAATGCGCGTTAATTTTTTAAAGAAATTTCCTTTCTAAGATGTTCTTAATTGCGTTGTAATTTCGTGTTTGATCAAAGCTTTGGTATTTGTTCTTTTCGGCTTCATTTTATGCATGAACTCAATCATAATCGTCAAATAGCTAACATTAATTAATAATTTAATTAGCATTCTGTGTACATAATACACAATCAAATAAAAAGTCCATTAAAACAAACCGTTCACTGTACCTTTGAAACAATTTCTTAAAACCAGCTCAACTACCTACAATTTATTCCGCAAGAAATTCATCACGAGAGAAAACTAAGAACAAGAAAAAATATCACAGGAATAAGTGAAAATTTAAAGAATACCAGAACAGAAAATCTGTCTAAAGTCTCTATTGAATTGAAATGAGAGTGCATTTCAATGGCAACAAACATTTTAATTAGCGGGCTTATACTACGTTCGGGATGCTTAAAGTTGTCGTCGCATGACGTTGAAGATGCGACCTCGTTCCGTGTAATCCCTGCTCTCGCTTCTAGATGAATGGACATAATTTCCTGCACTTGACACTGCGTCTAGCTTCGTCATTGTGCAACTTAACCCACCACTGTTTTGTACTTTTTATTATTGCTGTTAATACATCTCGAGATAAATGTTTTCTAGTATTTTTTGTTCGGGAAATTGCGCTGTTGAATTCTTGATACTGAGATTGGATTCGTTGCATAGAATTGAATTCATTGAAATACGTTCTTATTTCGAAATGAACACTACGAAAAAGTTTACTTATATATTATTGTTATCAAAAAGTAGTTCAACGGCTTTGTGCCTATGCATACCGCATTATGCACCTCACTGACAAGCTTGAAATACCGTATTCGATTCCGGGATCGAGTAAGGCTCGTTAGTTATTTTCCAAGCATTGCTTGGAATCCTGATTTCCAAAGCGCATCAGACAAAGCCTTTATATTATATTATTAGATTATGCTTATCCTACTGTACTATACTATGAGATGATATTCATCTGTGAATGAGAGATATTTCCTCTGCAGTGTTTAAACAAAGTGATACTTTATTACTTCTAACATTTTTTAAACATAAAATTGTTTTAATACTTTTCTTTAAACATCAATTCGGTACATGTAACCTATTCAATCAAACGAACCATATTATTTTCTAACAAAGCCTAATTGTTACTATACAGATGACTAAGGTCTCGAAAAAACGTTCCATTCCGAATTTCTGCGTCAGGTAGTTTCCAAGAAAACAGCTGTAATAGACAGATAGATATATTTTCTTTTCGGTAAAATTTCGGCGGAATCTTGCTGAAAAGATTGTTCAGTAATAAAATATAGTAAGCTAAAATACTGCGAGTTCGTTCAATTCGTTTTCAAAAGTCATTGTTATTAAACTTTTTTTCGACAAAAATGTAGGAAAAGCTGGCTTAGAGTAAATACTAAAAGAATAAGAGTTGTTCCTCGGAGTGGTTTCAATAACAAACACTGCAACCAAGTGGAGTGAACTGAGCAAATATCTTGCTTACCTCATCGTTTTATAGCTATCTGTATCAAATGATTGCTATTGAAAATAAAACTTAGAAGTTAACACAGTTAGATCCAATTTCGAACAGTGAATAGTCCCAATTTACTTACAGTACACTCGTTTATATTGAAAGGATACTATGATGCATGCAAAATGTTTGTGTTATTTTTAAACACTGATTTGATATTATTCATCCGGCTGTTTTCCGCTTATTATTGCATGTACTGTTTATTATTTATAATGAAAAGAGATATAGCGTTAATAGATTAATCAATTTTACAAGATTTTACGAATAGAATTACAGTTTTACTCTACTTCCATTAAAAACTTAAGTTGTCTACAATCCAGAGTAGAAGCTGAGATCTAGAAGAATCCAGAGAGAGCATAGTTTTGTACACTAGATGGAAAAAAAAAAAGTTGTGACAGGTATTATTATTAATACCTTCTAATACTAATAATGTCTTATGATAATATTTATTTCGCAACAATTTAAATTGTCACCCCAAAATACTTGAAACGGAAAACCATTTTTTTACTTAAGTAATTAATGGGTTGGAATAAACAATCCTTCTTAGGTAAATGAAAAGAATATTCTATTGTTTTTATTCAGGGGAAATTGGCTTATGAAAGCGATTCAAATTTGCAAGAGATCCAATTTACATAACGAGCGATTTGTACCTCATAGAGATTAAACCTTCTGTGTCAGTTTGTTTGTTGAAATCTTTGTAGAGATCTTTAGAGGGTTCCTTCAACAACCTTGTTTCAAAAGAAGTTTGCATATAGATTTTGTTTCTACATCGTTTCCTAGTTAAGGAAGTCTCATCTTCTATCTTATTTCCCTTAATACTGTAATGGAACCTCTCATTCATCGTGGCACTCAGATTTCATTCAACCTCGGTTTGAGAACCAGGTTTTAACGGTGCAAACTTTGTAGTTTTTAATAATGATTTTTGTATCTCTAATTTAGTATAGTTTCAATATTAATTCTTTAGTATTTTATGTGGCATACAGGTGAATGGGCTGCAAATATTATACTAATATTATAAAGCTGTAGAGTTTTTAAAAATGATTTTTGTATCTCTAAGTATGGTCACAATATTATCTCTTTAGTATTTAAGTGCTAAGCAGGCGAATGGGCTGCAAATATATTATATGTACTTATACTAATATTATAAAATTGTAGAATTTATTAGTTGGAACGCGCTAATCGCTGTCATCACTAACCTAAAAGTACTAAATTGTTCATTTGAAAAATGACTTTGTAATTACCCTTTTATACAAGAATGGAATAGGTTTTATTATTAGTACCTATCATGATATTACTCAAAAGAGTGGAACCTTAATCATAACGTGGGTGAAAAGGCAGGGTACAGCCAGTATAATTATTTATGTTCATTTCAACGCTTTAATATTTAATTGAATAAATGAAATTAAAATTTAACTGATTCAATAAAAAAGGACAGTGAAATTATCATAATTATTTAAAAAACTCCAGGTAAGTATATTTATTTGTAAACCAAGAAGTTATGAAAACAATTATGTCACAATAAATTTTCAATAAATTAAACTTTACATTGAAAAATTTTGAACGAAGGAAATATAAAGAAGAAGACAGTAAAATAAAAGATAAAACAAGAAAGAACTCTTCTAGCGACGATACAAAAAGAACTGAAAAAGTTTAACTCGAAGCACAAAGTACTTGTTAAAAGACATGAAAAGGAAAAAAAGGAATTGAAACGCATTGAAATAAACTATAACAATTACAAAGAAATAAAATTTAATAACGTCATCGAGTGGAATCTGTTTCATAAGTTCCAAACTTAAATTGTCTGAACCATAGAGATTTCTGTGTTTCGTAACGTTATTTGCAGATAAATTCATTGTCTCAAATGTAATATTCATTGATGTGGAAGGGTACTTTTTCAGTGGCAATAAATGTAAACGGTCTGAGGGAGGCACAATTAAACGAGCACAATTTGCAAGAGGGCGTCTGTCTTTGCTCCCACACTGGTTCAAAGTTTTAATTAGTGGCAAAGATCATCATGGTACAGATATTTATCTTAATTTCTGAGTATTTGTAATTCGCGTTATTGGAATGAGCGTTTTCATATCAAACTACGAGTATTTTGCGCTTAATTATGTAGGTACATAATTTTTTATCACGTAAATTATACATATTAGTAAACAGTTATAATAAAAAATAATCACTGAAATGTATTTTCGCGCAAATCGCGAATCAGAATCAGAATGACATCATAATTTTAATATGCGTTATTATAAAAACAGAGTTTGTGTAAAAGAAAATTGCGGAAAATTCGCGGAAACATTATAGCCGAGCGAACCCGGGGCGGATCGCTATTTTAAAATAAATGAAGCGATGTACAAACTACAAGTAGTTCTTTTTTAAATTACAAAATTGTAAACACCATCACACATAAGTAATAATTACAAAAACAATCATCATACACCCCAAAAGAAGGTTAGTTTACATGAATTCTCTAATTATAAGCCTTAAAATTCCACTCATTTAAACGTTTCTGCGTGTTTCTACGAAACAGGACACCGTTTATACATAATAGACAATTAAACCACTGTTTCTCGGCTACTCGTTTGTCGGTACCTTCCTTTAACAAAAAATGTAGCGTAAATGTGGATAAAACGGGTCCATATTGGCTCACCTAAAGTTCTTTACCCGAAAATGTTTTTCCTAACTATTTGTAGTCCGAATGATCATTCTTCCTAAAATTTTTCATCCTAAAGTTTTAATTCATACTATTTGTAGTGCTACCGACGATGCTCATAACACTGATGTGTCCGAAAATTTTTATTACTAACATCGTTAATGTAAATATATTTAAACTCCTACTGTTTTTTATCATAACGCTTTTATCCCTAAACATACTTACCATAATATTTTCACTCATGCTCAGAAAGAAACATTTATCAAGTGTAATAAAAAATAATACGGGTAGAAGATGATATTTATAGTTTTAATGATTATTATACGACTCGTTTACGGTTATGATTATGGCCTGGGAGTTTACCATAACCATAACTAAAGGACCAATTCGGTTCTGGCACTTCGCCGGCCGCTGCCGCGGCACGCTCGCTACGCTCGCTCGGCTCGTGCGTTGGGGTCACAGTTCTAACATAACCTAAACCAATAATTAGGAATAGGACCGATTCGTTACTGGAATTTGACTGAATGATTGGAGCAGGACTCTGGTTTTGCTCGCTCGGCTCGTGCGTTATGTTATACCTACATGTTATGTAAAAACAAAGTTACGAAAAATTTATGTATATAATATTGATTATAATAAATAAAAATAAATCTAAACAAAAAAGATATGACTTTGAATAATAGTATGAACGATGGTTATGTTGAGAAAATATAGGAAAACAAATGTTTCGGAATTAAAACATTAGTGACAAAGATTTTAGGAGTTGCGATTGTTAGGATAAAAAATGTTAGGAAGAAAATTTTCGGATTTCCAATTATCGGAGTTGAAATTTTAGGTGAACTTTGGCGCACCCGGATAAAACGGAGTCACAATCGACGGAACCTTGTTCTCGTAATACTACTATAAGGTAATTATTGACATTGTCTTTATTGGAAGAATTCCCTTTTGTTTGTAACATGTTTATAAATGTATATATACAAAGTTTCCTATAAGCTGATTACGAAAGTTAATAAGGCATTATTAGAAACGAAACGGGACTTAGGAATGCTTTTTTGTGTTGTTGTTAAAATGTACTTGCAGTTAATGTTTGGAATATTATAATGAAGGTTTGTTCTTATTTTTTCTTAAAAATGGTTTGAGATGTGTATTCATTTTTTTATTAATAATACCTGCACACAACTGGGAAGAAATTCTATGGTTGTGTTTGACGTCCACCAACCCGCACTTAGACAGGGTGGTTGACTAAGGCCTAATCACTCTAATTCAGGGTAGGCTCGAGCCCCTCCGTGGGGACATATATGAGCTGATGATGATGATGAATAAATAGATTAAGAGTGTTAAAGTTTAGAAAATATTTCTTAATAGATCGCCCGTCTGCTAGTTAGAGTACCTTCAACAAACAAAAACCACAGTGCGGACAAAAATTTAAAACAAAATTTAATTTTAAGCATATTTTTATAAAGCCGTTATAAAACCTCTTTAACACTAATTATAGTAAACAAGGACTCTCGTTTTCCTAAACAGAAATAATTTAAGCCTTTACAAATGTTAATTAACTTAAGATGTTACAAAGATTTTACTTTGAGTAACAAATTGAGGAAAAGTGTTTATTCCGTTGATGTTCTTCTTGTTAGGATTAACGTATTCCATAGATATATATTTATACTTTACTGTACCGTAATTAAGAAAACAATAAATCATGCGGGTCAAAATATGGATCTTATTATTTGCAACGAAATAAATGGTAAAATTGTTTTTTTATTGTTCGATACAGAGAGTATAAATGACAAATTTCGAAATACTATTATTGTAATTTGAAACAAACAAGTTAGTTTTGCTTGATTTTAAATTGTGTAATGTTAAGGCTTGTGTTTCTTTTCACTTTACTAAAAGAGAAGAGAGAGGAGACCTTTGCGTGATTTTATATGTTAAGAGGACATAGTGTTTTTTTTCTTATTTGTGTCACTATTATTACAACTTTTGTATTTTAGTGTATTTTATTTACTTATTTTGTAATATTTTTTTTTATTGTCTATATATTATTTTATTGTAATTATTGTAATTTGTGCAAATTTGGATCATGTGTCTGCAATAAACATTTATAATTTGCTCTATACAAGAATCTTAACAAGCCTATTAGGTATTATTTTAGCTCTACTATCGTTGGTAGAGCTAGAAACTCAACGAGTTAGCGAGCAACTTCTGTCGTTGACCCTACCTTGACATGCAAAGCTGAACGGATTCTTTTAATAGCTGTTGTCGCTCCGACAAACTAAGGAAAAAAGAGACTTGGCTGTTAATGTTGCCAGTCTTTACATCAAGTATTAATATATCTGTTTCACTGACTCAAATTTAAATCTTTTGTAGTGTTGAGTGAGAAAGTAGTATAGAGTTGTTTGCTTTCGTCACGGTATTGAGGTAGTAAGAAGGTTTTTAAATTATTAATGTTTTTCAACGAGTGGTGACCCTGCCAGGAAACGGTAAGACAAAATATTATATATGATATGTATAAACAAACATGTCTGTTCATTTTGGTTTGCATGATTTCCATGTAATGTATTATATGTATATGTAGTAAAAGTATGTCTTATCCGTTGTTTAGTATCCATAATATAAGCTTTTATTGCACAAAAAAGATGCATTAGATCCATTACAGGTATTGGACAACTTGACTCATGTAAGCAATATTTTAAGGAATTACAAATACTTACTTTACCGTCATTATTTATTTTAGAATCGGCATTACTTGTAGCAAAGAATATTACTGATTTTTATAAATTTAAGAGTGAACGTTATAAAAATACACTACGGTTACCATATTGTAGAACTACAAAATACAGTAAAAGCATTTATATAATGGGCATTAAAATATTTAATAAAATTCCACCAACCTTAAAAAATAATTCACTTTTATATCTTAAAAAAGAATTGAAAAAAATCTTTAACGGAAGTGTTATTATTCCGTCAAAGAATTCCTACAAGACACAATAAGCCTCTAATATTGTTTTATTATTTATCAATTTAAGTACTTATAGATATATATATATTTGTTGTAACTGTTTTTAACTTTTGTATATTTTATTTTTTCTTAATATTTTTTGTGTAAAATTTTATAATACAAAGTACCTACCTAAAATTAGTCATAATAATTTGGTAAATATGTAAAAAAAAACTTTGCTAGTTAGTACTTATTGTTTACTATGTGATTGTTTAAATGTTAATGAGCAAGTCTCTGTAATTATTTTATTTTATTATTGTTAGTTTTTTTTTTGTGAAATTTTATAATACAAAGTACCTAAAATTAGTCATAATAATTTGGTAAATATATAAAAAACTTTGCTAGTTAGTACTTATTGTAATTTTGTTTAAATGTTAATGAGCAAGTCTCTGTAATTATTTTATTTTATTATTGTAAGTTTTTAATATTTCTTTAATTTGTTTTTTTAATGTAAGAATTTAAATTTTATACTTTATGTATACGCCGAACAGGCTTAACATGTTGTTACTTAAATAATGTATATCTACCACCTAACTTACTCATGTTAATACTAATAAATGATTTGATTTGATTTGATTTGATTTGATTTAGTTTAAGACTAGATAATACGAGATATTATTTATTATTTGATTTTAGTCAATATTTCAATAGTACTTAACAACTAACAACTGCAGTCAATAAATAAACTAACTTATAAATTAACTTGGTTTACTGAAAGCAATTACGATAACTCATAATTGAGGTACTTCTATTTTCGTGTCACATATAGAGAACAATTTGTCGTAAAGGCTTGCGTTGAACAATTAATTTTGAGTAAAAGTGACATTAATTGGTTTCTATATCCTTTCATTTGGTACCTGTTATATCATTTAACATAGGGACATTTATTTGAACAGACTTTGTTGATTACACTATAATTGGTGTACAGGTGTATTGTCTTACGCATGATTTGTCAAGTTTTGTTCAACCATTTCGTTTAATTGAGCAATAAATATTTATGGTATTATTTTCTATGACAATTTTGAAGTAAATATATTAACCTTTTGTGACCTGAGCTTAAGTGATTTATAAATAAATAAAATATAAATTATGAGAAATTGAAAATGTAGTAGTTTGTTTTAAGAATCTAAACTATCTTCACATGAAGCGAATGTGTTCATTTTATTTGTTGTTAATACAGGGTACATCAGCGAAGTTTTAGAAAAAATATATATTTTTATTTTATGTAAAATACAGAGTGTTCCCAAAATCAATTTAGACATTGAGAAACTGGTTACCAAACCGATACATTAAATGTATGCATTGAACGTAAAAGCCAACATTCCGTTTAGCTATTGCCATTTAAAGCATGCATTTGGATACCTGCCTCCAAAGACGAATGCGTTGTAAGCCAACAGAATTCAAATTTCAGCATTGGAAACACGTTTTAGAACGCAATTGTACGTGAATTTATAATAGGCAATGTTGATACTGTACTCACAATACTTTATAGCGTTGGTAACAGTCATTGAAATACGAGATAAGCATGACATATTGCAGATTTTTATCAATAACTATCGAATTTGAGAATAAAATTTTGGAGTGAATAAAATAATCGTAAAAAAGGATAGATCAAGTAAAAGTAAAACGAATAAATTGAAAGATTGAGAACTATATGTTTCTTATTTTTCGTAGTATCATTACATTAAGTAGCTTTCGAAATAAAGAAGAGAATAGAAAGCTCTTTATTTATCAAATAAAACACAAGGGTCTACAAATACAAAAATATAATAGTAAATTGAGATAACAATGTGTAAATGCGATTCAGGCAATAAACTATATCCATACCAATAATAATTCCTAAAATAATTTATATCAAATGTTGTGCACTTAAATCGAATTTCATCTAAATCCGTCCAGACATGACAAACATTTACACTTTAGCCTTTATAATGTAGTGTGTCTGATAAAAATATATTTCAACAATAATTAAAAATCAAAAATACGTCCACGATTTCAGAGACGATCATTTAAATTATTTCACTAGACAGCCGCTACGTAGCTGTGCCGTGGCAGTGTTTCATAATGTATCGAATATTAAACAATGACAGCGGATGTCAAATTCACTGCGTCGGATGAAGCGTACGCGTCATCGATTTCCCCTAATTGGATGTAAGTTTTCGCGAGCATGCATTGGACATACGCGCGTGTTTCGCACTCCAATATCCACCAATGTTGAAACACCCTGTGAATTCATTAAATCATACCGACGAAATTATAATGGCAATTAATTATGTTTTCAAGTAAATGAAGTGAATTGGTCCGGTCTATTTTGTTTTTCCTTTGAGTTTTGATATGGTTGATGTAAGGTTACTAAATAATAATTGAGTTATTTTAAGAAATGCTTTTTTTAAGTTTATTTTATAGACGAAAATTTAAGAAAAATAATAGTCAAAGTTCATATAAAATATTGTTTACTTGAGAAATAGATCAGTTTCTTCAGTAAATAAATAGTAAATACAGTACAGAGAAAATAAAACAGTAGTAAGTTTAATATAAGTAACCAAATGTATAAAATATTATTTCTTCACAAAGAAACTCTTCCAACATTATTTTCAGTGCCGACAAAACAGAAAATAGTAACAAAATAATTTCGAGATTACTGAAAGTAGAAAATATAGCGGAAAAGATTTCTTATATTAACAGATTTATATGTATTGCGAAAAAAATACGTTTTTTATAACAAGGCAGTTATCACCTGGTAGCAGGCAGTGTGTAAGGCTAAGCCATGCCTCAGGCGCGTTATTTCATAAAGTAAATATTTATGAGGGAACAGGGTTACCTCGCTCGTCCTCCCGTAAGCCTCTGATCCGAAAAGACATAAACCTCCAGGGATTCAGTTCTAAGTTCACGAAGGCACTGCTCTCTTAGGTATTTTCTTTCCGAACTGTACAATAGGATTGTTTTAATACATAGCTGTATATTTTTTGTTGGAATTTGTAAATCTCTTTGTTTCCTCATTTTCTCGTCTTTGCTGTGAAGTGCTAAATTCACATTTTGCGGTCGAGCCGAGTATTTAGGGAAATGGACCACTTTCAGGTGCTTGAAGGTTCGACGTTGCGGTTAAAAGGAATATTTACTATGCTACTGACGTTTTTTGTGCAATTTATTTGCTTATATTACTCACGTTAGCCTCTTATTTGAATACATTTTTGTATGAAAAGTTCAAAACTCTACAACTTGTGTGAAGAGAACTTGTCGAGGTTACGTGTTTCAAAATATTATAAGTATTATTTCTATATTTGATTTAAAAATACTTAAGTTATATAAGAATACATAATCCTGGATTAGTCGATAATAAATTGATGAAGTGGTTGATTAATTACGATTATTTTGCTTCTATATCTATTTTTATTTAGGTTTTATAACCTAAATAAAAATAATTACTCTCTTTTTGGTTATACCTAATTAGAGGATTGGTAAAAGAATATCATGTTAACTGAATAATTGTATATGTTTGGTTTTATTTACTAAGTAAGAAGTAATATGAAAAGATGTTTAATTACTTATATATCTACTCGTACCTATAAACAGCTGAACCGCGGGGTATTCTTTTTATTTTTGCGCTTGAATATCAAGTAGCTTTTTAATGGGGAATACCAACATCAAATTGGAAGCCAATCAGCCCAAAAGATTTCGCTTGTAGGACTAACAAAAACGCATTTGCCTTGTAAACTTTCATCACGCATAAACAGAACACCATATTTATCATTAATATCTTTTAACGGGATATTTACACGTATAAGTCGAATCCCTCGACTAGTTTCAGCCACATTCGGTGGCCTTCATCAGGAGGATGAGTGCGATGTGACCTCGCTCTGCACTCCATATTAAGAACACGATATTTAGTAGAATAAATATGTACCTACATAATTATACATATAGATATATACATATATTAAATAAATAAATTGAACTGTAACACTAGTTTGTTTCATGTTTATTGAGCGGTGTGTGATATCACCCTCTGAATCTAATACTCAAACTAATTGGACTAAGTAAACTTCGATATAGGCACCCAATATGATATCACTCTTATTTAATAGGGACGTTATGAGATGAACCTATTATATATTCTGTGGCGTTAAGAATTACAAGAGTATGTTTCACTGTTGTTATAATAAACTTATTGTATGATTATTGATGTCTCTATCTGTATTTCTAAATAAAAAAAGGACAAGAAACATGCCCATACTGCTTATCTTCAAAGGTACTACACCCGTATCTTTATACTTAAAAACATGATAAAAGAAAATTTTCCAATAAGTACTTACAGATTTTTTATATTTGTATGAAAATGCGCACATTAAATCGAGTTTCGGACTAAAAGTATAAGAGATAAGATAAAAAAATATAAAGTAGAAAAAGTGAACAAGCCTCCGTAGGTTTATGCAAATTTTACGCGAAATTTTTTAACTCGCAAAGTTTTGTGTATTCTTATTATTTGCAAACAACGACGGCTGTATACCGTTAGCTTTTTAAGATGTTTTAAATAGAATAATATTCGACAGCTCCGTTTAATAAAGACGTAAGTGTATTCAAAAGGATTTGCGATTGATTATCGTGATGTGTGTTCCATACCGATTTCGACAACGACGACTTGCTTGACCGCGCTAATCAAGTCAATCAATCAAGAACTACTATGGTCCGAGTTGAAAAAATCTTCCAGTGATAGATAGCTTATTTATCGAGGAAGGCTATAAGCTAAAACGATACGCTACGACCAGCAAATGCGGGTTAAGGCTCGGAGCACAGCTAGTGACTAATATACCCAATATTAGCAATAAATGTATACACATTTGAATTTAATATATACATCAATATACTAATAAACAAGTTATTAATGCATTTTGACACTTTCTCATCGAACCATCCAAGTTTATTAACGATGTTGCGCGCTTACCCAACTAGCTGCGGACGCAAGTTATCATTAACTCCGTGTTATACTTCGAATATCCGATAAATTGACACGTGTATAAATTATAATATTAATAAAGGGTGGGGGAACATTATAGCGTATTTTGTGGTCTTTTTCATAAGTTTTAACTCTAACATTACATATTTGATCTAGCCAAAATTATCACTAAATAGAACATAAAGGAACTCGTATATATTTTGGCTGATTTTTGTATGACCATATGTGTACCATGTATTTTTATTTGATTTTACATTTAATTTTTATTTTATTTATTTATTTTGTAATGAATTTTCAATTTGAATGTGGGTCTATGCAACCTGCAATAAATGGATTTTATTTTATTTGATAACTTAAGTAAATAAAATAAACCCTTGAAAAAATTAAACATAACGTATTATTTAAAAAATAATACTTACCTAATAATAACAATATTTTTTCATCCATTCACAAAATTATCTTATGATAAAAAGAGACAGTACTTACTTAAATCCGATATTACTAACATAAGTTTCAACTTGGTCGCAAAAGTGCAATTACAGGGGTAGTTATACCGTGAGTAAGTATTCCCAGTATTCTATGCTAATAACATCGATTTCTATAAGTAGTATTTCAAAGGAACTAATTTAATTATAACTTAAGTATATTAAAGAAAATTATATTCTTTTATTTTGTAAAAAATCGAAGAAACTTAGAACGAAGTAATTTCGACAGAATCAAATTCAAAATCATTTATTGAGAACTAGCTGTACTCCGCAGTTTTACCCGCATTGTTCCTGATCCCGTGGGAATTTGGGGACAAAACATAGCCTATATTGGTCCTTTCCCGAACTATAAGCTACCCTTGTACCAATTTTCAAGTCAACCGGTTGAGTAGTTTGCATAACCAAAAAAAAATTATCAAACAGAAAGAGTTACTTTCGCCTTTATAATATTAGTAAGGATGATATAATGATATACTCTATTAAAATTATGTACTTATTGATATCTTTGATTTACACGAACACTACACATTGAAATAAAACACAAACGTATTTTTGTCGTGGTTGTATTTTGTTTTACATTTAAAAAAAAAACAACCACGACAAAAATCCGTTTAAGTGTTTTATTTCAATTATGTACTTATTAGAATATTAAAATTAAAATCATAATATAACAAAGTTGGTTGGAATCTACTATCTTCTTGGGATCCGATCATCAACAAATCAAAACCTAAGAAACCTAGCACACCAAACATCCTTTTAACTAAAAATACTGTCAGATCCGTATGCGTGATAATAATAATAACGTTTCAAATTAATTTCAAATAAATCATTTGGAAAATTGTTAATATTTAACAAATCATTTGAGCTACATAAACAATTCGCTGAATCTATCATTTGCTACTTTGTTACGTTTTAATTATGGTTTGCGTTGTGCTAATTTATTGGGAAATGTAATTTATTATCGAACAAAATATGATGTAACAGCATTCTAGTTTGGTTTAGTTTCTGCTGACGATGACGCTTCACTAAATATAAAAAACTTTTAACGGAAAAGGGGTGTAGAACATTCTTTATAGACATATTTATTAAACCTTTTTTATGATGGATGATACATGTATGATATACTTGCCATAGTTTGAGATCAAAATATTTTTTGGAGTAATTTTAAAAATAAGTGTAGTCAATATAAAATGTTTCTATCAAAATAAATCAACATATCAATTTTTTATGTTACTAGTGGCACGCCCCGGCTTCGCACGGGTCCAAGTTTCCCGTTTGCTTTTCCAGATTTTTAGGGTTCCGTACCTCAAAAGGAAAAAACGGAACCCTTATAGGATCACTTTGTTGTCCGTCTGTCCGTCCGTCCGTCCGTCCGTCCGTCCGTCCGTCTGTCAAGACCCTTTTTCTCAGGAACGCGTGGAGGTATGAAGCTGAAATTTATATCAATTACTCAGGTCTACTGTCCCTTGAAGCTGTGAAAAAATCAAACTTCTAAGCCAACGCAATCAAAAGATACAGCCGTTTATGCCGCAAATTTTCGACACTTGCAAGGGAATCAAAACCTACAGGGTGCTTCCCGTGAACTCAGAATCTTGAAATTTGGTACGAAGCAACGTCTTATAGCATAGATAAAGGAAAAATTACGAAAACCATAAATTTTTAGTTACATCACATAATATATTTTTTTTTAATAATTTTAACCTTACTACCCATTTCCTCATAAACGCGTAGAGGTATTAAATTGAAATTCATACCAAATACTCAGGTCTATAATACCTTTAAGCTGTAACAAAATCAAACTTCTATGTCAACGCAATCAAAAGAAACAGCAATTTAAGCTGCATATTTTGAAACTCGCAAGTACTCGCAAGGGAATCAAAACCTAAAGGGTACTTCCAGTCGACCTAGAATCTTGAAATTTGGCATGAAGCAACGTTTTATAGCACACATAAAGGAAAAATTCCGAAAACCTTAAATTTTTAGTTACATTACAAAATATATATTTTTTAATTATTTTGTAATGTTATGAATTTCATTTTGCAATAAAAATACCATAGTTATGACTCGATTGTCGTAATGAACGAACTTTGTAAACCTTGCAGGTTTGTACGGAACCCTCGGTGCGCGAGTCCGACTCGCACTTGGCCGGTTTTTTTTTACATAAGAACCTTCTCCTGACAACAGCAAACATAGCAAAAAAAGAATTAGCCATATCGATCTACCCGTTCTCAAGTTATGGCGTGACAACGGGAAACGGGTTTCATTTTTATATATATACTAGCGGTCCGCCCCGGCTTCGCACGGGTCCAATTTTCCCGTTGATTTTCCAGATTTTTTTTACATAAGAACCTTCTCCTGACAATAACAAACACAACAAAAAAAGAATTGGCCAAATTGATCCAGGCGTTGTTGAGTTATGCGCTTACCAACACATTTTGCGATTCATTTTTATATTATAGAATATAGATTTATTTAGTTTTTACCTCAAAGAAGAAAATAGGAATGTCAGAGAACTTACAAATGCTTTTTTGAAAATATCATGACTATTATTTAGCTTAACGTTTGATAACAAAATACTCGTACTATTACTAAGTAAGTATAAATGATATTAAAAAAAATCAAACTAATCCTATATATCGTCTTCAGATCACACAGTTAGCAAACTCACAAGAACTAAGAACAAACATTTGTTTCCTCCGAGTATTTGATCCGGCTAGATTAGACTTTTTGTGCCCATTATGGCGTAGTGCTAGCGTGATCATCATAAATAATACTATTACTAACTGTGATTCCTAGTTCTGGAAAGAATGTACAGTACAAATGGTTTTCAAGTACTTTTTTTATAATATTAAAGCCCGTCTGTCCATGATTTGTATTTTATTATGACTACAATAATGGTTGACCAAGGCCTAATCACCCTAATTCAAGGTTGGCTCGAGCCCCTCGGGGTGGGGACATTATATGAGCTGATGATGAAGACTACAAAATCATTATATCTAATAGATATCGATCTAATCAAAGATAAATAGAAAAATAATATAAAGTTCTTTATCGATCACAATTACGACACCATTAATGCTGTTAAACCTTTTAAGAAATAATTTATTAATTCATTCAAGTTCTTAAATCATAAAGGCATCTTAAAACTTTTCGTTACACATATAAAAAACCAAATCCATACATAAGTAGTAACAATATTATTGGTTTTTGTTTTGCTTTATCCCTGACTAAAATTTGATATTGTTTTTGATACTATTAATATATTTTTTAAATTTCCATACCTTGTTTGCCAGTGTTGGCTGCCGCGAAAGCGGTGCTAAGTATTATGAGGTGCACCAGCATGCTCCCTCCGCTCTCTACGGACGCACATCCGGCCGCAATCACACCCCAACTGCTTACAACTGGAACAAATATAACATTATCATGATGTTTTCTCGTGACCACAATCGGTGTAACCCGGTCGAAACGTCGAGGTAATTATCAATAATGTCATACGCGATTAATACCTGTAAATTATACAACAATGAATTCCGATCGCGAATGTTTAAAAAATGTAATATTATGATGAATTAGTATTACTATAAAGTTTTAAAGAGGAGATAAGATAAAGGTTCGATTTCGGTTTAAGGCAATATTTTGTGACTGTGTTTTGGTACTTTCAGAATTTTCTATTGAAAACGAAAAAAAAATTTTTTGAAGACGTTAACGACATAATTTATAATGTTTTTTGTTATACATAATGTACGTAATAAACAGTACTATAAAAGGTCAAAAAGAAGAGAAATCTGAGCCTTATCATTTTTCATTTACGTTTTCTCATTCACGACAAAATAAGAAAACAATTTCACATCAACAAATATAATAAGTAAGCCTATAGAGGACCACCTAAGTATAATAGTATAATGTATAAGTCTTATACAACAAAAAATGTTGAAGTATAATTAAAGTATAGAGTACAAAGGAGCGGAACTTCTCTTGGGCGTCTGTTTCCCGGTCGTTAAGTCACGAGATCTCAAAGTCCTTCAATAGACACTTTATTAGCAAACGTGCTTCAACCGCAAACATCCTTACTTTGTGTAAAATATTCAGTATTATTACCTCTAGAGACATTTTGTTACGGTAAATAAACACGAAACTAAAATGTTTGACGTATATTGTGTAACTATTATGTATGTTTTTGATGGTAAAATATTTGTTGTGTTTAGTAGAGTCTGGAGATTATGTGCGTAGCGTAAGTTTATGTTTATCTATACATATAAGGAAAATGTAATATTTAAGGGTTTTTTTTTTAATTAAGAACTTCATTAATATTAAGATCGGTTTTGGAATTTGCAATACTAAATTCTACTAAAATAAACTGTCATACTCAGAGGTTAACTTCTATAAACACAAGTGTATTTTAGTCGAAAAAAGAACAGAAGGATCTCTAGAATCAAAATAACATTGGAAACTACGGAAGTGGTACTTAGAATCCTGACTGAGACAAATTGTTGCAAAACAGTCCTACACCTGATAGTGTCAATATAGTTAATGCAACATTGAGGGTTACATAATAATAAATCACAACAGCATGTCACGCTCGATAAGCTCTAATCTCGACGACAAAAACTATTCATGAAGATCGAGTTTCCAAAGAGGGTTCGGTTCGAGTGGTTCTGCTCAGATAAAGTTGCTACAAAAATCCAACCAATTTATAGAGATAACTTCGAGGAAGACCGTCACAAAATTTAACCAAGCAGTAGATTTGCAAGTTTTTAATCTGAGATCAATGAACGGATCATCGAATTTAAGCCTCGACTGTAAATCCGGAACGAAAATTCATTTTAAATAGACAACTTATTCATAAATTCCCGCAATTTCCTTTCAGGAAATTGTAAAGCCGCAGCTAACTAGAGCAGGAAACAAGTAGCAATAAGAGTTTTCGTTGTGAAATAAAATATAATTCCATCGAGAAACGGAGCGGTTTAAATAACAACTCTTTAATTGAAAGTTTAGCAATTTGCTCTTACCCTCCCGAATGGACCCGAAGAGCGTGGGGCAAGTCTCATCCACCGCGTTTCAAAATTGAACGTAGGCAGATGCGCTTAATTACCGGGCCAGATGCCGCCCCGCCCGCCGCTTATCTTGAGATGAACCCCCTCCAAACTGGCTACTACGATATTCGCTAACATTGTTCTTATTTTTTTGACTCCAATTCGCATGCCACCACTGAATGTAATTAAGGATTTAATCAAGGATTAACTAATTACAAGTGTCGCAGCTATTATTTTCCTCAATTCCGATCAATTTACTCAAATTGTTTTCGTTTACTTAAACAAACAACAATTTGTAATCTTGTCGAATGAAGCATCGATATACAAATACATAAGTATAAATGATAATTTGCAATGCCATAAACGTTGTAGGAAGTCGATGATACCGCGCGAGTACTTGATACAGGAATATTTGAGTTATAAAATTAGGTTGGAGTTTTCCAATAATGCTTCTCTAAGTGCTCTCCAGTTGGAGATATGAGACGTAGTCAAATAGAGAGATAGGCGAGTATAAAGACGTCGTTATGGAGGTCGGAGGGTGAGGGGTGTCCCTACGTGCGTTGACGTACGAGTCGATGTAACTTTCTCTTTATATTTTATCTTACTGCAAGGGCGGTCGGTTTATGTGCCTCACCCTACTTGATTTAGTTTTGATGGCGGAAAGGAACAGCTTTTAGATAAATGATTCTCACCAACCCCAAGACGTCGAGCTATTTGAACCAACAGATTTGCAACAAAGTTATACTTCATCTATTGTATTAGTTTTGTAGATGCACTTTAGTTAAGGTCGTAATGAAATGGATTCTGTACATCGAGGGATGTTTAAGTGGATTACACTATTACTGTTATGACGGATCGGATTCGAAGGACACGCCACGCTTCATATATCTACGAGTATTTTTGTACTTTCTTAGTTCTGAACAAGAACTTTAATGTAGTAACTTTTTGTATTAACACAGTTGGTGCTTCGTTTTTATTTATAGCATAAGTTGTGAAAATATGGTGTAAGATAGGTTTTCTAAAATAAGTAATAGGTTTCTTTATTTTCTTGTAACGGCACCCACAGCTTTTGGGTGATAGTTTCATAAGTTCAAGTTTTAATTAACGCATCTTTTAAACTAGTAGTAGTGTAGTTAGTAGAACGTATTTTCAACATTTGAATTTAAACGAAGATGCGTAGCTTAGCTGAGGAACTGAACCCGACATATCTAGCTTAGCAGTCACAAACCACGACAGTCACTTATTCCTTTCTATAACTTCTTATCCTTTCCTTGAAAACATTCAACGTTTCATAACATAAGACATTTCGAAGCAATTAATACAATTACACATCTTTAACATAGATAAGATAATAATACTTGGATGTAATCGTTTCCGCGGGAGCATAAGCGAAATGCGTTAGTGCTTTGTTCTAATCAAAGTGTCGTTAGCCCGAGGGAATCAACACACGATTAAGACCATTGCAAGGAGAAACTGGGATATATCCTTAGATAACACTGTCATTGTTTGCTATTAGTATTATCTATTTAATTATATAGAGACCAAATGGTTAATTAAACATGATATGTGAAAGCTACTTGACTTATAAACCTTTGACGTATAATATAGAGTTCATAAAGTACTTTATATTATATTAAAGTACCTAATCTTGTTTAATAAATAGGTAACAATGTAATCAATCATAACTATTTCTTGCGACTTGACATTTCAGTCTCTATTAATTGAAAACATCTAATAGAAAATTCAACAACACACAAATTAGGTTGAAATCGTTGAAAAATTAGGTATAGAGATACTTAGCCGTAAGTACAAGCATATCAAGCTTAGTATTCTAAAATTATTTAAAAAACATAATTAACGTTTATTTTTACATCCCGATACAATTGTTAGGGAGAGTATGGTGATAGTTAGAACTCTAAAGATATTTGCCTCTTTCCATTTTAACATACGTCTGTTTAAAAATTTAGATATAACTATAATTTCGGGATGAAAATTAGATGTTGGCCGATTCTCAGACCTACTGAATATGCTCACAAAATTTCATGAGAATCGGTCAAGCCGTTTCGGAGGAGTATGGCAACGAAAACTGTGACACGAGAATTTTATATATTAGATTTAAACTAAAATATGGTAGAGCGAGCAAAATAGAAACAGATAGGAACGTGTGTACCGAAACCATTAAGAGATTTTAGTTGGCAAAGAATCTTTTGGCTACGGAATCTAAATGCATACTTGCACAGAACATCCATAAAACTTTGACTGGCTCCTTTGAAATTTAAAAGTGTTTTTCTTTAATTACCGTTTTGTATTTAGATTAAAAACAATTTTAGATGTATTTTTGAGATTTATTAAGATTGATGAGAAGATTGCAGTAACATCTTCTATTTTTAGGATGATATGAAAAAAAGTAAAAGCTATAAAACATAATCGCCTTTTTATTTTATTTTTTCAAATTGCTCATAGACAATTCATTAAATAAATACATTTAATTGTTATTTATGGTACAAGCGAGGTAAGTTGGTGATCACTTCCGAGGCGCTATTGAGGCCCGAGCCGTCAGACGAGGGTCTGAAGATAGCCGAGGATAGTAATCATCAATACAAGCGTATACCATACAACGTTTTTCAACACACTGGCGAAGAAATTAATAATAAAATATCATATTCGCTAATAAATAAACAGTTTTTCTATTCGCGCGCATCCAATACAACAATGGTGATCGGCCATATATTAAAAGAAAATACTTATTAAAAAAATCGAATAAATGAATGAATGGACTCGATCAAAAGTAAGGCAACATAGTTTGTTTTTAAAATGTATGGACACTATTTTTTTTTGGTATCGAAACTTTTTTAAATCTAAACAATTAAAAAAAATCTATAACTCACTAGTGAATCAAGCGTGTTAACTCATTATTCAACTGTTTTTGCACAAATAAGAGTCCCTTTATGAGCAAGTGTGTTGAAAAACATATTATTGGCAATAAGGTGACAAGTACACCCCGTATAAAATTGTCCAACCAGTTTTGTACGACACAGTGGGCATTGAAGTCATTCATTCGTATTGAGTATTCTTAGAAAAGCTAGGATTATATTTGAAAAGCGGAAACCGTATTTCGTTTGAAGGTTTCACTCTGATTGTTCCACCTTTACATTCAAATGCACAAGTTTGAAATGTTTAATACATTTTTAGCTGTATTTAACAAAACATATACAGACTTTTTATGACATAAGTTTGGGGAAAATAAGCGAATGGATCACCTTATACTTATTGACTACTACCATTTACATTGAGTCAATACTCAATATAAAAGATACACAAATATGTTGCTGATCTCCTGTTAACAGGACATCAAGAAGAAAATGAGAGGAGAGGGTTCTGCCAGAATATTCTCATCGTGAAAATCGAAGTAGCATGGGCTATCTACTACGATTTATCGATATATCTATATTAGGTATACGGCAAAAGGAGAATGTGGTACTTCCGTGATAGAATGAGTTTCTGATAGAGTGATTTTTTAACTATAATCACAGTTAGGTTCTTCCACTATGCGTTGGGGTGCCCTGGTAGAAATCCCCCTCGGGATCCTACGACACCCCAATGTAACGTCGAAAAGTCGCTGTGTTTTTAGTGGGTAGGCCCAGCCCTTCTGGCTGGGAGAGCCCTACATGCCCCGGGGGCCCCCCCAATCTCGGCTCACGATGCAGCGGTGGTATGCAGTTATATGCATTTTCACAGCGAGAAAAAAAAATAGTTTCTTCCACTACAATTATGGAAGGCATCGATAACATCATGACAACAAATGAAAGCACTTAAAGTGCTGGTTCATAGAAATACTTTTGGTTTCATTTATGATTCCATACTGCACATTCACACATAACTCTAACAAGCTTAATATCGCCAGTCTAAAGATATATCAATAGCATCTTTTTCCACAAGTTTGTAAAATCAAACCTGTAGGTCAAGTACGTGTAGGTCAAACGAAGAAGGTCAGGCCGCTTGTCGTATAGAATAGAAATGAAGTCGGTGAAGATATCGCAAGTCATCTATACAACTGTTGGTGTAAAAAGTAAAGTATCGGCCTGTAAGATTTCTGTACCTTCTCTAAAAAAAGCTTCTTAAGAGGAGGAATTGATTGTAATTACGGGATATTTACCATGTAAGTATATTATTTGTTTCGAGTTTAATATAATTTGAGTGCTAATAACCATGATAACTATAAAAACTATAAGGAATTGATTGATTGATGAGGAATAGACATAATCACGACACTTGCTCAATGCGTTTCAAATTTGGGTGCATAAACATCTGCCTTGGTCTAAGTGTAGTATTCATGATATGAGTTTTGCTTATTTTGGGACCTATTATTTTATTATATTATTTGATAGTTCTTTAGTTTCATAAAGCTCTAAAATAGCTTAAAAATTCGAATTATTTTGTTCGAACATAAGTACTAACCCATAACACAAAAGAAACGAGAAATACGCGTGTAAAACGCGCTGTACAGCTAGTTAATATTAATTATTCTATTAATGTTACCGAGCCTTTCCATGTTAATTTCCAATATGAAATTCTAACAACTCGAATGTTGTTTGAGTTCGTGTAAGTGAAACCAGTACAAACAACTCTACAATTTCAATTACATTCGACAAATAATTACTTTCACCTTTTATTTACAAAATCGATCTTCAATCGAGTAGCTGACTGTAGGATCGATTCATACTTCACAATTTAAATTATGAATAAAAAAATTGGCTCGATCGTGTCATGTTATTTTGGACATTGGTAACCTTGTTTAAAATTACCAACTGATTGATTGCAAACAAAATTGAACCGTATATCAAGTTAGACAATATTTGGTATCCGATAGCCATAATGTTGAGGCTATAAGGTCTATAATTGCCGTGTATAGAACCTAGTGTATGCGTTGTCTACAATTAATCTTCATTAATGGGTCACTTAAGCTATGTGCGGTTTCCGACCGAGTCGACGATGTTGGATGTTTCTTCCTTTGTCTAGTGTCTTGGTAGTGTAAACTATTTCAATGTTTACAAACGGTTTTGATAAATGAGATTCATACTACATTAAAGGTAATGAAAACTTTCCATTAATGATAATTACCGCTACTACTATTTTTTACTCGTAGCTTTATAAATTTATAAGTCAGAAGTAAGTAGAAGACATAACTTAAAGTTATCGATTCCGTTTTCTTTACTATAACTAAATATCAATTGGTAGTCCCTCGTAATTTACACTCAACTTCACAAAAAACACATCCGAATTTCAAGAGATCCGTAATGAATGAGAAATTAATGCAAAGTGGCTGGCCATAAATCTCTTGAGCTTTAGGGCAATAAAACAAAAAATGAGAATTACCAGTTTGATAAAACAAAAACTTTGTTTGGCAAGTGCCCCAGAGGGCAACCTAACTCGGCTTGTTTCGACCTACGGACCCACCTTCCACGAGTATATTCCAATTTACTTTTTCGCACGCTTCACCGTAGCTATTTATTTTAATTTTAACACTATTGTGCAAACTTTTTGATGAATTTTATTGCGTGAATTTTATCAAAGTTAATAGAAGTTAGAAGAGTCTATTATCTAGACGTTTTTGTTATGAGTTAGAAAGTATTAAACTAAGTTCCATTTATAATAATAAAATTGAAGAGTTTCGAGCACTTTGTTTGTTTTTTGATGACTTTGTTGTTTCATAATTATTTAATGTTGTACCAAATAAAAACGGTACCAAGTATTTAGGATATTTTGTTTATTTTTTCTTTTAATTTCTATATAATATATATATTTTTGAAGTAATATTAAAACGAATATGCACATTGCACAGCTTATAACGTTGCAGTGAATTTGACGCATAAACCATACCTTAATAAATTCATATGAAAACAGGATTCCAACATATTTCCTTTTAATCAAAATATATTAAGTAGTTTGTTTGTAAGCTTTTGCTAAAAACTATGTAAATTAGTAAATTAAAAAAAAAACATAAAAAAAAACCTTTTTTATTTTACATTATATTTTTAATTTAAGTATGTTCATTTACATGTATGTAAATAATATAATATACATTTACTTATAAGCATACAAGTGTATCCTACGAGTATACCTACAATTTTGGAACTGAACCTGAGTTTAAATATCCGTTGTTTACGTTATGAAACGCAATACGATTGTAGTTCGAAAAAAATACTTTCATTTTTTATTTTACGCAGAGTATTGGAATTCCAAACATTTATTTACCATGAATAGAAACCTATTCGGCGTGACTATTGAAATGTTTGGTTAATAAAGTTAATTTAAAAAAATAAGAAACCGACTTCAGCACTAAAAAGTAAGAAAATAATTTAAAATAAACGATATTAATAATACATATTTACAATTTATAATTAGTAACTTTTGGAGTCAGTGCCAGCCCAGGATAGTTTTTTTTTCCTTATAAGATAGTACAAGACGCGCCTATAATATTAATGAAGGCTTTGGCTGTCACCGACTTCAAAAGTAACTAATTATAAATTGTAAATATGTATTAATAATATCGTTTATTTTAAATTATTTTCTTACTTTTTAGTGCTGAAGTCGGTTTCTTATTTTTTAAATTAACTTTATTTTAAATTTTTTAGTGGCAAGCAGGTTTCCTTCTACAAAAGACGCTTAAATTTTCCTCCAGAAGAGCTTTTGACTCGTGGATCACTTGAATCCTTTTTTGTGGGAGGAAGACTTTACGTCTTTCCTCTGTCCAGGGGAACGACGGGGTATGTCGGACTCCGCGCCTCAAAGATAGAGCGGCGACGCGCTTACCGACTAAAACCCCTTGGTGTGCCATCTCTGCGCTTATGGCTGAAACCGGGAGAAACGCGGCTGCACGCTACTACGATCCCGAACAGCGCCTCTACCCTGTTAAGGGTTTCTCCTCCGAGCTAGAATGTAGCTCTAGGCGACAGATGTTGAGTTACCCCCTTCCGAAAGTACCGCGCGCCACCTCGAGGCCAGTGGCGGCAGTGGATTTCCCCCCGGGGATCACTGCCGCAGGTCGGGCGTATGGCGGTTGCAGGACAAAGTAGTCCCGCTTCCGTCTGCCCAACCTTCTGCTGCGGATAGTATTAGTGGAGAGGGCTTCGCGCTCACTCTCCGCAGCTTTTTTTTGCGAGAGTACGACCTTACAAAAGATGAACACTCCAATCCAAGACCTCTCCTCGCTCACCATAGCAGAGACTACATTTGGCAAGGAGAGGTCGTTTCCCACGATTGCCGCGAGAGTTGCGAGGGCAATAGCCTCTTGCAGGGATTTTTTCGCTGCTCTATAAGTGTCAAGCAGTTCAACCTCAACGGATACCGCTTGAATCCTGTCTCATGAGCTGATGTTCACTCTGAGGACTCATGATTCATAATCTAACACAACCCTGCATTTTATTACTTCTTTTTAACTTCATCATCCCAATTAAACCATCATTTTATTACAAAACTTCTTTATAACCACAAAGGTATAGGAACTTTTTAGAAAATTAACCAAAGTCAAAATAAAAACGAAAATAGAGGATGACGTTTATACTGTCTATTTATTAATTAAAATAATATATACAATCTAATCTGGTGCAGTGTTTGTTTGTAATATCTAAAAATATTTTTTTACGAAAAGTTTTATGAAAACGCTCTGAAGATATATGTGTAATAGGTACCTATAATAGTTTAAAAAACATTTTTAAAAAATGTTGTAGGTTCGGGTTTATTTCAGTGTGTGTTAACGAATTAAAAAACAGGACATTTTTATATTTAAACCCATGAATTGTGAACAGCATTTGATTTAAATACGAAAGAATACAGCCAAAAAATTTTCATCCAGAAATTATTATGGTATCAAGAATATCGCGAGCAAAACCACGGGTCACAGGTAGTTTTACTTTTAATAATGTCAATCGACACTCCAGCCTACATTGTTGCGGGTTTTTCCTCGTTTTTTCCTGGATCCCATCATCAGATCCTGATTTCCTTGACATGGGACCACTTCGCGAATATCCGCTTTCTAATGAAACAAGAATTTTAAAATGCTCCATTCATGATTACAAAGAAATCGCGTAACAAACACACAAAAAAAAAAAATATACACGTCGAATAGAGAACCTCCTCCTGTTTTTTTGGAAGTCGGTTAAAAAAACAGTTTGTCAACTTTACAGACAGTTTTCATGTCATTGATATCGACGTTAAAACGGATTTTGTTAGTACTAGCTGAAAATTAGAAGAAAATTTTGAACATAATAATAGTATTTGTGACGTAGTTAGGCTTTAGTTACTTAATAAGGCATTAAATATTTGTTACATCGAGCTAATAAAGAATACTTATGTAGACATTTGTCTAGCAATTACAAAGATAAGTATTCATTACGTGAATAATAAGAAATTATTAAGAAATAGTACTAATATTGAGAATATTATTTCTAAGTTTGCTGGTCCATTCTAAGAAAATTTCAAGACGTTAATATCTTTCCGTTTACATAGTTCAAATAATTCAATATTTATTTTGTTTTCATCCCATTCCGTTCTCATTCATTATATTGCTTATAATTGTAAATAACTATAGAACAATACAATTTAAATGAACCTCTAGTGTTTTAGATTCAAATATAAGAGCAGGAAATCAAAGGGAACGCTTCTAATAATAATAAAGGGTAAGTACAATAAGCAGTTAGGCAAGTAATTGAAACCAACGGTTTGGACGTAAATAGGTAGATTCGCGGAGATTCTCCCGTATAGGTAGGTTGTTAATGACATTAGTCTCTCGCGACCTACGACCAAACCGGCCCCATAAAATTTTACGGCGACTACATTTTGTAAAATAAAGCAATACCCGTCCCTTGCCTTCCACCCGTCCAAATAACAACAAATTCCATGAATAATAATGGACGCTTTTAATATCTTAAATTTTAAATAGATTGAGTATGTTCGCTGTCTTAATTGCGGTTCTGTAATTATGTCATTAATTATTAAAGGTTATATTTTTAAGTCTTGTTTGTAGTCAGTCTGCCTTATTTGCGTTGCATTTTTAGTCTGGTTTAGCACTAAACCAGGTTTTACTTACAATCTGATCTAAGGACAATTTTTAATACTGTCAAAAGATTTGACTGACAAGTGTGAAATACTTAAACCAGGTTTTGTTAAACTAGGTTTAAGATGTAACGCAAATAAGGCAGAAAGAAGGCATGAAACTAGTTGGGCATAGTGTTTAGTTGCAAAATAATGTAGAGTTCGACTTCCGTAAACTAGTCAACCATGAAAAATTTGCATAAGTTTTGAATTTGAAACTAATGGCATAGTTTATAGATAAAACAGTGAAGTGAATAATTTAGTTATTTTAGCCTTAGTTTATTCTAGCCTGTGAAATGTTTGGTAAAAAACGTATCCTATTTGGTACTAAACATTCCTTGTTTTAAGAAAAATCATGGATCAATTTGATTTAAAAAAAGATTGCGTGAATAATATTAACTTCAACATATACTCGTATTTTTATTATGATTCAATGATGAGATATGTCTTAAATAAGATCATAACATTTAAATACCTTCACATTTTTATCACAAAAATTCCCTTCAATTATCGGCTCCAATATTTTACTACACATATTAAGGCCACGAAAAATGTGCAATGTTTTTATAACGTATTTATCACCCCAAAGAAACGGTCTTTTGATCGCGATTTCCTTTATGATAAACAGACCATAAAACCCTCTTGACACATTTTTGATTTAATACTTATCGAGGCTTTTATAAAGTTCTTTTAAAAATATGTAACGATCTAATCAATAACAGAATGAAATACCAATTAAAATTTAATAAATTCTGCGTGAATTAATTGCTTTAATTTTATTAAGCACGCAAAATTTCCTTAGAATTTTAAACGACTTAGATATATTATTATTGTATTTTACTTAGTATGTAATGTTTATAATAAGTAGGCAGTATTCTAGGGCCATTTGCCCTGCCATAAACATGAATGGCGCCAAAACGTCTCTCTTATCTCGGGCATTTCTCGGAGGGGCGGAAGCGGGACCCAAAAGACGGTGTCCCGTTTCTCAAGTGTAGTCCTAAAGGATCTCGAAATAAGGGCCTGAGAAATCCTTTTGAAAAAGCACTACGTTCTTAAAGCAAATGGACTGTGAGAAACTGACAACGGATTCTAATATTGATTTTTATTTTGAGTGTATCTGCGCCGGACAGCGTCGTGTGTCGTCTTACATTATGTAGATTATTATTAAACATCATTTTGTCTTATGAGCCGATTCATATTCACTCGGCTCTTGTATTTAATGTTCGGTCGTTCAGGGATGATTGACGATTAGGGCACTTATCTCGCCGGCCGCTTATACTGGACTACATATTCATAGAGGCAGCGATGCGGGAACTTTGTTGAATTTGTCACCGTCGAGCTCGTCTCAAGGAAGTTTTAAGCTCATGAATATTTAGAGGATAAATTCACTTATAATGCACACGGGGACTGGTTTTAATGTAGCATTTAATTATAATGTGTTTTTGAATATTTAATGGGCGAGAGTGTTTTGTTTCGATTTGCTTTCAGCGCAAAGGAGTTTGCAGACAAGATTAGTTGAGTCGCTTTCTCAAAATAGTGCTTTATACTGTAGGACAATATGTTGGATACTTTTCAAGCTTTGTAGTTTTGATGGATTGAATCTACATATAATTTAACATGTGATATAGGGGATTATTATTTAAAAAAGTATTGCATTTTTTATTTTGTTTTCAGACAGAAAATTGTATTCCCAACAATGGGAATACACAAGATTAGTAACAGAGTTGACATAAATATCTATAATTTAAATTAAATGCGAGAATTTATTTTAATTAAAATGTAAAATCCAGATGAGATTGTTTGTGAACAAACGACGCGACCCTTATTACATTGGACAATAATAATAAAAACATCACCTTATTTCTGTTTTTGTTGTCTGCCCCTCGTTGGCAACAAAAATTTTAATCAGTGCATAAAATACTTTTTTGTTGACGGTATAAATGTAAATCATATTAAACGTGCATTATTTTGGAGACATTTAACGTTTATTTACGTGAAGAATTATTTTTTTACATTAATAGGGGGAAGTTTAAAACGGGGAAGGAATATGTCAGAAAAGAAAGAATAGAAAATCATTAAATTCTTGTGAAACAAGTTTGTTACTTGTTTCACAAGAAAGGTTGAAAATATAATTTAATAAAACAATTTTCACAAGATTTTGTAAGATGACTTAAATACAAATTCATCTAGAACAAAAACGCCTTCACATTAATAGTCTTTAAACCTATTGATTATAATAATAGGAAACAAACAACTAACAAAGTAGAGGAGTAACAACAACATTGTCAGGTACAAAGGTTAACATTCGCCTACTCTCGTAGTACCGAAACGAAGGTAAATTTTAATCAAGGAAATTAATTAAAATACCACTAATTGAGCAGAAAGGGCTTATTTAACTTCGAAACTCGAAGTAACTGAGAACGGAAACGAAACAACTGGATGTTGATTAGCCCTAATATATAATACAAAGTAGTATGTTAAATTCATCACTTCATTCAGGAGTATGTATTTGGAAAATTTTATGCGGTACCCGGAGGTTTATAAATATTAATATTTCCTATCTGGGGTTGTTAATTACCCCAACACTACGGGTGAGCCCCTGTATTCATTAGGCCAACCTAATTAGCAGACAAAACCTCGCAAGTTGTGGGGAAACGCAAACACTTCGCCGGGCCGTATTGAAACGCTGTATCTACTTTGTAAACTATGTCGCTGAAAGAGTTTTTGTCAAGACAATACTTTTGGTAAATATTGAGTGAAGTAATTGGAGACGATTTTTTGTGATACCCAATTAGATGATTTCTTAGTAGAAGTTTGTTATGTAAATTAACAGTAATTGGTAATTATAAACGGTTTTTGATATTTTAATGTAACCAATAAGACAACATGTTATATAATGCTTACATGATGTCTGTAATTAAGTGTTATTCATGTGTATTAAACAAAAAACACCACGCACATGATATAGGGTGGTCACGTTACGTTAAATAAGTATTTTTGAAATTAAACAATATTCTACAATCTTGAACGGAAAACAAACATTTTTGTGTATACTTTACTTACATATTTTATTGATCAAGAATAAAACCGAAACACCACAATAGTTACACCAACATGAAAATAGTTTTTCAAGCAAGGGAAAATGATTTCATTTTCTCAATGGAAACTTTCATTTTACCTTTATCTGATCGTGAGAAAATTTCTATTCAATAAGTCATGGCATCACGGAGGGCGAGCACGCAACACATTCGACTCAAGTAATCTACCATTAGGCCAAAAAGCTCTCTTCGCTTATCTGCGACATCTGGACGATGTTTATATTTTGAGGGTCTACGACAACCTCTATAACGACTCGACGCTTATCGTCGTCTGTATGTCTAGGTAATCTTCAAACTTTACACTGCTCAACGAAATTAAACCTTACCTTCTACAAAACAGAATCTTAAATCCACCTTTGCAACAACCCTGTACACTCACTTGCTAGACGCGACAAAAACTTTTGGATATGAAATCCTAAATTGTACGCTTAGAGCACAATTTGCTTCAACTGTCATTGGTCGCGCACGTTTACTTACCTTGTTAAAAGCAATCTTATTACCTGAGATGTAGAGTATGTTTTTGTTTAGTAAAAAGTCTTGTTAGGTAAATAGAAACGTGTCAAGCGGCGTTCTGGTTGCTTAATGTCTGACCTGTCGGAGAACTTTGGAGTTTGAAACCCTCTTAAGTAATTATTTCAATTTTTTCCTGACATATTTGGCTTTGCTGTGTATTTTGGTATTGACCAGTTATTGACTCGTAAGTTTTAATAAATTGAATATTAATTTAAGAAAGTAATTTAATTAATCGAGATAGTTTTCAAAATTTTATCACCTTAATTGATTACTTTGGTTATTAAATTAAATGTTCTTAATTTTGAAGTCTTTATTTTATCAGATAAATTCTTAAGAACGTAAGAAAAATCAAACATTTAAAAATTAATATCATAAATGAAAAAAATACTATCTTTTCTCTACATAATATTGCATAGCTTTACGAACGAACTATCAATTACAAAACTCGAAGACCCCTCTGTTATACTAAACATACATCTATATAAAATTAACCTCTCTAATAGAAAACAATAAACATTTTATGATCTGTGACGGTTCAAATTAACGAGTGCACACTGAGACCGAGTCCGCAAGCGAGGGTTCTACATCATATGAACTTTCCCTGTATATTTATACCAGGGTCTTTCCCGGAGCGGCTTAATGGCGCCTTAAGCGGTAATGTGTGGTCATAAATTAAACGATAATAAGTTCGGACAACAACACACCCGTTAATGACTGCGAGAGAAGATATCCGACGTGAGCCGCCCGGCGCGCCTTCCTAATTGTGCATCTTATTAAAATTTGCAGTCTTTAGTTTTTGGTATTTTGTTTGTGGCTAGATTTTTGGTAAATAATGTTTTTACTTATCTCTTAGGTATTAACAGAATTAGGTTTACTTCTTTTTAATCTTAAGTAAGTATATTTTATAATTTACTAGCGGCGCCCCGCGGTTTCACCCGCGTAGTTCCCGTCCCCGTTGGAATATGGGGATAAAATTAAACTTCCCACTGGGATTCAGTGCGAAGTTCTCTCTATCTATTAAAACAAACCGCATTAAAATTCGTTGCGTAGTTTTAAAGATCTTAGCGTACATAGGGACAGAGAAAGCGACTTTGTTTTATACTATGATGGTAATAATATATAACCCGATAATTATTTCTGATGTAAAAGTGCAATTTACTAACAACCGTTATAATTAAGTCATCACCACACAAATAAAACCGTCAACATAGCAACACCAAAACCACAATTCCTATTGTATTCACATTCGTCCCGAAACAGACTTTCTTTGTAACCTTTGTCAAATCGGCGTTCGATTGATGACAAATTCTCCTCCATAGCCAACAAGACTATTAGTTTACTGAACATTGTTACAAATACATATAAACATGTAACAATTGATAGGTAAGTAATTACTCGGCCGACCCCGGGGGCATTCGGGAAGTTTCGGGAGTCAGGTAACTAAGAACAAACAGTTACCTACACGTTACCTTTAACCAATCAACAAAAAAGTTAAACAACTTGCGTGTGTATGTACTGTTTCTGTGTAAGTATTTGTAGTAAACCGAAGGGGAAAAAGGTATGGGTTTACGAGTATGTCGAGCAAATAAAACGTACCATTGTAGGTTACCGGTTACGCAGAGTTATCAGTTGGTGACGACACAATTACTTTTGACAGAGTGAAAGATTGAATAGAGAATACATCAATCGATTTAGCTGATGGTATCTTTTTATATAAATACTTTGAACGAAGGTTAGGGAGCACAATGAGAGACTTGTTAACAAAATTATATAGAGTTATTTATTTTTGTTGTAAATCATAATCTTACAAGTATTCTTATTTATGCGTACTATGCTTATGTTTAATCTATTTTTTTATTATTAGGGCATAAACATTATAACGTAAGCATTATACTTAACTAGACCTACTAATCTGTCTATTATAGTTACGTATCATTATCTTAATTAAACTAGCTTTAATTATTAACGTTAAAATACCGATTACCGTAGATTACGTCCTCTGACCGAAGAGTCTACTAAACAGAGTTTACTTAAACAAGTGACACGTATAAATTACTGAACCGACTCCATAAACTAAAACGAGTAATCAGAAATTTTAACTGAAAGTAAGATTCATAAGTTAAACAACCGAAGTTGACCGGAAAACAGATTTTCAATTCAATAACAATAGTGGGTCTTGTGAATGCCCCACAAATTATTTATTTAGGAAAGGGCGGCTAATTAGTGTGGATTTGGTAAAGTTTTTCGTTTGTTATTGAAACTAATTCAAGTTTTGTTTATTTGGTAGTCGTGGAAAATTATCGTGTACATGTATCATACATATAGCTAGAGTGTGTGCAGGTTCGGACATATAAATTAGTATTTTTTTTCAAAGATTACTCACACATATTATTTCACTATTACAAAGCAAAATTATATTGTGTTTGGAATGTTGCGCAAGAGTTTGAGACGCAATCGTCAGTATAAACAGTTAATTAGGGACACTTATTTAGCGTTATTAATATAAGACTAGATATCTGGCCCGATTTAAATAAGAGACAAACGTAAGCTTCAAGCAGTTGCAAAGCTAACACGTATTTGTTCGACGTCTTAAGTCATATATGCAAAACATTTTTTACTTCAAAATGAATTGTTATACATGTGGTGAATCATTCAACGACGGAGTCCAGTGCGGAATATGTCGTAATCATTTCGACTATGGATGCGCTCAAATATCCGAAGCTGGGTGGAGAAAACTTGGCGTCGATAGAAGGGCAGCTTGGAAATGTACGATATGCCGTAAGCCTGCATTATCGCCGTCTACCACCGGACCTCGCGACTCTACCTCATTGGACGCGATAATGCGTGAACTAAGGGACGTGAGAAGCCAACTGGAAGGTCTCCCTACTCTACTCAGCAGCATTAAGGATCTCAAGACTGAGCTAACAGAAATAAAGTCGTGCTGCGAATTTCTGGGTGGTAAAATGGAAGACTTCTCAACCAAGGTGACGGAGATAGAGGACAGGATATCCGGTTTGGAACGTCTTAAAGAGACTGTAGCTGTTCTGCAGACGGAAGTATCATCACTTAAATCACAATTGATCTCCAGTGACCAAAGGCAGCGATTAAACAATGCCGAAATTAAAGGTGTGCCTATAAAGAACGGAGAGAATTTGTTCACAATAGTTGAGTCTGTTAGCAGGGTGATTGGCTATGATGTCCCGAAGACACAAATAAACTACATATTCAGAGTTCCCACGAAGTCTAAAGAAAAATCTATAATCATTAGCTTTCTTAATAGATATGTGAAAGAGGAGTTCCTGGCTGCAGCCCGCGCAAATAAAACTTTATCAGCGGCAAACATCGGCTTCGCCGGATCCCAGAACAAGATCTATGTAAATGACCATTTAAGCGCTGACATGAAAATACTATTAAACGAAACAAAGAAGTTATTAAAAGAACACAACTACAATTACATATGGGTAAAACACGGAAAAATACATACACGTAAGAACGATACATCACCTATAAAAATAATTAATAATATTAATGATTTAAACAAATTAATATAAAATATATCTATACATTAAAAGTAATAATCATAGTATTGAATATCTCACAAACTTTTGTCCAAACGTTGTTAACCGCTGCAATGTACAAAGTCCAGCGCATATTGTTTACGTTACGACAGATAAGACTCTTTTGTTCCGCTTATTGCCGTATGCATGCTATTTTAAATCTTAAACTCTACATATTAGCTTTTAAAACTTATTGGATTGCTTGTCTCTATAGTTTAAGTTGTAATTTTTATGCAATAATTCTAAATTTTAATCTACCCTATAATGTGTGCAAATGTTGGTGTATAATTATATGTTATTTGTTTTTTATCTCTTTTAGGATTCGATATGTGTAATAATAGTTTGAATATATATTATCAGAATGTAAGGGGTTTAAGGTCTAAAACTATGTTATTCTATCGTAATTTGTGTTTAAATTCATTCGACGTTATATTATTAACAGAAACTTGGCTAGTAGAAGGAATACATAATTCAGAGCTTTTTGATAATAGATATATTGTTTGGCGTAGAGACCGTAATTATGATGAAACAAGACAAACGCGCGGTGGCGGGGTTTTGATAGCAGTTAGGAAGGAATTAAATGTCACATCGGTTGATGCACATCGGTCCTCCGCCGAGGATTTATGGGTGACATTGACATGCAAACAGAATAAAAGTAATAATGCTATCAATGTTCATATTTGTGTTCTCTACTTATGTAAACAAAATTTAGGATATGCTTTCTCACAGCAATTACAGAACTTTACGAATAAATTAAATGAAATATCTCTAAACTACCCTCGCGATAAAATTATTATTGTAGGAGATTTTAACCTAAGTGGCATAGATTGGGTTATCACTC
The DNA here is from genome assembly GCA_958496195.1 of Timandra comae. NCBI lineage: Eukaryota > Metazoa > Arthropoda > Insecta > Lepidoptera > Geometridae > Timandra > Timandra comae. The sequence continues at coordinate 4,742,566 of OY292354.1, read as the reverse complement.
CGGAACAATACTACTCGCCTACCAACATAACTAGTAGCGACGAGCAGCTACTCACGGATGAGATGGTTTCTCTTAACCTGTGCCAATACAACGGAGTTAGTAATTTGTTCGGCAGAATGCTTGACCTGGTATTGGCTAATGAGGTTGTAAATGTATCCGAATGCTCGTCACCATTAGTGCCAATAGACCCATATCATAAAGCGCTAAAGGTAAACTTAAGTTTTGTCCAGTATGATCCGATAAAACCACAGGTTAGATTTAAATTTATGTACAACAAAGGCGATTACGACTCGATTAATAGTGAGATATTAAAAATTGATTGGGCAACTGAAATATCGTCTAGGTCTTTAGAAGATGCTTTACAATATTTTTATGATTTCATAAAACAGATGCACACTAATCACATTCCATCTAAATTAGTAAAAGATAACAATCATCCTATATGGTACACAGAAGCACTAAAGAAAATACTAAAAGAAAAATATAAATATTTACATAAGTATAAAATATATGGAAATAAGTCTGATTTAGAAAGTTACAAAGTTAGTCGAGAAAGAGCAAAGGTAGTTGAGCAACAATGCTATGAAAGGTACATACAGTTGACGGAGACTTCCATACAAAATAACCCTAAATTCTTCTGGTCTTATTTTAAATCATTTAAAAAATCAAATTGTATGCCTAACACTATGTACCTTAACAGTTCCGCTTACTCCGGTGGAGACGCTGTATGTAACGCCTTCTCGGATTATTTCTTTTCTACATTTTCAACTCAGAGTGCCGTCTCCAAGGATGACTGTTTAAATTTCGTTGAATCTTTATATGATACCTATTCCACTCAAGAGCTATCTACTTTAGAAATCGATGTCAATGAAATTGAGATACTTCTGTCAAAGTTAGACTCTTCAAAATCCGCGGGACCAGACAATATTAATTCTATATTTCTTATTAAATGTGCCAAAACTATATGTATTCCTTTATATCATTTATTTAAAAAATCTATTTCAACGAACGAATTCCCATTAAAGTGGAAAGAGGCCTATGTTACACCTGTCTTTAAGAAAGGTATTAAGACCGATATATCTAATTATAGGCCAATCTCTAAACTATGTATTATAGCAAAAATATTCGAAAAGATAACCTATCGTCAAATATACTCTACTTTTAAAAATTCTTTTGAGCAGACACAACACGGGTTTGTTAAGGGTCGTTCAACTACCACAAATTTAGTTCTTTTCAACGATTACATAACACGTGCGATGGATTCGGGTTCTCAGGTCGATGTTATTTACACAGACTACTCCAAATGTTTCGACAGAATTGATCATAAAGTGTTATTACTCAAACTATGTAAGTTAGGTATCAGAGGTGACTTATTGAGGTGGTTCTCATCTTACATCTGTAACAGGACACAGGCTGTAGTGGTTAGCAATTATATTTCAAGTTGGGTTTCCATTCCAAGCGGCATTCCGCAGGGTTCAAATTTGGGATCTTTGCTATTTTTGGTTACCGTTAACGATATTTCTGAATGCTTCACTCGTAGTACTGTTCTATGTTTTGCGGATGACATGAAAATATTTCATACAATAAAATCTCAATCAGATGTTGACGATCTTCAAACAGATTTAAATCGTTTAGATTATTATTGTGATGTAAATAGACTAGACTTGAATCCAGCCAAATGTTGTAAGATTACTTTTACTCGTAAGAAACATAAAATTCTTTCATCTTACATTATTAAAAATCATCCTATTGTAGAGACGGAGTGCACACGGGATCTTGGTGTCATTCACGATAATAAGCTTCTATTTGACCAGCACGTGGACACCATTGTAAATCTATACTAATATTATAAAGAGGAAAGATTTGTTTGTTTGTTTGTTTGTTTGTATGTAACGAATAGGCTCCGAAACTACTGAACCGATTTCAATAATTCTTTCACCATTAGAAAGCTACATTCAACCTGAATAACATAGGCTATATTTTATCCCCGTATTCCCACGGGAACGGGCACTGCTAGTAGGGCATATAAATCCTTGGGCTTCATAATGAGAAGTTCGCAAAACTTTACAGAAGCAAAGACTTTCAAGATCCTCTACTGCACATACGTAAGAAGTATTCTCGAATATGCCTCACAAGTATGGAATCCCACTTACGACAAGTACACCAGTAGAATAGAAAGAATACAAATTAAATTTATTAAGTTTCTTTGTTACAAATTAAAAGTATCGTATTCCTCAAATAATTATATAGCACTATGTAGAAAGTTTCATTTTCTTCCGTTGTCGAATCGTCGAAATATAGCTGATATATCGTTTCTTCACGCTATAATAAATAATAAAATTGAATGTCCTGAACTACTACACAAAATAAATTTCAATGTTCCAACAAAATCTGCTAGACACTACCGTCCTTTGCAAGTTACACCGGTTCACACCAACTACCGACAAAACTCATTTTTATGCAGAGCAAGCAATAGTTATAATGCAGTGTGTAGAAATCATGATCTTGATTTGTTTAAAGATAGCATACATACGGTAAAGCGGATATTAAGCAATGACTTTTTTACTAATTAAGTTGTTTAATACTAATTATCTAGGTACTTATGTTTTCTTTTATTATTTTTTATTAAGTTAACTGCATACTGTTATTCAATGTCTTATGCGTGGGTAACTGTTATTGGTTTTTGTACTAGTTATTAAGATATTATAAGTTGTTTTTTATCTTACTGTTGTTACCCCAAATAAATAATAAATAAATAAATAATAAATAAATAAATAAAACAAAGTCGCTTTCTCTGTCCCTATGTCCCTATTTCCCCATGTCCCTATGTATGCTTAGATCTTTAAAACCACGCAACGGATTGTGATGCGGTTTATTTTAATAGATAGAGTGATTCAGTGGGAAGGTTTTTAGCATAATTTTATCCCCATATTCCTACAAGAATGGGAACTACGCGGGTGAAACCGTGGGGCGCCGCTAGTACCATATAATATACGTACATACGTAGGCAGACAGCATGGTGGGTAGCAATAGTAATTGATAACTTCTCTTATGGTAAGTGACTACCAACCTACACATATTCGCAACTCAAGTCACGAGTGCCTTGCCTGTCATTGACAAGCCTGCCCTTTTCTAAAATAATCAAATAAATATATCCGGACATTTATCTGATACGAGGCAACGGATTAATATAATTATATAAAAATAACAAACTATAAAGAACCAAAATACTATGATAGGTTTAGAAAAAACACACTCCATTAGGCCAAAAACCTATGATCAAAAAAGTACGACTTAATGAACCACCCTATATATATTTTGTAATACAAACTTAGAATAGAGAGATAAAACAAATACATTCATGGATACAAATGTTTGCATTGAGCGGGAATCGAACGCTAACATTTAGCATAGAAGGCACAACACAAAAGAAGAAAAACACCACCACTAAACCACCACCAAAAGAAGGCAAACACCATCACTACTAACCAAGTAGTGTAGTTACACTACTTGGGAAGTAGTGGTGGTGTTCATATTATTTTATCATAAAAAATATACCACTTGGGTTTTTACTTATGCTCATTTTTATTCCGTGAGAGCCTCGTATAGTAATGCTACAAAGTTCAGATAATTGGTCCCCTTGTGACCAATGCCAGTGTTACCTGATCGAAACGTTGAGGTAATTTTTATTATGAAAAAAAAGTAATTTTCCTCATTATTTTTACCTCTTTTATACGAATTAGAATAGAGTAGAGTTTTCGGTATTTTACTCCATATATTTCTCTTTCACGCTCGGTTGATTGGATGTAAATAAGTTACAATAATTATAGTCCACATAATTATTAGCACCAACCAGAAGTATTTCAAAATAAAATGTTATCAGGCGAGATAAACCAGCTACGGGTATTGCTTCTTTTTAAACAAATTAACATACTATTTATATATAGTTTCAGCCTTAATTACCAATAGTGTAATCAACAGTATAAACATATAATCAAGCGCAGTGATTATTCCTCTTCATTGCACTAATATCATAAGATGCCTTTGACTGCAGCGGAATCGAATAGACGGTACAATTTTAATCAAAGTTATGTAATCCTTACTAATAATATAAATGCGAAAGTAACTCTGTCTGTCTGTTACATTTTCACGGTTAAACTACTGAACCGATTGACTTGAAATTTGGTACAGGTGTAGCTTATGGTCCGGAAAAGGACATAGGCTATGTTTTATCCTGAAATTCCCACGGGATTGGGAACTATGCGGGTAAAACCGGGACGGAGCTTAAGTAATAAGTATGGAAGAGTTATATTATACCCAATTTTCGGTCGAGTAACTTACTGAGTAACTCATTTCTTAGTTACAATAAGGATAAGAAGCTTATCTTACAAATACACAGTATTTGTTACCGCTTTTAATAAAGCCTTTTCTGTATTATATACGGTTAATATTGAACCTTTTAACAGATAAAAAGGTTAGAATAACCGATTGTACGAGGTGTTTCGTTTACATAATGAATGTTATATAAAGTAATTTGTGCGTTTATTGTATTAATAAAATATTTTAATAAACGTTATATGAGGAAAATATAAAAATGTATTAACATACATGTAGCGAGTTTTCACCTTTGGATTTTTGGATGTCTGTTACTTGAGGGAAAACGGCAACACGGATTTGTATAAAAATTTACTTAGAGGTAGTTTACAACCACATAATTATGTAGTTTTATATACTTAAATCCTACTAGATTGATTTTTATTTTAAGTAAGGCACAGCAAAGGTTTCAATATATAATTCTACCTAGTTTTTCAGTGTACTTATAAGTAGCGGTTTCAATCTATAGTTTTTACTAGATTTTACTGTGTATTTATAAGTACATGGTTTCCCACAACTAAACATATTTAAGTTAAATTCTTTGTGCTATTTTTTCACTAGAAATAGCTATAGATGAGCTATTTTAAAAAGTGTTTGTAACATATTATTTGTATAAGTTGTAGAAAAAAAGTAATTAAAATTTTGTTTTTATAATTCACAAATGTTAATGTGATGTCAGGAACAAAATCTTGTTAATAGTTTTTATGATTAGTCTCTGACAGTTTAAATAAACATGTATTATAATGAAAGAAGTTGAAGTCGACCAACCCGCACTTGGCCAGCGTGGTTGACTAAGGCCTAATCACCCTAATTCAGGGTAGGCTCGAGCCCCTCGGTGGGGACATTATATGAGCTGATGATGATGATAATGAAAATGTAAAAAGAAAATAACAAAATGAAATTATTAGCAGTGGTGTTATTGTTTGTTACAAATAATAATATTAAGTGCTGAATTAATATATTCTATGCAAACAAACTAAGCCGTTGTTATTGTTAACGGGCATGTCTGTTAAAGCAGTTTTTACAATAATACCCAGAGATCATAATTATTTTTCTTCAAATCTTTTACATGCTAGTATAAACATATATATTTTACGTGTTTTTTATAAATATTTAAAAATAAGCTAATGCTTTACATTCTGGATTTTAATTCCAGCGAACATGAAAAATTGGGATATTGAAATGTTAAAAAATGTTCATGGCGCATATTGAAAATTCCAGATATGTATATAACATAACATAAACATTTGTGGTTCACACAAATATTCACCCCTATATAAATATATTATATATGTATGTATATTGACAATAGCTCTGGCAAATATTTTTCTTTTTTTATATTTGTTGTTGTATAGAAATAAAACCTTGACAGAAAAACCAAACCAACATTTTTGTTCTGTAACTTTCTGTTTGTAACTTTCATTGTTACGGGATTACTCTAAAAAGCTGTAGGCGGAAAACAGATTTATATAAAAACACATTTTTTCCTGCAAAAAATAAAAAATGGAACACATCTTCTGACTAAATGTGAGTATAATTATTATCATATAAAAAATCGTGTCTATTTTTTTATAAAAAGTCTATCAGACCTCAAAGCGGCACGTTACCGCAACTAATTATTTTCACTTTCATCTCAGCTTAAAACAATTTTGTCAAAACGTTCATTAAAAACAAAGGACTTCCCAAATAAAATCGAAAGGTCCCACGTAGACATCATTGAAGCAATTTTCTTTGTTATTCTGACTGACACGAACAGCGAGAGATCTATTCAACTAAAGGACAATTCATTATTTGGTATCAGAACCATTGACCTAATCCGTATTCTATTTTAATTACATTATTCTTCCTGTTTTTCCTCTATTTTATTTTTAATATTAACTATAAATAAAATAAATTAACAAATCTAAATACTTACAAATATTTGCAAAAATAAAATCCACTTATTGAAACCAATCAAGTCACTGTTACAATTGATAAAACTTGTATCAACATTATAAAACGAAGTTGAATACAGCGATAAGTTCGTAGAAGTATCGTAGCGGTTACGAAAGCTACCGGCTACGGTGGTACGGCGTAGCGTCTGCCCTGATCCGTGGGGCGAGGCGCACTGAGCCCGCGCCTCTTGACAAGACAATCTTTGTGTACAGTGGCCCTCGACAGACAACAACTTGTGAACCTTTACATGGATAACTGTTCAAACGAGACCGTTTCTCTTCGTACACAGTTTTTGCAGCAACAATCAGGGCCTTTATTACAGTTCCTCCATTCTAATAAATTATTTAGCTAATGCTCTTTTAAGAAGGTAAGTATTAATTAACTTTGTAATGCGGACATGACCTTAAAGTTTTACAGTAATAACATGGGAGTCATAATAAGTTGGTCGGATTTAAATTGCTTTATTAAATTTTAATGGTATGAGACAAATATAGTATTTAAACAAATGTTGTTTTAGTATACCACAAATATTAATTTGTTGTTTTGCTTTCACATGTCGCTCTGCGTTAACAAAAGCGGTATTTAAAGTAATTAGAACATCCATTATGTAAGGTTTTGAGTTTCCAAATCAATAGATTAAAGTATAGACCATAAAATGGTTATGTTGGGATTAAATTCAACCATAGTTCGCCCTCGTATAGATCGCACTGTTTCTATAATTAACTTTGATGCAGATAAAGAAGAATTAAATAATGTTAATTGGAATGATTTGATTCTGGAGAATAATGACGTAAACATCTCTGTGAGTATTCTCCATGATATAATTAGTACCAGTATTTCTAAACACACAAAAATTAAAAAAAATAGTCGCTCCAAGTACATCATTAAACCTTGGATCACGCCTGGTTTAGTCAGATGCATGATCCACCGTGACAAACTTCATTTAGATGCCAGACGCCACCCAAAAGACAAAGTAAAAAAACTTGTTTATACTCGGTATCGCAACTTCTTCATTGATCTTCTTCATCGTCTTAAACGAGAACATGATTCAAAGCGCATTGAAGCTTGTAAACGTAATCCTAAAGGTCTTTGGAAAACTATCAATGACATCACGGAGCGGGTAAACAATAAAAGTGAATCTTCTGACTTGCTTAAATATTCTTCAGATCCACAAAAATCGATTGACCTCTGTAACACTTATTTTTCATCTATTGGCAAAGATTTAGCTGACAACATACTTTCTTCCACAAATGAAACTCACAGTTCCCTTATATCAAAAATTAAATTAAATAATCCTTCTAGTCATATTTTTTTCATGCAACCTACAGACCCCTTCGAAGTGGACAAAATAATCTCTCGCCTCAAAACAGACTGTGCTTCAGGTAGTGACGGTATTTCCAGTAGATTAATTAAAGAAATCAAACACGCTATTTTAATTCCACTCACTCACATCTTAAACCTTAGTTTAAGCTCCGGCTACTTTCCTGAGTCCTGGAAAGAGGCAACCGTAGTTCCCATATATAAAAATGGTGATAGACAAAACCCTATTAATTATAGACCTATTTCCCTTTTATGTATATTTTCAAAAATATTAGAAAAACTTGTTTATAAACGCCTTATTTCATTTCTTGACACCCATAAGCTCATTTCAGAAAATCAATTCGGCTTTAGACACGTTAAATCTACTGAGCATGCGGTTAGTCTACTTGTTAATTCAATCTCCTCTTCACTTGACGCTAATCAAAAATGTCTCGGTATATTTTTGGACTTAACGAAAGCGTTCGATACCATAGCGATTCCCTTACTTTTAAAAAAACTTGAAGAGTTTGGTATCAGAGGTTTATCTCTGAACTGGTTTAAGAGTTATCTCTCCAATAGGAACCAGCAAGTAAAAGTTGGGGATTACCTGAGTTCTCAACAGCCAATCACTGCTGGTGTACCACAAGGTAGCGTTCTAGGTCCAACTCTTTTTACAATATATATTAATGGTATTCTCGGTTTAAATATCCCTAATGCTGATATCATTTGCTATGCAGATGACACTGCTCTTATTTTTCATGGTAAAACTTGGGATTCAGTATTTGAGTCTGCACAAACTGGCATTAACTACATCAAATGTTGGTTAGATAGAAATCTTCTATCACTGAATACTAAGAAAACTAATTTTATTTGTTTTTATAAAACTCTAGCCTCAGCCCCTAAATCAACCTACACGCTTAAAATTCACACACCTAACTGCTCCTCCTCCTCCAACTGCACTTGTGATGCTCTGCAAAGCTTAGATACTATAAAATACCTTGGCATCATGATTGACAATAGACTAAGTTTTAAGCCACACATTGCTCTTACAGCTAAAAGAACAAGGCGAATGACTCATGTAATGAGGCTACTGCGTAACGCAGCTGACGTTAACACACTAAAACTTGTGTACACTTCTTTGTGCGAATCAATTATAAATTATTGCATCTCTGTCTGGGGTGGTGCTGGAGTCACGAATATGCTAATTATTGAAAGGGCACAGCGCTCCGTTCTAAAAGTAATGTTAAAGAAACCGCGTCGATATCCCACTACTCAACTTTACAAAGAAGCTAATATCCTTAATGTTCGTAAGCTGTATATTTTGAAATCGGTTCTCAAACATCATTCGTCTGTTCTTCGTTCCCCTGAATACCCTAATCTACTTCAGAAGCGTGTATTTAAAACACCACTTTGTCGAGTCAATACTACCTTTGCCCAAAAATTTGAACTATACAAGCTACCATTTTTATACAACAAACTATTAAAGATCTGTGAATTTAAATCAAGTTCTGTAAAAGAATCTAAAAAAATATAATAAAATACCTTGCCACTCTTAACTACTTCGAGACGGAAAACATCATTAAATTTGTATCGTAACCTTAATCTCTATAAACTTTCAAACATTCACACAAACACCCACCCACCCACACACACACACACCCTCACACATATCTCCCCCACACTCATACTTACACACACTTTTTATTTTTTACTTGTTTCAATGTTTTTCTGATGTTTAAATTTTTCAATGTTTTTGTTTTTATATTACTATTTAACGAAAATTCTGTAAAGTGCACTCCGGCTTACGCGAGACAGGCTCAGCCTAGTGTGTAAGCCACCGACAATCTGTATTTAGTTTTAATTTTCTTTTATTAATAAAATTATTCTTATTCTTATTCTTATAGACTTATTTAATCTAAGGTAAGAGAATACATCCAGTTTTTTTTAAATTAATGGTTCCAGTGAGTTTATCTGCATTGCAATATTATCGCATTTTTCATGTCCGTCTTAATGTCAATCGTTTTTCGTAACACGTTTAATTTTTAGATTCATAAGACCTCCATAGATGACGTAGGTGAGCGTTTGCTCAGAGCGGGTTGCGTATATAACAGTAGAACTTATCCAGAACAATCAGCGTTCTAGGTAACAGGTTTATTTTTTAGATTTATTATGAAGCTCTCGTACATAACGGAGATAAGCGCATGCTCAGAGTGAGTAGCGTATGAGTATAACAGTTGACCTGCCCAGAACGCTGGGCAGGTCAACAACTCTTTTACGCTCAAAGCTGGATCAAGCGTAACTTTATTTAAAAAAGGTCACTCCAAATAATTCCTGTTCAACGAATTTGTCGGAAGCTTAATAATTAGATCTGTGAGCGCAGTGTGAGCTAATGCTAAATAGAAAGTTACGCAACTAACAAACTTGTTAACTAAATTATACGACTTTTCACGTTGCTACCTCACAAACTTAAATTAATTATAATGAAACATAAAACGTGCTGTGTAACTTCACAAACACGTTCGGGAAATATGAAAGCAGAGTATATCTGGTATACTAACTTTAATTTATGCTTAATGCTTGTTATTATGCAGCTGTTACAAGTATAATTATAATATGTTTTTTCACAAGTATATCTATATAACGGCGAACCATGCTCAACTGAGTTTTTAGAAAGAGTGACGTCGGCATTGCCGACATCACCTCCTTCATTATTTTCATCACTCATGATCGATGCAAATGTAAAACACCAGTATCAAATCAACACGCCTTTATTTTAGGTTAAAATACACAAGATATTACTATACACTAATTCTTACAGTTTTAACACCAGTTAAAACGAACACTTAAAATAGACAGACAAATAATATTGAATAGATACACTCACAAGATCCTGTGCACGTCCACTCGCTCCGACGGTTCGAGAAAAAGTGACATGCGAAAACACTGTAGGTACCGACATTAACTTTTGTAAAAAGTTACAACATTTATTATTGACTTCTAATTCATAATCAAAGTAACAATTTATTATTAATTAATTTCAATATGATTGTAAAATCATTTTAACTTCTTAATTAAAACATTTAAAATAATAAAATCGTAAGTTATTTGATTCCGTTTCTGCATTCAACGACTATCCAATCGACAACTTATTAAAATTATATTCCAACGTTTTTGTAACAAGTTATCCACCCAAATATTACTTTAAAAACCTGAGATCAATTTATAAAACGAATTTCCATAGTTAATAGTAGAATTAAACTAATTATAATAACAAAAGTTGTCGCTTGAATAATCGTTGCTTGCATGTTAATATAAATCGATAAATTGATTTACTAAATTCAATTTCCATCTCAAAATAAATTCCCTATAAATCATTGGATAATACAATTTCAAAAATAACAAAATAAAATGATTAATAAAATAGATTTGATTTAAAATAAACTTATAATTACGGTATTGCGCCGACACGGCCATTCTGCGGGGCGGTACGTGCTCTGTGCCTGCCTCGGTTCTGTAATGAGAAATAATATTTTGAACTATGTACCTGCTCCACAGGCACAATAGCAAATTTAAGCTTCAAAGCTATTTCTGTTTTTACAACCACTAGTAAACAAATACTCAGCGGCTAGTAGTTAAATAAAGTGATTAATTTGAAATTATTTTGATTATTAGGATTTATTAAGGAATGAGCTGTAAATTTGTTCTCGTAGACTGTGTTTCTGTGCTCCACGCACTTGAACACATTTATTTGTTACTTTTATTTTTAAATGCAAATGTCTCCACGCATCCTTGCATTTGTATGGTACTCGTGGACGGATGATGCTGTTGTCTGGGCGGTCCTGTTCGCCGTGGTCAACAGGGGCTCTAAGGGATATGGGAACTAGGTCGATGCTGTTGTCTGGGCGGTCATGTACGCCGTGGTCAACAGAGGTCCTAAAATATCATTATTTACTTTGTTTTTATTATAGTGTGGTTATGAGCGGTCCTGAACGCCGTGGTCCACACTATATATTTTGATTTGTAAATTATTATTAAAACTTTGTTTAAATAATTAGCTCTGGGAAATGTTGCTGTGGTCTGAGCGGTCTCGTACGCTGTGGTCCACAGGGGCCCTAAAGGATGTAGGAAGGACGATGCTGTGGTCTGGGCCTTTTATATGACCGTGGTCCACAGGGGCTCTGAAAATGACATTGTAGGAGAGGGGATAGGTTTTTAACCATATATTTCGTTAAGCTTATAAAACTTAACTTACTAGTGATATTTGAAATGCGTTTTATTATAGATGTGTTTACATCCTAGATGTAATCAGTAATTCATGCAAAATATAAAATCTTTACGTTAATGGAAAGAACTCACCATGTTTAGGCATCTAATGTATCAACAGCCCGTGAAGTCGATGGCTGTGGTTCGCTGGTGGTATCTTGGGGAGTTGATAGTTGCGGTTCACTCGTAGTAGCCAAATGATCCGCCGACACGGTTGCCTGTTCACTTGGTTGAGGTGCGCGTCGTAACTGGTCATGAGCAACCTTGCGTGGTCGTCCCCTGCCGGTTACTCGCTTCACGATGTATCGGTCGTTATCCTCGACACGTTGTATCTCGTACGGTTCGCTATATTTGAGATCAAGAGATGTCTGATTGCGGGGGTTATTTTTAATTAGGACATAATCTCCTCTTTGAAATTGATGTACTTTAGCTTTATTCTTGTCAAATCTTAGTTTGTCGTACTGGGAAGCTGCTTGCATTTTCTGTTGAACTTGTTGGTCAAGCATGTCGAAGTCAACAGTTCCTTCATCAATATTCACTAATTGCAGAAGTTGAGGAGGGACGGTATGCTGTCTGCGCGTTAATAATGTAAGCGGTGCGACTCCAGTTATACGATGTGGGGTGCAATTGAACGCTAATTGTAACGTTTCTAACGCAGTCTGCCAGTTTTCAGTCTGGTAGTTTTTAATCATGGTCAGAGCGTTTTTTAATGTTGCCATAACGCGTTCGACCTGCCCATTCGCTCGGCTTACTCCTGCAGCTATTGCGTGAATATTAATGTTGAAGCTATTACAGTAAGTCTTGAATTCGCCGAGGAACTCTCTTCCACCATCTACCACCACTTGGATGGGGGTACCAAATAGATGTATAGTGCGTTTTAACGCTGCTAAACTACTACTCTGACTCTTGTCATTTGAATAGTTTAGCAGAATATACTTTGTGAACGCATCTATAGTAACAATCACATACTCATCCATACCTTCTTGGTTTCTTGTACCCAATTTACCCGTTATATCCATATGGATAACTTGGAATGCCGCAGTTGGTTTTTGGATCGGATGTAATTGCACCTGAACTGCACCAGATGGTCCCTTAGATGTCCTACATATGATACAGTTGTCAACGAACTTTCTGACAACAGTGGTCATTTTGTCAAACCAGTAAGACTCTTTCAACTTCTGTATAGTTTTCTCCCACCCTGGGTGTTGCAAGGCAGTGTGGTAAGAATTTATCAGACTCCACTGATAAGACTTTGGTACTACAATCACTTCATGACTACCAAGTATAGGATCAATAATTCTTTTCTTAAGAACGCCATCATCCAGAGAGTAGTCATCGATCGGGTTGCCATTTGCTATACTATCTATCAACAAACGCAAATCGCCATCTCGCCGCTGCTCTATCTGTATCCACTCTGTGTCTCTAGTCATTATATTGACCGACTTCTCTGCTGAGGGATTTCTACTAAAGAAATCAGCGTGTTGAAGGCGATCACCCTTCCTGTATTCGATTTCAAAATCATAATTCTGCAAAAATGCCCACCAGCGATGAATTCGCGGAAGTAAATCCTTCTTGAATTTAGATGCCTTGAGAGCGTTACAGTCTGTTATGACTTTGAATTTTCGTCCGTATAGGTATTGACGAAAATGTTTGATAGCTCTCACCACTGCTAAAGTTTCAAGTTCATATGAGTGGTATCGACTTTCAACTTCAGTAGTGCGCAGACTCATGTAAGCCACAGGATGTTGACGACCATTGAGGACTTGAACTAGAACCGCGCCGTAACCTATGCTGCTTGCATCCGTGTAGAGCTCAATAGGTGCATTCTCCTGAAATAAGGTAAGGGTAGGCGCAGTAGACAATCGTTGGATAATGTAATTCCTAGCCTCTTCGTGTCGGTCGTTCCATTCCCATTTCGCGTCCTTTTTAGTTAATTCGTATAAAGGTACCATAATTCGTGAAAAATTGGGAATGAAACGCCTGAAGTAGCCAGCTAGACCGTTAAATTGTCTAACTTGCTTTACAGTTGTAGGTGTCGGAGCTTTGGTCAAAGCCTCCACTTTCCTTGGACTTGGGCTCACCTGCCCTTCTGATATAACATTGCCTAAGTACTCAATAGAGCGTTTAAAGAAAGCGGTTTTTTCTATATTTATTGAAAACCCGGCCTCTTGTAGAGCTATGAGTACCCTCTCGATACGTACCAGACCCTCTGGAAAGTCTCTACATTTTGAAAGTACGTCGTCTACGTACACTTGACACACAGGGTCCGATTCGTAAAGTAGTGACCCTAGAGCTCTATTAATGCATCTCTGGTAAATAGAACAAGCATTACTTAATCCGAATGGCATGGCCAAGTATTCGTATAAGCCATCGGGTGTCACGAATGCGGTTTTCTCTATAGAGCCCTCTGCAACGGGAATTTGATGAAAACCTGCTGCCATGTCAAAAGTAGAGTAGAAAAGGCCCCCCGACAATTGATCTATTTGATCAGAAATTATTGGTAAGGGGTAATGATCGCGCAAGGTGTTTTTATTCAATTCGCGGTAGTCTACACACATGCGGTCGTTACCATTTTTCTTTTTAACTAAAGTTATCGGACTAGAGAATGCAGATTTACTCTCTCTAATAATATTTTGTTCTAATAATTCTTGAATAATATTTCTTACTTTTTCGCGTTCTATTGGGCTCAACTTGTAAGGTCTGCGTTCTACATATTTATTGGGGTCTTTTAAACGTATCTCCAATTTTCCGGTATTAACTCGTGTACGCGGATACCCGCGAATGAACAAATGTGTGTATTTGTTTAACAGTATTTTTAATTCAGAAATTTGGTCATTGCTAGTTAAATCTGTATCTAAATTGTCAAACTTTTCATCTTGTGATTGAACGTGGTAGACCACCGAGCGACGCAATAATTTAACACCCTGTGATGTCACAAGTACGCTAAGGTTTGTGCCATTGATGAGATTTATCCCTATCAAAATATCAGAACATATTTCATAATCCGGTATGACATTAAACTTCAATTCAACACGTACATCATCAATAACACAAACGGTTACTAAAGTTGTTAAAGATACCACAGTAAACTGACCAATACCTTTGAGGTAGTTAACCTCACTAATTCTTTTACCCGGAATCTTTGCCGCTACAGATTCACGTATCAGAGAAACTTCCGCTCCACTGTCAAAAATCGCGTACAATTTTAAATCACCGATAGTAATAGGTATCGAAGTCAGTTTAGGTGTACCTACGCAATTGACGTTCGAAACTACCGCACGTTCGCGTTTGTAACACGTTTCAAATGTATGGCCAATCTTAGAGCAAAATGTACAAGTAGGTTTACCAGTAGTATTTTGGAGTGTGTTATTCGAATCATGACGGGGCTGAGGAGGCTGAATTTTATTAGAAAAACGACAATCACGTGAGTCATGGTTTGTTCTTTTACAAACTTGACAAAACGTACCAGACTTTTCCGATAGTCGAGGGCGTTTAGCCATATTCTGATTCGAGGCGAGTGTACGTTTTATAGGACGTATCGACGACGCCACGGATATCAGTTCAGGGACGGACTTAGCACGCGCGTTTAACAATTCTATTCGTAACCGTTCATCACTAATGCAACCGATTACGGCCTCAACAGCGTCGTCATTAGACAACTTATCTCTAGTGACACGTTTCCAGAGTACCCAAGCTTCAGACAAGAACTGCGCGATATTATTACTGTTGTCATAAACATGTTCTCTAAATCTAATTATATCACGCGAGTATCGATTTTCCGGTTCAAAAGTAGTTATCAAAATATCACGCAATTCCGGCCAAGAATTTGTGGATACTAACCAGTTATCTACGTACAACCTGGCTCGTCCTTTCATTAGACTACCTACTTTCATCCGTACATCATAATCAGTCAGGTTGTACGTATCAACGGCAGTGGTCACATGATTACACCATTCACGTATCCCTATATTTGAGTCGGGATCATATGACGGCAGAAATACATCATTAATTTTCACTTTAGAATCAGATGACGTCATGCGGTCCGACATGTGCTTCATCATTTGCATCATCTGAGCGAAAAACTCAGTTGGCACACCGTTAACAGAAGCGTTTGGTAAAGATTGTACAGAATGTCCGGCAGAAGTGGGTAGATATCCCACTTCTGATAACGGCGAACCATGCTCAACTGAGTTTTTAGAAAGAGTGACGTCGGCATTGCCGACATCACCTCCTTCATTATTTTCATCACTCATGATCGATGCAAATGTAAAACACCAGTATCAAATCAACACGCCTTTATTTTAGGTTAAAATACACAAGATATTACTATACACTAATTCTTACAGTTTTAACACCAGTTAAAACGAACACTTAAAATAGACAGACAAATAATATTGAATAGATACACTCACAAGATCCTGTGCACGTCCACTCGCTCCGACGGTTCGAGAAAAAGTGACATGCGAAAACACTGTAGGTACCGACATTAACTTTTGTAAAAAGTTACAACATTTATTATTGACTTCTAATTCATAATCAAAGTAACAATTTATTATTAATTAATTTCAATATGATTGTAAAATCATTTTAACTTCTTAATTAAAACATTTAAAATAATAAAATCGTAAGTTATTTGATTCCGTTTCTGCATTCAACGACTATCCAATCGACAACTTATTAAAATTATATTCCAACGTTTTTGTAACAAGTTATCCACCCAAATATTACTTTAAAAACCTGAGATCAATTTATAAAACGAATTTCCATAGTTAATAGTAGAATTAAACTAATTATAATAACAAAAGTTGTCGCTTGAATAATCGTTGCTTGCATGTTAATATAAATCGATAAATTGATTTACTAAATTCAATTTCCATCTCAAAATAAATTCCCTATAAATCATTGGATAATACAATTTCAAAAATAACAAAATAAAATGATTAATAAAATAGATTTGATTTAAAATAAACTTATAATTACGGTATTGCGCCGACATATATATTTGGGCAGGCTAACTACCCGTCCTGCCAACCTCCTTCGATAAATCAGGGATGATTTGACACCAGAGTTTAAATTGTGATGCTTATTTACTCTTTCTAATAATGACTAAGATTTGAGATCACCAAAATAAATCAAGCATGATTACTACTATACCTCTTCACTGTACTTATATCAAGTTATCAACAAGAAGGCTCCCATACATTTATTGTTTCCTAATTTACACACAATTATAACCTTAAAGACTAATGAGTAATAATGAACCTTGTCTATAGATTATCTAGAGCATGCAATGTAGACGAGAAGAGGTAGTTATTATAATGTTTATGTAAGTAATCCTATGAGAGTAGCATTCGCTTGATAAGCGTGATACATAATGTAGTGGGCTGTCTGCGTCTGGCTTTGTCGGCCGACCTATAACCCAGGTGACTTAGCGCAGTTAAAATCGTCGACGGTTCACATTCTCTCTCCAGTGGCTCCAAGTAGCTGTCCTGCATGCAGCGGCCACACCCTGGCACACCACGTCGGCTCGTGGGCTAAACCTGGTAGAGGGGCTCGGGGTCCATCATCCGAGTTACGGACACCCCCCGTACTAGTGCTCGAAGTCTGCCTCGGCTTTAGAGCAGTCCACTTTCAGTGGCGGGGCAGCAGGGTATTTGTGTGAATGCCTTAAGGTTGCGATAGGGGTATCATTATCGTCAACCAGATCGCTGCATCCGCCCCCCTCCGATCGTAGCGGTTTACCGTTCCATCGGATCAAGGGGGAAGCGGACGAGAGGGTGCATCTGTGTATTGCGCGCACACTTATGCACCTTAATATATCCTGCGTATATGACTAGGCTTCGTTTCCAGGACTTCCGGTTGACAAAAGTCCTATGGCGATAGACAGAGGTAGAGAGGTTCGGCACTGATGCTTGTCGGGCTTTGTCTAATGTCTGCACATAGGCGGCAGAAAGAGAGTGGTCGCTCTTGCACTACAATAGGGTGATAGTGTGGCTCGGCAGCACTTTCTGTGACAAAGCAGCCCTGTTTAGGGAGGCACTGCTTTCCTCGCTCAGCCGGGGAGGGGGCTAGAAAAGGTGTCCCAAACAAACGCTCGCCCTAATAACTACTGGGAGACAGTAACCACGGCTGTCTGTGCATCCCAAGCTTCGTGGTCAGGTTACAAATAAAAAGAAAAAATATTTAAGACACCAGAATATTACTTTCGGTACGTGGAATGTACGCACTCTATTGGACCGACCCAACAACCTTTGCCCGGAAAGAAAAACCGCCATCGTTGCCCGTGAGCTTAACAGGTATAATGTAGACGTAGCCGCGCTGAGCGAAACTCATCTGGCTGACGAGGGAGAGATGGTTGAACAAGGTGGCGGTTACACTTTTTACTGGAAAGGTACACCAGCTTCTGAACCCAGACGTTCAGGAGTAGGCTTCGCAATAAGGAACACAATAGCCTCTAAGTTGGTAGAACATCCTGTTGGCATATCAGACCGAGTTATGTCCTTGCGTCTTCATCTTAACAATAACAGATATCTTAACGTCATAAGTACTTACTCACCAACTCTTGACAAAAGTGACGACGTCAAGGACCAATACTATGAGATATTAACACAAACATTGACTAAAGTTCGGCCTGGTGAGAAGTTGCTGGTTCTGGGTGACTTTAACGCCCGGGTCGGACGTGATTATGAGGCCTGGCCTCGGGTGCTTGGGCGACATGGTGTTGGTAATATGAACAGTAATGGGCAGCTATTACTGGGCCTTTGTTCGCAATTCCAACTAGCAATTACCAATACAATGTTCAGACTTCCTACCAAATACAAAACAACTTGGATGCACCCGAGGTCAAAGCATTGGCACTTGATAGACTACGTTATTGTTCGACAGCAGGACATCGCTGATGTATTGGTGACAAGAGTCATGCGAGGTGCAAACTGCTGGTCGGATCATCAACTCGTCATAACCAAATTGCGTTTGCGTCTTCGTCCTCACTGTAGAACAAGCAGAGCCAAACGTTCCTCTTTTAATCTTAAAAAGCTGGAGTCACCTGTAAACTTGACTCAGTATCAAGGCACTTTAAGTAACAATACAGCTGATATCTCTTTCCGGGATAAAAGTGTATGTGACTGCTGGAGGATGCTGTCTTCGAGTATTCTTGACGCAGCCAATGCAAATTTGGGTTCTAAGCCACGGAAATGTTACGACTGGTTTGACGATAATGACCATATCTTAGTGAAAGCACTAACAGAGCATTGTCATCTCCTTCATAAGGAGAAACATAATAATAATTCAGAAAAGGTTCGAAGGAGCACAAATGAGGTTAGGAAGCTCACCCGTTTGACGAAAGACCAATGGTGGCAAAATAAAGTCTTACGAATGCAATGGCTGGCAGACACCAACCAGCAGGGCGAGTTCTTTAGTGAGTTAAGGCAACTAGTGGGTGGTTTGCAAAAGGTAAATGTGCCTCTACGTTCATCAGATGGCACTCTTCTTACCAGGAGAGAGGACATTTTAAACCGCTGGGCGGAACATTATAACCATTTACTTAACTTGGACCGCTCGGCAGATCTAAATTTCATTAGATCCTTACCCAATTATCCTCAGGTAGCTACGCTTGACGATAGTCCGTCTCTTCAGGAAGTAGTCGATGCCATTACAGCTCAGAAGAATAACAAGGCGGTTGGCATTGACAATATTCCTGGGGAACTGCTCAAGTACGGGGGAGATGAGCTGCATATCAAAATCTGGCAGCTTTTCGTCCGGATGTGGGAAACTGAGGAAGTGCCACCTGACTTCAAAGTGTCTCTTGTATGTTCGCTATATAAGAACAAGGGCGAACGATCAAGCTGTGACTCCTACAGAGGGATATCTCTTTTATCCACCGCCGGAAAATCTTTCGCGCGAGTTCTTTTAAACCGTCTGATGGAGTTATCAGAAAATATTTTGCCTGAAACTCAGTTTGGATTTCGTCCACTCCGCGGCACCTGTGAAGCCATATTCTCACTCAGGCAATTGCAGGAAAAGAGTAAGGAGCAAAGCCAACCCCTTTATACTTGCTTTGTAGATCTTGAGAAAGCGTTCGACAGTGTGCCGCGTGAAGCTTTATGGATCGTGTTAAACAAGCTGGGTTGTCCGGAAAAGTTTATTCGTATTATAAGACTCCTTCACGATACAATGACATGTTGTGTCACCGTCAACGGTGAACAAACTGATCACTTCCCTGTCACCTGTGGAGTGAAACAGGGTTGTGTGCTTGCACCAACCCTTTTCGCTTTGTACTTCTGTGTTGTTGTGAGGGAGTCTCTATGCTTGAGTAGTGAAGGTGTTCGCATTCGGTATCGTACAGATGGTAATATCTTTAACCTGTCTAGGTTAAAAGCTTACACAAAGATATCATACGACCTTATTACCGAGCTTGCGTACGCCGATGACCTCTGTTTTGTTGCCGAAACACCAGAGCAACTTCAGAACCTTATAAATAGGCTTGATACAACATGGTCCAAATTTGGACTTAAAATAAACATCAACAAAACTGAAGTGATGGCGCTAAATACAACAAATCAGGCGCCGCTTAACTTAAGTATCGGTTCACAGCCTATAAAGCAGGTTAATTCCTTTAAATACCTTGGAAGTCACATATCGTGTAAAGGAGACCTTGATACCGAAATAAACAGCAGACTCGGTGCTGCAATGGCTGTTTTCGGTAAACTTAGACACAAGGTGTTCCGCTCCCACGACATAAAACTGAGTACTAAGATAATGGTCTACATGGCAATCGTCTTGCCCAACATCTTGTACTCAGCTGAGACATGGTGCCTGTATCGGAAACACATACGCATGCTAGACAGATTCCATCTGAAATGCCTCCGTGACATAATGAACATCAAGTGGTCGGACCGAGTCCGTAACACCACGGTACTGCGGCGAGCTAATGTCTGCGGTATGGAGGCATATCTGATGCGGCGTCAGCTGCGTTGGTGCGGGCACCTCTCTCGTATGTCGGATGAGAGGAAGGCGAAGCGCATCTTCTATTCTGAACTTGAACATGGTAAGCGGAAACGCGGTGGCCAGTTCCTACGTTTCAAAGACGTTCAGAATAGACATATGAAGAGATGCAAAATCGACTCCTCTCGTTGGGAGTCCGTCGCCTCACAGCGCTCTGAATGGAGACGATATGTACAAAACCAAATACATATATTCGAAGACGATAGAAGGCGAGAACTAGACATTAAACGAGACAATCTTAAAAATAAACCGCCTTCAAATGTCATATACAACTATGTCAACGGTATTCTGACATGTCCTGACTGTGCCCGCACCTTTACAGCAAAAATTGGGTACTGCAGTCATGTGCGAGCGAAACACCCAAGCTCATTTTTGTAATGAAGACAAGTCGCCGTAGCCGAAATCGGCTTGGATATATATATATGTTTTATGCTTTATAAAGCAAAGTAGGCGAGGTAAGCGTTAGTATGATGCAATGCAACTTTAATATAAGTACTAGAAAGTGTTTGGGTATTGAAAATGTTCTACTTTCAAGCATAATTTAAAAAAATATTTGAATTATGTACTCTAGTGCGATCGATGTTGCATAATCTATACTAATATTATAAAGAGGAAAGATTTGTTTGTTTGTAATGAATAGGCTCCGAAACTACTGGACCGATTTAAAAAAATCTTTCACTAATGGAAAGCTAATTTATCAGTGCGTGACATAGGCTATATTTTATCCCCGTGATCCCACGGGAACGGGAACTACGCGGGTGAAACCGCGGGGAGCTACTAGTTATCAATATATTTACTAGCTGAATCCCGTGTTTCAACCCAGGTTTTTTTTCCTTATTGAAGTATGTAGTGGTTTTAAATATGTGTTAAAAGATCAGTTAGTTAGTCAATAATGTTTTTATACTTTTTATATAGGTTCAGAAGAATTGTTATACTGATAATAATAATTCGCTTTATATTAAAGTTCTATAATTCGACTATTCGCTCAAACGCTGGTGTATTATTTCAAACTATCGTTCGTAATAATTGGTTGGTACAGAATAATAAAGCTACGAATATGATACGTTTGAAAATACTAAGAAATATGGTTATTGAATTAGGTACTCATCCGCTTAAGGCTATAGCGTTTTCCTGGCAAGCGATAGGTCGTGAGTTTGTTTCCCACCTCAGAGTGATTTTAAAAAGGATTTGTTAAAACTATAAAGTAAGTACTGTAAGTATCTAGTATTTTAAGTATTTACTTACACTTACACATTACTTGTTACTTGTTGACAGGCTCTTCTCCGCAATTGAGTATTTAAAAAAAAGGACTACTGATTTTTTTTATTTATTTTTATACTTTATATTTAATTATATCGATATTCAATGTTAAAAACTTTAATAATGATTTTTTTAACTAATTAGAATCAATTAAAAATTGATTTAATTTAAATAAAAATCACGTGACTGTAAACGCGCCACAATTGGTTGTCATGTTTGTGACGTCATAATGTTATAGTAAGTGTATGGTACAGCGTAGTAACTATTTAGTAATCTATGGTACAGCGTTCGCGACAATAATCAAAACTAACATTATGACGTCACAGACAGCTATCGGCGTGTTTTCGGTACTGGATTTTAATTTATTTTTTTAATTTAATGTAACTTTTTAATTATTGCAAAGAATCAAAAAACAAAATTAGTTTGTTATAAAACTTTTATATGATCTTTCCATTTAACACAAAACGTTTTTTTTTTCAAATACTCAAATGTTGCGTCCACTTTGCGACACTTACACATTATAAATGATATATAAATGTACCCTACCTAAGTAGGTAAATCACTACATAGTATAATACAAAGTCGCTTTCTCTGTCCCTATGTCCCTATTTATGCTTAGATCTTTAAAACTACGCAACGGAGTTTGATGCGGTTTGTTTTAATAGATAGAGTGATTCAGTGGGAAGATTTTTAGCACTTTTATCCCCATATTCCTACGGGAACGGGAACTACGCGGGTGAAACCGCGGGGCGCCGCTAGTGAAATATAAATGTGCCCTACCTATCTAAGTACGCACATTTACTATCTTTTATATAAAAAAATGTTTTTTTTCGCAAATAAAGGATTTAATATGTTATTTACAAAAGAAAAAAATGTTTTTGTCTTCAAATACGGTCGTAATTCTTTTGTATGGTTAGTTATATTGGAACCAGACTTATTTTGTCACGTTTGAATGATTACATAGAGGAGAAAGAAGACAACTCAATCAAGGTTTCAACATATTAAAGGGAATTGAAGGTTATTGAGTATCAGACTATTACTAGTTTGTATAATGTTATTACTTTTTATTTATTTATTGAATGGCTTAGTATAATTTTGAGTCTATTTATCTTTTACTATCTGTGGTTTGAACCACGTAAATCTAGATCGTGAAGGAATTTGGGGTTCTAAAATATTAAATAACTGTTAATAAATATGTTCAAAGGCTTAGAAATCTTTGAATAAATATTAAATATTATCGACAATCGTGACGGTAGTTAGACTTCTCAAAAGCCTAGTTGTTGCTTGACAAAAGACATTAAGTTACACATAAAAGGATTTAATTATAACAAAAAATGTATTATTCTGTGTATTTATTCAAATATAAAACAGGGAATAAAATAACAAAGTTCAGTACAATTTGAAGGTGTTTCCCTAAAATACGTTTATACCCGTCGGGTGTACATAAAAACAAGCAAATCACGAAACAAGATAACATTGGGTAGGTCTTCCACAACGGGAATCTCATTTTCAATATGTTTTTATAACTTTCAGTGAGGAAATGAGGTGGCGCTCGCGGCGGTGCGAGGCGGCATTGTCATCATAAACCAAGCGAAGTCTCCTTCATAAATCCCTACCAAATGTACCTTTATACGCATTATGCCATAACACCAAACATTCTTTTTCCCCGCAATACTTTTAAACCCAAGAAATAAGTTCGTATCTTGTTCAGTTTATCGATTTTGAAGACAATACTCATATGCGGGCTGTTACTTTTGAATGTTCGTGTTCGGCTCGTAAACAATCATAACGTATACCAATATTGATATTATTTATGTAAACATTTGTATCATCGATTACACCGATATTCTATTTAATTGTTTCGTCGTGTATCTAAATATGAACCGAATATTGTTTATTTATGGTAATGGTGCAATTATTTGACAACTACAGCGTTTATCGTATTCAGACGAACAAACAGTTGGAAATTAATTTGAAATCTTGAGTTGTTAAATGTTCGCGGTAATGAAGAATGCAAAATCTTTTCTGTTCATTTTTCGCCAGTACCAACATAATAACTCCTTGTTGATTGCTGCCCCCACAGCCCAGACCACTCCACAAGCAATAAGACTAGTAATAAATGTTCTGATCCAAAGGCAAGAACAAAAAGGAATATAATAAGTAGATATTGTGAATCGGTACTTGTGAGAGTTCAATATTATTGCTTCTCATGTTAGAACGTTGCGGACTGGGAAGTCCGCGTTTGCTCTCCCCACTTATCATTATGAGTTCCAATTGTGATCGCGTGTTTCCGTGATCCGTTTTTAAAGTATCAAACGCTGCAATTTCGTATTATTAAAGCATACACACAGGATTTTTATATGTAAAATTGTAATAATATATAAGATAATTTATTAGAACGAGTCGCTTCTTGAAGCACTCGGACGAAGCGGGCTACATTTCATATGGACTAGGAATGATTTCAGATTCAAGCGCCATTTTTCACCAAAGAAAATTGCCAGGCAGAATTTATATATCTGGAATAACGTATTCTGGAAATGTTCAAAATACATTAGATTCGGCAATTAATGGCACTTAACACAGACGTTATAAGTAGCGCATTAAGCGGCTTGTTTTGGTACGTAACACGCACTTGACATTATCTCTATTTAGTTTGTTAATGTTACAACGTAATCGCAGTCATAAACAGGGCAATGAATAAATAATTTTCAAGTTGGATGAACGGCAAAAGATCTTTCGCGGGCTTCATTTCGAGCGGCGTGGATTATCCATATTATCCGAAAATCTCGGAGCGGCACTCGCTTGCATAGTACAATGATCGCGGCTCATATAAAATGACTTCATATTGAGATCGTTCCTTTTTAAAACTGCGTTTAACTTTGAGTAATTGCTTCCGGCTTATTGCTGTTTTAGCGACGTTAACGGCACTCGGGCACTGCCGCTGTTTTAATTTAAAATATTTCTGATAATAAAATACCTGCTTGAAAAATGTTCATTACTCAATACATTTATTACTTATTGCTTTTTATTAAATTGTTATAAAGCATATTAATAGTGTGATAAATTCTTTTTTAAGTTTAAAATAAGAGTATTATACTCGTAATAAATAAATAAATAAAGCAGTTTTCTTGGTTTTTAAAGGTTTAAAATTTTATGAAAACCGCTTTAAACCCAATTGTTTACGAAACCTTATCGGAATACACAGACACATACGGCTTGCATCTGTTCATGTTATTGTATTATTTCGTCCAACTGAGATTTTTATTTAAATTGAGTAAGTAATTTCTATTTAATACGCGCGTAGCGGAAGTATTTTATTTTCTGTGTCACCGATTTTATTATAGTTTTTATAGTTATCATGGTTATTAGCACTCAAATTAATAAGATTAATGGGATATATACCATGTGTATTATCATCAGTTCTTCCGTGATCATGGCGCTTGCAACAGCGTCGAAATATCGGAAACTCGAAATAAATAATATATACATGGTAAATATCCCGTTAATCATAATGTATTTCTTTATAATCATTCACTACATCATCTCATTATAGTAACTGACCCCTAACTAAGTTCGAAGCTTGTATCTAGGGTATCAGAAACTACGCATACACTCATTCACACACAGACACCCAGACCGAGATAAACAATTTGACCGATTTTATTGATTTATAGTTTCGGGATAAAAAGTATCAATAAATCATTTTCCCTGACCAAGTGTAGGTGAAATTCAATAATCATCGGTTGAATATCTATTTTTAAAACTGAAGTGATAAAGTCGTAGAGGTGAAGTGTGACTAAAATGTCCAAAGGTTTAGTTTTTGTCAGCTAATGGAAATTCTTTGTACGAATGTTTCGGACGGACGGGCAGGCACGACTTGAAATCGGATTAACGTTATCGACCATAGACCGTGATAGAATCGTCAGCGCATTATCTTTCACTGCACACTTTTGCACTTCTATCCTGGGATAAGATTTTATAAGAATTGCATTCAGTTATTGTATAGATGTGATATTTAGGTAGACGTATTTTTCGTTGATTTTTGAGTCTCGACGCAAAATGGGAGTGATACGAGCTATCCATTTTGTGTGTCTGTTTGTAGAATTGTGGCTTCAAAACGAGTGGACTGATTAAATTATTTTCTATTTTTAGCTAAATTTTTTTTAACTTATTTCGAAATATAAAGGCGATAGACTGTAAAATATAAATATATTTTCAACACACTTGCTCATAAAGGGACTCTTATTTGTGCGAAAACAGTTGAATAATGACACGCTTGATTCACTAGTGAGTTATAGTTTTTTTTTAAATTGTTTACTTTTAAAAAAGTTTCGATACCAAAAAAAATCGTGTCCATACATTTTAAAAACAAACTTCAACTATCTTGCCTTACTTTTGGTAGGTCTATGGTCGATTCCATTCATTCATTCATTCGATTTCTTTAATGAGTATATTCTTTTAATCTATGGCCGATCACCATTGTTGTGTTGGATGCGCGCGAATAGAAAAACTGTTTATTTATTAGCGAAAAATGATAATTTCTTCGCAAATGTGTTGAAAAACGTTGTATGGTACACGCGTGTATTGATGATTACTATCCTCGGCTATCTTCAGACCCTCGCCTGACGGCTCGGCCCTCAATAGCGCCTCGGAAGTAATCACCAACTTACCTCGCTTGTACCATAAATAACTATTTTATAATTTGTGTATAATGTAAACTTTCTAAATAGCTTGCTTGAGGCTGGGTATACTCGTACAATACATGAGGATAATAAATAACAAACGCCAATTGGTGGAACATATAACTGACACATTGTAGGCTCATGTGAGCTGTTTCCAACATTTAATATATTATTTTAGAATAATTTAGCACACGAGTGCATTATTCATGTTAATGATTCCCTTAATTGATTTTTCTTTAAACTTTTCATCGCTTTTTACATTTTAAAATATACTAAAATGTACTTGCAATAAACGTTATTATTTTATTTCGAAATGTTTGTAGTAATAGTCGGGAGCAATGCTTAGTTGGAAACAAAGGCAGTTGGCCGCCGCTTGGTCGCAGAGATAAGCGATATATAGGCTTCTGGATAGGGACGTGTTACTACGTATTGGTGTCTCCCGAAATTGTTATTGGAAACGTTACACGTATTCAGAATATCAACGGATATACTGTGATCCTAATAATAGTTTAATAGATTCTTACTACATGAAGAAAGGCATGCTATCTGTATATAAGAACAGTCTTAGAAATATTAAATCTGAAATTGAGTTTCTGTATAATAACTTGATTGCACTTAAATCATATTGAGTGGTTAATTGCCTAAAATCATAAAAATCGTTATTGCGATTGTTTTGATTGTAAAAAGTATCGATCAACGCGAGAAGGATGTTGGTTAATTTGAAGGTTTCTGACACTGCAGCTCTAACCACCGATAGCTTGGCCTAAATATATAAAATATGTTATAAAGAATAATAATATAATATGTTATAACTTCTTAAACGTTTTTATATCTCCTTACCAAGTTATATAAGAACTGAAAAAAAGTACAAGAAAATAATCTCAGACGGTATTATATAAAAAATGAAACGTATAAGAAAATGTAGATATCTAAATAAAATTGACTTCCCTCCAAACCTTACAAATCTTTCAATCAAAACCAAATAAAAGCGTATAAATAAGGGATACAACACAATGTAGACGGAATCGGAGTACTCATAACAATAATATTTGTACCCACGTATCGGTATAACACGAGAAATATCTATTTGAATAATCTTTTGTCACACATGATAAATTACTCGTCTTATTTTAGAACGTTGAACTCTTGTTCGCTTGTCGTATTGATTTAGTTTCATATAAACCAAAGTTGGTATCGGGTAGTCAATATAAGTTATAAAGCAAATAGGTGTTTGTACCGACACTAACTTTATTCAAGTATAGTAATAGCGTACACTGGATGTTTTTACATTAATTTTCATTTTCCATACTTGGGAGCAGGAATCTTGGACTTTTGTTTTGAACGTTATAAATTTAGTTTAAGTTATTAAAAGGTTATATAACACTAGCTGTGCCCCGCGGTTTCACCCGCGTAGTTCCCGATCCCGTAGGAATTTCTGGATAAAACGTAGTCTTTGTTCTTTCCGGATCATAAGCTACCCCTGTACCAAATTTCAAGTCAATCGGTTCAGTAGTTTAGCCGTGAAAAGATAACAGACAGACAGACAGACAGACAGAGTTACTTTCGTATTTATAATATTAGTAGGGATAACATAATCATTCAAAACATGATCTCATTATAGTAACTGACCCCTAACTAAGCTCGAAGCTTGTATCTAGGGTATCAGAAACTACGCACACACTCATTCACACACACACCTAGACCGAGACAAACATTTGTGGTTCACACAAATATTCACCCTGCACGGGAATCGAACCCGCAACCTTACGGATGGCAGTCCGGCATGGTCACTTCTGCCATCTAGGTCGTCTATTTTAGTTTAAGTTATTAATTTCACCCTTAAACCTATGATCCTTTTTGAAAGAGTGAAATTATTGTCTATAGATAGTTAAAAAAGATAGGATTAAAGCAAAAGAGGTTTTGGGTCACTTGACGATTCCCTCATCTATGGACACGTGCATTTTAAGACTAAGAAAAGCCATGATCGCGTACACCAGGACATGATGAGGACGAGCAGTACTTTCAACCTCTCCACTTTGCAAAACGCAGTAGCATAAGCCACCATCGGCATTCTGTGAGAGTGTAGTAAAATTATTATTAATATTATCTTAATTCTTATCATAACTGTATTCTTATTATTTGGAGCATTAAACTTGTTCTTTTAAACAGAATTAGGTCATTAATATATAAGTATAAACAAATATTAATGAGAGTAAAACTAGGGAGTGAAATAACAGCACTTTCTATTATAAACACTCCAGTCATAAAACTATTGAGAAACTTTATGAAACTGAGTTAATAGTCTTGAAACTGCAGACTTAATCCAACAGATAAATTGAGAAAGGCTTTTATTATTAAATACCTATTACTTTTATAGCTAACTCTCACCTGTTTAATATCTTAATTTGAATATAAATTATTACTTAATGCTATTAGTTGAATTATTACTTCTATTATACGTATCTAGTGAAACTGCAGATCACTGCTAGTTATATTTATTAGGGAAGTTGACAAAAAAATCGAATAAGTCCGTCAGATAGATTTTGAAAAAATATTGGACACGTATTCTCTCTTTTTTGATACAAACAAATAATTAAGACGATATAGTGCATAGAAAACTCGTTCGACGTCACAGCTACGTACATTTTTTACCAAGAATTATCTTCACAAGCCTCCACTCCTGAACTTTATGGCGTTATAACTAAGTCAGTTTTATTAATTTGATAAAACCAAAAATTACTTGTCTAATATTTTTTCGAAATATATCTGACGGCCTAATTAGAATTGCATTTTGTTAACCCAGTCGACATCCCTATTATGTTACACTCAACAAAATACATACAATATTACGTAAAAAACGTTTATATTTGCTAATTAGATTAAGCTACCTAACTTCGTTGAATATGTGAACATTGCAGTAAAGTACTCATATAAGAAAGTTCCCACTAGAACGCAAATACTTCTCTTTCACTGATAATATACAGATACAACTCTCTTACTAATAATTTAAGTACAGAACATTAATTATAGTAGAATCTCACAACTAATTTAAAGTGAAATCTATTTCTAATAGCGAATCGATTTCCTATATTTAGTTCCACCATATTGAAACCGCACATTCCGATCTAGGGCTCCCGAATTGGGGGTTTCAAAAGAAGCACAACCGTAAAGAGATGGTTCATCTGTTTAATGGAACATGCGAGAACGACCGATATTAATTACGGATAATAAATTGTAGTGGTATTAAAATGTTTTAATAAATAACTTTTTTGGGGGTTTTTGGTTAAAATTGTTTTCCAATTATATTTAATACATATAAAAGTACTTATAAGTTTTTGGTATAGACGTTTTAACTGGTTAATGCTAAATAATAGATATATGGGGTCGATTCTAATACGGGGTAAATGTTTGTGTGATAAAAATGAATATCGTGTTCTTCATACCCTTGATACAGGTAATGAACCCAGTTAGATATCCGTAACTATTGTAATGTAGAATGAAAATAATAATCAACTAACTAAGAGAAACTAAGAAAAATAAATTGCTTTTATATAATCTAAAAAAATACTAACAAATTCTTCACGACACTTCTTTGTAAAGGCAATTAACGTTAAAAAGTTGCATAATCTCTTTTAATATGACATTATTTTAACTTATCTCTGTAGCAACAGACTAACAAAAAAACATTAATGAAGGAAATTAAGCTCGACAGCGAACTATGAGGATACTGAGAGAAATCCAACTAAGATGGATGACGTCATTTTCCTCCTCATTAACCCATTTAGTTGACTACAGTCGAAAAAGTGAAGTTAATATCAACACTATTATTAAATAATTGTTTTTTGTATAAATATTTGTAGTTTTGATTTGTGCACTTGCCTACCAAATTGCTAGACTCAGGATTTCAACCCAAGACCTCTTAAACCTAAGAGTTGTTAGGATAGACCTGAGTCAATCAGTATATTTTTGCTATTTACAAAACATGATTCAGATTTGACGTCACCAACATGCTTAATATAAAGCAAGCGTAGTGATAATGTGGTCGTTAATAAAGTCTACACTGAGATATCTAGATACCAAACTCAATTGTGAGTGTGTACGTTGTGTCTGATGAATTCTACGAAACAATTGCTTCGTAATTAGTTTCGTAGTAAGAAAAAGTCTGCTTCAATAAACTATCCCGATAGTTTTCACGTGATTAAGCTCCAAACATATCACAATATAAATAATAAGGCAAGAATAAGGATATATGTACAGCATTATTTGCATTTACATCTTAAAAACGTTAATTAGATCTTTCTTTCTATTTACGGTGGATTCTCTCTGCTCCGGTAATGCATCATAATTAAAAGTTAATAAAGTATTAATTAAAAATAACATATTACTTTAACGTATCAGACAAAAAGAACAAATAATTCAAAAATCACGTATTCACACACTCATGAACCTTGTTAAGGGTATATTTACATGTACCGAAACTATACGACTTTGATACGGTATCGATTTACGAAGATAGTATTCGTACTTGAGTCGAGTACGCCTTTTACTGGTCGTTTGTAGAGCACTCTAAAGGAGCCTGCCGATTTCGGAAATCACGTTACAGGACAGTGGATAGTTTTCGTAAAGGGACGCGGTTTTAGTTATTAACTTATTATAAGTATAGGAGAATTGGGCCTAATTAATTTGATTTGGTTAGTGGGTTATGTAGTTTGATTCTGTAATAATTAAAATTATAGTCACTCCATGGACGTCTAAAACTTTATGAAGTAATATTTTATCTTCACAAATTCACAATACCCTGAATATCACAGAAATGCTATCTTTAAGTCTCTCAAAAATCTTAATGGATTCAAAACTCAACTGGGTTTCACACCTCCGAGTAAGATTCACTTTTATTTTCTTTTTCCGTTAGGAAAATGCATAGATTCGTTTACCTCCTGCGACAGAAGGGCCCGTAGATCCACGTATGAAGTGTTTAACACAGTTACAAAGGATAGATCTACCTATGAAGTGACTACTCGTAATACACTTTAAAGATTAACTAAAACAAACCAAACTAAATATTAATTATTACAAACGATAACTAATCCATTTACATTATATTAGTAGGTATACATTGAAGACATTAGTACACAGACGAAGTGAACGCTTGTGACCAGTTAAGCTATAATTAACACCGACTAATGAGGCATCAGAACGTTTACTTAATGTCAATACGGATGTACTAATGATTATTATTAAATACCTATTTGATGATAGTAGTGGAATGTTTCAATTCAATATTTGTTGTGTGATAATCCAGGAAATGAAATAGTCCTCAACGAAATTGTATTGATTATTCTTTTTTGGTTATGTATAAGTATATTCTAAGATAAATAAAATAGTAATGACTAAATTTAAAACCTGCTTCTGCGGTTAATGTAACCTGATAAATAAATATGCGTTTAAGACCTGTATTTGATTAAACTAGGGTCAAAGATCCCTGAAAGCGTTTAAAAATATCTTCTCTTATACAATTTCCGAGTCTTTTTGTAAGTATCTTACTATAATCATGATATTAGAACTAAACCGTCCATTAAATAAAGCCCAAAAAACCTTTATCACGTTCGCATTACAACTTAAAGTGGTACAAAAGTCGTCAAAAGCATAGTTAGTAAAACTTTCAGGTATTAATAGCGAGATTAAAAGGGTTGACCATACATTGTCACCGATACGCGGCCCCCGGGGAAATTCACCGCTTAAACCCGCAACGATAATAAAAACTTTCCTAAGCCGCGATACACCTACGAATTGGTTATACTCGTATTCAAATTCAACGCACTAACACACGTGGACGTGACGGCTTCCTATCGATATTATATTAAGATCCCTCCTTTGTTGGCGGAATACTTGTGGAACATTAAGGTATTAGAGCACCAGCAAATCATGTTACGCCCCAAGCTATTACGTCCTCGTCGCCGGACCGTAAGTGTATTACCGGCTATTTATCGTAACATTGAGATTGTCACGCGTTCCCCGTCATACTGGGGATCACGCATTATTATTTGCTTGATTGAACCTTTATTGGTAATCAACGAAATGACAATTATATCTATACTACAGCGTACATATATATTCGTACATAGATACAATTTCTTACTGTTATTTATTAGTTTCTATCTACTTAAATAGGAATAGTATGTTTATTGTAATATTTCGATTATCTAACGCGTGAGTAATATACAATTTTATCTGCATCTTACTGAGTCAGAAATCTTGTTGTCAGATCTTGAAACTAACGTATAGGCTGTGCGATGATCCGTCAATCAATCAGGACAAAGCCTTTTGTTCGTTTTGTACAGATCTTATTAAAACTATTATTGATTTTAAGAATGCAACAATAGGTACTTACTATTGATATGTATTCTTCTTCTTATAATGGAGGTAATCATAAGAACTATTAGATGATCATAAAATTCTTTCACTAACGTTGTCCTTTAGTAAGAAAGTGGAACATTATTCTTGAAAGCTTTATCAACGGTAGTAAAACTGCGGGAGTATAAAATGTAACGTGTCAGTCGTAGTATAGATTAACATATTAAAATATGTAAAGAAATATGATTTTCTTTTTACCACTTCATTGTTTATCCATCGTTTACCTACTCAACGATACTATAATAATTGAAAATTAAAAAACAGTTGGCTTTATTTAAGATAATAATTACGTAATATATAAATAAGTCAATCTACTTTTGATTAAACCTATAACTATACAATATTGCGAATTTTTTACTAATGCTTTGCCCAATAATTTTTTGGTAAAACATAGTTATAAATATTAACCAACCAAGAGTGGACAAACAGTTAAAGTTCCCAGAAGTAGTCGGCTGTAACTCTATTGTTTCTAGCCGTTATAAAAAGAAAGATACGAGCCGGAACAAACCGCTGTATTGCAATGTCTCCGAAAGAAATACGGGTTAGGTGCAGTCGCAGTGTATACTCGTACTATATATCCGGTGTAGACCTCGTTGTAATAATGTAGTACCTCATGAAATCCTCTTGTTTTAGTAATAAAATATATTTATAAGTATCGGCCTGAAAGAATCCCACTGCACTACGAAAATCTTTATCTCGCTAACTATGTTTATTTAAAGTTTAAGAGGATAAGCTTTGCTCAAAATATGTAGGTATAATGTCGGAATGAAAAGGTTCGTAAATTTTCAGATAGATTCGTTCAATGTGTCGCGAGCAATATTACCTTTTGTAACTATGTTACAGAATAGACTCGTTTTATTGTGATTTTATTTTATTGTAATAAAGGAAAAAAGCGTTGGCGGGACGATCTGGCTACCTTTGGAGGGAGACTGCGACGGATAGGGATGGTGGGCGGTGTTTGGGGGAGACCTTTGCCCAGCAGTGGGACATTATAAGTTAACAAAAAAAAGGAAAAAAGGTAAAAAATATGATAGGTTATTAAGAATGTCATCAAAGTATTTCAATTAACTTATCAAAAGAGCTAACGAGTAAAAACAAAGATTAAAAAAACAACAATTACTCAAACAAATTGTTCTAAGAAAGGCGATGTAAAAGTGTGTTTTGTCGGCAATATCCTAGCGTTTAATAGCAGTGGCTAGTTTACTTAGCAGATCAAACAATGCCGACGCCGACGCATTCCCTGTTCGTAGTTTACCGGGAATTTATTACAACTATATTTGATTAATCCACGTGGTATTCGTTACTATGTATGTTGCTTTTAGGTTTCGGGTTCTATTACTAACTCTAATTTTTTATAGATTTTCTTTGGTGATGAATGCTAAATATAAAAAATCAAGCATGAAAGACTACATTGCAAGAAAAAGACCTCTAACTCACTGAGGCTTAGGGCCTATTTCACGACGTACTAGTAAAGGTACTCAACAAGTAAAGTTACTCAACAAGTAAAGTTAGTGTTCTCTCTTTCTTACTTTATATCAAGTGACAAAGACAAAACATGTGAATAGCTACTCGGAACGTTACTTCAAGATGGTGAAATAGGCCCTTCAGTGTGATCACCACGCTTGCCTCATTGGAAGTATGTATTTATACATTGTACATTTATCCTCAAAGAGCGACAAACAAATTTAATAGTTGACTTCGTTTCTTGAGGGTAAAAATAATCAGAAAATGTAAACATTTGGCGTTAACAAGTATTCTATTAAGTTCCGAAGTACACTAATAAATGATTAAATAGAAAATCGATACTGATTTGAATATTCACTTGGCTTGGTAAAGTCGATCACTATTCGACTCAGGCAATCGAGAAAATACATTTTCTATAGGAAAGTTAAGACACTTGCCTCAATATAAAATTAAATTAAGTAATTTTGGTGAAAAATGTTTGTTACTTTATCACTTTTAAATGGCTGAACGGATTTGGATGTTTGGTACAAATATAGTTAATTATCTGGATAAACATTCTTTTTCTCCGAAATAAACATGTAATGAAGATTTGCGTGGGTAAAACCTTGGGCTACATTTAATCAGTTGAATTATTATCTCTTATCTGTCAAGTTATTTAGTTAACAGTATAGTAATGTATTAAACAGTAAATTATCACAAAGACAACAGTTGCATTACAAATTAAAAAAAGAGCATCACAAAGTGCAATCTAAATAAAAAATCAATTTTTAACCTTTGCAGATCTGCAATCCCATTTGGATCACGTTGTTTTTTTTTCAACTTGAAATTGCGATAAAAATAGCAGTTATCGCAGCAATTCCCCGTACGGCACCGATTGTAATACGGTGTTTATTCAGCAAACTTGCCCAGCTGGTACGTATTAAAACAATAAATATTCATTATGAACTTGCTTAATTTCGCAAAGCACTATTTTACTATTTCAGTAATTTAAGCTTAACTGGTACAGTAGCAGAGGATTGGCTAGCTACTTTAATTTACAATTATTACGTTTGTATGGCCGATTGTCTGACATATTAGATGATTTATACTTTTTTATACAGTTCATTTTAGATGGTTTGTTTTGAAGTTATAAAATAAACAGAGGAAGGTGAATTATAAGTCTGAATATCAATGATATAAATTGCTAAATATTTCAAAGCTCAACAATTTTGGTCATTTTATGTTTTGAGCATTAAGTCTTTGTTTATTTTATATCTATTTTTCAGGTTTTCGAATAGGCACCAAAGGCCGGTAAAGCAGAGGGCAATTTTGTATGTGTTTCTTATAAACAGCAGAAATTATACTTATAAAGATCAAGAGAAAGCCTCTGTTCAACATTAAATAAAGGCATGATATGAAGAAATTTGAATAACAATACCATGTAAAAATATATTGGTTCGTTAGTTCGTGAGTCTCGTCAAAACTCGAAAACGTCACGATCGACTTATATAGTTTTTTTTTGTATTTTTCATTCACATGTTTAAATGTTCCATAGTTTACAAAAGAACCAAAAGGAAGTAAAGAAACAGAATAATATAAGTGTTATATCAAAATAAATTTTATTCAAAAAGACCATCACTTAAACTTAGACCAAACAAATCATAAAAATATGATTATTCACCCATTCGCTACACACTCTATGTTCTCCTTTTGAAGCCATTAATAAAATTAAAATTTACATCGCAGGGTGGATACTCAATCTAATGCTCAATTTTACTTATTGCATTTCAAAGTAAAATGATGGCAAGCTTAAAAGCTATAAGGGGTAGAGGGTAGGTAGTAGGGTGTAGAAATAACATCTCCATTATTATATGGACACATTTTTGTATAGGACTAAGGGTGACAATACATTGAGGTAGAAAAAAGTAGGGTAGTGAAAAATTCTATGATTATTGAAATTATTGAAAATACTAAAGGCAGTCAATAAGACCTTATAATTTTGCACTTGAAAAAAGAAGGAAGGTATATTTTCAAAAATATTGTTTTTTATTACGATATCTACTGTAAATAACAAAAGAAAATATTATTCTCTATTATCACTATTATCTTCATATAGTTTAATATATATTTATACACAAATCTAGAAAATACGCATACACACATTCATTCACACACCCAGATTGAAATAAACATAATACAAATATTTACCTCGCTATCAAAATGCATCATAATATTAATAAACTCAAATTATTAATCCGTAAACAAATTATTATCTACAAAATTTATTAACTAAACTGTTGCAGAACTGGAGTGAACTTCTGAAATAAAGTTTAGTTACAATGGACTTACTGGGATTATAGAGTTCACGATAGTTCAGGAATCTTTTACAGAGTTTGATACGTGCGACCAACGTAGTTTATGATTTTATTGTTGGCGCAATGATTATTTTTTATGCCCTTTTTTATTACTTAATTACAAATTTTTCAGAATAAGTTATGATTGGTAAAGTACATGGGATTATTTTGTTTTTCTATTACATACTAAATCAATTAAATAAACCAAAATTTATGAAGTATGTTAATTATAAATAACGTTCAAAAGTACTTAGATGTTGTTATATTAAAGCAGTTAATTTCCATTAGTCAAAAACAAATTTATTACCTTTTGTATATTAGTTTCATTGCTGTTAATTAAATCGGCCCCTTTTTCTCTTTACATAAATATTTTGCTTACGATTTATACTTCCTGATAGAAAACTAATTGCTATAAATTAGAAACTAAATAATGTATAAAAAATAAGTAGAGTACTTGTTTTTACTGTTAAAATTTCGAAATCAACAAGACAGTGTAGTACGATGCATTACATGAAGTTAGGGCTTGATTTTCGTTGTGAATACTTGACGTCAAAAGGAAACAAAAGAAGAACGACGTAGAAAGAAGCTTGCCGCACGAATTCACATACTAACGATACTCACTTCTGAATTTTGCCCTACGTGGCCTAAATAACGAACAAAACAATACATCCAGAATATAGAAACAAAACACAATCCAATTAAAAAAATAACTACACAACGTAAATACGAACGTGTTCTATGTGTATTCTATGTATACAATTTGTAACTATACAACCTAACAAACTCCAAAATGCGTCACCAACAATGAAATTAAAAGTTGTCACCGCATCCGCGTCAACTGCTTTGTTTACAACTCGAAAACCGCTAACTAACCCGACAATGTTACTAAAATTGTAACAAATTTAAAAGTCAACTAACAAACAAGTGACTTGTAGCTAATTGAAACGTGTCACCGGTATTTGATGGACGCGAGATGGCTGTCTTTGTCCGGAGACTGACGGACAGATATGTCGAGAGAATGTATATGTCGATCTGCGTCATGTCAGTTCTGTCCATACGCCGATAGTTCGCATTCAATTTCCGCTGGTGGTGTGCGAATACCGTACTAGACAGTACGTATCATTGAACTGAGATAAATTTGATACGTTTTCGGAGTTATTTACATTTTCACCGTGTATACGATTGTTGAGAACGTTTATTTAACGTGAAACTACGGAATTTCAGGACGATACATGCTATTCGTATGTGTAATAGTAGTTATAGTGTGATTTTCAGCACATGTGTTAACTTTTTACTTTTTTATTGGGAAGGTAATCCCGGTCTGTCTATCGAGGAAAACCGTATGAAAATAAGTCCAGCAGTTTCCGAGATTTTTGCGAATGCTGCATGCTCAAATGTATAGCGATATTTGGATCGTAACCCAGATCACGATATTTATCGAGTGTGTAGTATAGCGTATATTTATTATTATACGAATCGATAGAAAACTCGAAAGCTCGAAAGCTCGAAAGCTCGAAAGCTCGTAAGCTCGTAAGCTCGAAAGCTCGTAAGCTCGTAAGCTCGGAAGCTCGGAAGCTCGGAAGCTCGGAAGCTCGAAAGCTCGAAAGCTCGGAAGCTCGGAAGCTCGAAAGCTCGGAAGCTCGAAAGCTCGAAAGCTCGGAAGCTCGAAAGCTCGAAAGCTCGGAAGCTCGAAAGCTCGAAAGCTCGGAAGCTCGAAAGCTCGAAAGCTCGAAAGCTCGAAAGCTCGAAAGCTCGAAAGCTCGAAAGCTCGAAAGCTCGAAAGCTCGAAAGCTCGAAAGCTCGAAAGCTCGAAAGCTCGAAAGCTCGAAAGCTCGAAAGCTCGAAAGCTCGAAAGCTCGAAAGCTCGAAAGCTCGAAAGCTCGAAAGCTCGAAAGCTCGAAAGCTCGAAAGCTCGAAAGCTCGAAAGCTCGAAAGCTCGAAAGCTCGAAAGCTCGAAAGCTCGAAAGCTCGAAAGCTCGAAAGCTCGAAAGCTCGAAAGCTCGAAAGCTCGAAAGCTCGAAAGCTCGAAAGCTCGAAAGCTCGAAAGCTCGAAAGCTCGAAAGCTCGAAAGCTCGAAAGCTCGAAAGCTCGAAAGCTCGAAAGCTCGAAAGCTCGAAAGCTCGAAAGCTCGAAAGCTCGAAAGCTCGAAAGCTCGAAAGCTCGAAAGCTCGAAAGCTCGAAAGCTCGAAAGCTCGAAAGCTCGAAAGCTCGAAAGCTCGAAAGCTCGAAAGCTCGAAAGCTCGAAAGCTCGAAAGCTCGAAAGCTCGAAAGCTCGAAAGCTCGAAAGCTCGAAAGCTCGAAAGCTCGAAAGCTCGAAAGCTCGAAAGCTCGAAAGCTCGAAAGCTCGAAAGCTCGAAAGCTCGAAAACTCGAAAACTCGAAAACTCGAAAACTCGAAAACTCGAAAACTCGAAAACTCGAAAACTCGAAAACTCGAAAACTCGAAAACTCGAAAACTCGAAAACTCGAAAACTCGAAAACTCGAAAACTCGAAAACTCGAAAACTCGAAAACTCGAAAACTCGAAAACTCGAAAACTCGAAAACTCGAAAACTCGAAAACTCGAAAACTCGAAAACTCGAAAACTCGAAAACTCGAAAACTCGAAAACTCGAAAACTCGAAAACTCGAAAACTCGAAAACTCGAAAACTCGAAAACTCGAAAACTCGAAAACTCGAAAACTCGAAAACTCGAAAACTCGAAAACTCGAAAACTCGAAAACTCGAAAACTCGAAAACTCGAAAACTCGAAAACTCGAAAACTCGAAAACTCGAAAACTCGAAAACTCGAAAACTCGAAAACTCGAAAACTCGAAAACTCGAAAACTCGAAAACTCGAAAACTCGAAAACTCGAAAACTCGAAAACTCGAAAACTCGAAAACTCGAAAACTCGAAAACTCGAAAACTCGAAAACTCGAAAACTCGAAAACTCGAAAACTCGAAAACTCGAAAACTCGAAAACTCGAAAACTCGAAAACTCGAAAACTCGAAAACGCGAAAACTCGAAAAAGCGAAAACTCGAACACTCGAAAATTCGGAATATCGGAAACTTTGAACTTAGAAACTCGGTATGTTGAAAACTTGGAACTTGGAATGTAGGAAAGTCGGGTACTCGGAAACTCGAAAACTTTGAAACTCGGAATCTTGAAAAGTCAGAAACTCAGAGAAACTTCAGTTCCCAATTCTAGATTTTGTGGAGACAACGGAAGTACAATACACCAAATTAAATTCGTTATTTAAATGACAAAAAAAATATAACTG
Source organism: Timandra comae (assembly GCA_958496195.1). Taxonomy (NCBI): domain Eukaryota; kingdom Metazoa; phylum Arthropoda; class Insecta; order Lepidoptera; family Geometridae; genus Timandra; species Timandra comae. The sequence goes on along the minus strand of OY292354.1, from coordinate 4,702,280 downwards.
CTTCCGAACATACATCAAAGTATTTATTTCAAAACCTGCACATAAATTAAATTAAGGCAGAGAATATTTCTAAGACAACACAAGTCATAACTCTACTGCATTGATATTCAGGATGCGAGTTGCAAGTGGAACAAATTTTTAAAATTGAATCTAGGAAAACGAGTGACTCTGATACAAACACTGGCCACACAATGCTTTTGTATTTTATTTTATTTCAGTAAAAGGTTAGTTTATACAAAAAATATGATACAAAAAAATTGGCTTTTAAACTTACTACTATGGAAACAATGTAGATCAAAATGTTTCCACGCTATCAAATTTTATTTTACTGATATAAAATCTATGCATACTAACTTTTGATGAGGTGAAGGAGGCTTCTCGATACGTTTTAGTGCTTTACCCAGACTTTTCCTATTCCTTTTAAGAGTTATAGTTAACAAACAATATGAAATTGTAACAGAGTTGATATAAGAATAGTACGGTCAAATGTCCTGAATAAACTTAGTAAAAGTAATGAAAAATTAAACCAGTATTGCTGTGATCGTGTTACTGATAACTTGTATATACATATCAAGTTTTTACATCTACATATAAATCTCAGAAGTTACAATTTGTGGATCTGGATGTCGATCAAATCGGGGATTCTTTTTGCTCTTTTCCGAACATGGGTCAAGTTTGGTTATTATAGTACATTACAGTAAGGTTCGTATGGTTAATACTAATATCATAATTACAAAAGTTTATAGACATGAGATACCTTACTTTTATAAGTATCTAAAAATCATATTCAGATCCCATAATATTAAATCATTCTTGAAATAAATAAGAACAATCAAATACTACTTATACACATTTATTGCCTAGAGATTGAGAAGTCCTTTGTGAACAAGGGTATTAACGTCCTCAACTAAAACTTCAGTACTATAAACGTCTTATAAAACCAACAAACGATACTTCACCGTCCACAATATCAATAATACTATAGTTTAGTTAATACAAACCAATATAAAACTTTCTCTCCATCTCATAAATATATTGGGAAAGAATTATTGAACTTGAAAATTGATTACACTCAGTCATAAAAGGAAGTAATATTTGTTAATATTTTATTTTGTTTGTCCAATATAGAAGAAACCGAAGTAATCGCCTTTGTTAGGTCAACACAACACTCATACCGAGGGCGTAGTTGCTGTTTTCTTTTGTGATTACAAAACCCGTAGGAAATAACAATCTTTGGTTAGATGCTGGAAAAAGCGGTTTTTTACCTTTATTGTTTTCTTTTTGTGAAACTCACCTAGCTTTAATAGTGTTAGCAATAAGTTGCTAAGTAAAAATGTTTCTGCTTTTTCAAGTTATATGTCTGATATTGATTGAGTATGATCTCGCACCGTAGACGGGTTCCTCGTCCGTGCGGAGTAGAAGCTGCAGACGATTTTCCGTGCTTTGTAATATTAGTCTTTAAGACGCCTATACGGGAGATGAGACGAGTTTTTCAAGTAGGATCGGATCGGTATACCAAATCCGGAACTATACGGAATGCCGAAAGAAACTATACGACATAGCGAAAAATGGCCCAATTTTAATTGTTCAAAAATCTTCTGTACTTATGAGACAAAATTGGCCTCGAGACTCTAAAGCTTTTGATGTGGTCAACCACGCCAACTGCTATTAGACTGATATTGAGTGTAAATATCGTTAAAAAAATAAATTAAGAAACAAATTCTGAAACGAATTTATTGTCATTCGGTAATTAACCTACTATTTTCTAGCAGCTATTGAACTTTTCCTTCTATTACTCATCCGTACTGCCAAGGTCATATAAAATTAATTTTCACTGAAAAGCCGTGGAAAAGCTAGTTGAAAAAGACAGTATATTGATAAACTATTTTTATCTACGTTTTAATAGTTTAAGAAGAATAGAAAAGATTGAGAATATAAATAGTATAATATTCAATATAAATTGCAATATAATATAATATTGCACCTATAAATAGATTAAGAATATAAAAATTCTGCTCATTATCAAACTTTAATAAATTCTTTGATATTCAATCCTTTATTTATTTGCAGCACCACACAGACAGTCCATTGAATGCTGCTTCATAATTAGAATAATAATCGGAATCCGCGATCCAGCGCAATAAACCATCATTAATATAAATCTAGATGTACGAGTTTATAGGTACATGAGTCATGATTCATTTACTCCCTCATTATGTTCTGACGTAAACGATTTAATGTCTTAATTTACTGAACAAAGAGAAATTAAAGGGCCTGCTAAAAACTTGACGTGACAAAGTGCTCTTTCTATTATAACTTTTAAGACCACAAGCTTACCTACGTGTTCTAATTTAACTAATTACTTTTGTGTTCATTTAGTGTGATGTAATTAACATAGAGGTATCTATGTATAGTGTGAATATCAACAGCTTTGATGTTGTTTCTGGCAAATAATTATACAAATGGATTGTAAATGGGAATGCCTAAAATATGTTATAATTCAAGATTATTGTAAATGTGTGAGTACAGATGTTTGTTACTGCTTCACGGTAAATCTACTGAAGAAGTTTACGTGAAAATGTTTGTCAATGAACTAAATAGAAACTAAAGAAATTTTATCCCCAAAATTCATACTATATTAAGTTTGGAAAAAATGGAATTACGCACTATCAAAATCTAAACATAACAAAACAATTATAACCAAATCAGTTTTTAGTTACGTAATAAAATCGGATTAAATTTTAATAGAACAAAATGCGTATCGATGTTGAACACGCGAAAATGTTATTTGGTTACCCGTTATGAAAATGTATTAGGAGCGATTTAATTCAATAGGGTAATCTTGAATATTATGAATAGTAACCAAAGTTTGGTATGATCGGCAGTTTAACGCGTTTGTATTTCGGTGCACGAACATAGTACTGTAAGCTGAATATCAATTTGTGAACATACCGTGATGTCGTAGCTTTATTGAAGTGCCAATATAGTTTTTGTATCCTGTAGTCGTTTGTGGATTACTTGATTCTGGTTAAAGTTTGTGATATAACTGCTTTGAAAGGATTCAATTCACAGGTTTGAATTGTACACTTCCTTATTAAAACATAATCATGCATTGCCTTGTTCCTAAACTAATTTAATATGTTTTTATTAATCATTTTATCGTCTTCATACACTGACCCTAAGCCCTCAACTATATTTACCGTTCTTAGGGTATAAAAACTACGCATACACTCATGTACACACTCAGGCATTTATTTAGTAGGAATGACACAGTTTGTATAGGTTTTACATTTTGCCTAACCGTGTTTTATAGCAAGTTACCTAAAAGCTTATTTGGTTTTACGTAAAAACCTTTTTTGGTTTTTTACTTACGGATACATGATACTACAAATACGGGACCTTATTTGCGATCAAATATCCAGGCTAAAAGCAATAATTTTGGAGAGGATCTCATTACTTGCTCAGTTTAGTAAAGAACTAAGCTTCAATGACTAGGTCTTCCAGAATTATCTCCGTAGCTGCAGTTGTTAAATTGCACAAAGACTAGAATTTAATGCTCTGCCGACTTATCCCAAGGATTTAAACTAGTAAGACTTGAAATCTTATTTTTTCTTGTCCTTACTGTATTTAGTACTTAAACAGTATTAAAATAAATACATCGCGAAATACAGATAAATCTCAGGATCTAGACGGTGTTTTAATTAATTGCTTGAAATGTTTCATTTAAATCTATTTTATATTTTAACTTGAATAAGAATGGTTTGGAGAATTTTAATAGAGAAAATTTTTAGTTCTATATGTTGAATTTTAACAACTATTTGAATAAAATGAATATAATGTTTTAGTATAAAGATATTGATGTATGGAGGTAGAACTATACCTGGAAATTGAAGCAGATATAACACCAAAACTTTTATAAATATTCATAATTCAATGAATCTATTTAAATTATAATGTTTCTGTTAGCACTTGTGATCTCGATTTAAGTCACCTTTATTGGGGTCGTTAATCCCTATATACTCGAATTACTGTTCATATATTTGTCATTTAGTTTACCTACATTTTTACGTTCCATACCTAACATATTAAACTAATCTATCTGTTGTATAAAGATTGAATATAAGGATAAAATAAGTACCTAGTGTGAAAGGAAAATCTTAAGAAGAAACAATTTCAATTTATTTAAAAACATTTTGTTACAATAAAAATACATTTAGCGCAATTATACCTCCCATACTAGTTTAAAACTGTATCATGGAAACGTAATGCCTCTCAGATTACACGCAAAAATAAACTAGGTAATAAAATAACCGATATAAATATAAATTTGAAATCATTTTAAGAAAAATATTTTTTTAACCTCTTGTAACCCACTGCTGGGCATAAGTCTCTCTCTCAATACTGAAGGAATAGTAGGAGGAGAAATAAATTACTAAAAGAATAAACTTTACACACATTTTCCTAACACTTCGTAAATCTAAGCAAAACGCCTAAATATATCAATCTATAATTCATATGTTTTTACGGGATATTTACACGTACCTATAACTCGAATCCCTCGACTAGTTTATCAATCTGTGTCTATACGAACTACCAATATTTGATAAAATATAAGTATAGTCAATATCTATTACGAGTGCAGAGTCGGAGTGCAAGTAAAGCGAATCTTTGCATTCAAGCAAGATATGAAACTTTTCACGGAACTTTATTGATACCCTCAGTTATCTGTCGAGTTTTTGGGTCACAAAGTTTAATAACAATCCATTGTGACTCTAATGATGTATTTTTATCCGTATTATACTCGTATTATAGAAATGTGATATGATGAATGTTACTTACTTTTCAAAATATTTGTTGTGTATCTTTTAGGTGATCTTTGGGTTGATTTGCGGATTGAGTTTAGGTTTTAATGAGTGAAAAGTGATAGAAGTTTATGTTTAAAACAACCTTTTTTCGTGTTAACTATATACACATTACTTACCACAAGAATATTTATTTACTACACATTAAACATTGAATCAAGCGAAAAAATGATCTTTAAATATTTTCACATTCATAAACTGATTATGCAATTTTTGAAATTATTGGTGTCGTTTATTAATTATATGTATTCAAATCCATTTAAAAAATAAAGTATCTTTCTTGTACGATAAATAAAAGAAAAAATGACCGTGTTTTAGAAACGGATAGGTAAGACTCAACTAAAGAGCTCTAAAAATTAGATGCAATATCAAATTTTCCCAAAAAAATAGGCTTAAAACATTTCAGTTTTTATCCCCATCCAACATAAGTATTTATGTATGCATGGTGTTCTCGTACCAAATCGTCCGAGTACCATTTTGAAAAGAGACAAATTCAAAAAACAAGAACAAAGTCATTGTCGAAATGATAAAAATCTCGTTTCTTTACCGAGTTTGTGTACCCCGTGTCGTATTCAACTCGTTTCGTAAAATTCAATTTTGGGAATTTGTTTCCTTCCGTCGAATGGTGTGCGGAATACTGATGCGATCTGAGACACTTCTCCGAGGAACTTACCCACTTTTTATTTTGAGGACATAAAATATGTATTTTGTACATTTGACGTTCTAATGCCGCTTCGTCGTATGGGGACAACTTTTAATATTGGCAAATAAAATAAATGTTTGCGATTGTATTTTGAAATATACTATTTTTAGGTTCAAATTGAAACTAGAGTCTTGAGTACGTCTAGTTATTTTTACTTTACTAATTATGATCAATGTGTGACCTTTGACCCAAATAGACATGGGATAAAGGTTCGGAAAAGTGAGTGTGATAGACTTTTGCCAACTAGTGAGTTTTACATGCTCTACTTTCATTAGATTCAAATGGTGTTAACAAATTCCTAAATTAATGATTTAGTTTGAATAATAAAAGCTTGTTTTACGTAGTTGTTTTTGACAATATGTAACAAAGCATAAAACATAAAATGTTGGGTGCCTTCATTGAATGTGCTAATCTCTTGCTTATTTAATACAAAGCGTAACGCGTTTCAATCAAATACTTACATAGATTTTGAATAACACATACTATAATTTTATCGAAATAACTGTATAGTCAGGTTTACCTAGATAATATAAGATAAATAAAATGGGTACATCTAGTTACCTAAACAAAATATCAATATAAACAACCAGACAGGTTATATTCAAATAAAGTCAAATAAACTCCTGTTTATTGACTAAGCGTACGACTATTAGCATAAAATGATCCTCAAAGGTTCTATAAATATCTTTTAATAAGCACAAAGTATCGGTCTGTAATATTGCACTGAAGAGCAAAGGTGAACCTTAACAGGCTTCGCATTGATGAAATTATTACTGTGACGAGGAATAGAGAGAGATACCTATGCGTAATTGCAATGCTTGTTCAATGCAATAATTGATACGAATTTTAACTAGATACTACGAGTATCTGACAATGTTCTATTGAGTTGACTTTATGTTTTGGTGTTTTTAGATATTTGAATTTTATTATTATGGACATAATCAATCACTATATTATTTATAGCAACAGCTCCTATCAACTAGATTTGTTATCTTTATCCACACTTTCAAACTTTCGCGAACTCTATACATCGTTAGGTAATCAAAACACAGATACGCGATTGGGACCTTTGTTTTAATATTTTTTACTATACACACACACACACATATCGAGATGACTGTTTGTTAAACACATTAATATTTACTATGAACGGGAATTCAACCCGCTAACATTTATTTGACAGTCAAGTTTGTTGAATACGCTCACATAGGTCAACAAATAATACTACAATTGAATACTATTCTTAAAAGAAAACTCTTTAAAATATAAACTAATACTCGCACTAACACAGAAAAGGAAAAATAGAGATGTCAACGGAACCATTGCAAGGAAACTTAAAGGAAAACGTCTTTGTTCTGGAAGTTACAGCGCATGTGAATCGTATTAGTACCAATAAAGATATAAAATAGACACATTTGAGAGAACAAAGCAATGTCATCGAACTTATAATGGCGAAATACGTAAAAGTAGATAGTTTATTATAAATTCAATAATCTTCAATTTTGAGTAAATGGCTATTGATTTAGGTACTGGCACTTTTATTATTTTTAATTTTTGGTGTTATTCCCATTTCAGTGAGGTTTGCAGACTCTTTACTCATAAAAATCGAACGCTTTTGTTTATTTTTCAAAAAACTTGGATTTAAAATTGGAATTGGTACCAGCTCTTTAGTTGGAAGAAACATAAATTAATATTATTATTTAGCGTACAATGTAACAGCAAAATCTAGTATACAGCGAGTTAAAGGCCTTTGATAAGTCAGCATTAACTTGTTTACGAGATTGCAATGTTGTGTTGTCGGACTTCAATTATATTATGTTAAATTAATAGTTTACTGTGCAGTCTTGCTGCTAAAGCACGCATAGTAATATTTAAATAAAGAATTCTTTAAGTATCTAATTTTTCACCAAAATACAGGATGAAATGAGTTACTATGTATAATTAATCGTAACTATTATTATAGAGTAATCTAAAATTCACATGTGCAATATCATAAAAAGTTTACGAAACGTGTAGGTAGGTACTTAAAATAAAAGCAAAGAAGCTTACATTTAAAATTAGTAGAACAAAAAGCAAACCTGTAAACATTCTTAAGTCTATTTACAAATGTTTACTTAAGTGTTTAATCTCCAAGTGCAATTAATATGCAACGACAATAACCGTACTAATTACTGGATTTACCTGGCTCGTGCTTAATGACAAGTAATTTGCAGTACATTATCGCTCAATGTTGCATTATTATGGAGTTATCCTAAGCTTTGTCGGGTAATGGACGGCTAGGAGAACCATCTGAGACCGACGCATGTTTCAATTAATTCACTGTAATACGGACTATTTCACGGATTTACTAAACTGTCACCGTTTATAAATAGAATTGGTTTTAATAGGGCCCTTTACAAGCTTTTATTTAACACTAGCAGTGCCACCGGTTTTCTCGCGCGGAACCTTAACCCGTAGGAATTTTGGGATAAAAATTATCCTATGTTACTCCTTATTACATCAGCTACCTGCCCGTCAAAATACATCCTCCAGCCATTTTAGAGATTAGCCAAAACAAGCAGACACACAGACATACAAAATGTATGTCTGTGTGTATGTTTCGTGGTAAGAGTCGAATCTTGTTATCCTCAACCGATTGAAACTGAGTCGAAATTTTGCAGGCATGTTTAGTTTGGACGACAACGCATTGTTAGCTGACTGACGTCATTGTGAATTCAACATGGCGGGTTGTCAAAGATGGCTCCACTAGGTAAATTAGAAGTTTGAATAAAGAATACTTTTTATTTATTTTATCTGAATACCAAATACACTTCAAATTTAGTGTTTAAACTGATACTACACACTATTCATGGGACCTCTATGTATATTGTTATCCTACCTGCCAATCGTTTTCTATTTGAAGTGAAAGCATTAAAGGATACATCGAAAGGATCATTTACTCCACAGAGCACGGAATCTCTTCACGGTCGCTACCACGGTGGGGATTTACTAGTCTGTGATTTACTATGAAGTGTCTTCCTAAAAAAATGTAAGTAAGTAGTTTTAAGTGGGTACTTTTTTCCGCAATTAGGCATCATCTTCAACATCGCAGACAGCTGATTATATTTTTGGTCATAGTTTTTTATGAGCGGTAAACTCAATTCCGTGGTTATACCGGGGAAGTACCACACACAATATTTGCGTAAAGTACTGTATTATAAGTTCTCTAATAGTTCAAGCTGCTGTTTAGTATGGTGAGTGAGACGTCCGGAGTTCAAACCCTTTCTCTTCCTTCTCTTCTCGCTTTTCCTCTTCCTAATGTCATGTTTGTGTATCTTCTGAGTTGCAGGTGGGTAATCAGCGAATTTAGTTACTAACGATCAGGTGACTTATGTGCTCGTTGGCTCTTATTTTATTAATAAAATGTGCTCGGATATGGCTAGCAAAGCTGAATTTGGTTCAACTCTCCCTCAACAACTCACCAAAATTACTTAAGCCAAGTTTTTCGTCATTGACGGACGCGTCATGGAAGACGATATACTTACATATAAAAAAAAAACAGTATTTTTTTACTTTTATGCAAATATATTTGTATGTGTGTGCAATCGCATTCCCTTAATGTTTATTTCCCTAGTATTGTTGAAGTAAATTTGCATGTATCGTGATCCCGGCAACACTTAGTAACCGACAGGGTTACTGCGGCAGTCAGTTACGACGACCGGGGCGTTATTTATTGCGTCTTGCACTCCGTGTCACTGTTCAACGGCTATTGCTTTTCAAGTGGAAAGACAAATGTACTGCTAATTATGTTTAATCGGAAACTATTGCAACAATTTCTTGCAAGGTAAATTCGATGTCAACTTACATAATAAAACGGTGATTTAAATTGATTTCGATTATCATTAAATTATTCAAATACTTCGACAGTCGTTAAGGGTATTTAGTGCTCTGGAAAGTTTCACAAACAAATATAGCAGCATGTATAAAGAACACAAAATTGGTAAGGTCTAATGGCGGTTTGCCATCTTACGAAAACACACAACGGTGATTCAAACATTAATCTCAGTATCTGAACAGTAAATGCCTATGTTATGAGACGATCTTTGCTGATATAATTAGGTTTACGAGTAGTTAGTTGAGTTAATTTTTAAGAAATGATAAGATAAACATTTTTGTTGAATGATGCCCTAAAATTTACGAGTAGTTTCTAAGAATTTTAAATGATTTCATAATTCATCATTCGCAGAGAGCTAGTTGTGGAAAACTGCTCATTTTTTTTTGTTTTATAGCTATTACTTAGGTGTGATCTGAAAATCCGGAAAAGAATTCTTCTATTATAAGGAAACGAATACATATCTGTAGGATGCACTCTTGGTTCTATAAATATATATTTTATAGTAGGTAATAAACTTTAATATAAAAATAGCTATTACTATAATATCATCAAGTACTATTAGTTAATAAAAAAGATTTTTAGTTTTTAAAAGCAAATAACATAAAAGTGAAGTAAAACTTCGCAACAAACGCGGCTTTTTATAGTTTTATAACCCAATAACGTCTCCTCTTGGATACAGTTCTAACTGACTCTCACGTTATTACTGAGATGCTTTGGAAGTTATACAATTCAATTTTAACGTATTATTTTGTTCTAAGTATCAGCCCCCCTAGCATGACTGTACGTGATAAAATATATAGACACCACGAAATAATATCGATTTCGCGAGCATGACCAAATGGATTATGGCGTGGTACGATATGAAAAATGAAATATGGCGGCTATATTTATTATATTTTGACAGTTGGATGTCAATAAATAGCTATATCGATTTCGCGAGCATGACCAAATTTCATAAAATTAATCACGTGGTAAAATTCAATATGGCGGGTATTTTTATAAAATTTTGACAGTTTGATGTCAATAAATCGCTATATCTATCGCGTTTTCGAAGTCATGCTAGCCTAGCAGATCAAGCAATATGCTTGCTACGTACTTAATAACATAACATAACATAACATGTATTTGAGCCTCTATGAGGATATCGTATATCACAACATAGTACTCGTATAAAACGAAGTCGCTTCCCGCTATCAGTCCACTTAGATCTTCAAAATTACCCAAAGGATTTTGATACCGTTTCTTTTAATAGATAGAGTGATTCAAGGGGAAGGTTTTAGCATAATTTGTCCCTGGATTCTCTCGGGAGCGGGAACTATGACTAAAACCGCGGAGCGCTGTTAGTGTAATCTGATTTATTATAAGCCAGTTAAAAAATAACAATATTAGGTTTTATGTAGAGTAAGAATTGTAGGTAATAAGTTCGAAGTTACTTTATATATAAACTTATAAATTATGTAACTTGTCAAGACGGATTGGTTTACTGCATCCTCTGAAACAAGGAAACTATTATGATGACAAATATCTGTAAGGGCACTTTAGATATTGGACAAAGGTAAGGTAAACGTAATCAAATAGTCGCAATTCTTATAGACATGTATTTTAGTTATTGGACATATTGGAAACATATAATTATCGAATGGATTAGTTTCGATTTCAATAGAAGTAGTAAAAATAGGTTAATAATAAAGAATTTTGTAAATTAATTAATTTACCTATATCAGCCGTTACGATTTTTTACCAAAATAAGAATACAACTCACAAATGACACAAATTAGAGACGTTAGACGTTAGAAAGATGTCCACTTACATAATTTTGTGTCAACTTTACTTACTTGAATATTGCCTTATAAGACAGCACTTCTAAAAACTATTTCATTTACAAAGTGTCCATTTAAATATGAATAAAGTAAAAAGAGAATAGATATCTAGTAGCGGCCATTTGAAAGGACTTCTTTCCTGCAAAGTTTCCCTTTAAAAAGTTCCCAAACTACATACCTTTCTGGACGTCAATGGACCTCCCCGTTCCTGAGGAGTCCATAGAGTTGTTTTCAGTTGCCTTACTTCTGGAGGGGTGGGGGCAGGGAGGGGGTGAAGTTATTACCTCCTCTTTTGTTCAGTGTACCGTAAAAGCACAAGTTTTACGGCATACTACAACAAACAACAGATACCTGGTATTAAATGTGTATATCAGGCGAGTTTATTAGTGTATTAGCTTGTGATAAGGTCCGCTAGAATTGATGTTACCAGTATATGCAGCTGGAAATATGGTGCTGTTATAAAGTTATGGACTTCGTAGTGTCAAGAGTTCATTAATAGTGGGTTATGGTATTCATTTTGTTAATCTGTCTTCTTTTTATCACGAATCTATATTAATATAATAACTAAATATAGCGGATAGCTAATATTATAAGAAATTACTTGAGCTACTTTGTGTTCCGAATTTTTTACGAGCGTCGAGCGGTTGAATCCGCGGGGCAATCCTACGAGTACAAATAATAAATAATGACAGTAATACTCTGTATTTACATATTTTACTAGTGAGGGTTCAAGACGAGAAGTCAGCTAAGTGTCAACAATGCGGCACATAGAAGGCCGTTGGCAGTGAATCGGCCTGACCCCTCCATTGATCTACAATTATTGGTGCAAGCCTGAATGCTCTACTGGAGGCTGTTCTTTAATGGTCGCATACATACATCATCGTTTTTGGTTATTATTTTAAGTATAATTATTTAATTAGGTTTACATACGTTGCCCTAAATTCAGGGTAGATTTAATTAAACCCTTCGATGGAGATTGGTATGAATACAAGGTGGATTTAAAAATAAAAAAAATGCTAATGGATACGAGAATAGCTTAAAAAGAATCGCACACAACTACTATTTACTTTTTATCATCCACATAAAGCGTGCAATAATGGTATATTTGTATTATCATTTATCTCGGTTTATTGTATTGCACGAAATTCGGTTACTCACGTAACTATTGACATTGAAATGCCCATCGGAAAACTACCTCTGATACGTCATATTACGTAGCGATTACGACACTGTACAAATATTGTGTAATACATTTTTTCTCTCCGTCTTCATCGGAACCTTTATATCTAAATAGGGTCGGCTTTTAAGTTTAACCAAATTTGGCAGAATGGCAGTATTTTACGTGAAATGACTGCCATCAGACCTCTATAACCGAGTGGTTATACTTAGGGCTCTCTATAATAGGTGATTTGGTTTTTTTGGTAAAACTATCTGTAAGACTTTTGAGGGCTCTAACTATCCATAATGACAGTATATGATGCAAGTACATCGATTGGATCAACTTGACATGTACGAGTATTTTAAATCACGTATCAAATACCTCTGTAGCATTATTTTGTTGTAAATTATTGGAAGAGAGAAGAAGTATCCTAATCCTTTCGAACTCTCCACTCATCTCAAAAACTCTTCATATCATTTCCCTACACATATAATATCTTACAATAATGTTGCGGTCATTGTAGATCGCCTAACGGGCAGTTAACTACAGTGTACACTAGCACTAATCACTTGAGCGCAGCTATGCAACTGACAGTATGAGCTAGAAGGAGGTACGTGCAAGATACCCCTCACCCCCAGCCAAACTTATAAATTAACCTCTTCTATAAATTATACAAGATTGGAACGAGAACAATTTATAACAAAACTAGAGTTCCGTCGTTAACTTTGCCCGCATGGATTTTGGTATTAGCAACCCTAAGGAAATTGTTATTTATGAATTTATGATTAAATTCGATCCTAAATGTCGTCAAAAAGTGGTTAGTTGTAAGCACGCAAGTTTATAAATTTTAGGTATCATTCTATTTTAAACCGTCTTCCCCTTAATTACGTAATCTATTCTTGTTAATTATCTTCAAAGAAACATGTAAAAAAAATCAAACCATAGTTAAAAAAATATGTCCGAAAAAAATGCACAGAAGTAAAACGTCATTTTTTTATAATCTTACGACATCTAATAATGAGAATCCATTTTACGGTATTATAATATTTTGTTTAAGTAGTTGTTGATGTCATGTACTAACCACTAGACGAAAATAATAAGTGTCTGAGACATCATTTTAAAGCGTGACCATACAATTTTGTTTTAGTTTCATAACCGACTTCAACAAGGAGGTTCTTAATTTGATTCGTTTTCAATTTCTACATAGAAAAAAATACCTGTTTTAGTTGGTTAATCCACCAAGTCCGTTGCTGCAATTTATTACAAGTTAAGACTTTTCCTTTGTCAAAATACAAATATGTATTTTTATTAATAATCATGATTAAAAATTTTCTTATGAAATTATCTTGAAAATTCTCATTAAATAGTTGAAATATTATAAGAATTTAAAAAACAACAAGGTTATTCAATGGCTTCAGAATCCCGTTAACCACTATTAATTTAATTGCACAATAAAGAAAACTCGAGAGAATTGAAAATTACAAACAATGCAACGTTTGTTCCCAAATGCGTTCAATTACATACACACAATAAAATGCAAATAGCCGTGAAAAGGTTGGCAATGGAAAACAATACGTGCAAATTGTACCTGCACTGAGCCGTCTGCGAAGTTTGTCTTTCAAAAAGTTTGCATAAAACCCCACCTGTCTGCTCATCAATGGGAACGAAACCATGAAAAGAACTACCGGTCTTTGGGATAAACTTTACGGATTGTGTGGGTGGAAGACTGTATAAAAAGAAGCTGTGTTGTAAACGATTTTTACATGCAAATCTAAAAGAACTATGATTTGTTTAATCTTGGAAATGACGAAAGCAATTATTTGTTTCATCGAATTATGATGGACTGTACTGGCGAAACCGTAAGTAAAATCTTTATAAAGCCAAGGTAATAGTAATAATTGGTTAAATAGAACTGTAGTCATCATGTTGGACTGCTAACGGAAGGGTTGTGAGTTCGCTTCCCATAATCGTGCTCTGTTACAATAATGTTTATGTCGGTCTGAGTGTGCGTATAAGGCGTATTGTAACTCGTATTAATGTCTATTGGATTTTTTGGTACCCTAAATACAGTATACTATAATACACTAAGGCCCTATTTCACGACCTTCAAGTAAATTTACTCACCAAGTAAATCTAATTCTGTCTCTTTTACTTTATATCAAATGACAAAGACAAAACTTGTGAGTACTTACTCGGAACGTTACTTGAAGATCGTGAAATAGGCCCTAAGTATAATAAGATTACTATACACAGAACATTATTTGATAAACTTTAAAATCAATTACAAAATATAACGTAATCAACCCTCACATGCGTAATCACATTTACGGGTTTCATGTGTTCGATAGTTAATCCTTTGGTTAGCCGAAATTGCCTGTTAATAAGCCTCATATGCACCGCAGTCTTAGGAAGATATACGTAAACACAAACACCTATATTTGCCGTGTATTGAACAGTGTAATGTGCAAATAAATTGAATTCCAGCTTAGATATACTCGTAAACTAGTATTTTAAAACACGTAAAATGGTCGTAATGCTATGACTTATTCAAGACTTATTCATATCTAGCAAGCCTCTAGATTCTGAGAGGTCGACATCTCTCCTAACCCCTCTTGCACTTTATCAGTACTGTTTGAAATATCTAAGTATTAGGTGTAAATACTCAGCCCTTTTTTAAATTAATCGAATAAAATAGATAAAAAATGCTGATTGGAAATTCCTTTGAAGTTATCATATCTAGCAGATAGATGCATATAAATCTACCGCTTATTGTGTTTCTATTCACGAAAATAATTCAGCTTCACTAAGATGTACTAATTTAATAGTTCTTCCAACTTTTTGGTAAGAAAGTACCATTCAAAAACATTATTCAGCTAAAACAACTTGCTGAGCGCGGCCGGCAGTTTGCTTAGCAATCACTTTTATTGATCCCACTTAAAAGCGGCCCAGTAGGCGATAGATATGATCCAAGAAGTACTACTTACTTCGAATATTTGATCTGTTTGGTTTTAACCAAGAAATTGGATAATTGTTTTAAATATTTCTCGATTACTGTTAAAAAAAGAACTTAAAACATAGGTAAATAATGTTATCATTAGATTCAGATTCTTATTATTTGTATTCGACAGATAGGGGTAAATATAGTGTAGGGGAATTCACTTGGATAGTGGTTATTCCGGAATTTATCGACAAAAAGTAAAACCATGGTATGCAGACAGTATGACACGAAATTTCCCTGAAGAAAGTATATATTTTAGTATGAAATTGTTCATTTTGTTGTTCATACACTCTTAGTACTTTATGTGTGACCGTTCAAAATCTGGATAACATGAACAGGAGAAAATAAAAATTGGCATCCTTTAGTTCTTTGTATCAAGTACCACCCACCACAGTTTCATCAAAAAACTTCAGTAAAAACTTTTAAAATACTCAATTCCCTTTAGCATAAAAGTTGAATAATGGCAGAAAAAGGCGAAACTGAATAACACTTGGCCGACATTATAGGAACGCGGCGCGCGGGTGTCTCGGAATGTTGGTAAATCTCCCCAGACTTGGATAGGAAATGTTCTCTTTATCTTACACCATCCTGTTCGCGAGGCCCACCTTCCGCTGCGTTCCGCCCCGTCGCACTACACACCGGAAACTGACAAGGATTTATTTTGTATAAAACATGCTACATTTTTAACTGCGGATTACTTATGAGTGAGAAAGTGGATGATCGTTTCTCATAGCGTTATGAGTTTTGGTAATTTATTGTCTGAATATACTCGTAACATTTTTGTTTTGTTCTCATTGTTTGCGTGTATTGCACCGTTTAAAGTTTATTTCGTTGAAATTTTGAACTTTATTTTGGTGCTCGCTTTTAAAGCAGTATATTATTTTTTGACGTCCAAATGTTTTCTAGGTGTTGGTTTTAATAAATTAATTTGAATGAAACACGCTGTATACTTCTATCTAATATTCTAAATGCAAACAACAAATATCCGTAGCACGTTTGATGTTTTATTGATTCACAATATCAAACTTTGTTTACTTAGGATAGAAACTCATAAAAATAGAACAAATTGTTCACATACATCATCTATTGCAATGATAGCCATCAAAAACAGATGACAGTCGAAACCTCTAAATTGAAAAATTCTATCAGTACGGCGTGTGCATTGTTTCGTAGAGAGCGCAGATGGGACGGGGATTATCATCAATCACCAACTACGAATTGCTCATGGCCTTACGGAATGTGCCCTGTGCCATTTGTGTGCTGCCGGTCAGGATTACGCCGCATTAGTTGAATCGAATTCTGTGCTAAGCGCCCTGCGGAGCTATGTGTTACTCAGTATCACCGCAAACTGCACTCACATTGCCTATCTCTCTTATAAATTATCGATTCAACAAGGAAACAAACTAAATTAAACCTCGATTTTAATTAAACTTAAGCAATTTTCGTTTCCTACTCGATTGGGGTGCACGCTCAAGACTCGCGCGCTAAAAGATACGATACTTTATTTTATTATGTTTGGGATTTCAAGAGTTGCTAGATGTAGAGAAAAATTTGTTCTAGGCGATAATGTTATTAAAAATCTTAAAATGTAACATTTTGAGTGTGTACGTAACTATTTTATTATAACATCAAACCATGTATAAAATATCTTAAAAAACTTATAAAAGTATTAAAAAGATATCTTCAATCTTTTTCTTTGTATTTTTACTTATTTTTTTTAGATAAAACACCTATAAAACCAGAAATAAATAACTAAATAAATAAGAATGTTCAACTCATTACACCCATATACGCAAATAAGAAAATAATAAATATAAGAAAATAAAAGAATCGATCGCATTAAGTTATTAGATACGTTAGATTTAAGGAATGATAATAACATTGTTTGTATAGTAAACAGCGATGTAAATAAAATTCTAAACATTGATGCAACAAAAATAAACATTTGTTTGGTAACTCATATCTCTTTATTAATCAATATTTGTAACAAATAAAGTGAGTGGAGATTATCTGTACCTAGAAACAGATCTTTAGAAATGTGAATCATCGCGAAAGAAAAAACGCGGGTGAAACCATGGAGCACAGCTACTTTATATATTTAATACTAGGAATCGTCTCGTCTGCAACTCCATAGGATATTTTTTTAATCATATTGATTTAAACAGACAGACAGATTCTAAAAGACAAGTCATATGATACAACATAGTCAAAAGGAAAAATCCCTTTATTCCAAACTTATGTTTCAGAGAACGTACGAGTATCTAGTATTAACTAAAACGCTCCATAACAATTAAGGTCGGTCACAGTTCATTCGAGTGTTCTTTAATTATAGTTCCTTATGCAAGTATCTAGCTCAGATCCGTAGTTCCGAAACTATTCGAGGTACTAAATCCAGTTGCCAGTACACTAGAATCTAAGAGCAACATGAATACCCATGTAAATTTGGAGCGTAGCGAGCCCTCGTTAATTTGAGCCTTGTCACGGGGCACATCCCTTTCTTAGTAAACTGATACCCTCTGGTTTTCACCATCTAACGGTTCCTTAGCTTAAAATTGCCTCGGTATATCTCCATACCACAGACGCCGTTCGTTTTTGTCTCTTATTTATATAAGAGTGCAATTTTAAAATGTTCTAGTTAAAACCGCAAATATATTAGTTCCGTTTCATTGAGTATCTTCTTTAAAATCTTGTTTTTTAGTATTTATTTTTTTAGTAATTGTGTCTCGCGGTTTAGTCACGTGATACTTGTTCTTTGCAATCCGGTTGGATTACAAGATTTTGTCCGGATTAATAGGATATGGTCAGGATTAATAATTTATTCTTCCTGGATACTACATTTTTATCTTATCGGTATAGAAGTTTTTGTGCGACGGAGTTTTTAACGAATATTCTCATTTATAAATATTATAAGGATAGAATAGCGAAAGTATGTAACATAATATAGATTTTTTGCAAATTATACAACGTTCTACTAAGATAAGATTATAAAATTCAAATATTAAATCAAATAAATATTCTTAATCGTGTTTCTAGCACGTTGGATATAACATTTTCTTATCAAATCATTATCTGTGCGATTATCGCTAAGCAAATGCTGAATTCGCCTTTGAAACGGAAACGAAAAACGTGTAATTTTGTAAAAATCTATATTTAAACTTTTAACAAGTTCAGAGGAAAGAGGTTTAAATACAGTTTATTTTAGGTTAAATGGATATGGAGGCAAAATATAGGCAAACATTTTTGAATATCGAATGTATCTAATTCTTCAATATAAACTACCAAAGTTAGAATAAACGGATGTCTAAGAATACAACTTTACGTATAAACTAGCAACACCCCGTGGTTTCACTCGCGTAGTTCCCATTACCGTGGGGGATACAAGGATAAAATTTTCGAAATCGGTTCATTAGTTTCAGAACCTATTCGTTACAAACAAACAATTTTTTCCTCTTTATAATATTAGATAGTATAGATGAAAGATTATACAATATTATATAATATTTAGTATCCACACATTGTATATGATGGATGCAAAAAATATTTTGAATTTGAAGACACTTGTGGCGAATTTGCTTTATCCTTCACCTAGCTGTAACGAACATATTGTATAATTTTAAATGCATATTACGGATTCACATTTAATGGATGAATTAAAAAATGTGACGAATTTACTCGGTAGCAAGAGTACAATACTCTTATATATTATGTATCGTTTAGGAAAAAATAACAAAATATCATCTTTATTACTCAGTTTGTAAAAAATAAAAATAAATATCTACCACTACACACAGAACAAAAAGTATACTTATATTTTTAAAATGTAGTAGTATTCTCACATTAAATTACAAGAAAAAAAAATGTTTTATACTATTATTAAATTTAATTGAAAAGTGAATCGATTTAAGAGTGATTAAAAAGTTTGAAAGTGACTTTTTTATTTAAGGGTATATTTTTGAAATGACACTAAAAGTCTTTAACAACGTCCCTCTTCTAACTTTTCAACCATGTGATTAAAAAGTCTTTTGGAACGTAACAAATGATTTCAATGGGAATTATTTTGAATAAAAAAAATAAATATTGGATCGATTTTTTTACCTTTTAATAGTTATCTATATGCTTGTAAATCCAAATATGTATAACTCAAAGGTGACTGACTGACTGACTGACATAACGATCTATCAACTCACAGGCAAAACCACTGGACGGATCGGGCTGAAATTTAGCATGCAGGTTGATGTTATTACGTAGGCATCCGCTAAGAAAGGATTCCAACGGGATTGTGATATACGCGGGTGAAACCGCGGGGCACAGCTAGTACAATATAGGCTTTAAAAATAACCTCGAGTAACGAGTTTGAGAACACTTACCTTACACTTATTCAAGCCTTCCTTCCTTCCTTAGGCCGGTGTCTTGAATTTAGCGGGCAGCGGGGCGCTAGCGGAGCGGGAGCGCGAGCGGAGCGGGAGCGGAGCGGGAGCGGGGAGATACTTTCCGTGTATTTCAATGGACCGGTTTTTGAACACAGCGGAGCGGCAGCGGGGCGGGAGCGGGCAATGAGCGCTTTGCGCAAAGAGCTCGCTTTGCGCTCATTTAGTGTTGTGAAATTTAATTTTGTGACGTGTCGACATGTCCTCCGACGTGATAGTACAAATAATTATTTTAACAATTTTTTATATTTATTTTTTTTGGTTTATCTATATTTTTTTACGAAACTATAATCTATATATAGGTATAAAAGAAAGTCGTGTTAGTTACACTATTTATAATTCAAGACACCGGCCTTATGCAAGCGTTGTGGTTAGGTACGTCAGTGGGACAAAGGCTTTGTTCTGCAATGTGATCTTACAAATCGATGTTTCACTTTTTGGGTGATAACTGCATAAAGTACTTTATCGTAAGTATAGGAAGATAAAACAAAAACATATTTTCAAAGTTTTTGATACCCTAGATACAGGTAATAAACCTAGTTAGAGGTCAATTGCTTTTTGAAGATGCATATTGCACAAGACGTGATTGTTTATAAAATAGTATAAGACTTATACTTGAATGAAGCAAATCATATAAGAAAACCTAGATGCTAACCTACATATTATGTGAATAATGTAAACTGGCGATCAAAAACGACCTCCTAATTATTAGCGCAAGAACTGCACATATCTAATTTGTGATTGTACGTTTACCTCTGCGTTAATCACGATATAGTCACCCATTGATACTGTATTATGTAGTCAAGTAGTCAATCATTAAAGTGTGTGAGATCGTACCAACCGGTCGTATATAAAATAGAAAATAAAATGAGTCAGTGTTTGGCGATTTCCAGTGAACGTTGATTACAAATTGAATTGTGATTATGTTATGACTTTATAAAGGCAAGTGGATTTTTTTATTAACTACACACATAGACTACTTTGATTATATGGAAAAATTGTTTGTAGAACAATGCGTTCAATGTATATTGCACATGACAATATTGAGTATAGATTTGCTGATACGATTTATTCGATGTCTCGTTATGTAGAGTTATTTATAAGACAGTTTAATGTAGGTTATTTATAAATATGAATGCCGGTGTGTATTTGATGCGTTTATTGCATTTAATTGCCAAGTAAACATTATTAGTTATTGTTTTTTTTCTGACACGATTTTTTTGTCTTATTCTAATTGTTGTATATCGGAATGAAAATTTGTATGTGATGTTTGGATGGTAAAAATATTATTTGGTAATTTGTAACTGATTCGATGATAAAGCCAAAGAAGAAAAGTAACTAGTGGAACTCTTGCTAATAAACTTTTGGATTGATATGTATGTATTTGTTTTGACGAAATTTAAATTTGGGCTAGTAACAAAAGATTAGAGATAAGCTTGTTTTGAATTTGTTTTAATTAAGTACTCCATAATCTACAAATTTATTCAAATGACCAGTATAATTAAATCAAAATAATATATATATATATTAAGTATGTATTACAAACAGTATGTATTAACACTAAATATATTTGCACAAAATAGTTCTAAAAGAAACTAACATAAATTATGTATTTTAGAGCTATTCAATTATATATTTTTTTAATATGATAATTTGATTAGTCACTTAAAGCACGTTTTAGGTATTATTTAGTGATTTTTAAAACATTTTGGCAATCAGCTTTGACATCATCTGGGATCAAAATAGGTAGAGTTTAGGTAGAGATATTAAATATACTTTTTTTCCTTATATTAAAAGATACCTGAATAGTTCAATTAAAAGTGAATGATTAAGTTATCAATACGCATCTTCATTATAGAATTATTTAGCAAGTTTGACGTCAAATGGTACTCGATACTTCCATACAGAGATAAACAAAGAGTTAGAGCGTAAAGGTACGCACTTAGGTAGGGTTAGCATCAAAAGTCGATATATTCCAATTTTTTAATAATACTTAGGGCTGATTTTTCCATAGCCAGATAACTTTATTCGACGAATAGTTTTGAAATTTTGACAGTTACGAGTATTTCATACAAAATCTGTCAAACATAAATTTTATTCATCGAATAAAATAACTTTTATTCTGACGGTGGAAAAATCAGCCCTTAGAGTATTAATAGCATTAATGTAATAATACTCGAAGGTGACTTTTATTCAATTCATGACTTTCCAAATCGTAAAAATATATTTTTTCAATTTAACAAATAAGAAACTGATTGGAAATCAATTGGAAACAAACTTATAACAACAACAAGAGACAATGTTTTATTTTAGAGGGCCACATAAAGAGTTAAATATGAATGAATGCGTGCGTAGTTTCTGATAGCTTGGAAACATGTTAGTAATAAACCTAGGTACGGTTGATGTTATATGAAAATGATATAGTTAAGGGGACCCAAACTTGAGAGATCTAGGTGCCAAAAATGTCCGCTTACAAGTAGAAGTACAAGATGAATAGTTAAGGATCGGTTGATATATATAGATTATATTTTACTAACTGTGCCCCGCGGTTTCACCCGCGTAGTTCTCGATCCCGTGGGAGTTTCGGGATAAAACATAGCCTATGTCCTTTCCCGGACCATAAGCTACCCCTGTACTAATTTCTAGTCAATCGGTTTAGTAGTTTAGCCGTGAAAAGGTAACAGACAGACAAACAGATTTTACTTTCGCATTTATAATATTAGTAAGGAAGTTAAGACTAGTTAGGATTAGTTAGGATGTGCTTATAATAATCAACTGTTGATGCTAACCGTACTTACTATACTAACATATATCGTATATGTAGTATTCTGTGACACAGTTCCCATACTTATGTTGTGTCTTTACCTGTATTGTATAACAGTTACAGCTGACTGTTAGTATACATATACTTACTATATGCAGATCTTATAGTAAACGGTTTCTTATATCATAACATAATTCATTTATTTAAATAATAATATTGTTTAAATATTTTCTCTATCTATTCCTACTTTTCCATATGACAGGGCATTTAATAAATTAAATTAGTACAGTCTCGGAATGAAAAGGTTCGTCAATTTTCAAATTGATTCGTATAATGTGTCGCGATAACATATTACCTTTTGAAACTATGGTAAAGAATAGACTCGGGTTAGGGAAAATAATGTTCTGCTGCTCAATAATAAAGTTCAAAATTATTCAGATCAGTGTTGTTTGCCAGGATAAATATCTTTTGAACAAGGTTTTTGATAAACTAAAACCTTCTTGTTGGTTCAACCTGCCATTATTATTTCTGTTAAACTATTGTCAATCGGTCAATGTCATCATTGCAAAATATCAAAGAGGTTTTTACATGCCGCGCGCACAAGGCAGCGTTTAAAAAAGGATAGAAAAATCAAGCAAAACCTTATTCGATAGCAAACGTTATTCTATTTATTTAAATGTTAGCATCACTGTTTCTTACATTTGTATGTTGGCATAATTGTTTCTTGCAATACTAGTGCAAGTGAAAACCAACTCTAAGGTGACGAACCTTTTCATTCCGTGACTGTACATAATTGTGCGTAAGTTACTCGTAAATGGCCAGTTATCCGCCATTAGACCTCTTTAATTTGAGTCTTTTGTGCGCGTTGTGGTATATTTAATTTTGGAACTTGTAAAATATATAAAACATTTTATAAACTTTAAATATGATTATACTACGAGCAATGGGGCAAAGATTTCCCTCATCCTGTTCGCGATTAAGCCTTACATCACTATGTTTAGTTAGTGACAAGTACATTACAAAGTCAATTACCATAAAAACTATCAAGGTTGGTTATTAATTTAAGGTATGTGCGGGAATTGGCATGACGTCATTTGGTCAGAAACTCACGGTACTACGAAATCGTATTTGTTCACCAATTTTTTGAGTGTTAGTTAAGGAAAACTGTTATGTTATTCTATTTTTAGTTTAGTTTAACTGACTCGATAAGTAACGTGTGTTTTTATCCTGTCCAGGTGCGAGGTTATAGAAATATTATTATTTTTAATTCTACTTTTTTTTTCTTTTTACACTTCTTTACTCTTTAAACAATTCTACGCAATACTTTTAAAGGTTCTGTCTAAGATACCTAGGATCAACTACACAAGAAATTGCTCGTGAAATATACAATCCACTTCAGGAACGGTCAACTATCACTGTTATGACGGTGCCAGGCGTTGCTCTACCTAACAGTTACAAGCAATGATGGTTAGGACAAGACTATAAGCGCTACTACCTACCTACCTACCTTCCTAATTACCTACCTACCTACCTACCAACCTACCTACCTACCCACCTACCTAATTATTTACATTGTGATAAGTACGTTTATAGAAAGTGGGTTTAAGTGGTCAATGCAAGTGTATCATATCACAGGAACTTTGTCTTACACACATTTTCTTCAATGCGGTCACGGTTTGTTTGTTCTGTTACTAACTATTATTTACTAGCTGTGCTCCCTGGTTTTACCCGCATGGAACCTTATGCCGTGGGTATTTTGGGATAAAAAATATCCTATATGTTATTCTTAAGTATGAGGGACATCTGTGCCAAATTTCATTAAAATCCATTTAGTAGTTTTTGCGTGAAAGAGGAACAAACATCTAAACATCCACACTCACAAACATTCGGTTTAAATATTAGTAGGATTCTGTGATTCTGCGTAATATGACTCACGTGCTGTAGTAGGCTTATCAACAAAGAAATGCATACTGCATGAAATAATTTCTGTATAAAAAATGGTTGGTTAAAAAAACTGTATCAAATGACACTTAAATCAATTCATCCGTTCTTGAGTTCTAAACAGAGTACGAATTAAAAAATAAATGGTTCAGTGCATTTAAATATGTTTGTACAAAAAATATGTAATTATTTTCTTTTATTAATATTGTTGTTTATATGTTATACATTTTATTGACATATAAACCTATGAATTAGGATGGCAAGGTCTTATTCGTAAAAATAATAATTCATGATATAATCATACAGGATGTAGTGTAATTAACGCAATGTTACATATTTTAATCGTTATTGTGAAATAATAATTTCAGGTAAAGTAAGAGACTTAAAAAATTACTAAAAGAATTTAAAAAAAATTTGGTCAAATTATTATAATTAACGGGATATTTACCATGTACGAGTATATTATTTGTTTCGAGTTTCCTGTAAATATTCCTTTAATTATAATAATTTTAGTGCTAATAACCATGATACCTATAAAAACTATATTGATATTTGATACCTACTTACTTTAAACTGAAAATTTACATTTTATAAAAGTTTACGATGACTGAACATACGAGTCTGACGAAATTAAAAAAAAAACATACTAATAACCAAGAATAGTTTATCTTCTCAAACTAATAAATAAAAATAAATAAAATAAAAATACATTTATTGTTACAAAAGTAAAACATATAACAAAAATGCACTTATTCTAAAACACGCTTATGAAAATAAAGGCGATTATGAAAAGTAGTTGTTTAAGCAAACACCATGTATATGAAGGTCGTATTTACATAATCTATTCACTGATAATAGATAACATTGACCGCAAAATACATCATATTTGCTTAATTTTTGGGTTTAGTTGTTTTTATATGTATATTATCTACCATGATAAAACACCTGTTTTGTTTTCTGAATTATTTTAATCTTGTAATTTTGATAATTTACTTGTGTCACGAATCATTCATTCTGTTCATTCGTGATCTATTAATCAAGTAAAAGATGTTACAATAAGGACGTATTTTAAGTATGTTTTTTCTTATGACTATTAGATATTTTAGAACAGATATACTTACAATACATTTTCGGTTTAAAGAAACTTTATTCTCAAAAGAACTTACAAAACAGTTCACTTGCATGAGAATTTATACATAAAAAAATATATTCTCAAGCGTATGTTTATTTATTTTTTTAGGTCTCTAGTGGCAAATGCATGCAGTAAACAAGCAAAATAAAATACAGTATAATATCTACTTATCTAAATTTTGAATCATTCTGATACGTAAAATACAACTATGTAAATTAGTATATTTTAACAGATATATTTACTTTATTTGTTTTAGAGTATCATAGTCTCATTAGTCTGAGTAAATGTATGTATGAATGTATGTGTTGTTATTGACCCTAAGTACAGGCAATAAACCTAGTTAGGGTTCACTTTTGATAATAAGATGATCAAGGAATTATTATGTCATGTTGTATTTTTGTTGTGATTTTCTTTAGTATGGAGTAGTATTGGTGTGGTAGTTTGGAAATTAAGAAGAGCATCGAAACTATCACTACATGAAACCAATATTTTTTATTTAATACTTTGTAATCCTAATCCTAACTAATAATGCGTTATATGCGTACGAATATTATAAATGCGAAAGTAACTCTGTCTGTCTGTTACCTTTTCACGGCTAAACTACTGAACCGATTGACTTGAAATTGGGTATAGGGGTAGCTTATGGTCCGGGAAAGAACATAGGCTACGTTTTATCCCGAAAATCCCACGGGATCGGGAACTACGCGGCTGAAACCGCGGTTTTAGTCTATAAATTATTTAAATAATTGGTGATATCATGCGAAGACACTCACACAATTCGTGATAGATCATTTTTATATTACCGTCATTGTGGTTTGTCTAATGATTATTTATCTTTATCTCTGATAAACGCAATGGATTTGATAGAAATAAATCAATTAGCGATCCTCCTTTGATGCGCACCTTTGAGATAGAAGGTAAACTTAGAAAACTATTTATAAGTATTTACTTTAGCCAAGAGAAAAACCTTATTAATTTTTAAATACAGGAATTTCAAATAAATGTAATTAGAGACAAACTATAAGTACTTTTGTTATAATATTGGAGGTCCATAGGATCACACCTGCCGGTATAAGCTGGCTAAATAACCTGGACATAGAAATTCGATCCTCGCAGAATGCCATACGCAATGATGATAATATGTATCCCACCAAAAACATTCTGTAAAAAACTAGCCAAGTCTCGATGGAGCTGCTTGTTTATCTCTAAAAAGTAATGAAATCTAGACAAAGTCGTGCCAAGTGTAAGGTTCCTTACTGCGATTTCTTTATTATTATAGTTAATGTTGTGTGACTTGGCCGTTGAAGGATACACTGTACACAAGTACACAACTGTACACAAGGGTACAAAACTAGGTGCTCCATGACACTATTGCACCAATCTGTCGCCAGAACCGCTACCCATTGACGATAGAAAATTGCCACTTGAAAAACGTTGATTCAATATCCAGTCAATTGTAGGCTTGATTATAAAGGCTTATTGATAAAGCTGCGTATTTTAATAATGTTACAACATTACGTGTAAACAAAATTGACTTGTACCCACTACTAACGTTTTAAACAATGTTCAACGGCCAAGTCACACAACAATAACTATAATAATAAAGAAATCGCAGTAAGGAACCTTACACTTGGCACGACTTTGTCTAGATTTCATTACTTTTTAGAGATAAACAAGCAGCTCCATCGAGACTTGGCTAGTTTTTTACAGAATGTTTTTGGTGGGATTTCATTTATTTTTGTTGAAACGTGTTTTTTTTATTAGATTTTCTTATTTGACACATTTTTTTCTTTTTAGGAGTAGTATTTTATTACTAAGCGCCCCGCAATTTCACCCGCGTAGTTCCCGTTCACGTTTCCGTGGGAATTTCGGGATAAAAAGTATCCTATGTGCTTCTCCTGATTCTAAGCTACCTCCCCACCAATTTTCAGCCAAATCAATTCAGCCGTTCTTGAGCTATAAATTCCCGTTCCCAATCCCGTGGGAATTTCGGGATTAAAAGTATTATATGTTCTTTTCAAGGTTTTAAGCTACCTCCCCACCAATTTTCAGCCAAATCAGTTGAGCCGTTCTTGAGTTATAAATTCCCGTTCCCAATCCCGTGGGAATTTCGAGATTAAAGGTATCCTACGTCCTTTTCCTGGTTCTAAGCTACCACCCCACAAATTTTCAGCCAAATCAATTCAGCCGTTCTTGAGTTATAAATTCCCGTTCCCAATCCCGTGGGAATTTCGGGATTAAAGGTATTCTATGTCCTTTTCCTGGTTCTAAGCTACCTCACCACCAATTTTCAGCTAAATCAGTTCAGCCGTACTTGAGTTACAATTCCCATTCCCGTTCCCGTATAATTCCCGTTCCCGTTGGATTATCCTAGTTTTTATAGTTTTCCCTTTATGTGGCCATTAAACCCTAACTCTGTACCAAATTTCAGCTCTCTAGGTTTATGGGAAGTACTAGTTCTATTTTGATGATCATGAGTGAGTGAGTGAGTGAGTGAGTGAGTGAGTGAGTGAGTGAGTGTCTTAAATACGAAACTTTGCATTCGCTTAACTTCGGAACTAAATGACCTATAGACTTGAAATTTTATTTTAAGTATGTGATTGTATAGCTTACTGGATGACGAAAATTTCAGTGCTCTGGGCTTATCCAGAGGTTCTCAAATAGGGGCTTGAAAATGCGGCGAAAGGGTTCCTGTAAAGGATGGTACGGCAGTGTTTGCTTCGCGCTCGACTTGGCGGGGTGCACTGCCGTGCCCCCAGATTTCTATTTAATTTGAACTTTATTTACTATAGATAATTATCTAATGATAATTGAATTATAATTCAATTTAAGCTTTAGAGTTACATGTTAAGTGCACATTTTGTAATCCATGAATTAAAAAAAAGAAAAATTTAAGTATATCAAATGAATTGAATGAACATTTATGGGCACAATAAATTAATTATAAACTTAAACAAACTTATATAATTCCATCACTATCCGTAACAATCTATTTAATTTATAATAAAAGCGTATATTTCAGTTGAATACGTTCGGTCTTCGACCGTAGTGTTATCGTTATCAATATGAGAATATCTGCTATAAATGTGTATTTCGATAATGGGTAATAGCATTAGTTTGGACGATGTCCAAGGTTCGATTTGTAAGTGCGATTGTGACAAGCTTATACGTGGTTCACTGAAGTTTTTGAACAACTGTTGAAATTGTAGTAAATTGTGATAAAAATATTATTTTAAAAATTAGTAGTATATTATTTTCCTTTAGAAAATGTAAAGGCGTTTTGTAAAACTTTGTGTTTATCAATAATTTCTAATTATTTTATCGAGTATGTGCTAGTGCGTGAGGAATGAAGTAGAAAATAAGTAAGTACTTATTGCAAAATTATATTTACTAAGATATTTTTTATTGTCCTTTTTGCGATACAAGACTTAATACGATAAGTATCATTGAAAATAAAATTATGATTGTTTGTCAATTGAACAAAACAAACGTTATTAAATGGTTATTAAGAACGGTTTAGACGGGATCATTTATTTAAAACTAGCTGTGCCCCGTGGTTTCACCGGCGTATTTCCCGATCCCGTGAGAATTTCGGGATAAAACATAGCCTATGTTCTTTTCCGGACCATAACCTACCCCTGCACCAAATTTCAAGTCAAGCGGTTCAGTAGTTTGGTCGTGAAAAGGTAACAGACAGACAGACAGAGTTACTTTCGCATTTATAATATTAGTTAGGATTAGGATTTTATTGAAAAAAATACTCTCTCAATCACAGATCAACGAGTCACCTTAGGAGTTCTCTCAAAAGCCAACAATCAACAATACCACTGTCTTTCTTCTAAGCTATTGCACTTTTCTTCAATAAACTGAGCTATTATAAAGGAATAAACGCATATTTCAATAAGTAAAACCACGATCTTTAAATTAAAAAAAAACATTTATTTTGAAATATTTCCCGCTTCCGGGTTTGACACGTATTAACAGCATAGTAACCGCTTCTTATAATCAAAAACGATAATGATTATCGCCTTTTGTACTTATCTGTACATAGGAACATAATTACAAAAAAACATATAGGTGAGATGAATTTTGGCATTTGCTTTGCCTAATAAATGGATATAGTATAAGTATTAGGTTCCTACAGAATATTTTTTATATCAAAACCCGTACACACAGCTAATTAGAACTATAACTAATCACTCCATAGATGTCTGTGTAGAAAACTTCTGCAAGCAGCTAATTTAATCTTCTATAAAACAAAGTCTCTTCCCGCTGTTAGGGCCATTTTGATGCGGTTTTCTTTAATAGATAAAGTGATTCAGGAGGAAGGTTTTTAGTGTTATTTTCATGCCTGCATTCTCATAGGAACGGGTGCTACGCGTGTGATACCGCGGGGTACTGCTAGTATGATAATATTTTATGCGAGGATATGTAAGCTGGTGCTTAATAAGTCACTGTGAAAGGACAACCCTTGACCACACACAAAGCAAGTCACAGTTATTTTTGATTTAATCTACTGACCTTAATGTTATCTTATGAACTCTGGTGTTATTCCAACGTGTTGTTTACACTATGAGACACACCCATTAAATGTAATAATATTACATCAGTTAACATATTTACGTATAGTCCTAATTAGATAAAACTGTATAGAAATATTGACCAGTTAATGACGTCGAAGTATATAAATAACATTGAGATGATTGGTCTTTGTTGTCTTGATTGAAATAGTTTTGAATGTTTACCTGTACAGTTATTAGCCATAAATATAATATTTGTATGAATATACTCGTTTTCCGCAATTAGGCTTCCATTATTTTAGTCCTTAGTGATCCGTGTTGCTATATATTTTGTTAAAACTTTAGAAAGCTTGAGTACCCGTAATAACTGTCTATGACGCTAGAACGAATGGTTTTGCTTTTTAAAAGCACAGAAACATTTATTTATGGAAATAAAAGTCACGTCAGTAACGTTACAAAACTGAACTTACAGCAAAATGTGTACAAAAACAGAATTTAAAATTTAATAATACTTTTGTTTCAGGTATAAACCACAAGACTTAAAATAATGTAAATAAATTATTTTACAAAAATGACAAACGAAAAAAGTATAATGCTGTCGCAAGAGAAAACTAAGAAGATAATAAAATTAGTTCCACCGGACGGGGGGTGGGGGTGGATGGTCTTAATAGGTACAGCTCTTTCAAATGTAAGTACATACTTAGAATTTAAAGAAAACAACTTCGTACCACAAAATAATTAAGTTGTCTTTTGTAGTTGACTATTTAATAGCTTGGGATTAATTACGAAATTAGAATGTTTTAT
The DNA here is from genome assembly GCA_958496195.1 of Timandra comae. Taxonomy (NCBI): domain Eukaryota; kingdom Metazoa; phylum Arthropoda; class Insecta; order Lepidoptera; family Geometridae; genus Timandra; species Timandra comae. The sequence continues at coordinate 4,671,276 of OY292354.1, read as the reverse complement.
CTTAAAAATATTTTTGGTAAAAGTTAATTTTTTTTGTTCAACCTATAAAGTCCCACATGTTCAGGCTCCAGCCTGTCTCTACAAAAAATTATCTGAAGATGCCAGGGTTACAAATTATAACACACTGGTGTCAGATAATTGTTTTTAATTATATAAACTTGTTACAATGCTGGTGGCAAAAGCAAAATGCGTTACATACGCTCCTAGCCTTATATACCAAATTTCGTATAAAACGATAGCGTGTGCTAAAGTTTCCAGTGCTGCCATCTCTTATTTTACACAAGTACTATTTTCAAGTTGAATTTATGACAGGGACACATACAAACTTTAACACCACTGCTGGGCAAAGTTCTCCCACAAATATCTCCAACCATCCCTAAGTAAAAGTTCTGCGAATATTCATTTTTAAATATACTACTTACAACTTCAAACGATGATCACTTAGCCATTAGCATTACATAACATCACCAATTACTCTCATTGCAACTGACCCTAACTATGCTGATAACCCGTACCTATACCTAGTATCAGAAACTAGACAATCACTCAATCATTCGCATACATTTACCACAAACAGGAATCGAACCGGCAACCATTGTCTACCAGTCCAGCATGGTGACAACTTTGCATTTTGGATAGTGTTCTTAATTATAACGAGATTACATATAAATTTTACAAAAATCCATGACTTTTAAATCTTTGGTTTTGTATCAATGATAGCGATATGACACTTGACGAAAATTATAAGTAAACACAACTTAGATTTTTACACTTGGTGATAAAATACTTGTTATTTCCATTTAATTTTGACAATATCAAAACAATAACCATGTTTTTGATGTTAATTTCTACCACGAGTATAGATTATGAAAACTACCAAATGATATCGGCAGATAAATGTCTCTATATCTGTACGTAAAGTAAAATACTAATCAGTGCGATGCGAATTCTTTAATTTAGATTATTTTACTTCCTTTTGACGTAACATTGTAGGAATGTTCTGCGCAATGCATATCCATTCACGAGTTCTTCCAACCTAATAATGTTATAAATGTAAATGATATTATTAACAGCTTTTATTTTCTTTCTAGATATTCAATCAGTCAATGCTGTCACTGTTCAGTTTGCTATACGGAGATGCTCTCGAAGCGATGGGCCATACAACACAAGGCGCCGCAGTAGTACTAAGCACTATGCTCTTTGTTTCAAACTTCGGAGGGCCGATAGCCGGTGCAATAGTCAAATTAACTTCTACAAGATTTGTGGCTGTAACGGGAGCGTGTTTCTGTACTACAGGAATATTTTTCAGCGGTTTTTCAACAAATATTGTGCATTTGGGTTTGAGTTACGGTGTTTTATTGGGTGAGATTCTTTTTGGTTTACAAAAGCCTTAATTGGTTTAGTCGGAAACAATGTTCGCTTGTGTAAACATTGTCCTACAAAAAACTATGATCAATGTTATTGGCATTGAACATGGTATTTTATAATACATTTTTAATACTATAAACATTAATATGTATTAATAGCTAAATGTAATGAAATCAACAATATAAAAACCATATTATTTTTATTTTACAGGTTTGGGTTTAGGCTTCATACAAAACTCAGCATTTGTGGCTATAAATAGTTATTTCAAGTTGAAGAAGAGCCGCGCGGTCGGTCTTGCGAATGTGGGCACAGGTGTGGGGCAGACCCTAATGCCTCACTTAGTGAGGTATCTTTTGGAAAATTACAGTTTCCGAGGCGCGTGTATGATCCTGTCCTCGCTCAGCTTACACGGGGTAACTATATTGGTATTATGACGGTCGTACGTACGGAATTAATATTTAATAAGTCTGTTTGGGCAGACGTAGAGCGATTAACTTTGACGCGACGAAAGGATCACTTCAAATTAAGAATTTTGATATTTGCTTTATATTTTTGTTAGGGTTAGGATTAAGAATTCGCAGTATTATATTTTTTTATTTCTGATACACCATTTAAAAAAATGTTATGAATAATGTTACGTTATTTATTTTAAGATCGTTGTGTTGATTAGTAAAATTGTTTTTTTGTGTCACAGAGTTTTATCAGTAGGGTATCCTTAATTACTTTAAGATAATAAAATATCAGTCGTCACTTGTCATTTGCGTTGTCTTTAATTCAAGCTTTTATTTCACATTTTGGATATTTGTTTTGGACCAGACTGAACTTGTATGAAAAACTTTTTTAAATATAAGTTTTTAAATTATATTTAATTAATTATTGCTTTATTTTAGATTGCCGGTACTTTATTAATCCAACCAGTGGAATGGCACATGAAGAAAGTCGAAGAAGAAGTTAGAATAGATGAAAACCTAAAGCTACTCACAAATCACAAAGATATAGTTATAAGAAAAGACTCTCAAACATTTAATGAATTTAATAAACAGAGAAAATTGAGTGAACCTGAGATTGTGAATGGAGAAAAAATTAACAATGATTTGAGTGGTACAAATAAAAAGCCTGATGTTTATGGTGTCAACGGTAAGTTATTTTGACTATTCATAGAGTATTAGTTTCAGCTGTCGTACTAAGACCCACGACTATCATTACAGTTAATTAGAGACTTTTGGGAACTCTTACTACTCGGATAATCTTTAAAAAATATATTTCTGGGTTAAAAAGTGATAACAAAAAGGCTCAAATATTTAAAAGTCTTTGATTTGAGTGCTAGCTGTACCAAGCGACGTCTAATTATGGTTTGAAAAACACTTTAATATTGTTTTTGTTTATTATTAATATTGAATACATATCATGAATGTTATTATGCACCTTATCACATTATATTACGCACTAATATCAGCTGCGTTGTTTTAATATGAGATAATCATAATATCTATATCGAAATAGTTATTGAAACTACGTATTATATAGGGTATATTCATGAAGTTTGGATATATTTATTTTTATTACTTTACGATCAATTATAATATAAGTATCATACAATATATCAATTTATAACTTTATTTTTACCTTCGAAAACTTAATCCTAAATAATGTTCTGTTTTCAAAATAATGTCATACTTAATTCTGTCAGAATTTTGGGGTAGAATGTAGCGTAGTTGTCTTTGAGAGTGAAGAAGTAACAAACATCGATACAGATTATGTACATTATACATACAATATTTCACCATAATGATATGATATAGTGTGAAAAATCTATAATTCTCGACAAATTATCTGTAATAATTTCAAAATAAACAACTCATTTCGACGACCTCGATGGCTGAGTGGTCACCATGCCCGTCTGCCATCCGTAAGGTTGCGGGCTCGATTCCCATGCTAGAGTGAATATTTTTGTGAACCACAAATGTTTGTCTCGGTCTGGGTGTGTGTGTGCGTAGTTTCTGCTACCCTAGATACAAGTTTTGAACTTAGTTAGGGGTCAGTTACTCTAATGAGATGATGTAGTGAATGATTTATATGTCATTAGTTTAATGCCTACAATCGAAATCAGGGACAGGTCATCAGATTAACAGATATGAAAAATAACAACTCTATTACATATAGAATAAATAAAATAACCTCATTACGAACAGTTATTACTTATTTACTTCTTTGTTCATACATCATACATTGTTGTTTTAAGTTAATTACAGCAGATGACAATGTTATTATCTCTCGCAGTAAACTCTTATTATTTATGTTTTCTCTTCCGCAATTAACTTATTCGTTATTACCTTATGTCATGAATATTTTTACAATAATGAAGAATTCTTCGATTGTTTATGTTGTTACTGAGTATTTAAGGTAGAGCCTAAATTACTAGGTCTGAGACTATGATTAGCATGCTATTTTAGAGACATAGGCATGAAAATTTATGTTTGACAATACAGAAATAAAAACAGTTTTTTTTATAATGCTAAGAATTAAATCTCAGTGAAAAAAGAAAAAAAAACTACCTTATTTCGTGCAGTTGTTGTGAAATAATACGTATCATATCGACATCTTAGAAAAAGATCGAGGAACCTAATCGTTCTACCTACTATTTTTTCTCTCACTAGAATAATAAATAAATAATTTTTGACTTTATACAGGAAAGGTAATAGAAGTAAAACCAAAGAAGACTTTGTTGAAGAAACTCTGTGATCTATTCGACGTGGCTCTTCTATGCAATCCGAGATTTTTGAACATCATATTTGGTACAGCATTAGCTGTGACTTCTATACAAAACTTCAGTATGCTGTATCCTTTCTTTTTACAGGTAATTTTAACGAATTATTATATAGGAATTTCATTAAATATATTTTTAGAGACTCGTTGTATAAAAATAGGTCTTACTTTAGTCAAAGTATATACGCAGACATAGAGAGAAAGACCTTTAAACATTTTGAACAATGAAAATACCCGAACTTGTGTTTAGTTTATTTAAACTTTACTAGATTATTCACAGTAATCTCCGTTTCAATTATTTGCTCTTGTTACAGGCTACACCCTGTACCTACAAACAATTGAATTCTCTTAACAAATTGCACTATGTTCAAAAAGTAATTAAGTACTCATATAGAGTCACCAAGTTTTCTGTGCCGATGGCCAAAAGTGGAAGCTACTATAGTCATCTTGATTCTAATGTCATTTGGATACATTTTCAATAAACTGACAACCAAAAGATGCGATTACAGCGACGCTGTCACCGGCACAGAAAACTCGGTGACTCTATACTTATTGTATTAATAAATTCTTGTGTTACAGAAAGCAGCAAGTTTAGATAAACATCAAACAGCGACTTGTATGTCGGCGGTCGCCATCGCAGATATTGTGGGCAGGTTGGTCCTGCCCATCTTCCAAGACAAATATAGGATCAAAGCCAGATGGATGCTCATTATGACTTGTACTTGGCTTATTATTGTCAGACAAAGTAAGTTACGCAGTATAATTGTTTGAGTTAGGAAATGGTCATTTCAAAGGACAGGTTTTGAAATTATTTGTCCATTTTGTAGCAATAATAGTTTTAAAAGCAATTTAAGTGAGCTTATATTGACAAAAAATAATTTAAAAAATAATAAAATAGTCATGAAGATAGTTTTAATTACCAGAATTTTGATAAAAGATCTACTTATGCTATTTCATATCTTTGTCTTTTTAGCTTATGATATTCATTATTCTAAAAAAATCAATACTATCATCATTAAAAAATGCGAACAACACTGCAACGTTTATCTAATATACTTATTTAGTGCATACAAGTATAATGTACATAGTAACACACTACCGATAAACACTGTTTTTGTTCTTAATAACATAATAAAATTGATAAATCACAACCAGGACATAAAACAATAACAATCTTATTTTCAGTATTAGTTTATCAATCGGACTACGTCGTTCTGATTGCAATGTCCGTGTTATACGGAGTTGGACGGAGTATGATAATCGTCGCGAGGAACATTGCTATAGCTGACGAATGCAGAATGGATCAAGTCCCTGCTGCAGTTGGTCTAGGCATGTTATCAATGGGATTAATAGTGCCACCTACCGGCTACTTCCTAGGCTGGATAAGAGACTACACAGGCAGTTATATAGCCTGTGTCACAGCACAAAACTTCCTAATAGTAATCCTTCTAGTCATGTGGATTCCAGACATGTTGTATCTGTGGCTACAGCAAAGGAAAAAGAAAGAACAACCTGTGACGTCATAATACTAAAAATAAGCGAAATGTTTTGCCAGTTAATTGAGCGTGAATGCTTAAAAAGTGTATTTAAAAAAGGACATAGTGGCTGTGAAAGTAGACGAAATATTATATTGTAAATACATTCTTTTGCAACAAATACAGGTGCTACTGGAAATAAGTAAAATATATACTGTGTAATTAAAATTAGTCTAAATTGCAAATGTTTTTTTTTAAGTATGACTTAAAATAGGACAATTTTTATTTGTTTTTGTATATGTGTATGGAGTCTGAGTCATGAGTCGACGACCCTATCCAAATTGGCGTACGACCCTAAAGTACGAATTCGCATCGCAAAGTCGTACGAATGCAGGTCTGAGGTCTTCTGAGGGTCTTGCTGTTGAAGATAGGGCTGCAAATGTTAATAGCTAATTTCTAGTCTAATTAATACTTAAAATAACTTAGATTGCTCATCGCAAAATTGTATTGTTCAAATTATTTTTTGTGAAATGTTGTAAATTATGTAATATATTGTTAAATATTTGTAGATAGGTAAGTATACGAATTTAAGTAACTATAAATTATAATAAAGGCCAGTGTATTGTTATAATAAAAATAATCTTTGAAAACCAGTGTATTAAGGATAATAAAAAATATGATTCAAAGGTTTCCTCGTGTATTTATTTAAGCACTTAAAATATTATCACCAAATACAACGATTGGCTAATTGGAGTAATATGGTTGCAAGACAGATTCAACAAAGTTGCATCCCGCCGTCAGTCACGATATGTATATGAACTCTTTGATCTTTTTAACTAAGGCATAGATTTGAATATGGTTTTCAGTAGTAGCTAAACTGATTCAGGAGGCTGCATAATAATATTCAACACGAGTAATATTCATTGCAGGGAACTAGTATATCATAGCTTATAGTAGAGGTAATAAATGTTCCTAATAATTCTCGTAATCATGTTGCTTGTTCATGTATACCTACAGCATAGAATCTAAATGTTATAAGTTATCATCATCGTCAGCCCGTAGTCATTCATTACTGAAAATAAACCTTTCTCATTTAGCGCCACCATACTCGATCATAAAGTTATAGCTGTCAGAAATAAAATCTATAACCCCATCTGGCCAACGATACATTTCAATTCCAATTCAATATTAGAACAAAAAGATTCTTGTAAAGAAAGTGACCATCAAAAATCAAACGATTCGGTCATAATGCGGTGTTTAAGCACATGTACTCAGCCGTTGAAACGAGCGATCACTCCCAAAATGCTCATGTTTAATGCAAAGATGGAGGCTGAGAGGACGCAGTCTCCTCGCGTCGCAACCAGACGGTCAGATACGAATACGCAATGTTATGAACGTACAAACCACTGGTTTTGAACGAATCTTTTTTAAAAGGAAACACGCTTTTGTTTTTGCAACGATATAATGTTTTGGTATTACAATTACTTTTATTTTAATTTTTATAGAGTACTTAGCTGTGCTTACGAATTTACTCGCGTCGTTCCTCGTAAGAATTCGGGTTTAAAATAATGTTATGTGTTATTCTTGGTTATTTATATGAAATATCTGTAACTAATTTTGTCTAAATGAGACAAGTATTTTGCGGGATGTGGTGTGTGAAGAATTTGGTGACAATTATTGCACTTTGTCTGCAGGAATGTATGTCCAAAGTTTGTAAATTGTTCTTAAACTTTTATGTTTGTCCGCTTATGTTGGGAAATATTAATATTCAATACTAATAACAGTTACTCCTTTTGATGAAAGGTTTAATATGTATGAAATCCTATAATTATAAATATCACTGAAGTATTTATTGTATTTGTGAGATTCCACAATGGACAAACTAATATTTGTGTCCGTCCATTAATCTTATCAAAGGACTTAGAACTGATAAAATGGGAGCATTTACCGTCAAAACGATAACATGTGTAACAAAGTGGATAATCAAATTGCGAGTCCGATATTATATTATTTTGACAACAATTTTGCGAATCACTTATTTCTGTCTACCATTTTGTTATTTTACTCCTATGATGATGGTATTTTTATCGTTTTTTTAATATAAGTATACTGCTATTAAATACGGTTAAACATTTATTATTTCTATTAAGATATTTAAATATCGCTTACAGAGAAAACAATGTTTTAACTTAATAAAGTTGTTTGACAAGCGTACCTTGCAGTAAGTACATATTTAATTACTAATACATAAATAAAATTCAAACATATTATGATTGTGGGTAGAACTAAATAAAATCACAAAATCTGTAATATATTGTTTTACGTACGGGATTTCACCACATGCAAAGTTTACATCAAATAGTTTCAACAACAGCAGTCGCGTAAAAAAGTTTGTTGGTTACTGGCTATTTTAATTTAGTATGACGAGAAGCCTATTTTATCCATCATTTATAGTAGTTAATAACTCGATATACTGCCTTAGTAAAACTGGTATAATATAAATACTGTAATTAGCTCTCATATTGCTTCTAATATTATGGTTTTCTGCACAGATTGTTCCTCCTTGCTTACAAGTAGTACGTAGCGTGCTTACAAAAACACGTACTTACTATATTTTAAAAAATGGTAATAATTCTTGATTATTTTGATGCGAAATTACTTCCAAGATACATTTAAATAGGCGTTTGTTCCACACACGAGAGACAAAAGCAACTCAGCGCCTAAAAAAATTAAAATAGCTTCCTTATATTCTGAAATTTTATGAATATATTTGCGCCTAATTTAGGCAACGCTAAATAAATTCATTCGCCGTGTGCAACGCTGGCTCGTAAATCTGGAGGGTCCTTTTCGTATATTTCCGAGGCAAGACTAACAGATTATGTTCCGAGCCCAGAGTTTTGGGTTAGTCCCATTTTACTCCATTCCTTTGAAATCGAAAATGAAAAAATGCATACATGCAGTCCCAGTTTGCTCCAGAGAATAATATTAAAAATAATATATTATTTTTCATATCCCACTTTACTCCAATCGATACTTGAATAATTTTATTGATTTTATTTTTATGTCCCAAGATACTCCAAAAAGAGAAGTACAGTCGGATAGAAAAGTTAACAAAACATTTTATGCGGTTTATTCCAAATTCCAGGAAGATGTCGAAATGGGAAATTTAAGTGCGATTAGTTCCCATTTCGGCACCCAGATATAATTTAATAAGAATTTCTTACTTCTAAAGTACAGTCCCGCCCATGAAACATATTACCTGTTTGGAGTGTTTGGTTTTCGTAAGAATTTGCGCGAATATGCTCTCCTGGTACTTCTAATAATAAATTCTCCAATATTTACTTTTGTGAATCAATTTAATAAAGTTTATTGTAAAGACCTCTTCTACATTTCTGTTCTCCTGGTAATTAAAATTGGTTATTATAAAATTTCTTGTACATAATGTTTATTTGAACAGAGCAATTTCGTTTCTTTTTTGTTTGGCTGTACCACCCTCACCAGCAGTAGGACTATTTGTAGGTAAAACTCCTAATAACCCATGTTTGCCTGGTACTTTTGTCCACATAGTACTGTTTTATGAACAATGATTCTACCGCAAGGTGTTATTTAACTTGAACATAGCATGTTATTGAGTTACAGTGTCACTCAAAAGGAAAGAAATGACATCTTGAATAGTCATCTTGATTTTAAAATAAATACAGAAAATATATCCTCTGATTTAATATTTCTATATTCGATAAATATGTGTTTACATTTAATAATAACACGGCCTATGGGAAATCTATAACTTTGTATTATTTTTCTTTTTGATTTTTGCGTCTGACTGTATCTCATCCATAAGTGACATTACGCGTGGAGTAAAGTGAAACTGAAAGTATGGCAGTTCCAAATATTGATAAACAAAAGTGTTTGACAGTTTGGAGTAAAATGAAACTTATTTTGACATTTTTAAAAAGAATATTTTTGTTTGGAGTAACTTGGGACTTTTTGGTGGAGTAAAATGGGACTAACCCAGAGTTTTATACATTTTGCTCTTTGTTGTCACATTACACAGGCGGTTATTGCGAAAATAATTATCTTATTTGTATTTCCCACAACTCCATTGAAATATGTTTGCGGTAATGTTGAAAACACTCCTGAAAGTTGTTTATTTTGTAATAAACTTCGTACCTATAGTATTACCTCTTGTTAGGGATAACTTGTTTGGGATACTTCTGTACTGTTTTAACCGACTTTTAATGAATGAGTTTTACTTGAATATACTATTGAAAAAAATTTAAAAACAAAAAGATTTTAATTGGCGATTATGAAAGGATCTTTAGAGTGAAAGAAATCTGGATTCAGATTACATTTAATAAGTTCAGTATTTAATGATTTCCATGAAACCTGTTTTTTTAACGCGGTGAAAATGCATAAAACTGCATACCACCGTGAGCCGAGATTGGGAGGGCCCCCGGGGCATGTAGGGCTCTCCCAGCCAGAAGGGCTGGGCCTACCCACTAAAAACACAGCGACTTCCGTTCGCGGTACAGTGGGGTGCCGTACGATCCCGAGGGGGATTTCTAGCACGGCAAATTTCCATGAAACCTTAGCAATTATGATTATCATGCTATTTTCCTTACTCTATCAATATTATCAGTGAGAGAGAAACCATTACCATGCAAAGGAATATATTATAGTATACATTTTTTGAATTCAGTATTTCTGTGATTACTGCGTCCAAACAGTATTTTTCTCACTTTAGTTTACAAAGTTTAATTAAATCGCACCATACTCGACGTTTAGTTCAGGTGTTATTTTGCATGTTAAAATGAGACTTAAAGCAATCGTTTTAAGGTGCATTTTGCATTTTATTTTTGCATATTATTCTTTAGTTCGAGTAGTGGAATATTGAGTGCAAAAGTATTGTGTTAGTCACATAGCGGGTTTGTGTGATCCACACAAAATAAGCCAACGGTGTGTAAACAGAAGCAATATTGTTTCTTCGTCTACAATGCTTCGTCGTCTTTTAGAGGGTTCTTAATGTTTAGACACGAGGTTCTATATTTTAAACTTTTATATTAAGTAGATTTTTAATGATATAGATCTTAGGTTTTTTTTTTAGTCAACCTAAATTGTCCCACTGCTGGGCAAAGGTCTCCCCCAAACATTTCCAACCATCTTAGGTTAGTTATAAAAAATATTAAAATTAAATTAACGACTTTTTTATAAGGTAACTTAATTCTAGTACAGATGAAAGATCCATACATATTTCTTTCATTACAAGATGAAACTGTTTGATATTATTAAAATCCATACTCTTGGATTAAAGTAAACAGTGTCTAAAGATGAAGTTAGTCTGGAAGGCATCTTCATCATCATTATAGTTCATAAGTTTGTTTGTTTAGGTCAAATCTTGAGACTGAATTTTGAAACATTCCCGTAGCTCAAATAGCCTGAAATTTAGTACTTATTCATAAACCTGACTAGAAATTAATTTAAGATGTACGTGATGCTGCTATATAAAAACTACCTACAGCAACACTACTCTTCAATTATTTAATGAGTTACAGTGCTAACCATATTGTGATTTGACTCGATATATTTTTTGTTAAAATATGTGTTTTTTTACTAACAACTCGGATTCAAGATCACGAATATGCAGTGGGTAAACGTAGTGGTTAACTCTTTCGTGTACACATTTATTTGTGGGAGAGAAGCCTTTGCTTTGTTGTGGGATCTTATATATAGTTAAATTTTTCTATAAGTATTATTACTATTAGTTTATTTATATTATTCAAATCGCAAAAGTTCAAAATAGCGTCGTTCCTATAAAAAAGTTATAACTACTATAAAACTGCTGAAAATGAGTACTTTTATATAATTTAATTGAGAGTTCTAAATAATTTATAAACCTCTTGCATAATGTTCAGTGAGCGTTCGTAAAACAGAACCAGGACTCGTGTGTGCAACTGAATATAAATTGCTATATTATATTGTATGGAGTTTTGGTCAAATTAATTACTTACTTGCTAGTTTGGTTGGTTCTGCTTATGATTTAATATAAGTTACTAATTTGAAATATGTGTTCGCACATGTGTTTGTAATGTACGTTGTTATACCTAACATACTTTTTTACATAATGTTTATCAATTAGCCAATATAAAAGGTTATTGATTGCTACCTATATTATAGGGTGGGCCATCTTTGGGAGTCCGCCATATTAGATTTTAAATGACGTAACGTATCCAATGTGACGTGTGTTTAAAATTTCAGGTCAATAGTTGAAGGATAACTAACTACTTTAGACTCTATTACATATACGTAGAGTCTAAAGTAAATACGTCAACCATCCCCACCCTGTATAAATTTAAGTATAAAAACGCCAACAAAAGCAAGCCAATAAACCCGAATAATGTTCAACACAAATATGACCCACATAACTGTTTGGTGACAATAAACACTAGAACACCTAGTGAAAACTTTACACTTCACTAACAACATCTTCATGTTACCAAAGGAAAATAAAAGCACAGTCAAAAAAACATCAAAATCTCATTAGTTCCCATTTCATGCCGAGACGACACTACGGAAGCAGTATAACTAATGTACAGTAATAAACAGACGAGAAATGCCGTATTTCTTTTTATAACTTCACCGTGCCATCTATTTACTGGGTTAAAAGTTATCTGGTTGTGCTTATATGGCGTTTTATTAATTAGGGTTAACAGGTTTCGAATAATGTATTAAGTTATGTATTGATCGATAGTTTAAAGGAATGTTTTATTTAAATTATTTTATATGGATGCATTCGCACAGATTTTAGTCCAATCGAAAGTGTGAGACATTAACGTAAACCTGTTATATCTGATAAAGAGTATGTGGATGAAACTGTTGAGGAATTCTACTAGAATCAGTACGTACTATGACCCTTTTTTCCAGGGGAACCCACAAGAGAATTGTTATGTAAAAGTTTGAGTATGACGCGTTTCATTAATTTCAAGTAGGTTTCAGTTATCATGAGATAGATAAAGCTAAATCTCCATTAAAAGTGTACTATTAAGAATAAAGCGAAAGAGTGCGACTGTAAAAAAATAATTTAAAAAACGCTATAAAACAATGCAGGATGTAAAAAGTGTATGAATACCTCATTTCTCTACATAAAACCACAGAAAACAGTCCGTAGAGCAAAACAAACACACAAGATGAGAAATAACGTCCCCTCGGAGACTTAACATTGCGTTATCGCTTGCACTTCCTGAAGAAAAAAGACTCTATAATCCTTTAAGACTGAAGTTTAGTAAGAAAGTTGTAAGGAAAAGTCTTTTGACTTTTAAATTATAGAGATTGAAAAATAATTTAATGAAATTTGTGGAGTTTGTTTACGTAATACGGTTGAAAAGATGTCTTTTAAGTATGTTAGCCGTAACAAAAGTTTACTTATAAGATTTATTCTAGACGTTTGGCCCAGGTAAATGGAATTCTCTTGCTCTAGAACTAGCGAGAATCACAATCGTCCATTTAAATTTTCAAGGAACCAGACTTGCAACTTACTTTCAACGTAAACATTCACTTGTTTCACCTAATTCTTGTATATCGATGCAATCAGTTTCTTCGAGAAGGTATTTTACGAAGTCTTGCTAATCACATGCAATTTTAGTACGTTATGTATGCAAGCAAAGACTTTTATGTGCCTATGGAAAGGTACTTGAAAGAGAAGACGAACACTTAAATGTTAAAAAAATATATTAATTAAATAATAAGTTCTAAGTAATAATTAACAAGAAAAGAAAATCAATATAAGTAAAATGTCATGTCAAGTAATAAACAAACATCAAAATCTTTTCAAAAAAATTCCTATTGTTATTATAATTGAAGGAAAATATCTGTTTCTGAGTAATCACGGTACTACCGTTGCTAATAAAGATATTTCCCATTTCCTAACTTTCTTTTGGAGCTAGTTAGCGAATCCTTATTATTTTCCTTGACTTGGACTCGTCACGACTAAAGAATTATACCAAGATTAATTACCTGAAACTGCTTTGTAACTCCTTTGTCTAAACGAGCCGACATTTCGTCAGAAACCTTTCATGATTTAATTGAAATGTTTTGATTGAATTTTTGTGGCCTGACACTTGTTATACGATAGACTGCGTTATTATTGGAAGGTATTTTTATTAGTGGATGTTTATAGAACATAATGAATCAATCACTTTCTAATCTTGTTTAGCAACTCCCTTACTATTTTTTGTGTTACTATAAAACTATACTTTACTGATACAGTTTGTTATACACACTCAAACCCTGCATGGAAATTGAACTTACAATCACTCGTATAACAGTCCGGCGTGATTAGTACCGTGCCAGTGTGGTCATCAAAAGAAAAGTTATAATTTTCGTACATATTTTTAATTTCATAACACTGCTTTATAACATAAAGAACGAACACACAATAATGAACGTTGCTACTTCATTTATGATTACAGTTGTAACTCGTATAAAAACTCCATTCACAAAATGAGAACAAGGCAACAAAATTAAAAGCAAGAAAATAAAAAGAGTTGCATATTGTGAAACGTTCGTAGTGAATGGTTAACCGTGGTGTTTTACTGAAAACGGGTATCAGTTGAAACCCAACTGAATGGAGAACGAAACAAAACCAATCAACCGCAAAAATTCCATTACAATTGAATGTTGCTTTTTATAATACCGTTTATTGCAATTAGTGCAGACTCGGTACGTTTGAGGGGCAAACTGGACGATGAGAAATGTTCGAGGTAAGTCTGATAAATGCTTTGGTGAATTCTATAAGTAATTGACATTCTATAAGAGGAGTCTGATAAATGTTAATTTGTGTATTGATTTACGAGAATACTACACATTGGAATAAAACTATCTACTCGGCAGGCATATAGAACCTAAACTATGAGTCTACTTCGTTGCGGAAAATTACCCGTTTACAAGTAAAACTACTACAACGGATTTTTGACACGGTTTTAATTTTTGTTTTACATCGCTTTAATAAGATTGTTACAGTGTTTTTAAAGATAGTTTGAAAAGAGCAGTCTATGATAAGTATTTTGTTCGTAAACTTTAGATTTAATCTTATATGAACTTCTTTGATTAATGATTCAAGGTCAGATTTCAGTTATATTATAAAATTCTTTGAAATTTAATAATAACAGTAGATTTAGGTAGATTGCTTTACTGTTTTAAGACAAATTTAAATTTAAAACACCACGAAAAGGTTACAGTTCAAGTATTATTTGTTTGCAAACTTTTGATGATATTACATTACAGTACAATATAAAGTTGTAAGTAACATTGTAAATTTTTTCAGAGGTCTATTATTATACTCGGCCTGCTGTTGTTAGCTAAAATTATTGTAAACTAAAATCGACTTTAGTCTTCTTATGTTCTTATTAACGTAAACTTTTTAGGATACCGTTATGAATAAAAAATGATGATATTTGTTACTGTTTGTCAGTCTGTTTTTTACTCTGATGTAAAGTGGAAATCGTAGATGTAAATAGGTAAAAAAAAAACTAAAACTAGTTTAAGGAAATTATTTTCTTTCAGACGAACTCTACTTACTAGTTTTACAAAAAAAAACTTTGACTTAAAATATTTGTTAATCTCGCGATTATAACGGGATCCTCTCTGCACGACTTACAACCGGCACTTGGCCAGTTTTTATTAGAAACTCTTCTTAATTTTACGACTGTTATGCATTAACGTAAAGAACTCATCATTTTTATAGATAGGCGGGTAAAGTTTAAAATAAGGCCCATTTAGATCCCTTTAAAACTTGTGAAAAGTTTCTTGTTGGAACGCTCGCGGGTGTTACCGGTGCAAATTTAAAGTATGTATTACTAGTGCCGCAAAACCGAGGCGAAGCGAGCATGAGAATTCCATTACTGGTGTTGAAGTGACACGTTCGTGGTGCGACGCCCGTCATTCTGCTCTGAACGCTTATTGTGTAACACCCAATTGATAACTATCGTATCATTTGGTTTGATTTTGCTTAGGACGATAAGGTTATTGTAGTTCACGGGGTATTTATAGTATGTATTGCTTATTCGGCAAGCGCCATGAGCCCGGATGAATGATTGTGTTCATCCGTGATTATGGTGTATGCGTTAGTGTAAATAAATTGTTTGAGCCATTAAAGCTTTTTTTTACTAAGAATAGGCTTGCATTAAAGTAGTTTTTGTAGCTTGTAGTAAAAGAGGAAGACTGTACAAAGATCTTTCTATGGGTGTTTCACATTATCTGTGAGTCTACTCTTCAAATAATTACGTTTTAGGATATAACTAGAACAAGATGGTGTCGATTGCTCTGATACCTTCTCCTCTCCTTTTCTCCTATTGATTCTACAATTCAAGTGTATTTATAAAATTGTGGTAATAGTTAGTGAAGGTTTTGTAACTAAAAGAAATATCGGGTTATGTATAATGAAAAAAAACATTACTAAAAAAGATAATGAAGCTAAATATACTGACAAAACTATTTATATTATTTAAAATAATACAAAAATAAATAATCATTTAACAAACCATTAACTATTTCATTTTAAGTTCCACAATAAGCGCGATATACGCCGATTCGATAACGACCAGATTTATTTAAATCACCTTTCCTACCGAAGCTTCTCGTTTACACGAAGAATTAAACATGTTGTGTAACCGAAGAGATAGTTCGGTGTACTTGTAAACATGATTTTAAACTTTTTAACCCCCGACGCAAAAAGAAGGGTGTTATAAGTTTGACGTGTCTGTGTGTGTGTGTGTGTTTGTGTGTATCTGTCTGTCTGTAGCATCAAGCTCCCGAACGGATGAACCGATTTCAATTTACTTAAAGTTTTTTTTTGTATTACAGGGGAATTACGTGCGAGTGTTCTTAGATATGTTTGATGAAAATCGTTTGACCCGTTTAAAAGTTATGGGGGTTTGAAAGTAATTGTGTTGGGGTTTTTTTAAGTTTTTAATTTATAACTTATTTTTAAATTTTGTATATCAAAAGGAAATAGGAAGCTTTATAGTCGTTAGGATTATAGTGAGAGTAATTTTTTACACACTAATCTGAATAATGCTAGTGTAAATATTTCAGGCTATGAGTATATATATGTATATCAATGATTTCAGGTAATCTAAAATTTTTTTTTATAAATATTTAAAATTTCTCCCCTGTGCCACGGCTCGGCATGGTCATCGGTTCAAATCCTAGTTGAGGTGAAAATTTTGAAAATGATAAACAATTATCAGATTACCTTTAACAGGTTTTCCTTGTTTGTTTATCTGTTTAAAGAGCTATTAGTAATAATGTGTTGTAAATCCTAGAGCTTATCATTGTCAATTGAAGCAGATGATAACCTAGTTGATTGATTAAGATATAATTTCTAATTATTTTTGAGTTCATATTGTCCATTTGCTTGTTACTTTGTTTCCTTTTATCATAAGATTATTTATCTTTGCTTTGTTTTGTCCGTAAATTATAACAAATGCGATTCAATTAATAAGGAGAAAAATAAAAAATATTTTTTGAAATTTATTACAATGGTCCTCCTCACCCAGATCACATCATCATAGGCCTTTACATCTTCATAAGATGAATGTGTTTAGTTTTAGGTCTAAAAATAATAGGTCTAAAAATAGGTCCTAAATCATCTAAACCCAGATCACAGAATGCAGTATAATAATGAGTACTAGCGTACCAGATGGAGAACCAGAAAGAAAGGACGGATTCAACCTCACGTTCCCTGTCCAGCCAAAATCACAAAATTAGTAATGAGTGATTGAGTAATAGGAATTCAACCATTAATTTCTTGCATTTTGTAGATTACCACTGTAATAATGTTTACATTTGACAAAGGTTTGCGGGCTTCGATTCCCGAGCGAGAAATAAGTACTCCTATCCACAGTTTATCACTGGGTGCGTGTATGAATGTGTTTAGTTTCTGATGCCCTATGAATGCCCTGGGGCAGAGGATAGAACTGAATAGAGAAACTGCATTAAAGAGAGCCAAAGACTCATGACAATGATTGGTTAAATAAGCTATCAGTCAAAAGATCCAAACGGCACGATAGTGAGAATATTCCACCTGTCTCATCACTCGCCTGCACAAGGTGTGGACGCTGTTGCCGTTCCCGCATCGGTTTAACTAGTCACCGTAGAAGGTGTCGCTCAATATCACCACACACTGCTTAAATCATCTGTTACAGATGTGGAGGCCACTGATGATGGATGTCCTAGATATATGTAGTTAGTAAAACCTAGGGAGGAGTCAGATTAGTTAGAAACTCTAGTAAACTTATGTTTAAGGGAATGAAAGAAACACTGAGAATCGTTTAATGTGCTTTTATTGAAGGAGTTTTGACGCACACAATATAATGATAAAATTTATGCAAATAAGTCACTATCAAGCAGTTTTACAGAACCCTAATCAGCTAAAAAACACGGCTAGATGAACCAATACTGTAGTTGACAGTTTTGTTTGAGCCTTTTCTTCATTAAACTGTTAAAAGAAAAGGCAGAAAGCTTCTAATACAGGTTTTACCAAATATCGCCGCAATTTTGCTAGTTTAAACAATAATGAAAAGCTTTTAAACATTAAAATAATTCAATATTTCTAATTTTCTCAAGTTTTCTCATCATTCAGACATTTTTTCCATTTTGACACTTTCTGTCATCTAAAAAATCTTTCAGATAGAAAACTTCAAAGAGGTCTATATTGGTATACTTACCATACTTATTAATACAAGCTACCCGACATCACCCAGTGGATTTTTCAAAACTTGATATACCTAAATAAATGGTCTGGGTGTGTGTGTACACAAGATACAAGTTTCGAACTGTCAGTTACTATTATAATAAGATGATGTAGTGAATGATATGATGATGAGTTCTGGTCCTCAAATATATGAGTCGACACGCAAAGAAGAAGAAGAAGTGAATGATTGTGTTATGTTAAATAAAATACTTACATATACTAATGAAGGTATATTGGCAATGTGTATATTCAATACTGGTTATCCTAGATGCATCTCTCCTCGGTAATTGTGTTCAACTCTACAGCAAACTAACTAATTTGAAACGACGCTACCGCACACATGATTCGAAACTTACATTGTATGAATAATCCTTTTACCATGCAACATTACGAATGGGAACATATGATTTGAAATATTTGTAACTGGATAGATATAAGCTTGGATATGTATGTAATGGGCTATTTTACGAGACTCGAAATCAGTGAGCATGAATGAACTAACATAAAATAATGACTAAATTAAGTACAAACGTGAGTATTTAAAATTCATTTTTGAATTACTAAATAACATTTACACATTAAACAGATTAGATTGCGTAATTATTGTGCTGCAAAATTACTGTAACATAATCATAAAGTGGTTAGACTCGATTAAAATAAATCCTTTCATCATAATATTTACAGTAATTAAGCCTAAATTAAACATTCATTTGGAGTTTCAATTAATTTACGTGGATAACGTGAATGTGTTTGGTCCGTGCGGAATGCAGTCACGTAGTAGAACATAGGTAAGCGAATTTACTAGACAACCTGCATGTCAGAAACACGGTAATTCGCAGACGTGTTTGTGATATACACTGAACAGACAGTGCTAACACTTTGCCGAGAGTATGCGATACGAACAGTACGAACACTGTTTCATTTGACAGTGGTTCTATCAACAATTATGTTTTTAATAATTATTGATTGGTATGTGAATGAGTAAAAATATATACATACATTTTTAGTAGTTACATTACAATATTGGATAGGATGAAATAAATAAAAGCAATCCGTTGTCCTCTTTAACAGAAAAAGGTCACTGTTTTGCCTTTTTTAATAGTAATTTTGTTAAATAAGTCTGTTTCAAAAAATATTTCGCCATGTATTGTGTTCTAACAGACAAACATTTCAATAATATTTTATTGACAAAGATTTAATTTATTATTAAGTAAAAACTCTTTCAGTGAACATAAAACCTTATTAGAAGTTAGAAAACCAGTATTCTTCTGTCATATAGAAAAATAACTTCAATTCAAATATGAACCGAGGTGTTCTGTAAAACATCTTGTCCTTCAAAATGTCAGTACACGTAAATTATTCGCGAATTAAACACTAAAAAGCTTCGAAAAGTCTTAAAAAAATCATAAAATCGTTTTTGAAATATCAAAAAACCTTCAACCGTTTTATTTGACTCTACCAGGTCTTTTTGGACCAGATTTTGTGGCACTTCCTTGTGTACTTACCTCTCTCCTTCAAAATGTAAGTAAAACTGGATTCCATTGATTTAATCGAAAGACCCAACTCTGAAATAGGACGTCTGTTTACATCATCTCTTAGAACCGATTTTGCCATTGGATATACATCATCCTACATCGGAATTCTGGTCGACAATAAGGCCAGAGTCTATACGCAATGTAGATCCAATGCCCCATACGTTTTTGTTCTTTGTTCTCACACTGTTTCTTCTTCAGGTGCGGCGGATGTTGCGGACCTTGTTGCGGACCTTGTGGTGGATGCTGTGGTGGGTGTTGCTGCCCAAAAATTACCATCTACACATGTTGTACGAAGATTTGTTAACAGTCTGCGCATACTAATATTAAGCTTGCGCCGGGATCTGCTTGGATCCCCGTGGGCAGAAATAGTGTAAAGTGGCGAAGTATAAAGTGAAGTGAAGCGTTATGTGAATAAAGTACTTCAATAAGCTTATTTATTCTTTTGATTTTTAAATCTGCACACATTAGTAGGTATAGCTGCAGCTTTGCAGTGGTGAATAGGTTCTAGCTTTTAGGTAGGCTCTTTTAGCTGCGTAGCTTAAGACTTTGTTCGGCTCTTTGTCAACCGAACCTTTTTTAAGAACCGAACAAAACCCTATCTAGGCAGTGCCTAGATAGGGCTTTATTGTCTAGTTCTCCTGCCGTAGGGGTAGGCGCCTTTGACGTTACGCTGCATAGGTGAGGGAGGACTTTGTTGATGAAGCACTTGTTCTGACTTCTGCTGCAGCATTCCGCTGCGTAGGGCAGGGTTTTGGTTAAAGACAAGCAGGACTCTGTTTGCTGGAGCACTGTTCTTGCTGGTAGGTATTTAGGCATTCAAGAGCTAGTCCTGTCATCTTGGTCACCATGGAAGTCATGTCCGCGTTCAAGGATGTTTCTCGAACGTTGAAAAGGCTATTCTACTTATCCCACCTGGCCATCCAGAGTGGAAGAAAAAGCTTTTGCCACCCAGGTGGGATAGATGTGGAATTATCCGTTCTCTACCCGTGACACCACCAAATGATACCCACACGGGAAAGAAATCAATTAACGTGGAACACCTTCAAACATGCCACGCGCGTGTGCGCCGTGCGCAGCGTATGTTGCGATAGGTTCACCACATGACGATCCTCATTTAATTCTTCATTGCTTATGGTCTTCCTCTTAGTACATTTTCGTTATATCCTGGGTGAACCTTGGTGTGCCCGTGGTACACCCAAGTGAAACAATATTCCCTGTCGTCCCTACTCTGTCATCCTCACGAGTGGGAAGTCTTACCCAGTAGTGGGGACGACAGGGTGGGGTCTAACGGGAATAATTATATGCGTTCACTACATCATCTCATAGTAATTGACCCCTAACTAAGTACGAAACTTGTATCTAGGGTATCAGAAACTACACACACACTCATTCACACACACACCCAGACCGAGATAAATATTTGTGGTTCACACAAGTCTTACACAAGTATTCACCCCGCATGGGAATCGAACCCGCAACCTTACGGATGGCAGTTCATGATGTCCACTCTGCCATCGAGGTCGTTTCAATTCAAACAAACAGGTGAACATAGACCAAAGATCGATCCTGACCCGATTTTGCATTTTTTATAATTATAAGATATCTAAAGTTAATTTTCCCGATTTTAGACTGAAACGATATTCATAAAAGTTTTATATTCAGATCACTCATGAAAGTACTAAAACTGAATGATTCCAAATAAAATAGCTCTTTCCAGAGCCGAATCTGCTGAAAACTCAAAACTACATCGATAGAGGTACTTCGTTAGGTAACAATACAATACAAAATTCCATTGTTTTGTAATTGTTTCCTGGAACAAACCTATGCAGCGCACATCTCGTGTTCTCAGAACAGGAACGACGTGGCGAGCTCATAAAACCTTATCTCGTACCCTTCGAGCTCCGTTGGAACTGATTTCTCTACTTGCCACTGGACTAACACATACACAATTTAGATCCAAGTTTTCATTACTACATACACAGTTTATACATTCAATAACACAAGTTTACATTTTTTAAACAATAGTGATAGAGTTTTTTATTTATATTTTTTTATTTAACTTGAAAATTATTCTTTGTTTGACTGTAATATTCGTTAGGTAATAGAAGCAGGAGGAATTATATTTTAGAATATTACTTTTTGCCCTGTAGTTATGTTCCGTAAGACATGGGTGTGTCCCGGTGCTTCCCACCAGTAGGAGCCCGAGGAAGTACTTCTATTTTGAGGATAAAGCTATAAATTATTAGAAATAGCGGCACTCCACGATTTCACTCGCGTAGTTCTCTTTTCTGGGAATATCGTGATTAAATATATGTTACTCCAGAAGGCTTGATAGGTAAACTACCTAAAAGATTCCAATGGGCTTAGTAGTTTCGTAGCCTATTTAATAAAAACAAACAAAAAGCCAATCAAATCTTTTCTCTTTATTGTATAGACAATCTCCATCCATGTATCACCTGTGGGAATTATGTCAGTAAAATATTTAAGACATAAGAACTGTAAACTGTAATACATTTTTTGTTTTTTGAAGCAAATGCATGTTATTACTTTATCCTTGTTGACTAATAGGATAGGTCCGCAGCGCCCACTAACAGTATCAATGCGGCTCTGTACTGCTTGGACGCTTGGGTACTGCATCGACAGGCGTATGAATACCTAAAAATGCCGAGTATCTCTTCTGCGATATGACGCAATTGATGACTAAGATGATATTCAAGAAGTTTTCCACCGCAACAATTACCTACATCAATTCTTCACGCTATGAAAATAAACAAAATATATTTTTTATGGCGTACTTAATGGATTTATTAAAATAAAATGATTTTTGTTTCTGGATGAAAAGGAGCATATTATGTTAATCCAGCTTTAAAAATGTCAGTCACAACATTCCGTTTTTATCAAACATATACTTGTGTTCATATAAATCAATCGCCGCATATTGATCAGCTGTATTTGGCGTACCTATGTTACGATTGTATTGCCAAGACAAAGTTTGTGCGATCCCACTGCATGGCAAAGCCCGCCATAAAAAATACACAAAAATACAGTAGTCATTATATTGAATACCACTACGATTGGACTTCTTTTATTTGTTGCTTTCTTTTTATTAACAAAATATTTTTGTAATATCACCTATACGAATTTTTGTTTAATTATTACTAAACTTCACCAGACTTTAACTTTTTTCAATGTTCTAAATCATTTACTTAAATCATGACAACATAAAACAAATTTATTTCTAAAACAACTTACAGACATTTCACCCCAACAAAAACGAACCGTCAAGTAACTCGTGCAAGTGAACTTGCCCGTTCAAACGGCGCACGTTCCCGGGATTGAAGTACCAGCAACAATGACGGTCTTTGGCTTTTGTAATACTTTATTATGTGCGGCAAAGATCCCCTGACAAAACTTTATTGGAACATCGAGTATAAGCACTCAAAATGATATGAGACACTAGTAATAATAGAGGACATTATTCAATAGACTCGCCTTTTGATGGAAGCTTTAGAAAAGATATTTATTAGGTTTATTTTATTTCATTACTGCTGATTATTATTTTCATTGGCAACATTTTTATTATTAGTTGGATATATTAACTAAGTAAATCGTAAAGGACATACAATCTTTGAGACTGTCTTCAACTCAGGATGGAAAGGGTGTTCAAAGTTTGACGCTTATGTCAAAGTTTGACGTTTATGTCTTATGCTAGGCCAAATTTGATAAGACCTTTAGTTTTAAAAGTGTCATGATCTTGTGTATTGAGCTATGCAGTTATTTTGTTTCTGCAAAACATACTCGTAGGCCTAGTTATGATAATAAAGTTTCAGCATAATGGATTTAAATTAGTGTTTAAAGTAGAGTATTTTAAAATAGATCCGACCATCTCTTTTAATACAAGTATAATATATTTAACACTTAACATTGTGTTTTCAATTTAGCGTGCCCTTAGAGAATAATCACCATCACCATTACGGACCCTTAGATCGAGGGTATAGTGCTCAAACCCAATAAGTATGCAATTTTAACTTTCGAGTTATTCAACATTTAAGGTTTAATGACAAATATACCCATGCTATTTATATAATATCGTCACAATAAGTAATTGAAGTGGAAGAATATATATTAGACTAATTACTAAAACAATTTTAAAGTGTCCAGTTTACATATTTTTTACATTAATAGAAAATTAGACAGGTGAGGTAATGACTTATTGGGTTTTACCCCAAGAGAGAGATCAAATTAAACATTTATTGTATTTTATTAATTCGTTTTATTAAGAATAAAGTATAGAAAAAACAAGATTAGAGTCACTCTTCGTCACTTTCCAAAGATACCTTGGTAAATGCATTTAAGTACATAAAAATCAGTGGTATTGTATGTTTTATTACACCAATTATTACCTACCTATAAAGCAAAACCTATTTTACTTCCCTTTTTCAAACATTGTATCAAAATGGATTAGTTAAAAAACGTTATGTAAAATAGTTATAAAGTGTGGATTTGCCTCATATTAGCGGTTTCATGCAAGCTAGTTGCACTAATTTTCTTCTTCGTTCACCCATCGTAATATTTAACACCAACTATAAGCACTAAACTAAGATTAAACCCAGTAATTTAAAAAAACACTCGCGGAGTACGTACGCGGGTGCAACGCTCGTCACAATCTGCCAAAATGGCGCGTGAAGAAGAATATCGCAATAGGAGGTGCTACACATATTTGCGAGCAGTTGCGATTTGTCAGCCGAAAATCCTTCGATGTTAATGGATATAACGGTCAATGCTGATCTTATCGAGGGTTGAGAGAGATTTGGGTGAACCATGGTGGTGAAAGGATTGGCCAGCCTAGACTCTGCGTTACCGAGCCTAGCTGTTACCGAGGTGCTCCTCGGTAACAGCTAGAGCCTCCTCGTGGAGGCTCTAGCTTTCATGCACCCCCGTGGAACACTGCCCATACCCACGCTATCTGGGAATAACCCTCGACCGAACTCTTTCTTTTCGAACTCACTGTAAAAAAGTGAAAATGAAGGTGTCGTCAAGAAATAGTTTGCTATACCGCTTGACGTCCACGCAGTGGGGAGCCTCACCCCATGTCATGCGCACGACTGGCCTGGCACTGTCCTTTTCTGCCGGCGAATATGCAAGTCCCGTGTGGCATAGATCAAGTCACACTAAGGAGGTAGATGCGGCTCTAAACGATACCTGCCGTATCATAACCGGATGCCTCTGACCAACTCCCTTGAAAATGTTATACCCATTAGCCGGTATAGCACCACCAAAAGTACGCCGGCAGATAGCTTGCTGGAAAGAGAAACACAAACAGGAAACAGACAGCAGACACCCCCTTTTCGAACACCAACCACCTCCAGTTCGTCTCAAAAGCCGCAAAAGTTTCCTGAGACTCGCCAAACCCTCAGATAGGAATATGATTAAATCGAGGCATGAGATGTGGAAGGAAAGGTACCCCCCTCCTCCAAACTTTGTGGCCCCGGGTGAACATGTGCCACCGGGGTCGGAGCAGCAGTGGTCAACCTGGAAGAGTCTCAACAGACTCCGTACCCAGGTCGGTCGCTGTAAGAGCAATCGCGCCAAATGGGGCTACATTGACCCTTCAAACGTTCAGTGCGAGTGTGGAGCCCCTATACAAGATATGGCGCACCTGCTCTCCTGCCCCGCGTGTCCATCCTCCTGCACCATGGAGGAATTGATGGAGGCCTCTAGTAGTGCGGTGGGGGTGGCTACTTTTTGGAGAGACAAAATATGAGGAGATGTGAATCGGACACGATGAATGAATGAATGGCGCGTGAAGTTGTAGGTAGGTCTTTTATGATTTATTGGGTTATTCCTCAAACAATATTAGAAGAAACATATTTAACGAAGTGAGTAAATCCATATAACTAAACATATCCGGTTTTGTTTCAAAAATTATCGAACAATGAAACACCGATAAATTCATTTGTTTGTTTTTAGTTTTTAATTTTGTCAACTTTCTTAACTGAATGTATGGTAGAATCTATATATATCATGGGCGATTTTAATGCTCACCCAGGTAAATTGTTTTATAAAGAACTTAGTTTATTTTGTCGTGAACAACAGTGGTCATGTGTAGATGTTGAGAGATTGGGGATATCTAGTGATACTTACACATTCATCAGTGAAGCCCATGGCTCACGCCGCTGGTTAGATCACTGTTTGATCACCAACTCATGTCTACCATCAATACGTAATATTTATGTTAAAAATGACGTGTTATGGTCTGACCACTTTCCTCTTATTATGCAATGTAATTTTGATGTAATTACGCCTAAATCATGTGCAAGTAACTTGGTGAGAAGCAATATTATTTGGGGTGAGAGAGATAGAGACCAAACTAATTGTTATCGCAATGAGTGCCATGAAAAATTAAGGCTGATTGATTTCCCTTCAGAGTTCACTCACTGTTGTGATTTTTTATGTAATGACATTAATCATATGGCAGTTATAGATAAGTTGTACAATAATATTATGCAGGCTCTCTCATCATCGGCAATAATTAGTAATAGTAAAAGCAATATAAAACGTAAAAACCGTATTATCGTGGGCTGGAATAAGCATGTGAAGGAGGCTCACAGGGAGGCTAGACTTAGGTTTCAAATTTGGGTCCTAAGTGGTAAGCCGTATACGGGAAAAGAACATGAGGATATGTGTACAAGTAGAAAAATATTTAAATCGCGCCTAAAGTGGTGTCAAGACAATCAAAATCAAATAAAATTGGACATAATTAGTAGTAAACACTCATCGCGAGACTTCAAAGGTTTTTGGAAAGCGACAAATAAATTGAATCCTCGGCCTGGCCTACCTGTGAGTGTCAGTGGTAGAAGCAGCCCTAAAGATGTTGCCAATTTATTTAAGGATCAATTTATTGTAAAATCCCCACTAGGCCCTTCACTGTCGACGCTTCACACTGAGAACACCGGAGGTAAAGTGAGCTTATGTTTTGCTGCGAAAGACGTTGAACGAGCTATCAGCACAATGACGAAAGGTAAGTCCCCGGGTCACGACGGCCTCAGTGTGGAGCATCTACAGTATGCGGGTCCGCATATAAACCGATTGTTAACGATGCTCTTTAACTTATGTATAAGTCACAGTTACTTGCCTCCTGACCTTATAAAAACTGTAGTTGTGCCGGTTGTCAAGAATAAAACTGGTGACATGTCAGACCGCAGTAACTACAGGCCGATATCACTGGCCACCATAGCTGCCAAGGTGTTTGACGGACTGCTTGAGATACATTTAAATAAACATCTTAAATTAAATGACAATCAGTTTGGGTTTCGACCCAAACTCTCAACTGAGAGTGCAATATTGTGTCTCAAGCAGACTGTCAAATACTATACTGATAGAGGAACACCAGTATATGCATGTTTTCTCGACATATCTAAAGCATTTGACTTGGTTTCGTACGACGTACTTTGGAGTAAACTGGAACACGCGAACTTGCCTTCAGACATAATTAACATTCTGAGATACTGGTACAGGAATCAGGTGAACTGTGTGAGATGGTCGGGTCATTTATCGGACCCTTATATAATGGAATGTGGGGTGAGACAGGGGGGGTTGACATCTCCTACTCTATTTAATTTTTATATTAATTCGTTAATTGAGGCTACGTGCAGCACTCACATAGGATGTCATGTAAATGATGTATGTATAAATAATATTAGCTATGCAGATGATATGGTGTTGCTGAGCGCCTCTGTCTGTGGTATGCGAAAGCTTCTTAATTTGTGTGAAGAATATTCTAAAACACATGGACTAATATATAACACTAATAAAAGTAAATTTATGGTGTTTAAAGCGGGCACAAAGTACCCCCATACTGTACCACCCATTAGAATTAATGAAGTAGACCTAGAAAGAGTAAATACATATAGGTATTTAGGCCATGTTGTTAGTTGGGACCTAAACGATGATCAGGATATTGAAAGGGAGCGGAGGGCTTTGTCAGTGAGAGCTAATATGATATCCCGTAGGTTTACACGTTGTTCTATTGAAGCTAAAATTACTTTGTTTAAGGCTTATTGTACATCTTTCTACTCGTGCAGCCTATGGAATACATATACTCGAAAAGCGTACGAAGCTCTCCGTGTTCAATACAATAACGCTTTCAGGGTGATGATGGGTTTGCCACGGTACTGTAGTGCCTCGGGAATGTTCACTGCTGCCCGAGTAGATGGGTTTAGTGCAATAATTAGAAAGAGACTCGCATCCATGGTGAGCAGAGTGCGCGCCAGCCCCAACACCATACTCACTATGATAGCCGATAGGTTAGATTGTCCCTACATAAATAATATTATAAAATTTAATGTCTTATAAAATTTAAAGTGTAATAAGTGTAATATTTGTATCCATTATTTAATTTTATTTAATTTGATTCAATTTAATTTTGTTTTGATTTCATTAGATTATAGTTATTGGATAATTTCAAATATGTACCCAATTAATTCAGCATTATGACATTTCTAAATTTTATTTTATTTCCGTACATTTGTTTACTAACCATTTTATTTTTGTCTTACTAACACCATGGATCTTATGTAATCTGATTAAATAAATAAATTATTATTATTATTAACTATACTAGTAAAGTTAGGACCCGATAAACGGAAATAATGGTTTTTGCCTTGTGTTTTTATTTAATTCCTCATTATGTGGGTAAAGCTAAAACCCGTTAAATAGAAATTATGGTTATTACCATAAATGCTATGGAGTGATTTTGGTAGATCTGTTCAATACTAAATACAAATAAATAAATTTATGTGGTTTAAGCGTGAGCTAAAAATATCATTTCTTCAGATAAATCTCTTTAGGGTGTTTTAGTTTTTCAGTTATTTTTTAAATACCGTTAAGATAAAAATCGATTAAGATGGACCAAAAAAGTCAATTTTGAATTTTTGGTCACTTATTGGGTTTTAACACTGGACCCTCGAGATGCCCTTAGAACAAAAATGTGAGGGTCTCGAATTTATTTTAATGTAAACAAACCTCTCGCTATACTCTCTGTAAATAATACTGTATTATTATACAATAGCTCCATCTCGCGGTTTTACCCGCATTGTTCCCGATCCCGTGGGAAATTTGGGATAAAACCTAGCCTATATCCTTTCCCGGGCATAAGCTACCCCTGTACCATATTTCAAATATCGATTCAGTAGCTTAACCCTGAAAAGATTAAGACAGGCAGAGTTACTTTCGCATTTATAATATTAATAAGGTTTAAAGTTCAATGTTTACATAATTTACAGATCTTATTCACGTATAAAATGTAATTAAAATTACCTCGACATCACGACCAGGTTACACTGATCGTGGTCACGGGATGACTCTAATATTCTAATTGTAATATCACGAATTAGAAAAAAACTGAATGTTCTTTTTTCCTCGGTGTTGATAATATATCTACGACATCGTATAAATAATTAATAATCATTCACTATTATTCACTACATCATCTCGTTACAGTAACTGACCCCTAACTAAGTTCGAAACATGTATCTAGGGTATCAGAACAGAAACTACGCACACACTCATTCACACACAAACCCAGACCGAGACAAACATTTGTGGTTCACACAAATATTCACCCCGCACGAAAATTGAACCCGCAACCTTACGGATGGCAGTCCGGTATGGTGACCACTCTGCCATCGAGGTCGTCAAAATATACATAATATTCTATATTAAGATCTGTATATTTACTTTCTAAATATGAAAGGAAAACCATATATCTGTAAGTATACAAACATACAAACCAATTAGTCACTGTCATAAAGTACTTTCATGTAACAAGTCGATATTACCTCGTATAATGGCGGGCGCTTCCTCTACATTGACCTTTGGGAGTTCAATACATTCGGTTGTCAGTATACAGAGTGTTTTCATTAAATAGCTTATATTGTTTGGTTTTATTATTAATTAATAATTATAGCAAAGAATTTTATACTTTACATTTGTATCTAAACTAATATTATAAAGAGGAAAGATTTGATTGTTTGTTTGTAACGAATAGGCTCCGAAACTACTGGTCCGATTTCAAAAATTCTTTCTCTATTGGAAAGACACATTATTCCGGAGTGTCATAGGCTATATTATATTTACGCGAGTGAAACCGCGGGGCGCTGCTAGTCTACATTATATTGCTAAAGGTTTGTATACGAAAATGGGCAGGTTTCCGCAATTACACATTCCTAATTTTGAGTAAGTATTTTGTGCATGCCGCGATATATGTTTGGTTTGACTTTTGAGGGATCCAAGTAACTTATGAACAAATTTACAGGAATCTGTGTATGCGAAATAATCCGTGATTTCATTCATATACTCATGCAATGTATGCAACTTCAAAACAAGCTTATAACTTTCTACGAGTTGACATCAAATCATAGTTTTGTTTAATAATACTTACGTTATCATAGTTATTAGAATTATTTAAATCCACCAAATAAAGCTTTAATTAACAAAATAACAAATAAGTAAACAATTAAGAAATTAAAACACAAATTTAAAACAACTGGTGATTCATGATTGGGAAGCAAATAGTTAACTAATTACGGTCAGTGCTGTCAAAAGCAGATCTGCACCAAAATAGGTCAATACACAATTTTATGTCCAAATTAAAATTTCATCATTACATTTCGTTAAATTATTATGAAATAATTTGTTTGTTAAATTATTATGAAATTATTAAAGGAGAACAATTTATTATACCAAAATAAAAGTTTTTTTTAACTGTTTCTGCAGTAAAGGTTCATTTCTTTAGTCAGTGTTAAGTCCTGTGTAAAATTCAAACCTACTAAGGTTTATCTTTTCTTTAGGACAATAGTTCTATTTAGAAATGATGATCTTTAAAATCGATCTTTTATACCAGTAATTCCATAGGTATTGTGTAAGTTAAACTTAGTTTTTAGAGGCAAAGATCTCAAGACAAACAGAGTCCTATACTCCTTATTGTGTCAGTAAAAATATTTATGGAACGTTCGTAAAACAATTGGCTTTCATATAGGTAGGCTGATTAATGGTCATATCAAACTATTATACACTTATACAATTGTCTGTATTAAGAATACCATTAACTTATAGAACAATATCGATTATATTAATGTACTTATTGATGTTAACTTTTTTGTTTCTTCCTATTCACCATTGCTAAGATTAAGATTACTAAGCAAAGTTGTCACCATGCTTCACTGCTAAATAAAAGTCTGTATTTTCGATGTCTCTGCGAAATGCAATCCATTAATGTTCATTTAGGTCCCAATGTGTCGATGAATGCGTGTAGTTTCTGATACCATAAATACAGATAATACTAAATTAAAAGATAGTTGCAATCATGTGTTAGGTTAGGTTAGTTATTATAGATTAAATAATTAAATTATCTTTAAAAAGTAATCATTTATTTCTATTCAATTCCTACAGTCACACTCTATACTAAAATACTCATTCATACATTACTATTCATAATACTCGATTTCAAAAAAAAACAACCCTCAAAAACCCACCCTGTATACGTTGAAACGTAGTCATTGACTGGTCATTCCTCCGATTGGCGCCGAATTGTCTCGACATAGGGATATAACGTCACACCCCGCTGTGCAATACTAAATATTAGACTACGACTAGGTAACTGACGCATTCGCAAAGCATTGAGTACAGAAGCTTGGCAATAACATGCATAGTTAGTAGACTTATTGTTTGTATCGTTCTCTGTAAGTATCTATTCTTTATGACTGTGTCTTAGATTGATTGAGAACGTTTCATAACATACATAATACTCATTGGTATATAAAATTGTCTACTTTAAGTGCTTAAATATGACTAAAGATAATGACTTCATTATAAAATAATGACATAAGGTGTAACTTAATGAGAAATCTCTCGGGGTCACTCCTCGATGCCAGCCATGAAATAAACAAAAGTGGACTTGTTATGCTTTGAAATAAAACACTTAAACGGATTTTTGTCGTGGTTGTATTTTGTTTTACATTTTCAGACGTTTCGGATTCTTTACAGATCCCGTGATCACAGAAGACTAAGATGGAAGACGTCTGTACAAAGTAATGTAAAAAGTTTGTTATGCTTTGTCTCAACTGATCACCATTTAAAACTAAGGGAACTAGTTCAGATAGTATATTCAGATATTATATTATAGAGATATTATATTCAGATAAAAGTAGTTACAAATGTGACTAGGATTTGTATGGCTGTGTGTCTACAATCAACCCACAATATTGTTTATACTTCCTTGGGTCAAAAAACGGGAATTACTTTAACTGCGGGACACATAGGACGTAAAGTAATAAGTCTAAGTTCAAAAGAAAGATTTCTATCTAAACTACATAAAATAAATAAAAACCTCTAGGGTATTGTCCATCTTTCATGGTATAAAGCTGTGAATCCTATTCTCATTGTTGCTAAAATACTGGCAGCGCAAAATTAATATATTACGACAACGTTATCTGTTACGGAGTGGACAGAAACTAATTACTTCGAAATATTAGTACTTGCCAAAGACGGTATTCAAGAGATTGTATACACAGGTTTATTAATCAAGATAGAAGTACTTAGTAGGTCGGTTTATTAGTAGCTTTATTTCGTGTTTTTCCTTAACAGCTGGGTTTTTCGGTAATATGATTTTGACGACATACTTGTACTGTTAGTCTCTGATCAATAAATTACTTTGCGTTATTAAATAAAATCAAAATTCAAATGCACTTTCAAATTCACGCAAAGCACATCCTTTCGTGTGTTTATAATTGTCAGGGCTAAGTATGAATTATTTCAGTAATTTTCTTCAAAAATATACAAAATCTGCATTCGTGTGAAGCCCGGCATGTCGATAGTGATAAAGTATCGGTTCGTTGGACTCCGCCACAGTATTATACTCGTAGGCCTCTCTCTTACATTGTATTAGTACGTGGTTAAAGAAGAAACGTAAGTAAATATGAAAAATTACAATTGAATGGAAAGAAAATTTATAACAAAAATTCCCGGTGAAGATAGATCAAAAAGATGTCCTAATTTGAGTAAATTATAAAGAAAAAATACTTGTAAATGGAGTGACGTGTGCTGAGTTTTACAGCTGCTATAACTCATAAGTCATGGGCGTAATGTGCGTGAAATAGATTCCGTGCGCCCTCTGGTGGCTTCTAGAAGGAATGTTTAAATTCAACGTGCCGGCCCGCTGGCTTGGAAAGCTAAATTAGCCTGCCACGAAGATCTCTTGTTTGAAATATAATGTGAAATGATATGAATATTGCTTACTTTTCTTTTTTCTTGTTTGTGTTTTGCCAAAAATGACTAACTATTATTTTCATTATAAATTACTCTCTTATCTATATGTCATAGCAATGATGTTCTTTGATAATATACCTATCGTAAAAAATATACCTAAAAGACAGAAAGTTTACGCATAACCGTATCGAGTAGAGAAGCTGACAATGAAGTTTTGTCCAGGATTCAGACATAAAACGGATTAGATTGCAATTCCATGACTGGCAACGCATTTTTATTTTCCAAATATGGTTTGAGTTTAAATTACCAACGCCCATTAGACAAATACAGGGGATGAAAACAAAAACGATGAACACTTTTATAAGTACATCATTTTCTAAACATTTAATCTATATCAAAAACGACCACAACAAGTTGTATACAAAACACAAAAACCTCTAAACGAAGAAACCAAAAATTAATTTGTTAAACACGAACCCCTCGCAAATCTTAAAGTCGATATAATTCAACAAAGTTAAACCGGGAACTGGAAGGCTATCATAAAAAATTGGTACCGGAATAACGTAGGAACGAGACGCTTGGCTATGAAGCAGCCATGAATAATCCTCGCGTCAGAACCACGCGAGCCGCCGCCCAATTAAAAACGTACTCTTTCCACGATTTTTAGCTTAGAATATTGTATAATAAGCCAATAAAATACCCCACTTAACGCCCCGGTTGTGGGCCGCTGCCGATGAAATATGCACTCCTCAACCTCATTACTGAATACGAATTAAATATTAAACTACAACAACTTGTTTTAGTCTACCGTTGTTTAGTGAAATCTAACAGAATACCAGTTAAAAGGTATACAGGTAAATGATTATAAAATTAAATTAATTAGGTATATTTAATTGCTTATGTAAGCTTTATTTATGGACTTTGTGCTGTGGCTAGCTCTTAATTAGATAATAATTATTACTACTGGCATAATTACCTTTCAAATGGTAGCACAGTACTTAACACATAAGTTATGCTCAAACAAAACAAAGTCGCTCCCACTTTTTGTACGCTGAAATCATAGATATACTACATATATGTATATACTCAAAGGCTGAAATCTTTAAATTTATACAACGGTGTATCTAGTTTTAGATATTCAGAATTTTACTTCCATTTTTAATACAAATCACTACAAAGTATAAAATAAAGTCGCTTTCTCTATCCCTATGTCCCTATGTATGCTTAGATCTTTAAAACTACGCAACGAATTTTGATGCAGTTTATTTTAATAGATAGAATGATTCAGCGGGAAGGTTTTTAGCATAATTTTATCCCCATATTCTA
This sequence comes from Timandra comae, assembly GCA_958496195.1. Lineage (NCBI taxonomy): Eukaryota > Metazoa > Arthropoda > Insecta > Lepidoptera > Geometridae > Timandra > Timandra comae. The sequence goes on along the minus strand of OY292354.1, from coordinate 4,636,792 downwards.
ACGGGAACGGGAACTACGCGGGTGAAACCGCGGGGCGCCGCTAGTAAAATTGTAATTACAAGTCCTATCTGCTATGTAAATTAATTAAACGTACGCAAATTATAATAAAATATAATTACACGCTTTTCCTTTTCATCGCACATCATAACCGAAGCTTAAATATTTAAACCAACAATCAATAAGTACATAAAGTTTGTTGCTTCGCTTCAAACAAGTGAGCTAGAATAAACAATCCAGAACCCTCATGTTTAACAAATATTTGATACTCACAGCGCCCTACGGTTTTACCCGCGCGGCACCTTATCCCGTAGAAATTTTGGGATAAAAAGTATCCTATGTTACTCCTTATTACATCAGCTACCTGTCAATAAGAGTCCCGTCAAAATCGGTCCAGCCATTTCAGAGATTAGCCGGAACAAAGAGACAGACAAAAATTGAAAAAATGTTATTTTGGTGTATGTAGCGTATATGTATTGATATGCATGTAGAAAAAAAGCGGTTATTTCAATATTACAAGCAGACAGACAGTTCAACTTTATTCATTTGTATATACTTATAGATAATCAATGCAAGCCGAGAAGTTGTAAACATAATATAGTACACATTTGTGCTCTCGTTTCAGTGCGATGACAGACATGAGAGTTACTTTTTTGAACGAAAAAAAATGTTGTTTTTAAGTTTTGAATGTTATGATTGTTTTTTTTAGTGGTCGGGTTACTGTGAAAGAAAAGGGGTAACTTGTTAGTAGAGTTTTAGTGTATTAGTTTACGTTTAAACAGACGTTATGATTATTTTTACTTGTAATTTTTACCCGACTACGGCGAAGGAAAAGGAGGGTTATGAATTTAAGTATGAGTTAAGGTGCCTGATATTCTACAACTATGATCATAATTATATGAAGCTACATAATATGACCATGTCTATGTTGCAAAATGGACGCAACTGAGTCGTCCAATTGCGCAGAAGAGCCTGTCTATGACATGTCTATCCCTTGAACTTCACAGTGTTTTTTTTTATTTCGTACCTTTGTGAGCGTAATACTCGTACTAATAAAGTTAATCAAGTTCAAGTAAAACCATCAAAAGATAAAAAAAAATGAATAAAACAGAAAACAAAAACGTCCCATAATTAACAGTACATCAAATAAAACTGTATTATTTATAAACCAAACGATATTTAGCTAAGTAATTTGTTAATGGTAGAGTTGCAAATCTGTGTTATCTGATTCGAGTGCCGCCCGCCATTTTGAAACAAGTAACTCGGTGGTTTTTTTTAAAGTAATGTCCGCACCGCGACTTGTTTACTACCCCTTTAGCGATAAGAACTCTTAAAAAGATATTAAGGGCTTTTAAAGAAATTGTTCGCTAAATACCGTAATAGATAGGGACGTTTTGGGCAATTTGTTTTGTAGTTTCTTTGATCGTTGTTTCTGTATTCATCATCATTTGGTTATGATTTATTTTCTTGTAAGGGACAAATTTTCATCAGTAATTTCTTGTTGTTAATGCTAGTTATGTAGTCATTAATGATGTGTAGATTATAATGATTCACAAGGACAAAAATTCAAATAAAATGTTCACATTGTGACGTCAAAGTATCAGAAGTTTTGAATAAATAATTTTGTATTAAAATAACTGTAATGTTTTTTTACATTAATACTATTAATCAACCCTCAAAAATACCTATTGAGCATTTAAAAATAAGCTTACATTCAACTCAAAATCAACCAAAACTGTAGCATCAACACGTAGCACGTTTTGTTTACACCAACGCTGGCAAAAAATAGCTTAATTAAACTGATACTCTTATTTCTGTTTACAAACAAGATATACAGAAAGCTGTTTGCGGTAAATGTACTCGCGTGTTTCCATGCGATAATATAAAAATGAAGACGGACATTTTATATGCTCGTAAGTAGACACTAAACAAGAACAGAGTTACGTGTTTGCAATGCAATCCTTTTATTCAACGTATTATCATATTGTGGGCGGTAGTAAAGCATATTATAGTGTATATCCTCGACTATTGAATTATCAATATTTGTATCTATTGGTAATATTACAGGCCTGACGTTTTTTTGTTGGTTGAACGCGCTTATCAAAGGAAGTATATTGAAAAGTATTTTGATGATTTTTAGTCCGATTATTGTGGAAGAATAAATGCTCATTACAACATCACGCTAAAATAATTAGTAGCAGTATATAATGTTTGATTGTACCCACTAATAGTAGGTGCTTTTGATTCGAATTGAAAAATTATGTTAGTGTTTGATAGCCATTTTTTTCTAGAAAGACGAAGGCTATATTACGTCACACTGAGATCAATAGTAGCAGAGCTATCCCGGGATTCCCGGGTTGAATCGCGGGGCACTACTAGTATAATATATTTGCAATCACGTTCTCGATAACGGTTCTAACGATTTCGATAAATGTTATGAGGGTTTATAGAGGCGAACAATCGATTTAGCTAGGTTTTAGATCTGGTGAAATCGTCTTGATGTGAATGCTCAATATACCTAACATTTCTAGACTACCAAACCTTCATAAGTTCATACGAAATGTGTCAATAATTTTCAAATTATATGATAATTTTTTTTTAAGACTCACTAGAATAAACACACGCTATTTATCATAATCATAATCATTCACTACATCATCTCACTATAGTAACTGACCCCTAACCAAACTCGGAGCTTGTATCTAGGGTACCAGAAACTACGCACACACTCATTCACACACACACCCAGACCGAGACAAGGATTTGTGGTTCACAAAAATAATCACCCCGCGCGGGTATCGAACCCGCAACCTTACGGATGGCAGTCCGGCATGACGACCACTCTGCCATCAAGGTCGCCACCAAACCAAATAATTAATCTAATCACATAAATGCCAAGATATAGTACATATAAAATGTTTACAAGTACGATTACAATCAATTTCTAATAGAATTGGTTTAAACACTCATAATTCAGATTTTAAGTCGAAGAAAACTCTCATTGAACAATTACTACTGCTGCTATAAGTATATTGTGCAAATACAACTTGTTTAGCACTTATATTCAGTAAGACTACCAGTATTACTGAACACACACAATTTATGAGGTATAATAAACGTAGTAATCGCAGTACGTACTTAAGCTCATGCAATCCTTGACTAAATGGTCCATTGAGATATAGGTATCGTCGCAGGTGGAACTCTAACCCGTAGCTTTCTAATGAAGATTACGAGTAAGAGGTACAATAAGCTATACGATACTCAGGTAATTTTTATTTTTATTTTAGTACTCATTAGAGATTAGAAAACACCAGTTGAGATGTACTCTCTTTGTATACTTGTAGGATTTTTCCTTGGTAATCTCCGTTTTGATGAGAATATATCATGATATCTATAGAGCGTCGATGGCGTAGGAGTTCAGGCCTTTGACTTCAAACTTGAAGGTGCCTCCTGCCTGGGCCAAACATCGTGAGGAAACCTGTACACACCTTCGAAGAAACTCTGAGGATTGTATATGCAATCGACCAACCCGCTCTTAGCCAGCGTGGTCGACTAAGGCCTAAACGCCTTCATGCAGGAGAGGCTCGATCCCCTCGGTAGGGAAAATATATGATGATATCATACTATTTCCTACCCGACAAGGTAGCAAATATCTAACAAATACATCAACTTGCTCTCGTGTATAATATAATAATAATAGCCAGAACTAGAATTACCCTCTCTTTCCGAACCTTTATCCCATATCTATTTTTGGGATCGGTTTTCTGTTTAACCAGATTTGGCGGAATGTCAGTATTTTATGTGAAGCGACTGCCATCAGACCTTCACAACCCAGAGGGCTATACGACATTTTTTGGTTAAACCAAATGTTAGACTTTTGAGGGCTCTAACTACCCGTAACGACTGTCGATGATGTTAGTACGACAACTAGAATTACTCTGCACATATTTATTATCATTTCGGTCAAATTGCGTGACCATTGAATGTTACAAATTATGATCTTTTAATAATATAATTCAATAATTTATCATAATAATTTCAAAATATAAAGCAGAAATGAAAATTACGATCACGTGTATGAATACAGTGAATCATTTTTGTAATATTACATTCTTCCGAGAAATATCTCTCTGGATTTTTACACAATACTATTTAAGTTACGTTCACCCGAAAAATTTACATATTTTTTTATAAAAAGCACATGAAAACTGCTCGAGTTTATATTATATATTTTTTTACTGTTTCCGTAAAATTAATCACTGCAAGCTCATTAACCTCCTCAAAGATCGTGTGGTAGCCTATAACTTACTTCATAAATGCCTATCCTACGTCATTTGTTCACCAAGTGGGCCATCCCAAGAATACTCGTATCCAAGTAGTCCTCAAGAACAATTCACTCACCACAATTTCATCGTTGTATATTCCAAAGTTTGGCCATGATAAGTCTGTGTGAATGGTTCGTTTTATAAGAATATTTAGTTTTAATAAATACCTTAACCAAACTGTCATGTACTTTTCTATGCACATGTACGAGTACGCATTATAAGTGTGTGGCCCACACACCAGCTAACATTAATCCAGTGTGCAAGTTTGACTGACGTACGGACGCATACACTTTACCCTTCTATACTACCCTACCACTCCCAATAAAAACAACAAACAAAAAACTCCTATCAATTTCCATAATTAAATTTAACTACTTCAAAAAGAGATTGAAAAATTAATATGCTTTAAAAGAACATGTCCATTTAGATTAGAGTGGCGCGGTACCACAGCCTCCTGCGGCCGGAAAGGAAGATTTACCCAAATTCCGAGCTACGCTAACCACGGTATCATTTTTAAATATTTAAATGCAACCGGCCAGGGGCCTAAGTCCGCTATTTGACATTATTTGATCAGACAATATGTTGATATTGAGACACCATAACGAGATTGTAAAAAATCCACCATATTAATATTTTTTTACAGAATACTTTGGTATTCTGTATATGGTGTCTCAGTGGCCTTTGTTGCTTGTCAAAATTCAAATGAAAACGTTGTCAAAAAAACTTCAGTACACTGTTTCCATGACAACCATCTAAGTTTTATGAGTTATTGCATAGAATAAGGATCACGACCAAGATTCTCTCATATTATCAAAGAGTTATTGAGTCAGTGGTGTTAAAAAATAGGTCATGATGTTGATTTTTAAATATATTTGAGTAGCATATCACAGCATTACAGTTAAGAGAATTAGGACCCAGTACTAGCGTAGCGCAGGTAACGGGTTAGGGTCTACTTTAATATGACTTATGTGAGTGCGCTGATGCGTTTCTTAATATAATTTATTCAGTTTCGGTGTAATCGTTTAGTGTAACAATATAGTTTTGGATTTATATTCTGTTAGTTGGGTTAGTGTTTAAAGTTATGTCTGGAGAGCTGGATTTTAGCTGTTTTTTTCGGGATTTGTTTTTCTCCAATAGTGATGTCATTGGAAAGTTAAAACTTCGACTCTACTGATAGTGCTATCGGTAGTGTCACCGGCATTGATGCCTATGAAGTAACATTTTCATAGGTTCAATTTATTTTTAAAATTATTATTTTTACCACCCTGTATCATCAAGCAAAAATAGCAACCAGAAGTCACTAATATTAGGAGAATATAATTTTCCCATTACCAAATACCTCTTGTTCAGAAACAAACAAAACTACATCCAAAAAGTGAAAACAATCATAACCAATCACATCATAAAGCCCATTCTTTATCATTATAATTCAAATACTAAGTTTTTGTGTTGTTATTAGTGTGACGTCACGTCCTCGCTCCGCGCAAGCGCATCCTATCCACCGGAAACAGGAAGTTGCGGTGTTGCGGCACAATCTGGAGTTGGGCGGGAAATACTGAATCAAGTGCAGCCTCAGCTTTCAGTTTTGTAGTTATGTAGTTGTAGTTACACTGTACAAGATATATTGTACTGTTTATGTTACATAATCGTTGGGAAGTATTTTCGTAGTACTTTGTTTATAATAGTTTTCAAGTTTATTGTTTTGTTTGGAGTATTGATTTGACAATTTAATATTTTATAGCTTTAATAATAAAAGATAATTCTATCTTTTAACATCTAATTACAATATACTTGTTCATTGTTAGATTATCTAGATAGAAAAGAATGATCGGAAAAAATAAACAAAACTAAATTGAAATCTCTTTATCCGTTCGGGATCTATGATGCCACAGACAAACAGATACACATACAGACACGTCAAACTTATAACACCCCTCTTTTTGCGTCGGGGGTTAAAAATATGCTTATTAATGATCACAAAAAGAATTGTATTACCTACCAAAACAAGTACATTATACAAAATACTAGCTGCGCCCCGCGGTTTCACACGCGTAGTGCCCGTTCCCGTTCCCGTAGGAATTTTGGGATGAAAAATAGATGTTGGCCGATTGTCAGACCTACTGAATATGCTCACAAAATTTCATGAGAATCGGTCAAGCCGTTTCGGAGGAGTATGGCAACGAAAACTGTGACACGAGAATTTTATATAAAAGAATAATACAAAATAACACTTAACAATTATAAAATCGAAAGAAAACTTTCTAGAACAAAACAAAAAGTAATGTTTCAAAACAAAGATTTGTTAGTATATTCGTATAGGTGCGCTAGTCTCAGGGGACACATGTCGAAACTTCTACAGCGAAACTTCATCCGAACGAAGAGTAGAGCCTTGTACGACGTGTCATGCCTCGCCTAAAGAACTCAGGCCGTTATAATTTAATAAAATATAAAAGCTTTTATCATAATTACCATTTTCAAATGTTTCAAAGACGGTGTTAAAATTTAATTTCAAATTATTTTAGTTTCGTAAGTTCTGGAGTAGGTGTGTCTGATACAAGAACTCGTGTTATGAAGTACTTGTAAGAGATGGTTTTTTGTCACTAGACCAGTCTAACTTAGGTTTTTTTGGGTGGTCTACAATATTTTAGGGCGGGCTCATTTGTCTTTGGGAAACCTTGAAGATTTAATAGATTAGATTGAATAAAGTAGTAACCCCGCGTCTGGAAGAGACTCCGCAGGACATGTCATGCTCAAATCGCCTTAAAGACAAAGTATTAACACCTGACTATGATTTTAAAAGCCATTTTGGAAACGGCTACCCATCTCTGTTATGGAAATGCCACACATTGCTTAGTATTAAAGATTACAACAATCTAATTTTAACTGGGTTTTGAGTGTACTTCATAATTAACGTGTTCGATTCATGGTAAAGATTTTCCAAAATTTTAATGATGCCATTTTATTTTTTATCGAAATCGGCCCTGAGACTTTTCTCGCAGACCTTTCCGCATTTTTCGCTATTGGTATCTTCTTATGGTTTCAGATTTGGAGTAACCCACCAACGTGAAAATTTCACCCTGTACAATAAAGTAATATCTTTTTTTAAATAATATTGAAACCTTTTTAAACAATAAGTCAAATATAAATGACCTAAAACGCCACTCAGTTGACAATAACTATAACAGTCAACTTGTAAAAATTAGTAATTTTACAAAAGTTAATAAAATCAGTTAATAATTTACCAAACGCAATGCTAGCATCAATTGCAAGGAAAACTTTACCGTATCTAGTTCGCAATTTTCATATATCAAAAAATTTAAAAAACGATGTCCAAGTCAACAATCCGTTTTGTTTGGAAAAAATTGACAACAAGAATCACACGCTTAGAAAACATGATAACGATAGGCGTCAGAAACTGTATGAGTTCGGTTTGTACGTTGCCGCTTGTATGCCGAAATACGTACAAAAGGTACAGCTACAGCACTGCGACGATTTGGAAATACTAGTGGTGCCAGAAGGCCTGTATCCAGTCAACTCCTTCCTATGCCATCACCAAAACGCATGTTTCAATCAATGCTCAGCTGTAACCGCTATAGACGTCCCGAGCAGAGTGTACAGGTTTGAAGTCGTATATTGTCTCCTGTCTTTGCGATATAGTGAACGTTGCAGAGTAAAAACTTACACTGACGAATTATCACCGTTGCGTTCATCAACGGATCTGTGGCAAGTTTGTAATATTTTTGAAAGAGAAGTGTATGATATGTTCGGTGTAATATTCACTCATCATCCTGATTTGAGGAGGCTTCTCACGGATTATGGATTCAAAGGTCATCCTTTGAGGAAAGATTTTCCTCTAATAGGGTATACTGAAGTGCGGTATGATGATGAACTCAAGAAGATTGTCTACGAACCAGTAGAATTTGCACAACAATTTAAAAGTTTCGAGCTCTCTTGCCCATGGACTTACATGAGGAATTATCATGAAGGATACAACGAACCAGAACCGAAGAAAAAATAAACTAATTCTGATGTGCTTATTTTATTGAAAATTTAAATTGTTATCTGTACCTGAATAAAATTTAATTGTGAATTCTGTATTTTGATTTTACGAATGCGGAACACTGATGTCAGAATTAAGAGATAGATTGAATATTTATTTTCTATTATTTACACAAAATATTAAAAGCCCGGAGAAATACTAAAAAAAAGTTAATTACTTTGAAACAACTACACCAATTTTGGTAAGACATGTCTAAAAACTACGGTTACTAAAACTAGAAAACATTTTTTAATAAAAACCGTATCCAAATTACCCGTTTAAGAGCTACAGTGCAGCCACAGATAAACAAACACATAAAACGAAACACATAAACTAATCACCCTCTTTGTGCATCGAGGATTTATGATTTTTGAAACTACAAAAATCAAATAGCAATAAAAAAATTAACACGTATTTGTTGAAGTCAACCCCTCACCCGCTATTGATAATAATTTAATGATCTTTAAAACGGAAAACCGTTTAACCCTCGTATGTTCTCAGGTTCAGATTTGCCGCTCGACTTTGCCCAGATGACGGCCGGTCTAACGTTCAAATTAATAACTTTGGAAATTAAATGAAAACGGCTAATTATTCTATCTTCATTTCGTTCAGTTACTTCATTCTGTTACAAGAACTGGGTCACAAGTTAAGAGTTTTTATTCGTTGATTTGAGACTTGAACATTGAAGTATGGTTGTTTTAATTATGACTACGTAATAACAATTAATGTTTTTTTGTATTGACGAATTTGTTATGTTGGTACAATGTACAGGAATGTTTATAAACTCGTCGTTATAATAGAATTAAATATATTTTTACAATTTTATTAAATGTAAATCTTTCAATATTGGAATTTAAGATATTTTTTTGTTGTGATTAAGTAAAATAAAGGGTCTCAGGATCCGGAAAACACATAATATTCATTGAAAATATTTCTTATCTTAAATATTGAAGCCGTTAGAGAGCTAAGTAGGTACGTAAAATAACCCATTGTGTACAAGAAATATACAGTTAAAAATATTATCCAATGCTTATTGTTATAACATAATATCACATTACACTCTATGAATCGATATTTTCCAAGCTATCCTTGAAATCTGTATAGAAATAAATATTTACACCATCAACTATAAATATTTACATGTCTCCCATTCACAATTTTTCATAAAATTGAATCTAAAGTGTAAGTTCAATCACGCGGACATCTGCGTAGAGGCGTAGAGTAATGGCGGGTGAATGAATCTCGCTCTCAGTGTGTGTCGCGCTCTCGCCTTCGACGTCCGTCCTCGCTCCCGCGGGAAGCAAAACTTTACTCGTAGCATTGAGAGGGTTATGGAATACTAAGTTACGATGCATCGTGTGTAGCAACTGGCTGGATTGATACGTTTCAGGTATTTTTTGGAATTAAATTGCTATTTTTTTTTTCATTTTGGGAGATTATAGAACTTTTTAATTTTATTAACATTTTATTTGACTTTATCGTAACTTATTTATGTATATTAGAATGTTGAAATAGTTGTTTTATGATTTTGTTTTCGAATGAAGTAAGCGTAGTGTTTATGTAGTTTTAATTTTAGTCATATTTTTTAAGTAAAATACAGAAATGATTTCAGTAGCTTTTTGGTTTGTTTCGCCTAAAATAATTTATATATTTCGTAGATCTTATTATTGTTTTGCATTGAAATAATTTTGAATCTTTATAAGAAACTAAATAAATACGAATAAAATATTGAACCCAAATTATTATGAGTAAAATTATAAGCAACGCAATAAATCCTAATAAAAAAACAATTAAATTTCAACCTTACGACCTGACCCATAAGGTGTACTTCACATTGAGTTCAAAACTTTCACACTACCTGGACTCTTAAAACGGGAAGTGTTAATTTCTTTGATTGTTTGTATCCTGCCTTTCTTCGGGTGTTGGAGAAATTGATTCTTATTGGTATTATTAGGTTTCAATTAACAATACACCGTTAATTGAGCGCATTTCCTTTTGAAGGGGAGATAAAGAATTATTTCTATCGCGTGTCATTAATTTTCTTCTATTTCATTATTTGAAATAGAAGATTTGTTGGGTAAATATCTTGCAGCAATAGGTAATTTTTTGTAGTGTAAATATATAGAAGAAGATGCGTATTATGTTTTATTTTTCTCTAAAATTATAAAAAACAATAAATAAATATTTATTTATGAAGATTTATTACTTATTAATTGGTATCTTTTAATATGTCTAAAAGGCTTAGATACAGTTTTTTATACCTAATCATTTTTTATTTCCATTAAATTTTTTTTTTTTTAAATTTTTTTTTTTTGAATTTTTCTTATTTGACTGTTTGCATTCAAAATAAATCCAAATTGGTCTAACCAAGTTAATCTTACTAAGGCTTAACCAATAAAAAACACTATATGTATAGGGGATTTAAGATGACCTTCAGTTTAACATAAACAAATCTATTCAGTGTTTAATATTAATAATGTGAGTCTGGTTCCTTGTCTGTACATATATTTGCTAGTAAGAGTCACTATGCAGACAGTTATATAACTTTTTCAACCACTCTATTACGAGAAAAAAAAATATTATAGAAGATAGAAAAAATACTTATAGAAAACAAAAATTTTTTTTCTTACATATAGGGTACCTATTTTCATATTTGAAGACAATTTAATCGACATAAAAGAACTTACTAAATACAGGGATATATTTAACAAAATATTTTACCTAATTAATCATAATGCTATCCTATTTCAATTCTTCCAATAATAATAAAGCTACAATTACACTACAAATCCGTTCAGTTTCAACGTTTTGGTACGAAGTAGGTACAAGTTCGTGGACACCGACCGGTACGAAATTTCCGACGTTCATAAACTTTGTTACGGAGGCTAACTTAGTCCGAGATCGTGAAACAAGTCGGTCAAAACCAAGACAATGCACATCAAAGCAAACTTCATGAATTATTACAAGTGTCTCTTGTACTATATCGCTACTACTGATCAAGGATTAGAACTGAACGATTATGATTTTGATGGCAATTAACTAGCACATTTATTAATCTTAAAGCTTTATGGAACTAATGGTAGTCATTTCACGTAAAATAGTGATATTCCGTCAAATACTCAGAAGAATCAGAAAAAAAAACAGAAGGAGAAGGGCCTAAAATTGAAAATTTGTGATATCATTCTTGAACTTGTGATTTTGGTCGCTTAATTCATATTTTTAAGGAAATTAAACACACATATCTCTTGGTACTCAGACAAAACATAAAATAATAACTCATATCAGCCAATCCGTTTCTTCTTCGTTCTTTCAAAACTAACTCAAGACAATATAAGATACCTCTTCAAACTAACCGAAGACAATATAAGATCGGTTAGTTTGAAGAGGTACCTTAAAGGACTTTCTATAGAAAATCCAATACAAAATTTAATAAAATACATCTATCATTATAAAACACACGTTAACCGTCTGAGAGAGATTTATAACAAAAACTTTTATAAAACTATTTAATATGTGGAATTCCTACGAGATAAATATTATAACTGTGTCAAGTTAGGTTATTTTAGTCAATCAGGCATAAAACTGAACGCTTTTTGAAATATAGCACACAATTTATAACATAAATTAACACGCTGGATCAACAGAATAGGATTTTTATCTCGATAAACTCCCGAATAAACTTTCGTGTATTTCCCACGGGATCAGGATTTATGTGCATAAAACCTTTGGCTGTAACTAGTTTAAAAATAAACAAATATTCGTGTAGATTCGAAATACAAGCGTGAAGTAACAATTAATCAGCAAGGCACAAAATACAATTCCCAAGTTGCAGTTGTAACATTCAAAACCCTTATAAACAATATGTAAAAGTAAAATTCCATAAAGCTTTGTATTTGAATAGGTCTTGTCTCAAATTAGTATGTCCGTCCATCGTATGTAAATTTTCCAATATTTTGTTCATAAACAAAACAAAGGACATTACATCGACTGGGGATTATTTTGTCCCGTTACGAGCCGACTGTCACTGCTCTTACCTGGCTCATTATGTTTGTAATCTGTTCAATTGGGATGTTAAAGGATTTTGTGAACAAGCTTATCATTTTAAATGTGATTTATACAGAAAAATACTTTGAACATCTAATCATGTCACCTAGATTTTGTTGAATATTTCGTTTCTCATTAGTATTTTATATCAGGTATCAATTGCGATACTTTGAACCATGATATCAGTATACCATAGAACAATCTAGAACATTTTTTCCATAAATGACAGAAGTCGATTGCACCATCAAACCTAACGTATCTCAACTCGATATTTCTCATACATTTCTATCGTACGGAAAAGTAGTTACCGGTGCGAGATCGCATCCGTACTCATTTTGTACGCTTTCCGAAATCTTGTCACTGTATTACGATACAAAAACGAGTATTTTTTTCTCATATTCTAAGGAATACTCGAGGTATCGTATCGGTTATTGAGTGATCACAAGTGTATCGGAAGGGACCAAACAGCCTAGTATCTCCCGTTGCGGCATTCCACGATGTCACATGCCTCATGATTACATTTTGGCATACAAAGTGCGTGTGCCTGTGGGCGCGGTATCGTTATCTTATTGAACAGTTTTGCGGTTTATATCCTAATATCAAAATACCGTTTTAGATAAACATTATGTTAGGCATGCACATTGATGTAAAGGAGACTCTATTTACAGTAATATTGGTGAAAACAGGACAGGTACAAAGATAATATTCAAAACAGTCTTCCATTTTAATATGAAGGGAGATTTGAAGCGGGAGAATTTTTAATTTCAAACGTATTTACGCTAACCCTTACAAATGAAGCATTCCTAGTATAATCTCGTATACAAACGTAAATATGATAATGTATGTTTTATCTTTTGGTTACAGGCCCGTGTGTTCATACTTCGAAATAAATCCTAAACAAAGGATAGCGTGACCAGAAATATGCAGCAATCTTGGTCGATATATTTGCTAGCAATTTTTATGTTAGGATTAGATTCAAAACTTGTCGGTAAGAATGATATTGAAGATACATGAACTTTTCATCGAAACTTTTTTAAACTGTTTCTTCTAAAGAATATTTTCTTTCAGGGCAAGCATTTCAGCCTGAGTTCGCGGAACCATTAACAAATTTGACTGTACCGATAGGAAGAGATGTGACATTTAGATGTTTAGTACAAAACCTTGGCGGATATAGGGTAATATTTATGTTCTTCATAAAGAGTTGATAAGGATATTCTGTACAATATTAAATATGAATTTTTTTAGGTTGGTTGGGTGAAAGCTGATACTAAAGAGATACAAGCGATACACGTGCACGTAATTACATACAATAACAGAATTAGCGTATCGCACAACGGACAGACCGTTTGGAATTTGCACATTAGAGATGTACACGAGGAGGACCGGGGACAATATATGTGTCAAATTAACACTGATCCGATGAAAAGTCAGGTATGTTGATAATTAAGATTTTATATTTAAAGGACATGAAATGAGACAGTATTAAATGTATAACGTTTTTGCTGATTTGGAACTTATAGAGATTTTATTTTTTCTGGAATGTAATGTTTTTTTGTATTTTTATTATGATACGATACTTACGATGTTGTTTTTTTATTATTTTGTTGGGGTTATTCGTATTTGTTCAATCGATTCAGCCACATATGGATGCTTTCATCGGGAGGAGTAAGAAGCGCACACAGAAAGTAGTCGAGGAATTGCTTACCTAAATAAAGTAATGAATATGTTCATTTTACATTAAATGAACCTGACGTGTTTATTAATATTAAATGAGACACACAAGAAAAGGAAGCTTATTTTAATGTTTGAAAACAATACATGGAAATGCAAATGGTAAAACAATAAAATGAAAACAAGTTTTTTGAAGCACATTAAAAAAGTATAAACTTTACGTAGTTATAGGCAAGTAATTTGAATCAAAATCGTACTAAATTTGTATATTATCAAATATCTCAATTAGACATAAACGCACACCATTCACTATCCTTGTTTATTACAACATCTACAGACTCCTTACTTACTTGTTGCTTCTTAGTTATCTTTTTATCACAGTACCCATGAATTCTAACTTGTCGATACAAAAATTCAGTAGTCATTATTTCGGGGACAAACATCTTTCTACTCTTAAACAAATTTGCATCCTCCGGCCCCCAATAAGGTCTCGGTACTATTAATTTACGAATAGACCCACGGTGAGTCCTTGTATAAATACATCGGAATAACATTCCACACACTAAAATACTAAAGTATATACCAAATATTGAATAAAGCAATATAAAATCAACTCGCGTATTCAAACTTGGCAGTTCATATGATTGATCGTATTCTAGAATATAAAATGAATGCCATTTACTGATAATACAACATATTAATAACAGTGGGTTTAATAGCCATGTCAGTTTCCAAAAGTAGCTTGCTTTAATACCAATCATGAAAATAATATCTACATTATGATTTTTAAATCCGTAAAACCAATACAAAGCTATGGAGAAGAAGAAATTGTTAACCAATTGAATCATTTCTGTTGCATCTGTCAAAACCGCCGCCAAATCTGAATTCAAAAATGGCCAGGACAAAACACTAATAGAAAAAATTACTAAGATACAGGATAATTTTCTATAACGCTGTGCAATATCCGTTTTGAGCAATAAATCTCCAAGGAAAAAATGCAATGTCCACAAATTAGTGAACAAACAAAAGAATATTGCAGAAAACCAACAAAATGTCCAAATAGAAATCCCATCAAAGTAAGTCAGTATCTCCGATATTGATGCAAATTGTATGAAAAATACACTGCTCCCAATTTCTATTACATTCTCTTCTTTGCCGTGGAAATATGATACAGTTTTCATTCCACCGAAAACAATCAGTGAAAACATGATAGATACTAATAAAGACATTAAGGACGTGCAAATAGAGGTCATTGTTGCTGGACTTCGGAACGGTGCATCGTGTGACAAAAATATTATCATTCCAGTACCAGTACCCAAACATAACGCACCTCTAACCATTGACCGTAAACAGCAAATTGTATCTATATTAGTCCAACCCATAGTAGATGATGTTGAGTACCAAGATCCATTCATAGACATAGCCACACAACACAAAACTAATATTACCGTACAAATGTAGAACGCCAGAATCTTAATAACTACTTGAATAAACTTTTCTTTCCTTATTGATAACACAAACAATAATAAACTAATTGTAGTGCTTGCAATTATTTGTTTCCAAGGAAAAAAGTTATACGGTCTATTTTTCGTGTTGTGACTGCCGATTTCACGTTCGAAAAACCAGTTGCTTGCCGTCTTCATACCGCAGTCGTCATTGAATAATATTTGAGCTTCTATACAATGTTGAAATATTGATACATTTATTCTCTTCACCATACATTTTGTATTGTTGAAATCATCACATAAAAACCACGGTGGTGGATCAAAAGCGGAATAGAATGTGTATACTAAATACCAGGATGCCAGGACCATTACGTAGATAGTTTTTAACATAACCAGAAAAAACGTTCCGTAACCAACGTATCGAAAAATGGGAAAGAAGTTCCACATTGTCAATATATTGCAGTTAGTGTATTGAGCGATGCATATTTCGGAATAAACTAATGGTATTCCGATGAAAATTACTGCCAATGTTTGTATAGCAGCGTGTAGGTAGAGGCCGTTATGGGAGACTTCAGCTGGAGAATTCATTAACGAGACTTCATTCATCATCCATACCCATATTATTAGACTGTATGTTCCACCAGTATTCCATCTATATTTGTATTCACTATCAGATTTCTTTTCTTCGTCACTTTCAGTATCAACAGCCATTTTAAAATTTTTGTTTAGAAAAAATACGGAACCAACTAGATTTGTGAAATATCAAATAATTGGTTACGTCGAAAGTGTGTGTACATGAATAGCGGTCAGCTGTCAATTTGTACGTATTAACGGGTATTAAATTGCAATTAGAGTAAACATTGGGGAGATAAAGTGAATTAAGCCACGCAGCGAGGGACGCAGCGGGTAATGATTCGTGCATGGTGCACCTAAATTATTGCGCTCGGATGTAATTTATACGCGGGTCTGATAACGGCATAAATCGTGAGCGCCGACAGTGCAGCGAGCTTCGATGTCGACGGTGACGCAGCATGACGCCACTTGACACAATACTGGTTCAATATAACCTTCCTTGTTTTATTTTATGCTATTAGATAAACAACTAATATGTGTTATGTATAGTTAGTGAGTACTTTATAGACAGAAGTTATTTTAAGAAAATAATCAATATTGTTTATTTTCCCGGTGGTACTTACAAACACCGTGCGTAGACGTTACGGGCAGTTAGGTTGAGTCTAAAAAGCTCACAGCTGGATAAATAAAAATCGACCCATTTACTTATAACCAGATGTAGTACGACAAAAGCATGAGAGGTGATGAAGTTTGTTTAAGAACACATTTCGTTAAACTAAAAACATTTTATCGACACGACATGTTTCGAACTAAAATTAAAATAATAGGACATTTCATTTTAGATTGCATATTTGGAAGTGGTGGTTCCTCCTGATTTCATACCAGACGAGACATCTGGTGACATGATGATACCTGAAGGCGGTATCGCCCGGTTATCGTGCAAGGCACGAGGCACGCCGGACCCTCGCATAATGTGGCGAAGGGAAGACGGAGCGGACATTGTGATTAGGGACCCTAATGGGGGGAAAATAAAAGGTGCGCTTAATTAAGGCTGACAATTTATTTTCACTGAAACGTAAGGTCTCCGGTACGAGCAATAACTTTCTTGAATATTTTACGGAATTTTTGGTTTGTTTTTATATTGTAAGTTATAAATATTTTGAACGTATGGTATGAATAATGAGAAATTGTTAATACGTGTTTGATGTGTTCTAAATTTTTAAGAAAGAGCAAGTTTGGTTCTTTAAACGTTAGAAAAAATTGGTTAAATCTACGAATAAATTGGATATGCACAAAATACACAAGACCACATTGGTTATAATAACATATTTAATTAACATTTAGTCGATTAACAGTTTGTTTGTGCAAACAATTATGTTTTAAAACTATGTCCAGGTCAAATATTCAGCGATGAAGTATTGACGCTGTACAAGATTTCTCGTTCTGATATGGGAGTTTATCTTTGTATCGCAAGCAATGGTGTACCACCGTCGGTGAGCAAGAGGATATCATTGAAAGTATTGTGTAAGTAAATCATTCAATAAATATCCAGACAATTGTTTTTTTTCTTGGTTTTCTGGAACAATGGATAAACATAATTATTGTTGTAACTGTTCCTTATAAATGGATATAGAAAACCTAGACACAAAAGTTCAATCATGCACACAAATGCTTTTGTTTACTTAACAGGTATCAAACGCCCACCTTTTGGTATAAAAGCCAGTACATAGAGTCAGCAGATAAACAATGGAAAGAAACTGACTCATAAATCATTAAAAAAAAACAAGCGTACCTAATTATCGTTTTGTAATTAAGCAAACAGTTCCTATCTTTCATGTATCAAAATCGAAACGTAACGAAACATCTGTTTTACACATTCGTGCCTATTACAAGAATAATATCAAACGAAAATATACAATTGAGCTCCGAAGTGTTTTTTCTGCACAATTTATATAGGGAAGGTCCTTTCAACGAAATAGGCCCACCCGAAATTCGGTGTAATTGTTGTTTATCTCGACAACTTTCAGAGGTTTCTTGTTATTAATGATATTATTTAATGTCAGCGACTAGTATAGCATTTAATTATTTTCTGGCCGTGTTTGTGTCTTCGCGTCAAGTCGAGCGGACAGTTTGCTTTTATGCAAGATTTAACATTATTAGTTCGACCCAACCGTTTGGAATTTCCTCTTTGGAACTTTATTTCTTATTTAGGGATCTTGTTTTGTAAACAATATATTGTTTGTATCGTTAAGAGTTCAGTTAATAAACTAATTCAGCCTTATTAGCGTCGAAAGTTTAGCACTAAAAGACTGCTCATATTACTAAACTTGCTTTAAGGACAAACAATAATGGTTAATCGAATGGAAAAAACGTCCAATTAATGCTCATCGTTCAAAATCGTACATTCTTGATGTTTGCAAAACAGGAGCCACCCTAAACTAAATTGGTGGTGAACACATCGTATTGATTGATAACTCCATTGAATATAACTATAACTGGATATTATTATTTTATCTTCTGAGGTCTTATATAGAAGAAAAATCATTTGACCCCCTCAAATTCTAATAACCATTCTGTTCAACAGTTCCTCCGATGATCCAAGTACCAAATCAGCTGATGGGTGCACCCCTCGGCACGGACGTCACCCTTGAATGCTACGTCGAAGTGTCACCCAAGTCTGTCAACTACTGGGTCAAGGATTTCAGTGAGTAAACATATTTATATTTCTTTACTTAAGTATACCACAAAAAACTCAGGAAAATATATTTATATATTTTTTTAAACTTTCATGTTACATTCAAAAACAACAGTCTTCTCAATCTGCTCGCTACGACCGTAATCTGATCGAAATATTGAGATAATAACGTTATACAATTTTGTAAGCAATTAAATATTTAATAAAATACGCCACTAAGGAATTACACAAAAAATACTTAAGACAGTACACTGTAGTTTCATAAGAAGCACTAAAATAACTTATAAAAAATACACGTGGGCATCACCCACGTAAAAGTTATTTCATAAGTATTTTCAAATTAACCTTAAGTTAAAGTTAAGTTATTATATCATGTATTTACATCACCAAGAGCTCCTTTATATTTCATAAAATATGACGTAATTGTTAAACTTTTTAAAATAACAAACTTTTGACTTATTTTTATGGTTGTTACGATTTATTTAAGTTAGTACTTTAAAGACGGGAGACACTTGTTTTGTTGTTATATTTTAAGACTATAGTTGATATTTACAAATTGAAATATTGCCATTCTGAAGCTGCAACAAGATCTCGGCATCTTTAAGGCTCGAACTTAAATCATTTAAAATATCAAATTGAGCTTTTTTAAAATTATTCTCTGTAGAAAACTGGGACTGCATGTATGCATTTTTTTCATTTTCGATTACAAAGGAATGGGGTAAAATGGGACTAACCCAAAAAACGGGTTACAACTATTTTGAAATCAGTTGCTATTTATTTGTATTTCGTATGCAAATGGTCTCACCGTGACCATCACACGAACTACGCTACAGTGACACAACACCGCTAAACCATTATTTCCGACCGCAAAACTTCCAAAAGTATTATGATTGTTTTATTTTGACTTGAACCACAAAATACCACAAAACTGGCACAAATTCTATGCGATACAACACTCATATAATAAAAAGGGACAACGTTACTATCAAAACTTTGCGATAAAGGCATCTTGTATCGCTAAAAGTTGAATAATGCCGTCTTTGACGAAACGATGGAACCGTTGAGAAGTAGCGGTAAGCCCAGTATCGTGTCCGGGAGAGTTTAGCACTCCCTTGAGACAGTACCCGTACTGTGAAACACGCGAATCGCTCTTAAACCACTAAGTTTAATCGCAACTTCTGAAGTAACAGTAATTTCGGCCGGAATTGACTATAATAAGGACATTCATTGGAGGATAATGTTTTTTTAACTGTTCAAAGTGTTTGCTAATTTGTGTACTTATAAATAATTAATATGACATAAATCTTATTGATGTTTATAATTAGTTTCGTAATCATTTTATCCAGAGTTTAGAGACAAGTCCTCCAAAGAGACATTTCTGTCGGTCTTAAGATATCTTAATCCACTTGGACTATAGGATCTTTGTTATTATTTTCTGATTTATTTCTAACAAGCTTTTTACTGTTTCCATAAACGTCTCATTGTTCTTTTGTAGTACGTCATACCTCTAGGTCTTGATATTCCATTTTTTCATCTTTAGCTTATTTTTTATATTTTCTTCTTGATAACATATTTGTTTTACCCCTATCAAACTTAAAAAGAGGAAAAAGTATGAACATGGCTTGAAAACTCCCTGAAAAAGGGTAGGTCATGTAACAATTAGTTGAAATATGACTGCCTGATTTGGTATAAGTACATTTAAATTAAAATAATCTGCAGCTCTTGTAATATAGTCCGTTTTATTATGAGTTCAATTCAAATATAAAACTGAACAATAAAATGTTTGTCTGGTATTTTTACGATTCAGTGTTTACTTATTATTATGTCCGTCAATATCCTTTGAAATATTAATGATTGATTGCTCTGTTCAACTCCCTGTATTATGGATACGATTCCGATTTTGCAGCGTAATATTTTTGTAAGATTTAAAAAAAGAATCCTGATTTGTTATAATGTTTGTCGAATTTTAAATATTTTTTTACCGCCGTTATATGAAAAACTAACAATATAAAACTATACGGTACATCTATAAAAGTTTCTAATAATAACATACTTTAATACATTTACAAAAGCGTTACATACTAACACTAAATGACATATTCTTCTATCGAGCTTTAGAGCTGTAGCTCTAAAGTAAAGACAGTATTCCTAGTTCTCTGAATAAATCCGAACAATTCTTTTCTTACTCAATTTATTCTTTAAAAACCCATTTATTCGAAAGTGAAACATTTTTCTTCATTTCTGCGTCCATATTTCCTTGGGCATGTAATTAAAAAATTTTGGCACCAGCCATACTGGGCGGGTAACGCTTGCAAGTAATGAGATATTAAGTTTTAATTTACGATTGAGACGGGTTTTAGTCTCAAGAAAATTGACCTATTGTGGTGAAATAAGACAATGCTCATTTGTTCCGAGTGAGTGGACCGGCCTTTATGGCTCGCACACAGACCGTCCAACAATGCCTTCATAATTTATATCTTACGGATGCTAGATATTGCCTAAGCTATTCACTTTTATAATTCAATGTTTCAAAATGATTAAGAATTAATATTACCTAATTTGTTAATTACTTCGTCTGAACTCAATGTGTCAGTTATAATTACGTAAGAAAATATAAAAGAAAATATTATGAAAAAATATTACTTTCTAATAAATAGCCTTTTAGGAGATAAAATTTGTGTATAATTAAAATTATTCAGACATTTAAAATACAATTACCAAAATCCCGAAAAGTAAACTGGACTTACCTACGCCGAAGAAACTACAAAGCACAAATTAGAAGACAATAAAATTGTTAAGCGATGTATTATTAAAATATTCATACTCCTGCTCAGTAAAATAATATAAACGCATTTCCTGATTAGCCTTGCTTATTTTAAGTTCTAGTGACTTTGAAAGCTGCAAACTAAGTTGGTACAACTGAGCAAATATTCTGCACTAAGTTAAACTAAGCTCCTGGTAACTACTGGACCGATCAACGTGATTTGGTATCTTATGCACCGCTTACAAGGTATTTGGTATTGACAACTTGGAGATGTATAGTCTAACTACGTATAAAGCTTGGAAATTATTAAGGTTTAGATGTTTAACATTAGTTATAGACGCCAATATGTTTGTTATTTATTAATATTATCGAATTATTGGACCGATTAAGGTGAAATTTGATACAGATGTTTGAGAAAAAAACAGGTTAAACATAGTATAATTTTGAGTCGAAACACTCACTGGATTGGGATAAATCTATCGATAACAACAAGGCAACTATTAATAATTTTCCGAGTACAGACACTGATCTGAATAATTTTAAACTTTATTAACGAGCAGTTGAACATTATTTTCCCAAACTCCAGTTTATTCTATAACATAGTTTCAAAAGGTAATATGTGCTCGCGACACATTAAACGAATCAATTTGAAAATTGACGAACCTTTTCATTTCGAGACTGTACTGTACGTATGGATAGCATGAAAGTAGCATTCGCATAAAAAAATAAGGACCAAAATAAATATACTACCTTATCCTGTTTACCTCGCAAAGTAAATAATACAATTTCCAATGTACCGAGACCTATTACGATACTTAGGAACAAAACAATAATACAGAAAAACAACAACACGATACAAAAACTCAATTAACTTTCAAAGTAGCGGAATAAAATTGATTTACTGTCAAAACCAGGACACCTGTTGATGTAAACGTCTGTTTCATATCCGTTATACAAAGGGCTTGTCAGAAAGGGTCTTAAAGTTAACATACCATCTTCGGAATACATACATACTTAAGAGGCGATGGTTTATTGACGATATTGCTTGAGATATATGAACAAAAATGTTATGTTGGCCTAAATGGAGTAAGAAAGAATAAAGACTGCAGCACTCAGAGACGTTTAACGGATATTTAAACTATTACTAAGTGAAGATGGCAAATGAATACCTCTCTGAGCCGGCTAAAGATTAATTAGTGGGCCTAATGCACTATTAACTTTAAGTGATGGTCATATCGTACTTAACTCATTAAGTATTCTTTTTCTATCTATTATATACTAGACATGACCTCTAGATAAAAAAGATCTCTATCATCATCCACATGATGACGAAAACGTACTACAGTAAGAAATAATAATTCAATAAAAAGACACGTCCTGTCGTCATTTTTGTAAATGCGCTTAAATTAGAAATACCCTGTCTATATTAAATAAATGAATCTTTCTCCGGTTCAGAAAATTCGACATAAGTAATCAGAAAGTCAAGAGGTAACATAACCCCAAAGGATTATTCAAGAATAACCTTCGTTTATTTAACTGATGAACGCATATTTTATTCATATATCTCAACGAATGTGAATGTTAGAAAATCTCTTCATTGTTTGGTATGCATAACACGGTACTTTATGAGTCTAAAATAAAGGATTTTGTGATATTTAAATACTTTTCTACGTATGGTCTGTAGTTGAATCGGCTTTCATTTTACGAAATATTTTAGCAATTGTTGTTTCTATTGAGATGAAATAATGTTTGTTTTTGTAGCATTTATTGTACTATGATTGAATGTTTTTATGTTAGAACTTCACGTAAGGGTTGGCATAGGTTTGTTTACTTCTTGTTACAAGCAGAGTTCAAAAGAACGAGCAAAGAGGACCCTGTTTTCTAAGTAAGACTTATTTTGGTTAGATTTTTTTTATAGTTTTTAATGAACTGACAATTTAAAAATACCTTACAATTATTAATCAAATAACATAAAGAAAATAAGTTGTTACAAAGAAAAAAACTTCAGCCAAAATTTAGACAATTTAATACCATAATTTTGAATATTATATAAAAGATTGAACATGATTTCACAGCTTCCTATTGCCATTAAATTCCAATAATCCTTCCGGTGAGTTGTCACATAAGTCACGTGAGTTTAGGATCGTAATACCGCCGCACAAACCCAAATGCACTTTAATAACATCGGAAACTAGAAACACTACCTCGGAGGAATCATAATAAACCCAAGTTATATCTCTGCGAAATCCATTAACACATTGTTCTACTGTAAATAAACTCAGTAACTAAAATGTAACAAAAACTATAACTTCAGTTTAATTCTACTTTCGAGATTAAAGTATTAATAACGAACTACGAGTAGTAGTTCTGCTGTATTTTGCTATTTGAAGTTCTTAGGATATATAGCTATTTTTGCTTAATTAGACACCAATTTACTTACTTACTTTGGAGGTTATTTTCGTGTGTGATTTTATGTATTCGTTGATGATATGTGTTTTTATAAAATAGACTGTACTAAATAATAAATAAAAGCGAGTATCATTTGTACGTTACCCAGAATAATTAAGTAAAAAATCAATAAAACTAATAACACTTCTCAGTTCTCCGACATAATAAACCTGAACTTAAATTGAAACAGTCTACCACTTAGAGACTTCCAAAAACCACTTTCTTATAAAATAACTGAGTACTGTGATATTCTAAAATGAGCCTTATAGCTTTGAGCTGTAATGAGGTGGATTGAGCCGCGGTATTACTTCGCAAGCTTCACCAAGCGCTCCGCAAACTTCACCATTCGACAGTTGTCGCGCCAAATTTACGGGTTAATTTTCAATGGTACCAGTTTTAGCTTCTGGGAATTTTAAGTTCCACATTACACTTGGTTTTCATTTCAGTCTGAGATATTTATATTGTAATACTTCAGTACAGTTTCTTTGTTACAAAAACTGTTCGAATACTTCTTTTTAACAAGAACATTGTTATAAGTTTTGAGGACATTCTCTCTTTTATGTAAAGTTGTATAAAATTCCGTTTACTAAAAGTCATTTGCTTATAGTTTGTTTGAGAAAAGATATGTATTTATAAGTTATCTACTTAATGAATAATATTGAAAATATTTAATTTAATGCAATACATTATTTATTCAAATTTTTATGTTTTTTTAATTCGTACTTTTATCACATTTGCGTATTAATAATCTTTGCATTGATGTGTTTTTGTGCAAAACTGAACTTTAATTACATAAGGATCTATACATTTTTGACCGTAATTAATTGCTCTATCGACAGGCATGACTCAATATTTTCCTTAACATGTTTTTCACTGAAATCTTGATCTTCAACTCGGGCGTGAAAATGTTTTTAGCAAATTATGTAACACATCTGCTGACATGGATTTCTGGTGACAATACGAATGACGGTTCCCTAATACAAATGGCTGGAGCCACGTCAGGGCTCTCGAGGGGTTCGCTTTCCGTGAAGTGTGACGCATTACTTTAACAGACGAATTTTTAAAGAGTCAGTTCTGTAACGACAGCATAAATTTCATATTATTTTTATTTGAACGTTCCAAATGACAGAGTAGTCACCATTCCGGTTATTAATTTATTTACATAATTTATAAGACATCCCATCAGAGTACATATTAATGTCGTATTCAATTGAATATATATACTTATACTATATTAAGCACAATTCCTATATTTGATTACCATGCGAGTTCAAAATTTATATAATCCAGAAATATTTGACTCAGTCTGGGAGTGTGTATGATTGTATGCGTAGTTTCTGAAACTTTTGAGACAGGTAACAAACGTGTCTAAAAGTCAGTTTCTCCAAGTATATTCTTCATGTACTTTTTTATCTTAATTTTTTCAGCAAATATAAATCGACAATATTTTTCTATAAAAACAAATATTACATATCAGATTGAAACTGTTATTGTTCATAAACATTTCCTTTGAAACAACATGTATTTTACTGAGTTTACAGTTAGTTTTCCTCATGCTTATTTTTTTCCTTTTCAAGTTTTTTTATGGTAGTAATACCTTGTGGTGGTCCTTATTTTATTCACTATCTCAATTTCCCTGAGTTCCATAGATAAGAATTTTAGCTGGGACCTTTTTTATCTATTTAAGTAACTTTGCGATCATGTCGTATAATATCATGTTACTAAATTGTGTTCTTACCATATTCATTTATGTTCGGTAATCATAATATTATATGGAACACGCTTATTTAAAATTACTGTGGAATTACTTTTCATATAGTTTTATCTTAAAGACAAACTAAACATAGCCTACGATTTTACTTTACTGTAAAGTATCTATCTATGAAAACATGACGTCGTTGCTTCCTTACTTTTTAAATAAAACATAGAGCACAGAAAAACGACATAAACACACACACATAATATCAAGATCTCAATTTCCCATAACCGTTAACTGTAAACTATTGTCAAACACAAAATAATTTCATTAGTTAACATGGTTCCAAAGCTTTGGGTACCTTGAGAGTATTGCATTGCTGCAAGTCCATTACGTGGAGCGGTCTACAACGACGCCGGCGTCCCCTGGGAGAACGAGTAATAGTCATAATAATGTCGGTACAATAGATGCTACAGTTGTTTCTTACACCCCTTTATATTGATAAGATTAAGCTTGATTTTGTTTGAAAAACAATTTTATTTGTGACTGTTTTGTAGATTGTGTATTTAAGATTGGGAAAAAATGAATCTGTGTGTGAATACTCATAAAATATTTGTTTCTTTAAAGTGCTAACGCTGGCAGTACTAATCCGATTAGATTTTTCTTTGCTCGTTTATTAAGGAAAGTTATAGGAACACTGGCGTGGTATACAACATTGTTACTCTACTATCGTCGCAATAAAAACTGTAACAGTTTCTAAAGCTAATTATTATAATGCATTAAAGTAGAAACTTGTTTTGCGTGTACGTTATGATCCGTGGAGGAGCGTCGGCCATTGTCGCCGGGTTGTGGCGGGTTTCGGCGAACAGAGCCCTTTGTTGTGCGAGTAACTTGTGCCGAGTGACTGGCGCTTTCACTCCGGCCCATTGCGAAAACCAACCCGAAACAGCACGGGATCGTCATTTTCGTTTGTCATCAATCTATGTTAGGGCGGCTGACATGTAAGTGTTAATTAAGCAGGCCTCACTCGAGCGTAATTAAGAGTGTTACAGTGTTATTTTAGACATTAATTGAGATGAAATTTCTTGTTATAATGAAACGAGCCGGGGGAGGCGCGGGATCGTCGAGTAATTTTGTTCGAAGGCCATCTTCGCCGCACGTCGTAAAGCCGAAGTACACTGGAGAGTAAACAAACCAAAGTTTTGATCGAAATGAAGATTAGGAAAGGCGTTACTGGTGTTATCGTTTCCTTATAAAGTTCATAGCGGGAGAAGTCTGAGATATTAATGCGCTTTTAAACGGCGCCCGTACGTGGAACATTGAAAAGTCTTTTGAAGTATTTTATTGGTTGTAATAAAACAGTTATGAATGGGTTGTATAACAAGGCGTCGGTAGTGTTCTCGAAAGAAGGCTAGTCACTTTATCATTTGCGGACAACAGGCACTAGAGGCTTACGTGGCTCTGAGTGCGGCGAGCGACACTTTTGTGCCGCAATGTAGGGATTGTTTGGGCCACGTTTAAAAAGGGGTCTCTGCCAGGAAATGTTGGTGATTTGGTGCTTCTTGAAAAATATCGTTTCCCCCACCGCGGACTATTGTGACTGACAGCTGAGACATTGTCTGCCTTATCTTGTAACCTAGTTGCTAGACTTTATAGCCTTCATTTTGAATACAATTCTACATTTTGTTGAAAATATGCAACGTTAATTTTGAATGTAAAAATTTAAATACATGTAATTCTCTACATTTAAATAATATAAATGAATTTAAATGATTAAATTCATGACGATTTTTAGTATCTGTTTTTTATTAAATAGTTAATACTTACTGTGTTTGAATCGATTAATAGTTATTTATGGTACAAGCGAGGTAAGTTGGTGATTACTTCCGAGGCGCTATTGAGGCCCGAGCCGTCAGGCGAGGGTCTGAAGATAGCCGAGGATAGTAAACATCAATACACGCGTGTACCATACAACGTTTTTCAACACACTTGCGAAAAAAAAAAACGAATGAATGAATGAATGGAATCGACCATAGACCTACCAAAAGTAAGGCAACATAGTTGAAGTTTGTTTTTAAAATGTATAGGTACGATTTTTTTTGGTATCGAAACTTTCTTAAAACTAAACAATTAAAAAAAAACTATAGCTCACTAGTGAATCAAGCGTGTCATTATTCAACTGTTTTTGCACAAATAAGAGCCCCTTTATGAGCAAGTGTGTTGAAAAAGCTTTTTTCCTATTTTCACTATTTCATAATTAAATATCTTCTTTTAGATGAGATGGTGATATCTTCAAACAAGTACGAAGTAGAGAATACGGTGATCAGTTCGTTCGAGACTCGCATGGCGTTGACTGTGAGGAAACTATCGGAATCCGATGTGGGTGTCTACCGGTGCGTCGCGAAGAACTCTCTTGGGGAAGTCGATAGCATCATCAGGCTTTATGGTGAGATATATTATATTGGTTATAAATATTATGCCACGGTTTTGTCCTAGTATTCATAGGGTTTCATAGAGTAAATTATAGCCTATGTTATTCAGTGACGTAGGAACTCACAACAAAAATAATTATTATTTTGAAGTTAAATAGCCTTAGTTAGTGGCCGCCATCAAAATTGATGGGGATAAAACTATAGGAAAACTTAGTGATGATGTAGCTATTCATTAGTGAACAAATTTTGTCAATCGATCTGGTAGTTTTTGAGTAGGTACTTATACTTTATGCATTTCAAACAAAAATAAATATGCATATTTCATATTATTGTATATATATGAAAATAAAAATACTTATTACATAAATTTTCAATATTATTAATGAACTAAAGAACTCCTAATACAATTAAGATATTCTCCTAATCTCTTTAGATATCTCTCTCACAATAGATTATCTCGTAAGAGCAAAACCGCTAATAGTACACATGTCGAGTACAATACGTACATTGTAACGACTTTAATGCCAACAAAACTACTAGGAAACGAGCAAGCAGACTTGTTAAAGTAATGCAGTCGTTATCATTATTGTAATTGAGTTGAATATTGTCTGTTATTCCTTGACTTTTTAAGTTAAAATGGTGTTTTTATCCTGATTTTTGAGATAGTCAATGAATTTATGCAGTTCCATCTTATCAAATCAGTAAGTACTCTCAAGACTCTTTTGATTTTCTTTATGACGTAAATGGAGAAGTTTTGTCAACTAATCGTTTCAACACGAATGGATTCGCAGTTCTTAATACGATTCAGAACGTCAGTCAAGCATTGATTCTTCCTAAACCCATTAGCGATGATTTCCATGAACTTTTACCACCATTTTCTATCACAGAAATCCCTGGCCCAGAAACAGAAGACCCCAGTTCTTTCATCAATGAAAACGAGAACACCACACCTTCAGAAGAACCAGACAATCAATACGTACCAGCCGAGAAGTCGGACGATGAAGATGATAGAGATCCCGTTACAGAATCGGAGAAATCAACAAATAGAATATCAAACATTACTAGAAACAGAACCAGTTATGTACCCACAATCGCTTCACACGAACTCAGCAACAAAGTTCGCAAAATTATTAACAAATTTGAAATAGGAGATGGTGAGTTCAGCCCGAATAGTAGTTTTGTATCGCGTTACTCTGTGTTAGTTCACATTTCAACTGTTGCGGTTTTAGTTTGTATTTATATTCAGGGATTAACGTAAAAATACTGTTCTATTTTTAAATGAAAGTTCGTTTAGGAATTTTTTTAATTGTTTCTTTTTTTATGAACAGCCAGTTACTTTAAATATTGAAAAATTAATCTTGTGATTTGATTCAAGTGTAATATTTGTAGATATTAAATAAATATTTCTTGCTTAAATTATGTTTGCATAAAGTGTGTTGATACTTTACATGTTAACTTTTTCAAGTAGATAGTTTTTTATCAAAATGATCTGTAAATATAATGTAATTTATGGTTAACTCTAAATATTATAATAAATGTTGAATCAAATATAATGTAAATATTTCAAAACTTGAAAATACTAGTTACTCATGTTCCAAAGATCAAAAATATTCTTAAATAATAAGTTCTTGTAAGCATAATGGACCATAATAATGTTATAATAATTGTGTATCAAATTATCTAGAAAGGAAATGTTAAAATAAAAATTTCTTGACATTAGTTACACTTCTCTTTATTGGACCAACGAGAAAACATTTTAGGTAGAAATGTTACAAAACGAGCAGTTCGATTCACATAAAAAACTGAAGCTAAATTGTAGCGACTTAAAGAAAGACATGTTTATGTTAATTAATATGAATATTATTAATTAAATTTTGTATTTGATGCAGAAAATAGTTATAAAAAATCGAATTGCGTACCATCCACGTATACTCGTACATACTAACATCTAAAAACAGTATCTGTTTTTGAGCAATTCTTATCAACTGCGCAGTGCTGCCCAAAACTGCATGAGACAGTATTTTGCTCATCACTCGAAAACATAGTTTTAAATCTTTACCAATATTACTACACATATAATAATCGTTTACTCTAATTATTCTAATCTAAATAATACATTCCATCACGCAGTGTCAATAATACATAACCGTGCGGGGTGAATATTTGTGTGAACCACAAATGTTTATCTGTCTGGGTGTGTGTGAATGAGTGTGTGCGTAGTTTCTGATACCCTAGATACAAGCTTCGAGAGGGGTCAGTTACTATAATGAGATGATGTAGTGAATAATTATGTTATGTTAAAGGGGTACAGTTTTGATAAATCAGGGGGATCAAATCTAGGGGAGCCAAAGTCAAATTTTCCTTGAGTGTATCAAAGTGTACACTGTAACTCAAAGTCCTGTAAAATATATAAATTTTAGAAATTACCCAATTTAAATTAATATTTAATGGATTGGATTGGAAATCTTTTAATCATACGAACGCTAAGCGCTTGTAAACATAATTAATCGAACATTTTGTAATGGACGTAAAATTGTTATTGATGAGATGTTTCCTACATGAAAATTAATATCCGATTGAAGTAATATTAACAGTTTGTAACGTAAAAGTGTTATAAATTGGACTATAACGCTACATTGGGTTGTAATATTTATGATATATTTTGCTTTTTTGGGATGAATTTGTAAATATTAATTTTTGAATTAATCAATTTTTCATTGTAATGCGCTTTAACCATCTTTCAAACAAAGTATCATCAAATTATAAAAAGCTTTCTTTGATATTCCACTGTTTGTATTGTAAAAGAAAAGATATTTTTACTAAAAATAATGCTGGTAAACCGCGATGTACTTACCTATAGCTAATATTTGATAATAAGAAGATGTTTCCTATTTATTTTTACCCATTTATTTTGAACCATAAATTGTGTAATAAATACACAAACTTATTTAAATTAATTACAATTTTAACTGATCCATTACTGTAATTAATAAATTTCCAGGAAATCGTTGCTAATTGTAATCAAATACGATGAGTGAAAAGTGTTTACTTAAGTGAAAATGTCGAGTTACTTTAACTTCGTGAAATAAACAAATAATTATTGAATTTCCGTGGAAATATTAAATTATTTACAACTAATTTATAATATAAGCATGTTGGTGATCTCAACCAGAGCCATGTTTGTTAAATAGTAAACATAATATGTGGCTCTATATAGACATGTATGGCTTGACTTCAGAACCGCGTGGCAGAGATGCATATTCCATTAGTTCATCGACGTTCTATAAATAAGTTGTATTAAATAATAATAAAAAAATGTTTTATTTAAATATTGACTTGAAAATACTCCAGTTACAAGCAAAATATACTTAGTAAGAATGGTTAACAAGACACATTACTAATAAGTTTCTTCTGAAATATATATAAAATGTTATGTAAATTATGTTCTTAATTTAAGGTATCTTATATATTATAGTAATTATGGAAAGGGCTCTATCAACCCCAAGTAGACTACATAACTTTACCCAAAGTATAGCCAAGGCTTAATGATGTCATAAAATTTAATATGTATAAAATTGGTACGTCTAATATTAAATTAAGTTTCTACCTTATAAAATAAGGATCGTAATTGTTAATGGACTTTAATTGTGAAGATTAAAGAATGTGATTAAAATATTGTTCTTTTTTCAAAATTCCTTGACAGACCTTATAAGACGTAAAAAGAAGTAACATAATCTTTATTACGTATTTACGTTATGAGATGATTTTGTAATTCCAAAAAATCTGCCACGTATAAATAAATGCATACATACATATTTTTTAAATTATAATATCAATGTTACAAGTAATAGAGCACTTATCATGCAGTGAATGATCATTCAAACAAAAAAAAACAGATGGATATCCTAGTCAAGTGAACAATATTATCAGTAAACAATACTCCTTACATAACGTTAAATTACGTACATTCCTAACAAGAAATTTGAACTTACACCGAGTTATTATTAAGAAAAAAGTGTTAAGTCTAACAAGTTGAAGGCTGCGGTTTCCAAGTTTTGATTCCTATGTGGCGGATTATTCCTCTTCGCTCATCTTCATTATACAGAAGTTTGCGATCTTCACACGCTGCGAACACTCCAACCTGTATTGTTTTGTTGCTATATATGCAAATAAGCTACGCGAAGTTGGGAAACAAAATAAACTTTTTGGTTACACAGTTGTTGGCTTAGTCGGTATGACTGTATTATTTTAACACGACTGTGTTGAACCCAAAATGAGGATTTTTGATGTGATTTTTATACGATGTTTTCTTTACGTTGTTTTTCTTTTTTTGCGATAGAATAACGAAGTGAATTAATATTTGATTTTTTTCGTAAAACATTTAAACAATTGTGCGGTATTTATCATATGCCTGCTTTCTGCTAATAATATTTCTTTAAATTCAAAAGTTTATGAACATCGTCAATCTTTGACGTCAAAACTACTGGACCAATTCAGGTGAACTGTCATAGAGAATAAACCCCCACTTTATCTAAAATCTCCAAGGAATTAATATTTACTTGTATGGTAAATTTTTCATAAATCGTAGGTAAATGTTTGAGCATTCCACCATGGACGTCAAATAATACAATCATCATTCTTATGCAAGGATGCTATCCAAAGGCAACTGTAATGTGATTGTTTTTATCAAAGAAGGTAGTTTATGATATAATCATTTGAATAAATACTATAAAAGTTTTAACAATGGAATGTATGTAAAGGGCATAATCCTATCTGATTTTGAGTTTTGAGAGATTTGAGTCTATTGAATCTTTGTCATGACTTTGTATACAACATTAGCTAATCTCGACTGTTATAATATTATTATAATTATTTCAACTCTTTTATACTTTAAACGATTCCACTTAGCAACTCGCACCATAAGGTGGCTAGGCAGATGGTCATGGTTAATTAAAACTCGACTGAATCCCCGGCTGTAAATTTTGCGTTTTCCACATTTTTTTAGGGAACTTTTCGACAGTACATCCAGTTTTGTTTATTTATGAGCTTTGGCTACAGCCGACGGACGGGAGGCTGGCCAACAATATTTTCACATTAATGTTTGCCATTTTTTGCGATACCAATTTACGAACATCAACGCGCGACCTCGTATCCCATTGTTTAGAGCTGTCTTTCAAAATATTGGTTGACATCGTTCATTTGAATATGAATGAATTGATAATTTGATGTATGGAAACAGTGGTTCATTGATTTTTAACAACGGAAAGTATTGTTTTTAAATATTTGATGGTGAGTGCTTTTCATTCTTGGTACATCTGATATCGAACAATTTAATAACTACTTAATCGGTTTTAGAAACATAATGTCATGTGAAGAAACAATCATATATATTTTAAACTTCCTATAGAAACAATCGCCAATAAATAATACCACAATACTTTCTAACAACTCTATCTGGAAAGGTACACAACACGTCTTAATATCCAGTAGGTAGCGGCGAGAAAACAACTGGGGACAACCCGGTCTCAGTAACGAGAAAATAATCAATCTTCTGAGTCCACTTGGAAGCAATCAACAGTCTGTTATTGTGTCCGTCCAATTCGATAAAGGAACCGATATATCAAAGAAGTCCGCGGTTCAATTACTAGCCAACGCGCAACGCGCTATCTCTTAGACGCAGTTTGTACGAGAAATGAAAACGGGTGCAGGCCTACGAACGATGGCGTGTGTCAACAACAGCACTGCACTGTCGGAGTTAATCGATAGCAAAATACATAGACCAGATATGACATCAGTTAACATTTGGAATTCGATATCGTAATTGTTTCTTGTTAATACAGTTTATAGTTATGTAATTGTTTATGAGTTTATAGGTTTATGCTTTGTTCCGCTAGCATTTCTCTTCTTTCATTCATGGTTGTGACTTCTGAGAGAATACATATTCATTTCCAGATAGGACATAAGAATTAGTATTTAGGATACTATAACATGCAATTTATAAAATTGATTCAACAACTATTCAATGCTTTGTATTGATAGCAAAATATTGTGATTCCCTTCGAAAACGCTACATCCAAACAACATTTACACTCTGATAAACCTCAGTATATTAAAAATACATAATACCTGCTGTGAATTTAATCCTTATAAAAACATTCAAAATCCTATGAATTTTTAGGCACTTCAGATTTCATAGAAACCTCCATTTTTTATACTCAAAGCAAATCAAATAAATTCACACACTCTTATAGTAGTGGCTCACAGTCTTTTATTTCCATAAACACGGTGTCGTCGTGAAAGAACCGTAATGTATACTCGTACGAGGTGTGTGCTCATCTAATTTCGTAGGTGTCGTACGTTCGGGACGATATTAATACAATTATGTGTTAAAAGCCTCGTGTAGTGCCCCGGGCATCACTTTGAAAGCAAGGATATGCCTATTGAACTTTAATGGACATATCAAAGAGTTGATATTACCATAACGGTCGCAGTTTTAATGCATACCGTGAAATTTTATTGTTTATAAAATTCAATACACGTTGCAAGTTATGGTTAATTTATTTGTCGATGTTTTATAACACTATATATTTCTGTTATTTTTATTGAGTAATTGTATAATAATATACATAATTATGTGTCTATATTAACAAACTACTATAGTAAATTATGTAAAATTAAAATATTTAGACCTCATTTGATAGTCCATATTTCTTGTCGAATGTGAGCAAAAAGATCTTAGTGAGCACATTGTTACAGCCGATTTACAGACGAAGCCGTCGGCGGACGACTGTTATAATCTAATATGTAACATCACGTTTTTAATATATGAACCAACAAAAAAGTGACAGCGAAATTCTTGAAATTGATCTTATAAGATAGCATTTATTAACTCCATATTGATCGGTTCAAAAGTTGTACAAAAAAATACTAAAAAAAAGATTATTTCAAATTTCGAAGATACTAAAAAAATACTCTTGAACATTACGACCTCAATCTTGATCCAAAATTTTCCCAACGACTTCCTGACGTCATATCTTCCTTTTTCCAACGACAAATTCCTTAAAGATTTATTCAAAAATTAAATGAAGTGTACTCGTATTCGCTTTCAGTCTCCTTCTAGATTAAACCTCCTAATAAGGTTCTCGCGTTCATACCAAATTGTTTTAGTGTGTTTAACGGCCAATTTGAGCAAGTTCAAGCTCATTTTGTATACATAAAGAGAAATTAGGCAATTTGTTTCTTGTCCCTTTTTATTGGAACCTTTGTATAACATTATTTAGAACATTCATGGGGGAACTGATTTATTCGGTAAGAGAGATTTGATAGATTCTCTCACCCTCGCCGGTTCGAAGAAACAGTTTTTGTTACTCTTGTGCGTCGATTTACTTATGTAATAAAAGAAAATGGAAAGATAAGTGAGTAATTTTGTGTATGTATTGTTGTGTTTGGTTACTTTGTCGTTTAGTTAATAAGTTATGTATTTCTTAATATGTAATTACTGTTTTTATTACATAATCATAAGATATTTTAAAATGATGTAGACAAATGGTAATCACGCTGGTATTGCTGCAAGAGTTCATTCTTCGTACGAATTTGATTATGAATAAAAAAATATTAATTTAAATGTTTCACAAAATTAAAACCACGAATTAAATTTGTTGATTATAGTTATATTTCAAAACACTTTAATATTTCTATCAGTTCCAAAACTTTCTTCCAACTAAGTAAACGAAACCACAATTTTGAACAAAACCTTGTAAGCTCCAACCTGGCCATTCTCGAATCGAGTGCTCCAATTCATCGACACTGAACTAATGTGAGAAACAGAGCGGATCCCTGTTAAGTCCCAAACGAGCTCCCACTATGGTAACCCTAATTCTGACAGCTGCCTTTAATACAATATATGGTATCACTATTATAATTACCAGCTATTGTCGTATAAGCTGCTAGTCTATGCTGAAGCTTGACTTATGAAATTTAATTTAAAATCATTTGTATAGTTTTAAATGTCTATTGTATTCTAATAGTACTTTAAAGTTAATATTATAATTACAACTCCTAAAAGAAATTAAAAGAGCTTACAAAAATTATTATAATCACAAAAAAATCATTTAATTTCTAAAAACACTGTGTTTAAATTTTTAAATTTATTTTGAAATTAATTTATAAGTATTTGATGATATACTTTTATTACTACTTAAGTGATAAATCGGTCAAATGGTGTCGGAGTTTATTAACTATATGAATCAATCATTATTATTTTGTTATTTTTACCGTAACAATTTTCCCACTATACTCGTAGTAACATCACCACTGAGAGTCTTTATTTTCATATCTTACATACCATTATTAACTAACTATATTAAGGTTGCCATAGTCCGGAGGATTTTATTTAAATACTTACCTCCTTATAATACTGACCTCTTTTTTTAAGTTGATAAAAAAGGTAAGTATCTAGTTTATAAAATATAAGAAACAGCCCCAATTCCCCCATTGTAAGAACTTTAATAATAAAGTATTTTCCAAAACAATATTCTTTATAGCTTATAGCTACGTCTACTTTCAAGGAATGGATGACGAAATAATAAAAATATATCATTTTTATTGTCTAGGCTTTATTATATCCGAGATAACTATTAATACAGTAATTGAAATAAGAGATGAGTCGTAAAAACAAACAGGCAACCGTTAAAATTAATCGTGTTTGAGAAAGTTTAACGAAATGAAAATAATTGTTTTCATTTAAGATTTTTAACTACCTATAACAATTTTTACATGAGATAAATTGAGTTTTTTATGTCATATTTTGACGGGACAATTGTTTCGGTATTAAAGTTGCTTTTAATTATTATTTGATCGTTTGTTCTTCTCATTAAGTACACAATCGTAATTTTCACAGCGAAAATTGAGTATTTGGATTTCATTAAAATTCACTCAGATGATTTTACAATATAATGTTTTACGTTATTTATTACACATTAATCATAACATGTCTATTTAATCCAAATTGCGTTGACTTGCCAAAGTGAACTAGATATATTATATTAAGTAAAGCAGTTTTTTTATTTAATTAACAGTTTATTAAATGAAGAAGAAGTGTATTTTTGATTAAAAATATCGTGCTTATTATGGGTTAGTCCCATTTTACTCCACCAAAAAGTCCCAAGTTACTCCAAACAAAAATATTCTTTTTTAAAAATTTCAAAATAAGTTTCATTTTACTCCAAACTGTCAAACACTTTTGTTTATCAATATTTGGAACTACCATACTTTCAGTTTCACTTTACTCCACGCGTAATGTCACTTATGGATGAGATACAGTCAGACGCAAAAATCAAAAAGAAAAATAATACAAAGTTATAGATTTCCCATAGGCCGTGTTATTATTAAATGTAAACACATATTTATCTAATATAGAAGTATTAAATCAGAGGATATATTTTCTGTGTTTATTTTAAAATCAAGATGACTATTCAAGATGTCATTTCTTTCCTTTTGAGTGACACTGTAACTCAATAACATGCTATGTACAAGTTAAATAACACCTTGCGGTAGAATCATTGTTCATAAAACAGTACTATGTGGACAAAAGTACCAGGCAAACATGGGTTATTAGGAGTTTTACCTACAAATAGTCCTACTGCTGGTGAGGGTGGTACAGCCAAACAAAAAAGAAACGAAATTGCTCTGTTCAAATAAACATTATGTACAAGAAATTTTATAATAACCAATTTTAATTACCAGAAGAACAGAAATGTAGAAGAGGTCTTTACAATAAACTTTATTAAATTGATTCACAAAAGTAAATATTGGAGAATTTATTATTAGAAGTACCAGGAGAGCATATTCGCGCAAATTCTTACGAAAACCAAACACTCCAAACAGGTAATATGTTTCATGGGCGGGACTGTACTTTAGAAGTAAGAAATTCTTATTAAATTATATCTGGGTGCCGAAATGGGAACTAATCGCACTTAAATTTCCCATTTCGACATCTTCCTGGAATTTGGAATAAACCGCATAAAATGTTTTGTTAACTTTTCTATCCGACTGTACATCTCTTTTTGGAGTATCTTGGGACATAAAAATAAAAATCAATAAAATTATTCAAGTATCGATTGGAGTAAAGTGGGATATGAAAAATAATATATTATTTTTAATATTATTCTCTGGAGCAAACTGGGACTGCATGTATGCATTTTTTCATTTTCGATTTCAAAGGAATGGAGTAAAATGGGACTAACCCTTCAAGTATGTTTTCCGACATTCTGTTCTCTCCCTTTATTCTACTTTTTTCAATTAAAACCATCTGCGTATAAATCAACTTTATATAAATATGGACTATTCAAGAATACAACAAAAATAACACAACAACACCATCTCCTAAAATAAATCCAATTTCGTGACAAAAGCGAATAAAACACATGACCACATCAAACAGTTTGCTTGTTAGTTGACACATCTATAAAGAAAACGCGGTGTATGAGAGTGTCATATGCAGAAAGCAATTTGAACTAACAGCCGACTGCAACTCGATCGGTAGCGAACGTGCCAAAAAGCTAGTAGCACATCCATCGGTACGTAACCATGTCTGACAATATTTTATACAACTGCGAAAATTGCAACCGCATACTAACTTCTGCAATTTACACGCTTTCACAGTCGTCGCCCGGTTGCATATTGCTACTATAATGCTGCCATTTTAAACCCAATTACGGGGCGTTAAGAACTACGCGTTGAAGCAATTACAGTTCCTAGTGCAGCTTACAGATTTATTTGAAAGAGTATGTTGGATTTCTTTTTGTATGCGATTTAACTGTATCTCTTAAATGCAATAAAGGCCAAATGGAAAACAAGCATACAGTCTTTTTGTGTTTGTTTTCAATTTTTGTTATTAATATATTATACTCGTATATATAAAAATGTAATTGTATATTAAGGTCTTTTTATTACTGAAAGGCAAAGGGCAATCTAAACTAAAATATCGGCAATAGTGTAGTTCTCGATCTCCACTCAATGCGCTATTGACGTGAATCCTACTCCAGACACAAGCCTACTCAGCTGAGTGTTAACTGTGTAAATGTGAAGGGCTAACAAGACTACTAGTAGTGAAGGTAAGCTTTTAATAAAAAAAACGTATCAAAATCCAAACATTTGATAAAGAACATTTCCCCAAAAAGGAAAAGGCACCTCAATCAACGCAAATGCCTGTCACACCAAATTGACGTCTACGTGTGACCGTCGGCAAACAAACATAGTGACATTTTCCTCTAATCCTCCCAGATCCTAGTGCACGTACCTACATTATTAGCATGTGGAAAAACAAACCCAATCTGCCAAACACGCTGGTAACAAGACGCGAGAACTTTACGGCACGTATTCTCCAAACCCGGCCGTGTATCCGATACACAAACTAAAATACGAACACTTACAATTCACAACCTTATTACTGAAACCTTAAATCTGAAAATACAATAAAAGATAGGTAAAAACAAAGACAGAACGAAATGAGACGAGGAGTTTCCAACTATTTCTATTCTGTGCAGACATGAATCACTTGTGCGAAGCAACGATGCATTTGTCGCTTATTCAATAAATTATTTCGTTTGAGACTAGAATACTGATATCGATTTAATTGTAGGTGAAATTGGAATCATAGATTTAATATTCTACAACCGGTTTCCAATATTAATATTTTTATCTAAAATAATAGTTCTTTTTACTATCTACTTTCTTGTGAACAGCCTAGCTCATTTCAATTATTAATTTAATAAGTATATTCTTATTAGAATTAATGTGGTCACAATGGAAAAACCGTTGTAACTATTGGAAAGATATGGTCTTGGTCATTAATATAGAAATCGGGACTTTGAAAGGAAAGTGTATAAGTATTTCATGCAGGTACATCTAGTTATAAGTCTCCAGACGTGCATTGAACAAAGTCTAATTTAAACTAATAAAAAAACGAAACAACACACGCACAAGTCCTCTTATCCTGGTTTAATGAATGTAATACAATATCAACGCCATCTATCAAAATAAGTTGGAATCAAAACGAAAGAAAACTGGAGTGAAAACTTCCGGAAAAGTAGTCCGTTTCAACCCTGTTTGTAGAACCCAACCATAAGCGCCATCTGTATTGAACGTGAGTAATTAATTCCTAACATTCCTCGGTTGAAAGAAAATGTTTCAATCATACACTGCGGTGGAAAATGGGAAGAAGAAAATTTTTCAATTTAATTCTGTCTCTACTCGCTAGATGGCGCTTTATTTAAAAGGTAGAAATATTTTTTTATATTAATCAGCGTGCTGTGATTTCGCCCTTTTAAATCTCAATCCCGTGGTAATTTCGGGATAAAGAGTGTTCTATTTCTAAATTGCGTATAAATTCGTTAAAACAATCAGTTTTTAAACCCGAATATGAAAAACAACCGATCAAACAAACATCAAAGTTATGTTATGTAAACACGCGCACTTACACCCTTTATAATAATTGTGTAGACACATTCCATATTTTTTACAAATATTTAGTAAGACGCAAGAGAGCCAGTTTTGAGAATTTTCCTAAAACAATTATTTTTCCCAAAAAAATAATGGTAGAATTTATTTGTATACCACACAAAGAAATTTGTTTTCATCATAAAATGAGCAAAAAACTAAAAGTAGCTCACTCGATAAGGTCTAACAAGTAGAGTTCAAGATAAAGGAAAAGTATTGAAATTCCCGATGCATTCGACCAAATGAACCAAGTTTTTACAGATGTTTGAACTGGAGAGGAATGGAGTCGACATT
The DNA here is from genome assembly GCA_958496195.1 of Timandra comae. Lineage (NCBI taxonomy): Eukaryota > Metazoa > Arthropoda > Insecta > Lepidoptera > Geometridae > Timandra > Timandra comae. The sequence goes on along the minus strand of OY292354.1, from coordinate 4,595,871 downwards.
ATTTTAAAATTTCATAAAAAATAATTCTGCGCAAACATGACAAAATATATAAAGTACCCATGACGATATCAACTTATCGATACGATATCACATGACGATTAAATAGTTACGTAAGTGTTCTTTTTTTTTAAATACATAATATTACTGTTAAAGCTAAAAAAAAGGATATAAACATTCTGTAACTGTGGGCTTCTTCAAAAGCCGATATAAATTAGTGAAGGTTTACTCATTTTTTTTTTCTTTTTGGCGCGTTTATATTATCAAGTGGCAAATACTTTATCTTGTGATTTTCTGTTAAATCTTTTTCTAAAACCTTTAAAAATACTTATATTTACTAACTAACTAGATATAGTACTACATGACCACTCCTTTTTTATTTTCACTTTTAACATATTGTAAGGTTTTATTTTATCGTCTGATATACGAGTACAGCTCCATTCGTTCCTCTGTTATTAGATGGAAACCTAGCCGTCGAAACCAAGCAAAGCACCGGCTGAACTTACTTTTGATTAGGTTCATGTTTTATTTTTAACTTTTTGTGTTTTATATGTAAATATCTACTACGTTTTTTGTTACCCACCCATCTACTTAAACCTTTAGTAAACTTTTAGTCCTCCAAAAATAATAATAAATTGTAGGCTCCGAAACTATTGAACCGATTTCAAAAATTCTTTCACCAATGGAAAGCTAATTTATCAGTTCGTGACATAGGCTATATTTATCTACGTGGGTGAAACCGCGGGGCGCTACTAGTTAGTTATATAAATAATAATAAAATACATAATTTTATTTAAAAGTCTTCCAGAATTAACTTTTTCATAAACTCAGATTATAACCGAAGGAAATAAAAGTAAAATAGTCTCGTCAAACGGGGAAGCGCTTAATATCATTTCGTTTCATAAAATTCAGTTTCTTTACAAGTATCCCGTTGAATCATGAATGAACTACTTCTGCGGTACAAAATTGTGTTTAACTGCTGCAGTAGTCTTCACTTTTATATGTATGTAATACCTTACATTTTGCGAAAGCTGTTTAATATATGCATGGTGTATTAACACTACACACGATGTAACGAATTTATCAACTTTTAAATATATTGCTGATTGCACCTTTAAAAGTATTGCACACTGTATACGACTTGAAGTGTTATTTAATTTTGTTAATGTTATGTGTTAATGCTGTTGGTGTAACTTATTATTAAATAAATAAATACTGACTGTTTGTTGAAACAATTAAAAAAAATCGACTAATATCCTATACATGCATAATCCATATATGTAATAATGTATGTATATCTTTATCATGTTCATAAAGAAATTCAATTCTGCTGTTTGTAAGCTTATAACTTTTAAACCACGCAACGGATTTTAATGCAGTTTTCAGCTATAAATAGAGTGATTCGAGAAGAAGGTTCATTATGTACACGTATAATAAAACTTGAGTAAAACCGCGGGACTGAGCTAGTAGAGCTAAATATGGTACAATTTTAAATATTGTTCCCAGTAAACTAAAGGTGAAGGGGGTACCATACTCGTGTAATGCTTGAACAGTTCGACTTAATAACATCGTTGTAACATCGCTTGTGAGCGGGAGTCGCTGCAATTATTGCTACATCTTAAACCTCTTTAGTGATGCTACTTGCCTGGTACCCGAGTGGCGTTTTAATGGTATCATTGTTATATTTTTTTTGGTAGATAAGTGTTTAGATTTAGTGATTGACTAAGGCCTAATCACCCTAATTCAGGGTAGGCTCGTGCCACTCGGTGGGGACATTATATGAGCTGATATAATTAATATCGAAAAACCGACAGTCGCTGAGGCTGAAATCTGTTAAAAAAGCATCATCATCATATGAGCTGATGATGATGATGAAGTGCTTAAAATATTTCTTTAAGTTAAGATGACATTTAAGGGAGGGTAGGAGATACATGCCTATCATTGTTATGTTGTTGTTGTTAGTTTTTAGAAACGCAATGTTCCTGTCCATTTATTTAGTCTCAAATATCAACAGTAAATATTTATAGTGGATTTAACACTTTGAACCCGTGTATCATCATTATCTTCAAGTTATCTCCCTTAGCAATTTCTATAATTTATTTTATTTTATTTATTTAGGAAAAGCAAACAGCTACATTACAGGAAATATTACAAAAATACTATTTTTTATACCTACGTTAGGTAGAAGTTGTCAGTTACTGAACATGTGTTTTACCTGAAATGACCAGTAACCTTCCTAAACATGTCTGCTCTCAAATATCGACTAAACATATCGATAGCATACAGAGCAGTCTCCCAAGGGACGTGTAACATCACTACATGCCTGTAACTTATGTTCTTTACTGTTAATTTCGTCGGCTGACAAATTCGCCTGAGGCGTGGTACTCGCGTTCACGCCTTTTTAATGACACTCTATCCTCTATGCCTGTCAAGTCTTTAATTGCGACAGATTAATGCGTTAATATTAAACCCTTATATTGTTATGTTTAACTTAATAAATAATTTGATTGTTTCTCTGATTGTAATGTCCCGAAGACATTTACTTACATTTCACTTTATGGCAATAATCAGTTGGTCTCCGCGGCTTGGCTAGTGTGTCCATTACCTATTCTGAAGAAGTTTTGGGTGGAATATGTTTTTCTTTACTTCCGAATTTTCAAAATTACCGTTTATTCGTCAATCAATTTTATTTGTTTTCCGTCTCTTCGATTTTCCGTCATTTCCATGATTTGACTTCCCGTGTTCCCGTCTTTCCGATTTTCCGTCTCTTCATTTTCCATCTCTCTGACTCCTTTTTTCGACTATCCGTTTTTCCGACTCTCCTTCATTCCGTTTTCCCACAATATTATTTTTTCCAACTATCCGTATTCCGATTTTCCGTTTTTCGGTCCAACCGATTTTTTTCGATTTTCCACCCAAAAAAAATAATTTCAAAATAGACATTTCATTTGAGATTTATTTTGAAATTTATTAATTACAACAAAATTAAAAGTCAAGACTCTTATTATTGTTGTAATTGAAATTTTTATAATGTGCGTAAAAGCAAAACTTATCCTTGTATTTTTTACAAACTTTTAAAACAATTCTAAACAAAGTTAACACTCAAAATTGCTCAATCTACAGCAAACTGGAAGTCAGTAAGTCATTATCATATTCACAACCCTTAGAAATTATGCAATTTTAAACAAAGTCATAATTCAGAATCAGAACGGCCTTTGTTCTATAAAATAAGTAAAATTTGCATATTTAAAGATGTTTTGTGGTGTACTATTGAGATAGTTTGAGTGGAAGCAACATTTGATTATGTGGTTTAAAGTTTTAGGCGTAGAGTTTAAATTTGTTTGGCTGGGTGAAGAATTTTTAAGGAAGCACGACCATTGCGTGTTGCTATGGTCTATAGTGGTGTACCATCGTAGCACTGAATAAGTAAACGGCCGATATAAATCAAGTTAATTGCGTCGGAGTACCTCCCTACACACCAGCAGCCAAGCAAGGTACACACAATTAGATTACCGTTATCACATATAAATTATGGTTAAATTTTAAAAATCAGCCATATCACTACTTCATACGATGACGTCTTATCGCGTTTGCCAAATAACTTTGTTACAGTTCTAATTAAAGATACTAGTCAATGCGTATAAGTACTTATTTGTATGAATCTCTACTGTATTTATTTATCTACTGTTTGTTAAGTTTGAGCTCCGTTTTGACATCGTTACGAGGAGATGGATTGATATATTTAGTTATAGAAAAATTGATAAAAACTGAGGAGTGCCCTGATAAAGAAGAGCTTACAAAGCTTAGCTAAGGACCACAGAGCATGAAATGTCACCCATGTAACCACGCGGCCGAAACCACTATGCAAATGGTATTTTTACTTTTTAAATAGAATAAACACACTTTCAACCCACACAGTAATCTTCAACCCTCCATGAAGCTACTAATACATATATAGAGTAAATAGAGTATCGTTAAAGTTTTTGAAGTTACCCATAAATATCCAGAAACCGTTCAACTAGTGAATTAATTCCAAAACTTCGTTACAAAACTAATCAAATAAGATTTAAAGTTAGATTACTCGCGTTTCTAAACTTAAGTAAAGTCTTAAAAGAATATAAAATATCTCGTGTTTATTTATAACAACCCTTTTAGTACTTTATAAGTATATTGAAACTGTTCTACTTGAAAACTAATAATGCAACTTATTTAACTTGGAGATGAGAACAAAAACTTTCAATCTGCGTCACTGTTTTCTTATAGAATGCGTATTTTATATGTTCATACTTAAAATTGAATATCTAGTATTAGACCACACATTAGACTTGTTTGATAATCAGAACCAAGATCCATGTTATGATTAGATTAGGTTGTTCCTTGTTTTACCACAGATCGCTCAATATGTGGTTAGTTAATATATATGTATATATGTCTAGTAAATAACATTATCACACATTGGACGTGTGTGGTGATTAACTGATTAAGCCTAATTACAATGCTAATATCGTCGGTGAGGGAGCAACATTTTCCCTGAGTATGTTCATACAGGACGATACTTTCTTTATCATTAAATAGGTGTATTTATATATATAAAAATGATGCCCGTTTCCCGTTGTCACGCCATAACTTGAGAACGGCTAGACCTATTTGGCTGATATTTTCTTTTGTAGTTTCTTCTTTTTCGTCTTCTTCTTTTCTAATACTCTGTAGAAGGTTTTTTTTAAGAAAATGACATGTGCATATTTTAAAAAAAGTGCGTATAGAATTTCAACGTCATTCACAGCCATAGACCAAGGTGGTACGAATTTGCCGTGTCAGCTAGTTCTTCAATCTTAATATATATAAATCTCGTGTCACAATGTTTGTCCTCAATGGACTCCTAAACCACTTAACCGATTATAATAAAATTCGCCCACCATGTGCAGTTCGATCCAACTTGAGAGATAGGATAGTTTACTTCCTCCCACGGGACCGGGAACTACGCGGGTGAAACCGCGGGGCACAGCTAGTATTAATATAGAATTTTGTTAGTATGACAAGAGTCCCAATAAAGAATCAATTCTAGAAAGTTCTTCTCTTATTGAAAATTATACTCATATCCAGTTTTTGTAACATAATAAACATTAACGCATATAAAATAGATTGTGACAGTAAATCTACTGAGATGCTAAAAAGTTTTTCCACATAACTGTTCTAAATAATGTAAATTGCATAACATTTTTTAAAAACACATTCTTGCTCCAAACAAAATAGAATTATGAGACGAATGAGAGCAAAATGCGACTTGATTTTAATATAAAATATGTGAATTCGCAGAAACGCAATTTTGTTAGCAAAAAATATACAGGCATGAAGCTTGGAACTTGAAATTACATGCAAAAGAAAACGTTTATGCAGTGATGTGGGTAAATAAACAAATAGAGTTGATTTTAGGATTTTTAATTTAAATTACACATTTTATTTAACGTATTATAATTACCATTTAATTTGTTTTTGTTATTATAAATGGTTTATTATTATTATATTACACACGTTCTCCTAGAGGCAAAAACAATTTCTTCTTATGCGCAAATTAACATCGTAAGTACATAACGTTATCACTTATATCTTTACTATCATCAAATATTAATCAGTAAGCTAATTAAACCATCATAATCTGAAGAGATACGAAACAACTTAATAAGAATATTTAATGCCTTTCCACGTTATTATAGGAACTCTACACGCTACGTCAATATTAATGTTTTTATAAGTAGCCGAAATGAACGTTTACTCAGTAAAGGTTTTGCAAAACAAATATTGAAAACATGTTCGAATAATCGGACACCAATTGACATTATTTAGTTATATTTATTCGATTAATCGAACAATGCAATTTGAACAAATTAATAATTTAATGCGTGAAAGATAATTAGCGCAAATCAAACACAACCAACATCAATTATCACAAAATGGCAAACAATCGTTTAATTACCCGGTGGTATGGTAACCGCTAAATTAAGCTTCAGTCAATTCCCGTGTTGTAAATATGGGACATACAGTAATTAACTTACCTACACAAGTATAGCCAAAAGATTATAATATTATTTGTAACAGTGGAAACTTCACTGGTTAAAATGTTAGCTTAAGTACATTATTAATTGTTAAATATAGTACTGTTTGTTTTCCAAATAAAAAAAAATTACCTATATTGACTTCAGATGAACTGAGAATAAATAGCAAATCCATTTTATTTCGTCAGGCTTTTTTAATTATAATTCCATTGATTGTTTTGTATTTATCCAATCATCATAAGAAAATGAAAAGTCATCATCGGATTTTATTAAAAGATGGATACGAGTTACTTGTATCCCAAATATTTTGTTGAGTTTCATCCTAAACAGAATTCTGTGATAATAAAACAATTTATTTATTGAATTACTAATATTTCAATCAGTTCAATTGAAGTTCACTTTCCTTTTGTATACGCGATTATTTTAATTCAAATCAAATTACATTATTGTTCAAACACCACTTATAAATAATCAAATTATTTGAAGCTTTGAAAAGAAAAATATTTTTATGAAATCTATTTGATAAAAATATTAAAATAAAAAACTATATCAACACGTAAAAATAGTTTGTCAAAGGGAAAAAGGTATTGAACTCTTTTATTGTGCAAGTATTTGTATAGAAAAAGCTAGTCTTTCATAAAACGTTAAATTTATCAGTACGCAGGAACAGGTGAAGTTTTCTTTTTACTCAAATGTAAATAAAGAAAATTTGCCTAAACAACTTTTCGTTCAAATGGAAGGCTCTTTCCCCTTTATCGTGTTTTCCTTTTTCTTTCTAAAATAAACTTTATTTATGTTTATTTCATTAGCTGTACCTATTTTGTAAGCAATAAAATCTTAAGCTGTCAGTTTCCGAATTGTATTGAGGTAAACGTTTAAATTTTTATGTTTTTTTTACTTGTTTTTATTGTGTTTGGGAATGCCCTTGAAATTTGTGATTCCTATAACTTTTATTGTTACATTTATGTATATTTTTACATAATGACCAAAAACGAATTCTATTATTATAAAAGGTTAACTTTAAAACAATTAATGAAAGTAATTCATAGTTATCAGGTAACTCACTTAAATGTTTTAACGTCACAGTATTTCTTTTGGTAGGGACAATGTTACTATGTCATTAATTGTGCTCTAGCAAACTAAACCTTTAAAAATATAAAATATATAAAACGCGATTTATATTAATTATATTTTATTATAATTTTGTTTTGGTATAAAAAAACTTATTTTAACAAAAGATTCACCGCAAAAATAAAAATTTAAAAATTGATGAACAGCCACAGTTTTTGTCTTGATGTCAGTCTCGATTTCGAGTCCCTATAGGGATGACTTAATCATAAGAACGAGCCGCGAAAATCGCTTCGGTCCAAACGAGGCCCGTGGGACGCCGGGGCTATCGGCCTGGAGCCTTCTTCCATACCCTCCACGGGAGAAACTTGTAGGGATTACACTCAACTTACAGAATAAAAAAACGATTAAATGTAGCTTCATTTTTTAGTTTTTTAAACACCTTGCTTTTAAAACGGGCGTTTTTGCTCCCGCTTAGTTTTAGCTTGGCTGTGATGTTTATTTTTCATTAGTTATTTTGAAGTTTATAGTGCAGTCGTGTTTTGTAATAAATGTATGGTTATTTTACTAAATAATTCTTGTTTTTATAGCTTATATTTTTATGCTGGTTTCTTTTTGTTTTATTCAAATTTGCATGAATTATTTACAACATAAACCAAGTTAATTAATTTTTAAATTAATAAACGCAAACTCGCACAAAGCTTGTCAAACAATGTTATCATTGCGTAAATTAAATTATTGTTGATGTCACTCGTCATTAGTATCCTGTTACATACGACACAAACAAATTGGAGCACACTTAATAATGATCAGTTGCGGCTAAAAAAGCCTTTAAACCGTTCTACTTACAATTGTAAAATCAACTTTATTTCCACCTGTCCAAAGTTGGAAATCGAGGGTGCGGGTTGTTTAAATTTGATACTCTAATAGAAGTCTGAGAGCGCGGGTATTAGAGCTGCCTTATGGCAGTGTATTAATTTTGAACCGTTGTAACTTAGGTGGTGACAGAGCTAAGACACCAACACATAATTCACATTGTAACGCAAATGAAACTAGTGCTTAATTTACTGTTATAATTTACAGAATGCCTTTACTTTCCGCAATGTGCGGGTTACAACGTATCTGAACCAGAAAATGTTGGTACGAGCTTTTGTTTTGGAACAAAGCGTGTGCGAATATTAATATTATCTTTTAATGTTATTTTCTACAAAATCTTCCCTTTTGAATTTATTTACGTGGGGAAAGATTATGTGCGTGATTTTTGAACTGTACTTTGTAATTTTATCGTAATTAAATTCTTACTCTGAGATTTTCTCTATCAACACTGTTTCATGTTATTACCCAACTGCAAAGAAAAGTTTATTTAACATTAAAATGATTTGACGCAAACGTTTCGATCAGGTTACACTGGCCTGACTGACTGACAGATAATATGATAGTTGGGGTGTTTGTTTGTTCGGTTGACCGCGCTAATCTCAAGAAATACTATGATATTTGGTTTGAATACAAATGAAATATTGTTGAATAGCCACTTTAAATCACAATAATGTTTTTTCTATCCCTATCATGTTTGTTCTGGTTTAACTTCGTAATGGTTGCATCGAGTTACTAAGATGTTACTGTAACATGTCTGATGTTTTAGGTTTTAACATAGGCTAGTGGTCCCCTCGCGATATAATGTTTTTTAATTATTATTATCGTGAAAACTTTAAAAGTGATAGGGACGAATATTTATTCGATTTTTTTTTGTAGCGTTAGCTTCATAAAGTACCTTTGTAGTACTAAAATTATATTCAAATAAAGAAGAACTTTGAAATAAGAACAATTAAGCCATTAACTAGTACCAGTTCAGTCACAAAAAAACCTTGTACTAAAATATGTTAAACAATTTAAAGGAATTAATGTAGTTTTCCGGGATTGCAAATACGTTAGTTGTAACATGGTCTGGGCGGAAACTCTCCTGTGACATGTGACTCTATAATTTGTCATTGTCTATTTACCTGAATTTAAATCAAATGTTTTATACTTATTTTACTGTATACACAATAACGAGTATTGTGTTTAAAGTTAAACTAAACGTTATTAACTGTTTTTTTGAGATTTGTTCGTAGTTTTATAATGTTGTTTACATATAATATAGTAATTATGTTACCGATAGTGTATTCTATCTATTTAACTAATATTTCTATTTAATTAAGTAACTGGGGGTGATTTCGCCTATTCCTCTTCACTATGTTATTTAGCAGTGAGAAGGGAGAGAAAAACTTTACCTTGCAGTATGATCTTACACGATTCTACTTATTAATAAGTTTATCTAAATGCTTGTTTTTATTTAAAGTTATATTTTTTAATTAAAACATTAAATAGAAAAGCTTTCAAGCAAGAGAGTCAAATAAAACATACAAACAATAACTTAATATAATTCATGCATTATTTCTCCATCAACCAAAGTTTGCTTGTGTCTGTTATTCCGCTAGATATGAACAAGCAACAGCACGTGAAATTGGCAACCCAAAAAAAAAAGAAAATCACATGGCTGGTACAATCGCGGGCCGACTCGGTTCGCGAACTACATTACAGTTTACATAAAAACATCGTGTTGAACGACAACGGGGCATCAAGTTTCCCAGCGAAGACATAAGCGAAATTGAATTACACATATTGAAAAAGAAATGTGTAGCTCCTTGGTAGGCGTGGTTTTAGTTAGGGCTCCTCCTACTGAGTGAGCCGCGCATGGATCGCAGCTCGCTAGCAATCAAATCGCTGTCGAGTCTCTCCGCTCGGAGTCAGTGCGAACCAGGCCGCGCGGAGGACCTGTGTCGCTCTCCGTACTAACTTCCTCACAACTCGACAAAGTTCCGCTCCATCGCTTGAAACGCGAAAACACACAAAACTTTCCTGTTTGACTTTATCAAAATTAATATAACTTCGGCTGATGAACTAAGAAAGTGATACCGAGTAAAGTAATTGCTCTCAACTTATATACTTATTGTTTACTTTGTTTTATGTGAGTTTGATGTTCAGTGACTGTGAAAATGCGGTATGCAGAACGATTTGTTGAAAATTTAATTTGAAAAACAATGGGTTTGAATAGATGAATTGAACTTTCTTTTATTTGTTGTAAAGGTGAGTTTATTGATATTGTTTTGAGTAGTTCTATAACTGTATTATATTAACTAAATATTGAAACTATAAGAAAGTTTACACACTTTTCTAATAATGCTTTTGGAAGAAACAATGTAGATACTTCACAAATAAATATAAATTGTTCTTGATGGAGTATCATATATTTTAAGCAAAAATAACTTTGTCCGACCTTTTATCTGTCTGTTTTGTAACTACTGGACTGTATGAGATAACATTAGATGCGGAGTTTCCTAAAACCTTTTAAATGAGAAATGTTTTATATCTTTCTCGTAACATGTAATTAATTTTTAGTTAAAGTATAAGTTATCTAGTATTTTATCTACCCGCTAAATATTTTTAGCTATATTTTCATATACAATTTTCCTAAAATAAGTACCTAAGTAAAGTTAATAAAGTTCTAAGAGTATGTCAAACACACGTCTTTATAATAATTAATACTTATTTTTATAAACATATTTGTTTTTTCTTGATATTTGAGCGCGTCGAGCAGATAAGTACTGGAGCGGATTAAGTACATAATTAATATATTTTTAAAGTTAACTTTAAAGTCAATAGAGTTTTTAATAACCTGTCATTAACTTCAAAGCTTCTTGAAAGCTTAACAAGAAGCTTCGTCAGTTTCACAAAATATGGAAGAACATAATTTAATATTCCATTCATTTTCTGTATGAATATCTGTGTGAGAATTTTAAGAGCTTTGATGAAAAAAATCTATGCTTTTTGCTTTACTCTAAATAATTTTTCATGTTCGCCCTTTTCCATATTTTATTAAGCTCGACTGGTTTTTCATTTACATTTAACATCGGTAGTTAACTAAAAATAAAACATAAATATAGTTCCATCCATTTATTAGAAACGGAAACGTAGATTTATTTATAATAATTATTAATTATATATTTTTTTTATAAAAAGAGGTAAATTTGTTATGCTTTAATGCCTCATTTAACTTTCCCTATTTTTTTAATAATACGGCGATTATCTCGATCACTCCTCACTGGTCTAATATCTCTTGTAAGCTACAACCTCTACGGTGGAAATACTACAAACCAATCAAATGTAACTGTTAGTTATATGTAACATACGTAAAACTGAAATATAACTTCTAAATTGTGGCTAAAATAGGAACACGACAAAACATGCAACACAACAATAAATAAAGGCTTAATTAAAATCAATTAGAACACTTTAACGCGATAATATTTTTATAAAGCACAATCGACGTTATCTAAATAGTATTAAGGAATACTGTTAAGTGGGTCTGTAGTCACGACCGAGGCCTAACTTCCTGAACAGTGAGTAATTTAAAGACGGTAGCCACTGATATCTGCTAAGGCATCCATTACCCACCAACAACGGGCCAGAGCTACCCCATAAATTATAAGGAGGTATACTTATTCGCTGATTTATATTGAGCAGTAAATTTAAGACATTACATACAGTTTGAACTACATATTAAAAGGATGAAAGAAGGTGTCCGGATTGATTTATTGTAATACTAATTTTGTGCCGCGGCTTTAACTGTGTTCTTTAAAAAAAAATCTGGCGTATTATGACGTGACTTTCTATTAGTGAAACAATTTTGGGAATCGCATCAGTAGTTTAAATTAGTACTGACTTTTGAGAGCACTGGAAGTCAAGAACCCATGTAATATGTTACACTGCTTACTAGTAATTTATTTATTTATTTTAAGGCACAGTAACAGATTACAGGCTAAAAATTAACGTTATGTTTCACTCAAATTAATAAACTTCCTAAAAACTAATAATCCGATTAAAACTATGCACAATATTATCTTAAAAACTATTACTTAACGTTACATATAGAAAATAATAAAACAAAAAACAATTAAAAACGATATAGGCCATTTAAAATATATATATGAATTATATTCATGTTCAATTTAATTATAGTTTATAAAACAAAATAGACTTAATTAATCACATCATCTTAAGTTAAGGAATTCAAGATACAAAAAGAGGGAGATGTAAATTTAAAAAACCTAACCTTACCTAAAACCCTTATATTTCTTTATATAGTGTCTTTATAGTCATAGTGTTAAAATTAATATAGAACTTTATTAAACCAAATTAAATCAAAGTATTCGTCACCAATATTAACTATGCACCCTCTATATAAACAGTCGATTAAATCTTGGCGTTTTAATGTTTGTTAATGTCTTCCTTTACAGCTTTAATAGTTGTCATAAAATTACAGACCAATACAAAGTCAAGTTCACTTTATAAGACAACCGCTTTCCGCTCAGATGAAAATTAATGTTTGTTGAGCCATTCTTTTATTACTCTCTATTTCTTATTTTAAACTCTATTTCGTTTAAAGTATATTTTTATTTAAACTGACGTTTTGGTTTTATACAAAAAGCTTTTGAGTTCAATCTTTAATTGGATCATTTGTTTGTATCAGCTTCTTTATGAATTAACTACATAGTATAAAACAAAGTCGCTGTCGCTGTCTGTCCGTCCCTATGTATGCTTTAATCTTTGAAGCGGTTTTTTAACAGATAGAGATTCAAGAGGAAAGTTTTTAGCATAATTTTATCCCTGCATTCTCACGAGAGCGGGAACTACGCGGGTGAAACCGCACCGCTAGTTCTGTATAAAATTAGTCACATGACTCAAAATAAACATCTTCAAATAGCTAGAGTGGGTTCACTGGTTTACTGGGTTCATTACCTGTATGTAGTTGTAGAGCATCAGAATCGCTATTTAATTAAAATAAAGATCATTATATCATCTTCGTGTAGCTAACCTTACTTATTTAACTAGGCTCAGTGCCTGTAACTATGGTATAACACACTCTTTCAAACAAACATATTGATAGATAATAAATCATTTTATAGTTTTAAAATTAACAATTTCTTCCAAACAGCTCTTTATTTAAAACCAAAAATGAATGCAATAATGTTAATAATAAAGTTATGACATAATTTATGTTGATAAATTTTTGCTACGTATTATTAAAAATATGTAATCCAACCACTCTGTGAGTATGTTGGTGTCCGCTGAAAATCAATAGCCAACAAATATGTGGCCATTATTTTGACATATAGAATTTCATGCTTGTTTTATGGCAAAAATTAGTGGTCCAAATCATAAGCGTAAGCGATAATTGTCTTGTAACATTAAACTTATTGATATAAAAGCATATTAGCTCAAGATAATATGATAAGATATCCAGTGATAAAAAAAATTTGTTTTTTATCACTGGATATCTTCTCATAACTCTCATAACATAACTGTTTAGTTCAAAACTTTATCGCTATTTTTGCAATCTCATTTGCACCTTCCAAATAATTTTCAACACAAAAAAATTGTGAACGTATTAAGTTTCAGAAAAGAAGCCCTATTTTGTCGTATTCAGCATACTATGGTATGCTAAAATCATAAAATCCACATTTAACTCAGTACAGTCTTAAAAGGATTAGACACTTTACTATTTCAGACTTTCACAGCAGTCTCCCGCTAGCAATCTGACCCCGACTTGTTGTTGAATATTTGGCGTATAGTATGACGGCACAGTTTTTGCTCGACACGCTACACCCACCATTCATTAGGCCTCGGCACTGTCCGTGTCAGCATTAATTACAGGATGCTGTTGACGAATGACACGCAAATACTCGATAGCCAACGCGAGTAATAGCTCAAAGAGTTCGCTTGAGAATCTGTATGATCGCGTTGTAAGTGGGACGGATATGATTTATGATTTATTATCATAAGAGAAAACTATCTAGACAAAAAAATTTGCCCTTCAGGAATACCTTAAATATTAAACTTATATTTATAAACCTGATTTTGTGAGGTCTAGTAACAGAAAACTGCCAGCTTAGAAGAGGAGTACGAGTTGTTTATATTTGTATTAATTATAGAATGTTGTACTTTATGGACTAAATTATCCTTCCTATCCTTTTTTTTTTCTTATTAATTTTTAAGGAGATAGTAAATAATTACCTATAAAAAATTAACTAGCTTACTGGCCACCTTTTACTCAGGTTGGTAAATATTTTTAAACCAAGTTTAGAAAGTCACACAAATGTTTAATAATTAAAAACCTAGATAGCTTTCTAGATCATGTTTCGGTTCGTGACTACACGTTCATGTCTACACTTTTTATTTTGACGTTAATGGCGAAGTCCGTAATGTAGCTCATGTAAGAGCTCCCTCCATCTATTACCGGACCAGAACAAGCTAAAATGTTAGCAAAATACCTGAATACGGTATACATTTTAACTAAAATATTTAAAATCTACATTAGAAAGAGTAAGGTACATTTTCTCCATACGTGAAAAAGTTTGAATGGCTGTTTGCTCTTTTAATTCACTGAATTGATTTACCTATATGTTTGGTTCTAAATTCTCTTATAACCGGAAATAACAGCACAACTTACTTTCGATAATTTTGCAAACGAAAAATGCTGTAATTCCCTCGGTATTATGAATTACGCGGATGAAAACCGCGAGAGTCAGCTAGTATAAAATATAGTTTACTACGAGTATATGTAGACATTTTAAAATAATGTAAATGTAATATCTGCAAATGACGTAATGCCAATTAATGTGATTACGCGTGCGGTCATTTTGTATTTAGTGAGACAACTCATCATTTTCGACGTCACTAATCGCTATATAGGTCTGAATCAGATTTCACGACCACAACTCGTTGGCTGATTACACCGACATATAATTGCTGCTCCTACAAATGAGTCGAACTGCCAATTCGATGATACAGAAACATTTTCAATCGATTATTCATTAAACTGAACATATTGTTCTCATTGTAACAATTGTCTGATTAAAACGACAATTCGGTGTCCGTATGGTTATAATGAATAAAGTGTTTAACGAGCCTTGTTTTTGAATATATTGGGGAAATGTTTTCATTCCAATCACACACGGTTATATCAAAAGTATGTGGAAAGAAAATTGGAAAGCTTTTAACGATGTACAAAAATTGGGGTGTTCCATTTTTATTGCAATTCATCAGTGGCTTAAACGTCTGTATTAACTTTCATCGAAAACGTTAGTCATATTTTTTTATGTTATATGAGTACATTTTACGCCTTTATATATCAAAGGTCTTAGGTTCAATCCAATAAATAAAGTTCTCTATACTTATTCAAATTTATTTCCTACAAATTTGAAAATTTTATTTCTATTTAATTCTCCCACTTCTCTCTAAAACTTGACTCTTCGAGTTACTCACTATCAGGTGAAAGACCTTTTGACTCATAGTTTAATAGGTACATAACAAGTTGAAATACTAAGAAACAGTTGATTTGATAACTTATATTAACTCAGTCCGTGATATTATTACTTATGAAACAACTTGTTGAGTTGTAAACGTTTAATAGTTACCAAAATTGTACACTTACAAAAACGAGACAAGCGGGCCAAACTCTTTAAGACTTTGGAACTGTTTCGAAATAGTTTAAGGTTTCACAAATTGAAATTATTCGCCCAAGAGGGACACAACTTTATGACTTAAGTTGTTACGAATGGGCGACAAGAGGTCACAAATATTGTTATTTTGAAATATCTTACCAGTCTAATTGTTAAATGTCTACTTATTGAATAGCTAGTTATCTCACACTGGTTTTTAAGTAAAATTAGGATAAAAACCTAGTCTACATTATGCCATTCGAAATTATATGCTGTGGCCAATCAGTAAAAGAATGTTTGAAAGATAATCATAAAATAATAAAACACATATCTTATCACATATATTATCTTTTTTTTTAATTTAAATAAGTATTCCAAAAAAGTATGATTTATCTTGTTCTTTATGTATCCTACATTAAAAAGCTATCCAACTTTTATCTAAAACTGCACTAACTGGCTATTTATTAATTATACAGTCCAAGTAAAATGTATAATTTATTGGATGATGTACGGAAGGAAACGCGTTATGTGGTTCAGACATTAATTACGACTTCCGCGGGCTATCGCCGCTATCGCAACTAACGCAACGTTCACGAGGCGATTTTTCTTCAACACCCTGTGTTTAATAATATCGATTTATTGCATATGTTTCTTTTATGATAACAATGATTATAAGCTATTAATACTTAAATTCGATATATACTAAATTATGATTATATTTATGGAAAATTAAGGTCATTTTCAATGACGGGCAGTTATGTAATTAACAAATCTTTTAGGGCAGTCGCTGTGATTTGTTTTAATACTTCGACGAATTTTGACTGTTTTATACTTAAAATATTGCTATACTTACTAAAAATAAAAAAAGTAGTTTATTTTATTAAAACTTCAAACACGTTTATTATTCCAAAAATACCTTAAGTAATACAAATTGAAATCAGCTTTCTTATATACCTAATATCTTGTATATTCTGACAAATTATCAATTAACATTAATAGTAGTAACATACAAATAGATTTATAATTAAAGTTAAAAAAGAAAGTTTTATTATTTATTTTTATTATTATTTTAGTACTTAAACCTATGCACTAAAACTATAAAACAAATATTGATCTTAAGCTTCATAGTGTATTGTGTAAATCTACTCTCTTAAGTTTAACTATTATTATAATAAATTAGTAGTAGTTTTAGAGGAGTGACGGCAGACTGGAAGTGTGATGACGGGACTTTAATAAGTTAAATTTAGAATGGTGTACTCTTAGCTGAGACTGTTGGTAGAAAGACCGAAGGGAGACCTTTGCCCAGGATTTGGACTGTGGCATACTTATATAATTATGAAATAGCCACGTTCCAGACGTATAGTATGATATGGTACCCGTAAGTTGGTCCTTTGAAGTCTCTAATCTACTCATAACGACTGTTGGTGATGTTTGCACGACTTCCGAGATCAGCGGTAAAACCGGCCCTCCGATGCACAAAAAACCTCATGAAATTAAGAGCCACTTTGGTATGATACTTATAGCTAATATGGTAGTGCTAGACGTTGCTTAACCGAAGCGATCAGATGCAAATTACTTTAGCACACGCATTGAATTAGTCGTTTTATAAGCATATATATAACAAGATACAAAGTAGGTAAAAGGCACAAGAGAAAAACCAAATATAGGCGTCAGAAAAATCTGTCTGAAAGTAAATAATTTTCATAATCTCATTTCCTGCAATATTAATAAGCCACTTCCATAAATGTAAAATATTTTTTACGCGGCAAAGGGCGAGTTCATGTTTACGCTCTGCCTCGAGCGAATCTTTGATATCAAATTCTTTTAGAACAGACCACACGTAGCCTTTCCCACATTCACTCATATTTTAGATAACGTTCGAATGTTCTGTGGTTCTTTGCCGGCGGAATGTGAATAAAAATACGTATATTTTACCATTTCTGCGAGCTCGTACAAAGATACTGATATTTATTGTGTTAGGTATTAAGTGGTAGTGCTCTTTTACGGTTTTGAAATATGAACCGTTTTGCAGCAGACTTTAAATTCCACTCTCCTTTATTATAATGTAATAAAATCATTGAATTATTCAGATTTTGTAAAGTATTAGTCTTAAATATTTATATAGCTAGTCGTAAGATTTTCATATTTTCTCTGATAGCAACGTACAAAATGTAATGTAATTTTGAGACTGCTGAAAGTATTAGTAGTACCAACCTAACGACTTTCCTGAGTAAATGTAAACCTACTTACATATTCCTAATTTATTTTAGTTATAATTTTATACAATTTTGAACATTGAGGTCTTTTGTATAATTCCTTTTGTGTTACGTATTTATTTTTCACTTAGGTAATGAAATATTAATATCTAAATGATATTTTATTACTTTACATTTGAGATTTTAGTGTTTGTTTAGGTAATTTTATGCATTAACCCAAAAGTAACGTATATTTTTAAGTAAAATCTTATTCCTCCACATCGTTAAGTAAAGTGAAGAGGACTAGGCATTATATCATGGGAGAGCCACGGTCTGCCCTGTAAAAGGATTTTTCAGGACAGTCTCTTTAGGAACTTTTTAGGAACTCACTAGTAATATCTAATGTATTAGAGTAAATTACGTACCTATCGTATTAAAGTTTTATTAAAGTACCTAGCATAAATAACTTGGTAAACCAATAAAAATGTTATCATGAAAACCATTTCATTCGCAGATAAATCGTGTATGGAGGAGAAGCACTAAGGTATTGTGCAATGAAACGAACTCGATGTACGTGCAAGCTGAAACGCGGCGGTAGATGGCAGCACTGGACGATGAAGCGATAAATCAAGATGGCGGCGGGTGCGCACGCGGGCGGGGGACGTCCACTCGCGCGCCTTCTAATACTGGCTGTTTTACACGTCAATTTTGTTGGTAAGAAACTCTTATTACTTATACCTACTCATAAAATTAAAGGAGCATTTATGGGAGGATGAATTTGCAGTGACCACGATAGCTAAGGATGGCTCTTTATCTACATACGTGAAGTGTATCCCACGAAATGAGGATGGATGAGTAGAGTAAGAGTTTTTTAATGACATCTCGAAAACATTTTACAGGCATTTTATTTTGGACAATTCGTTAATCTTTGAAAAGGTTAATACTATGAAAAACATTATCCGTGCGTGTATAATATAATAATACAAAACTCGTTATGAATTTAATTTAAAATAATTTTTATTTAAGCATTTAATACAATATACCGACGACATTTAAAGGCCAACCTTAATAAAATAACAGAACAAATTACATTTAACAAACAATAACAATTTCCTAGTTAGGAAATTCGCCCACCGGCTGTTTACCTAGGTCGTGATGAGGCTCACATGAAAACCTATAAAGGCTAAACTCAGCAAATAGGTTGCATGCCTAAAACAGTGGTACATTAACGACATTCGCGCGGTCCGTGTCCAGCTTTGTTTAGCACTCGGTCTCATTTCACAAAGTGCAAGCTTTCACAGAGTTTGCGTGAATCGTTTTTCGTGATATCCAACTATTCAGGCTGTTTTGTTTTGGTTTAGCTTGATTCGACACTAATCAAGTATTTTAATGTGTTTGAATTAAATTGGACTGAACTCGTGAGTGTACGAAAACATGTACCTAACACTTGTTTTATAAGTAAAATACATCGATTTATAAATTGACATTTGCAAGTTCAAAATTTCTACGGGTATACAAATTGTACAAGGTAAAATTATAACCGACAACACAAATCATATAAGTACCTAATAATAGTCTAACGATAAATATTTTCTACCAAAAGTAAAAACAAAACCAATACATAATTTCCAAACACTCAAAATGATTTTACACAAAAGTTGAGGAACATTTTTCAAATATATTTTGGATAGGTTTTAAAGCAATTCATTCGACGATGATAAAAATACAAAAGCATCGTTGCGTTTCGTACCGCGGATCACCCTTTCAGGAGTCAAAGCGATGGCGGCTCGGAATCCTCATTGAAAAACGGGCCTCGGATCAAAATGTCAGAGCGTATAGTAAAACACGCGTCGCCCTTGTGATCTATAGATTGTGGATAGAATGAGAGTGGATACTTTAGGGGACACTGGCCATAATGAAAATGTCGAACGCAATATCATAATGATTTCACAAACCTTTATTAATAAAACGTTTTTTAAGCAAAGAATCCTTGATATTCCAATCACTGAATTTATGTTCATAAGTGTTGAATATTCATTCAATTATTTAAATAATCACAATACATTTACATATAATTTTAAAAGAATCCATTTAACCACAACAGATGCTATTGTTCAAAGTTCAACTCAGATATTATCAAAAGGTACATTAGCTCGGTTTAACTAGTTCTGTACGATCTAGACAACGCAAGGCGGAATTGAATTAATCCTGTTGTAAAATTTTCACTTGCCACCTTATCTCCCGTCGTATTGTCGTTTTATTGTGCCTACCCTGGAACCATTAGCGAAAATGTCACAGCGAGGGTATTGTAATCGCGCGCCCGCGGCTTGCCCGCACAATGATGCGACCATTCGACCCCGCTACTCTACACCCAGCTTTTACCTCCACGCTATCATACAAATTCGAGTTTCTATAATAAATGAGAAAGACCTCAGTATTATTTACCAAATGGATAGTACATTTTACCCACAAAACCGTATTCTAATCCGAGGTAAGTAGCTTCACAATCGACACGAGTTACTTTGCCTTTGAATGGTAAACACTTATACGGATTGTGTCCTCTGCATTTTACAGAACTCTTCATATATAGTTGGGTAAATCTCACGCAGTAATTCCCGTCACGTTGACAGTGAGTGGCCGACAAAGGCCCCCTTTGGCTTGCATACCTTATTACCACCTTTTTGCCAAATCCGTACTTATGTGAAACACGACACACTCGCGAAGACCACTCGGAATTCCAAATACGTGTTATGCTGTTAACACCAAGGTTTTTTATTATTTTGTTTGTTAACATTCAAATTGTTTTCTTTTACTTAACGGTGACAGAAAATATAAATTTTGACTACGTATCTTTGTACGTATTCGTAGCATTTCGAAGATTGTATCGTGCGCACATTTATTTTAAAGATTAAAAACTACTAGTATTTCACCTAATTGAAAACTATGAAAATAAAGGCATTTTAATTAAGTGTCAAAAGAGGTCTCGACTTAAGCATTAAAAATAGCAAAAACTGTCCCATTAATTTCCATACAAAACGCTCAAAGGCGTACAAGTTAAGTGGCTTGTATATTTTCTTAGGCCATTATATTGTCACATCGGAATGTCACCATCGTTTTCCCAGTAATTAATCACGGAGTCAATGAGCCGTTTTGTTTGGACAACGCCAATGAATAATCCTTCCCTGGCGATTTACTGACAGCCGCAAAAATTGCCTAAAGTTATGGTTTTTATGAATGTCTAAAATTTATGCAAACAAAATTTACATTATAAGCAGTTTTCGGATGGTTGTTTAGAATAGAAGCTTTTATTTTATATTGAGTATATTTTATTTATGAATAAAGTGTCTGTTTTATTATGATCATTGAATATTCTAGGTCCTTTTTTAATGATGTTATGTAGATCGGATTTTGTACCTACTTATCAAGAAGTAATTTGTCAAAGCCCTATAACCTTCTTGTACTTGTCTCATGTCTGATTGAGGTCGGTATTTTGCTTGACAAGACTTTGACAAAGCCATATTAAGATAATATGTTTTCATTATATTAAAATGAATAAGTATTAATTTTTAATACTATCACACCAATAACTCTATAGTATTTTAACCCCACATCTCCAACATCAACCACAGACGGGTCAAGAAACCCATAAAACTCTCAAACAATAAGGAAATTGTGTACAGCAATACGAATAAGGAACTATGTTTATATTTATTAGCATTATCTTATTTGCATGCAATTCGGCGTATGGCTGTCCCCGACGCAATACAGTCCGCGCCTACCTACCCGCACTGTCTATAAAACATGTTCTCATCAACATGCAGATTGTGGATGAGACGTGTTTTTATGTTAAATTAGGGAAAGGGGAGTCTCTTTTTTATTTATTACCCTCCACTCTGACTTCGTATGTCAACTTAAGTGTTGAACTCATGAATAATAGCCAAAGTTGACGATATCAAATTGAAGAAGAATAAGATTTCTTTTTAGAAAAGGAACTCTTAAAATGATTGGAGTTTATTGATTTAAATTGTGTTTGTTTTTATTTAATGTTAAGAGAGGGTAGTTGAATATTTATATCTGCTGCAAAATATATGAGGCCATTTACATGTTATTTATTTAATATCCGAATATTTTATTGCCCTT
The DNA here is from genome assembly GCA_958496195.1 of Timandra comae. Taxonomy (NCBI): domain Eukaryota; kingdom Metazoa; phylum Arthropoda; class Insecta; order Lepidoptera; family Geometridae; genus Timandra; species Timandra comae. Next base: position 4,573,878 of record OY292354.1, on the reverse strand, counting down.
AAATGTCGATAGAAGATAAAAAATATTGTTTAATTTCCACAAGTATTCATAAAGTCAAATGTATTAAAAAGTTAAAAAAACTGTCTACTGCGCATTTTTTTAGCAACTTCTCGATAACATAAATATTTTATTGAGTCTTAAAATAAACAAAAGGAAGATTGGAAACACTTAATGCTTGTTAAAAATGTATGGAAATAGCGTTGAGGTAAACCACAAAGTTTTAAACTAGATTTTGGTTAGATTTTTACATATAAAGGTATTTATTGAATACTGATATTTTATAGAGTAGATTTCAATAAAAGTAAAGCGCGTGATTCTTTTGCATATTCTTATTTTTTAAACATTTTGTTGTACTAAATGATTATTTTTATTGAGTGTATTTGAGAATATCTAATTAAAAAAAAATTGTGTCATGTATCTGCCATCAGTCAATACAAATGGAGGTCTCCGGTTCGATTCGTGAGTTAAAATATATATTTCCCAAATATATAGTTATATAAATATAGTTTATATAAATATAGTTCAAGATACCTCCTCACTGTACTTATTTTATGAGTGCGGATTTTACAGGTAATACAATACATATGAAGCGTAATAATAGATAGAATTACATATATTTCTAATTTCTAATTAAAAAATGTGGAATGAAAATTATAGTAAAATATTTGTTTTTGCTTACAAATCCACTATAAACCACTATACCAGTAATATACAATTTAAAAAGTCTTTTACAAGCAGAACGCTTGGTTACTTTTAATGGTTGTAAACTTTGTATCACATTGTAAGTTCACTTGGAGATATGGATTTCACTTGAGAAACATAAGTTGGGGCAATTTCCTGTCTCAGTGACATTTAGTACAATCATTGTAGGATGCATATAAATTAACAGTGTAGGTCGTAGGTCCATAAGGTATGTTTTAATAGACCCAGGCGGATGAAGAACCTGTTTTTTTTTAGATTATTTAATAGGAGATCCAACAGCTTTTCTTCACAGTATAAGTATTGATTAAGTATAGTGACAGAGAGCCAATTATAGGATCTCACTTACATATGTACGCTCGATTATTACATACTCGTGTGAAGTGAACGATCGTATTGTAAATGAATCGAATAAAATACAAATTTGATCAATAAACGAGACGAGCGAGGTGGTCATCTGTAGTAAGCAACGCCTGCACATAGCAGACCCAGTGTACATCACTGTACTGCGCTCGTCACCCCGAGACATCAGTTGGTGAGTCTCGTGTGCCCAATCATTTGATCCGCGGGATGAGATTATAAGTAAATAATAAGTACGAAATTCTCAGTTTTGTGGTAGGTTCTGAGTAAATAAATAAGAAATCTTCACTTTGGTCGGCAGGTACGTGATAAATTTTCACGTGAAAAGATTTTGTATATAAGTCAGTAAAAACTATCTTCAGTTTCTAATATCTATTATATTCGAAACATATTTTTGGACACACAAACCTTTTGTTCCAAAATCTAGCGTTATTTCATTTTCCAAGACTTTGTCCCATACTGAAATGGAACCGGCTTTTAGTTTAACAAGATTCGGCGAAACGTCAGTATTTTACGTGGAGAGACGGCGGTCAGACCTCCAAAACAAGTTTTGTGTGATTTCTAGATATATACGAGTATGTTTTAATGAAATATATTGAAGTTCTATGAATTTAAAATGCTTAATCGTACTTAACGTTTTTCTCATTAGAGATCCTTTAAGAAGTCATAACAAAAGTGAATATATTAAAAGTATTGAGTCTGATTTCATTATCTCTTTAAAGCAGTCGAACACTTAACTAAACGACCAAACTTGACTTGGCAAATATGTTATTTTCATTAAAATTATTTCAAAAATATACCAACGTGTAAAATTAGCTATAAAAAGCCATATCTAAAAATAACAAGAGAAGCTGAAGAAAAGCGTTTATATGAAAAGCAAACCTTTTCAAATTATAAAAACATATTCAAATCCTTTTTAAAAAACACGAAATAAAACTCAAGAATAACTCACCATCATATTAAACACAAACCTAAAATCTAAATTTAAAACCGTTCCCGCAACACAAAACCTTTTCAAACAAATGCATTGAATCACCAAAACTAATCCAAGTACGGTAAACGAGCTAGTTCAGCTCTCATTTAACTTCGGGGCCTCTTCACACATCACCTACGTAAGCTTAACTCTCTATGAAGCCGGAATGGCCAACTAAAAGTACACAGACTATGTGACACGTTACGGATGAGTCCGGGTAATTAAAAACGTGACCGTCGTCACTTGTCGCCAAAAAGGTTTTATCTACTTCGTGCCATCCACTCGAATGTTTGTTTATTAAAAAAGTGGGATACGTTCATTGATAAGTTGATATCTTAACTTTTCGTGTGATTATGCTCTCATATGGTATAGTCTGTTTCATAAAAGTTGACATATTGAGACACAATCTTTTCGGTGCCGGTGACAGCGTCGCTGTAATCGCTTCTTTTGGTTGTCAGTTTATTGAAAAGGTATCCAAATGCATTAGAATTGAAATGACAATAGTAGCATCCAATTTTGGCCGCCGGCACAGAAAAGATTATGCTCAATACATATATTTTTTCATGCCATCTCTTTTTATTAAAAAACGTGGGATACCTTCATTGATAAAGATATCTTAACTTTGTGTGATTATAATAGAGTATGTTTCATAAAAGTTGTTTAAACACCTTTTTTATTATGTTTTGTTTTGTTGTTGGCACGTGAAGGTTGTTTTGGAGTCGTGTTTGCAAAACGAATTTAAAAATGATGTGTGTATCAACCTATTTGATTCTACTGCTAAAAAAGTCTTACAATTAATATTTGTGCAGTGATAGGTATATAGACGTAATCGCCAGGTTTTTTTTATGAGTGATAATGATCTCAAAAGTTTAAATTGTGTACATTTTCCCAGACACAGATAAATAAAGTTAAAATATTAAGAGAAACATACACACAAATATATGTTTTTTTCCGAGCATCAAACCTGCATCTAACTGTTTCACAAAGCATGGTTAGTAACCTACAACATCACTTATTAACATGAAATACTGAGATCATTTTTACATTTTCAAAAGTCATGATTTAATTTTGCTTTCACTCACTCTACTTCAAACATCAAATACTTCCTTTTCAAATCATATTAGTTATCTAATAAAAGCAAAGTACATTTGATTTACATTGAAAAACATATTTTAAGTGTAAATGAGATGCAAATATCATCGAGTACATAAAAATCCCATTTGACCGTTCATCCCCAGTTTATCTACAACTTTATTTATGTTTATAATATATTTTATTGCGTCCATAACTTTTATAATGTTAGTAAAACTTGAGAAAATATGACAAGAAAATTTATGCGATGTAAAATTGTTATGCGAAGGGTCACACGTAAAGCGACCGTTAGAGAATGTTCCCGATATTTATTAACTGTTTATATCGATGTGTTCACATAACTTCGGGATTTGGTTTAGGGCAAGAATTTGATCCTTATTAAAATTAGCTTTTAAATATTTGTTGCTAATGGAAATACTTCGGATGTAATCTAAATTGGTCAACTGTGTAGGATGATTAAAGCTGTGTAGGATATGCTTATAGAATCGGTAGACAAGTCATATAAGTACCTAAATGTCGCACAAATACTTCTTTAGGACACAGCTTTAATCGTAATATTTTTCAAGGCGTAATAAACGCCTAAATAAAAGAAAAAGTCTAAGTTTGTTAAGTATAAAAAGACACTTGAACTTTCATTATCAATAAGGTGAAAGAACATAGTTGAAAATTATATTCATGGATATATATTTAACGATAAAACCGTTCAATGTTTAAATTATGGACAATGCTGGTTGCGAATCGCTACGTCTACATGCTACGACGTGTAGCAATTAATCGCAAGTATATTGCTACGCAATGCCTACGCGGTAGTAGGTTACAGCGTAGTAGATTGAAAGAAATCGGAACTTTTCAAAATTTGCATTTTACTGGGGAATTTCTCAATTTTTTTTTTTTAATTCTAGCTTTTATTTAAATTTCTGGCTTTAACTATCAATTTATGAATGTTATTTTGGTTTCATCTAAAATCAAAAAAGCTTTATTAATTTCCAATATATTAAATATTATTATCAGTACATGTTTCAGATTTAGCAAAAATTCAGTCAAATTAACAAAATCACCAATTGCAATTACTGTGTTATTTTTAAACCTTAAATTGGAGTTAAGTTTACGGTGCTAATATTATATTAATTAATGAAAGCAGTGTCCATTAAACCCTAATACAACAAATGAAATTACGTGTATTTCAAATATTTATTTAAGGGTGTTGTCTTAGTTTCCACGGCTATTTTACGCATCAAAGTTTGTGTTGACAAAATTTATTCATGACGCGATCCCTCGTAAATACATTTGGGAGTTTATCGTCATAATGAATTTGATATGGCTTATGGAAACTTGCTTATTCCGCTTCATTTGTACTCGTAAATGGTGATAGTTTGGTGGTTTGAGTCTATTTTTATAAATGTTGGAAGATTTATAAATTAAGTAAATTATTTTTTGGGGTAAATTATACTAAAATATTATTAGTTGCACTGAATAATGCTTCATTAAATATTTTTTACGTACACAAGACACAGAAAAAATAATTATTGAAATTTCTATCTATTGAAAATCTAGGGTACATTTATTAATAATACAGAATCCAAGTCCAAATATAACAATTTTTTTTTTAAATAAAACTCACTTGTGTACTACTTACATTAATTTAAATTCTCCGTCCCAATCGATTACACCCAAACCGAAAGACACATTTCTTATTTCACACATTTCTTATTCGTTTCACCGAATACTACAAAATTGATACAATAAATCGAAGTGTAAGCTACTTCGTCGGATTCGGTTCAACATGCAGATTTCGCAGATCTCCAGGTTTCTTTCACTGCGGTCGCATTCCCTCAACCAATTGAAAATTCCTGGTTGGTTATTTGTAGGGTGAATTACTAACAGTGCCACATTAAATCTTTACGCTCGGGACAACACTGCGCATACCTACAACTTTGATTTTAAACCGAATTTCTGTTGCTTTAAAATATATTATAAGTTACGGGCGTAATGTGATTTCAAAATTGAAATAAGAAAGTAGGTTGGTATGGTTCCTTTTTTGTTATTTGTGATGTGCTCAAATGTAAAGGTTTCGAAAATATACTAAGCTTATACAATGTACTGTGTGCACTATTTTTAACATTTAGGAATGTGTATATTATCCGTATCCACTATCCGTGTATTTTAGACCTACCACTGCATTCAGACCTAGCACATTTTTCATCACTACTTAAGTATGCTCTACTATGTATTAGAACAAAAATCCCTAACCTAAAAATAAATCGAAGTTCACCATTATTAATAAAAATATTAATTAACAGACCTCCGTAATCTGCTCGGATACAAATTTTAATTAAAACTTCAATCTTAACGTCTTCAACACGCTCGTTCACATTAATATTATAATAAATAAAACCGTTTAAAAACTTTTAATATGTTGAAAGAAATTTATTCACGGAGAACATGTCCTATCAAAATATCTGGGGCCACATGTTATGTCGGCGCATTCTTCTCCTAAATTGAAATTCTCGAACGCTCTCCCTTCCCGCCCGGGACGGGGTCAGAGCCAAAAGACAAATACTTTGAATACGTTCGATTAATGCGATCAAATATAATTTTTCTTTATGAAAACATCATTATATTTATTTTGGCTGGGTATTAGCATGTTTTATTGGAAATGTTTTCTCTTTGATGAAATTTGTGCGTTTTATTGAGTCAGTGTGCAAAAATGTTAAATAAATGCTTGTTGTACGACAAATCTTTTTATTTAAAGATGAATTTACATCGACTCTTAATAACATGGACCGAAAAGGCTTATGTTCAGCTAAGACTCAGATAATGCTGAAAATGACGCCACGAGTACAAATAGTTTATACAAACACATAAATAAACCACAAAACAAAAATACGAAACAGACATGAAAATCTACTCCAACAAAACTAGGGGTACCTACGTTTGCACACGAGTGAACTTAAAGTAAAATCTATTCAGTGTTAAAATCGATACCGCTATCAAAATGCACCCGCGCCAGTTCCGATGCCCGCTCAAAGAGTACGTACTGTTCAAAGGATGTGTTAGAATGAAACAAGCTGTAGTTTCCCACTCAGATCAATGTACAAGGGTAAGAGATCTCCTATTTCCCGTACCTACGTGAGCATTTGGCGAAAAACCGATCCTTTCTTACGCCTTTGTGTAAACGGTTATCGAACGCTCCGATATCGCACGGGACAACCGTTGGTGGTTTTGTTACTTTGCATAAAGAGTTACGTGTATAAAAAGTGTTTGTTCTGGTATTATTCTGAAGAAATAAAGTTAAATTTAAGACAGGGTTAGACTTTAGTAGTTCTATTATCTCCGTCAATTTAATAAATTTATATTATAAAAACAAATGCCTTGTGGTCCTCGCAAAATCCCAAAAATGGATCATATAAAATTGATGAAATTTGCTGTGTTAAATTTCGTTAAGAAGAATTACTTACCCCTATAAGCTTAAGAAATCCTATGTCAATAAAAAAATACTTTTTAGAAGTTTTAAAACAAAATATATAATATAAATGTGTAAACGAACTAAAAATATCGTTTCATAAAACAGTGTGATGATGTCCAGTGAGCTTTTAACAGCTTTTAAATACCGATCCATTTCAAAATTGACATTAAAAGCCCTTTCATTGCCATTACTATTTTAGCGTACACTGTACATTTTAGAATCTATTTTGTTGTATGTAAATAAAACTAAAACTACTGAATCTAAATATAAAAGTAAAGAGTGATGGAATAATAGAATTTGCTTAAAAATAGGCAAGCTTTCCTTTTTGAGTTTATCAGAAAATATGCTAGACACTCGAGCGTTAACAGAGACTATAGAGTTATATTTTACATCTTCATCTTACTTTAACAGTAGTTTAATTTCAATGTAGTTGAAGTAATGCAGTGTTACTCATTCTTCGCAATATGTAAAAATAAATTCGTGCATCTTCCTTAAATAACGATCTTGTAAAGTGGTCAAAAAATACCTAGCTACGTAAACATTTCGTTTACATTTCGGTTCATGTTTTAATCCTAAAGCAATCCATCTAAGAGCTTGTTCAGCTAGTCAAATCGTATAAAGTCGCCCTCTATCATAACTTCCTTCCGAAACTTCCGAGGGTGGTTCACTCCCCGAACATTTTTCATCTCTTTTGCCGTTTTTTGAATAAAAATTAATGCAACGACTTAAAGGAAAGTAATAAATAACAACATAGTTTCCGCATATTTTAAATTCATGATCTATTTTAAAATTTAAACTTGGAATTTATTTGTAGTTTGTATGAAGATGAGATTTTTTATGGATATTTTTGTTGGGATATCGCTTTATAGAATTTTATGTTTTAGCAATACATTTTACAAATTGTTTGTATTGAAAGGTTTTTCTGTTTAAGTTATTTGCAATAAAGTAATTTTCTTTTACTTTCATTTTTATAAGAGTCTTTGTTATCTGTTCTTTCATTATAGGCAGGGTGCTGTGTAAAATAGGGTGCGATCAACCCCTTTATAGATTTATCCTACTGTAGAAGTGTCATGCGTTTGTATTCTTATTTCATCCAGTTGTCATATATCCAATCCCGTCTTGTTACTTCTTTGAATAATCTAAAGTCCACTGCTAGTGTATTGACGTGGTGGATCAAGTCTCGTTTTGCGTAGCCATGTACAAAAATAATTCCAATACAAGTATAAAATATATAAAGCTAATCGAAATATATATAACTCAAAGGTGACTGACTGGCTGACATAGTGTTCTATCAACGCACAGTCCAAACCACTGGACGGATCGGGCTGAAATTTGGCATGCAGGTAGATGTTATGACGTAGGCATCCGCTAAGAAAGGATTCCTACGGGATTGTGATATACGCGGGTGAAACCGCGGGGCACAGCTAGTACTAGATGCGTATATTTTAATACGAAAATAATGAAACCTAAAACCGAACAGAACATACGAATCTGCATGCCCAACTCGAAGCGGTATAACTCAAAAACTTGACACAAAAAAGTTTAAAATATCGCTAACACTTTACATGAAACGGCGAAAATTTGCGAATAAGTAGATGAAGCAATTATTTAGCTTAGTCATGCATTGTATTTCCGCTCATTAGGTGTATATTTATTTAATTTACAACGGCTGGGGGCGAACGATAAGCCGTGGGGCGTGCGCCGACCCGCCGCTCTCTACTGAATAACAATGCAAAACGGTGTCTAAAATGCTGCTTTCGTATTATGCAAAAGTAACCAAGAAAATAGTATTAACTTAGCAATGTTAGTTGATTAAAATGTGAAAGTTTTTTGCTAGTTTGTCCTTGTAAATGCCTTGAATAAATAAGTGTGATCTTCTTTGTTAATTGGTTTCTTAAGTTAATGCTTAGAATAATAGTTTTTAAACTATGTAGATTCTCCTTCTTTTTTCATCTTATAGATGCTAATATTTGTCTCATCAATTATTATTTGTCTTATTTTAACGTAACGGTAAACCTAGTTATTATGTTTTGGATAAAAAAGACGGATAATTTGCGTTAAAAAAATAACTTATGTGTCCGAAATACCTTTTAAATTATTTATCTTTCTTTGGGGTAACTTCTTCAAAACTTATTTGTAACATACACATACATTAATCACAACTTAACAAACTGTTTACATCCTTTCGTTATTCATACTTATTACGTTCTATTTATAAAAGGTTCACTCTAAATAATTCACAACACAAAAGTCTAAAAATGTACTAAGGAAATATAATAAATATTTGAGAAAACAAGTTTCATTCATAGGAAATTTGTGAACCCTTGTAGGTACCGTGTACAACAGTGTGTATAAGTTGACCCACGTCACGGCGGGAAGCGCAAAGTGGGCCGATAACCGGCGAAACCGCAGCCTATCGCTTTTTGATAGCATCACTTTGCCCAACTTGCCATCTGGCGGCCATTACGTACGGGATATTGAAAAAGTGAGCCACAACGATCGCCATAAGTGCGAACCTCCTAACACACTATATTCTCTAACATATTTGTAAATCTCTTCCATTTCTCTTTGCTTCACCAATAAAAACGAACCCATTTAAAGTTTGGACGCACTTTTAAATTGCTTTTTATTGTTAGTAGTAAATTGAAATCAAATCACTATCATTTGAATAGAGGCAATTGTGAACGACACGCGAAGGAAGTTCTCCAATTGAGGTATCGATTTATTTATTTTAACGTCGAGTATGTGAAAAAGGGGGAATGAAAGAATACCGTAAGAGTAAAGGTTGACCGCACTTCACACTATAATTTTTATCCTGTTCCGCCTTAATTGTTTTACTGTTTATCCTCGTGCTCGGCAGTTTCTTTTGTTTATATAACACAGGTAATTCGTTTACTCGTGAGAATAGTTTCAACACGTACCTTCGTCTAGACGAATTGACCGTAATGGACTTTGTGCCAGAACGAATGTGGAACCATCGTATCCCTGTGTTTACACAAACCGGAAAATATTTATTGGATGAAGTGAACATGAAAATGGATTTATTTTTTGTTAGAGCAAAAATCGCCGTTTCCAATGGAACGTATTTATTTGATCGTATGCGGCAGTGTTGATATAATTCTTTTGCTTGTATACATTTTCAACGAAATTTTTTTGCTCGATTAATATTCAGAACTTGAATCTCAATTCAAGCAAATTTTCTGTTGCGTCATTTGAGTCGTACGTGTAATTGTTAATGTTTATAAATAAAATTATCATTCAATTTTATTTATGTCTTTCTTAATACAACTGTAGAATATTTATAAATACCATGCATACACATGTTTGTTTAACTAAACGTAGTGTAAAACTGTAATCAAATAGTATAAAGAAAGGGTAAAACGAGCCTGTTCACGTCAAAACTTGGTAGACGACCGACCTCAGCAATTAAGTCACTCGAAATATTTAATGAACAGTGCTAGTTCGTGGCGGAAATGACACTTAATCGGTTTAACTTCGCTTCAAACTTACACGGAGTCGCGGGGCGCCCGCGTCGCCCACACCTCGCGCCTTCGCCCGCGCCCTGACACTCGGTCCTCCCCTTCTAAAAGATACCACTGCATCAAAGAAGTTAGAGAATGTGCAATTATGAGATTGTTTTAATTTAGGAACAATGTTGTTGAAGAATTTCCTTACAGTGAGTAAGGCGCTCTCAAAACCCCAAACCAGAATTCTTGGTTTCGTTCAACATTGTTTCTCGGTTATTGCTTGCCTTTCGATCTTGTAATTTATTTTTCTGCGGTTAAACTATTTGTATTGAAATATTCTTTGCGTTTAATATCTTTTATATTAATAAAATATGTATTTTAGACTAACATCGCGAACTTAATAAACAAATTCCTTGGGTTATTTGAATTTTATTCTATAAAATCTATTACTTACATATAAGTATGTTAGTAAGTTACTTTCAACATAAAACCGATACTGAGTAGGATACATAAAGTTTTCTTTGCAATTAAAAATTCATCACAAATACCTTATAAATAGCAATTAATAAGGCGTTTATTCGATAGACGTTGCTTGACACTGCTATATATAAACACGCCGATATTGCACTGAATTTATTAATAATGAATCAACTTGACGATTGTCTCGTGCTTAGCTCGAACCTCTCTAAATTTATATACGTACTCGAACAACAATAACGAGGGGAACATCTCCAAGTCACAGTCCAAAATAAAGTTTGGCCCAACATTTAACTAGTTGAAGCAAACAAATCCGTAGTGCGCTGCGAGAACTGCAGTCGGCTTGGACGCCTCCCTCTAACTTGTTGGTAACGACTTCAAAAATATCTAGAAAAATATTTGTTTTGAGAACAATATGGTATACAAGATTTGATCTATGAAGACCCGAATCGGTTATTGTATTTGCCATTCGACTCGAACTTACTGGTTTGTTTCTAAAAGTTTTATATTTTATTTCATTTTTTGAACCTTTGATGTCGCTTTTTATCAAACGAATGAAAAAAAGTAAAAATAGATACGGATCAAGAGGAAAATATATCAATAGTGAAATGACAAAAATAAACAAGGAAAGTCCTTTTGCGGCGTGTGCCACTATGATAAAGGGGTGTGTCCACAATAGGGGGACATATTTTAAGCATTTCAGCAAGTTATGTTGGAGTACCCATTTATTTCTACCCCTGTATTGTTTGGTTTTAAAAGCAACTCGTTACAATGCAAAAACGTAAGCTTATGAAGATTAGCTATATAAAAAGTATGAAGTTTGAAAATATACACCTTAAACATGTATAAATGTTTATTAAAAGTAAAAAGAATGACCAGCAAACAATCCCAAAAAAATCAAAAAGTCTTTAATAAATACAAAATAAGATTATTTCTCTTGATTAATAGGAACACGTCATACTAAAAAAAAATCATATACTTAACAAAAAATATTTAGAATAAATTGCATATTCGAAAAAAAAAGTTAATCCGAAACAATAAAATTAATAAATGATAATTTTTATACCCAACATTATTTTGCGCACCGTACACTGATATTGCAAGATAACCCCTCACAGCGAATCGGTGTCTACCATAAGTGTTAGGAGATCACTCTTAGCGAAGTTGGATCGGCTTCCGGAAACCAATACTCGATATCTTTGCTTTACAAATATTACAATCGGTTGGTTTATTTGTTATTTTATATTTCTAATAATGTACGGGCGGACATTTATTATTCTCGCCACGTATAATAGGCACGAACTAAACAAAGCTTGTATTATAGATACTAGAGATAGTTACACTGACGTACTTTTATGCTCATATACACATATTTTTGTAAGCATACTTATGTATAATGCAGATAAAACAAAAAATACCCAAGACAAACAGATACGCACACAAATCTCCCTTAACAAGAAGGGTCACTACTCACTACCAGCTACTCCACTTGGTCGTCAATCAATCAACTTAAGAACTTCAAATATTAACATGAGATTAAAATTTCAATAGGGTTAGCCTAGTATGTACCACCTGGTTATTTAAATACATCATACCCTGAAAGTAATAAAACAAGATCTTAAAATAATCTACAAACTACCTAAAAACTAATCTCAAATTCCAAAAAACATAAAACCAAACAAAATAGCAACAAAACAAACTGAACCCGATATCCAAACATCACGCATGCTCAGTGAAATTCAATCGGTCTACGAAACACTTGTTACAGTGCTATGCGATAACACTACATACTATATGTGCTAGTACAGATAAATCTTCTAAACAATGCACACGGACGCATTTCGGACCAGTAAAACAACAATAGCCCTCGTCGTGGTAATTCAGTACTGAGGCCTCGCCCGTACCGTCGAGGGTCGAACGGAATCACTGGACCAAATTGCAAATGAAGCCCACTCTGTAATAACCAACACCAGATCTTATATTCGAGGTTTGTAACCGATAACTACTGTGAAATTGATTTCTAAAGAATCCAGGTTTGTGTAGTTGCAAACTGGATACTACGGATGTTGTGATAGATTTGAATGGTTTGTGGATGTAAAGGTTCTTAATTAATGAAACAGACTATTAATTTGATCTGATAATAACACAAGTATTTTTATTTTATTCTTTACCTATTTTTTTTTCTTTTTTTTAATGAATTGCAATGCAAAGTAGAAGTGCTTCAAAAAAAGTAGAAATAAGTAACATTGGTGATGGTGACTCAATAAATGCTGGATTGCCTAAGGTCAAATTCGTGATTCTTAGAACCAGGTATAGCACATATACTTTTAAACCAAAATTCCCGGAATCGCACACGCAAAATACGGGTCACAGTACTCAATAAAACCCAATAAACTCTTTTTAACAAACGTTTGAGATCAAAGTCTAAAACAAGTTTCTATTCCGAGTAAAAGTTGTTTGGTAAATAACAAACGTAGTACTTTCATAAAGCAGACCAATCTATGTATGTGTGCGATTCTAACTGGGACGCGCAACTTTAGGTCAAGAGATGTTAGTCAAGAGAAGGGAAGTACAAAATAATGTTACCTATTGTTTAGGTTGAGGTAACCAACTTTAAAGTTAAATAGAATTGAGAAATGCAATAATTTTAAAATTGCGTCAAAGAGACTGAAAAGCTGCTGCATAGTTGACATTATTAATCGAATTCTATTATATTTAGTTCAAAGAAACGTCAGGACATACCTAAATTAAATATGTAGAACTCTTTAATTTCTTTAATTTACACGAACACTACACATAAACGGTAATATATAACCACGACAAAAATCCACTAGTTTTATTTCAACATGTAGAATTTCGTTTGTAAAATGTGTTGGTTTGTAATCATTGCAGTGATAAAAACATAACAATGTATGCTTCTCTTCTTACACGATAAATAATGTCTTGGCAGTCTAGCGGCCTGTACGTACAATCGTACATGCCTAGATAAATCTGTAGGACATGAAAGCCATGAATGTTCAAGACCAAAGTACTTTGTCATAGTCAATAAATCATATAACTACTAACTAACAGAATAATATCTAAATAAATATCAGTTAAGGAAACTACAAATCATAAGACCAAAGTAGCTGTAAGACACATCCAAGATGTAATCACATAGTTTACGATGTTTGTACATACACGAATAATTCAGGAGTACGATCGCCATTCTGGGAGCAAATAGATAGTCCTCACTTCCGACACATGTTTCCGCGGACGGGACACAACCGGTCACGTATAATATTGACGCCTCTGGCCATCCATTCGCAGGGGACAATGCCTACTAGCTGCCAGGGGAGACATTTTTATACAGAACCGTATATCATCCTCAACATTTCAAATAACATTTTTTAAGCAGTTTATTTCCAGATATACCGTACCGACACCGAATAAACTTTGCGCTATTTATGCAAATAGTTCAAGATGTCTGAAAATGGGGTGTGGACGGTGAATTTTGCAATATATTGATTTTCTTATTTTTATAGAATTGAAGTATGAGATGCGATTTTCGAAATATGACTCAGCTTTTAGATCATCTAAACGCATTGAGCAAGCATGATGATAATACCTATTCTTTTGCAAAATACTAACCTAATATGATTGGACAAAAAGATAATAACTTATCACTGAATTGGTCCCACTGCAGTGTCCGATACTTTACTATTGATACGAGTTCCATTACCACTAGAGACCTCTAAGACTTTTTACCAGGTTAATCTAAAATATTCCCATTTGTTTCCAGCTTTAGGTTTGGAGCCAGACTTCCTGTATCCCCTGGAGAACGTGACCATTGCTCAAGGGAGGGACGCCATGTTCACTTGCGTGGTCAATAACCTGGGTGGTTACAGGGTGAGTGGCGACTCCGCCACGGCCAGGGTGTGTATCAAACTGATTCATTACAGCACATAGAACCTAGAGGAGCACCCTCTGCACACGATTGAGATCTATAATTACGCATTTATAACTAAAGTTCAATTGTCTAGCTATTTCGACACTAATTTCTAACTGAAGCAAAATTATCTAGCTATTTCTAACTAACGTAAGATTATCTAGCTATTTTAACACGCATTTCTAACTATAGAAGATTACTAGCTATTTCTATCTAAAGTAAAACTGTCTAGCTATTTCAAAATGTATATCTAACTAAAGTAAAATTATCTAGCTATTTCGACACTAATTTCTAATTAAAGTAAAATTATCTAGCTATTTCAACACACAATTACTGCTTTAAAATATCTAGATTTATTTAAGTACAAATTGTCACGAATGAAAATTAAAAGCAAATATAGTTTTATAACTTACTAGCTGTGCCCCGCGGTTTCACCCGCGTGGTTCCCGTTCCCGTGGGAATACGGGGATAAAATATAGCCTATGTTATTCAGGGTGAATGTAGCTTTCTAATGGTGAAAGAATTATTGAAATCGGTTCAGTAGTTTCGGAGCCTATTCGTTACATACAAACAAACAAACAAACAAACAAATCTTTCCTCTTTATAATATTAGTATAGAAAACTGCTGTTCTCGCTGTCTGTACGAATGAATATTTTATTTTAACTAGGGATCGTTAGTTTTTTTTTGTACAAATAGGTGTTAAATGATTTAAATTAGTCGATTTTATAATCCTTGTATTGAATTAATAATGTTTTGAAACATTAACTAGAAGTATCTTATATAAAACCATTCACAAAAATTTTATGTGAAAATGTGTCACATATTTGTCAATATAACAAATTATAGATCTCAACCAATAGACCTATGCACTAACACTTCCTAGCACACAATCTTCAATGCACTTCTTAAGCACTCTTCCAGAGCAGCACAGATAGTGACTCTATAATATATACCTCTCTCTCTCTAGCATAAAGCACACACAACTATATTGCACAATAAACTGTAAGTTTGTCCACAATAGATGTAGCTCTTAGATTTCGGAGCACCGATTGCACTAGACACTTAAACACTTGCACATATACTAAGACCCAAGAACGCAAAAACTCAATCTCGAATAGCAGTATCAAATTAACTTCTTGTGTCTTAGCCTGCACAACCTTATAGATTTAATATCACACTACCTCTAAGCATGTTACTGCCAAAGCACTCTCTTTATCATAGTACTGAGCACGACTTCATTAATTTTATTTTAATTGATGTCTTAAAGACGAGAAAACCGCTATGATTAAATTGTTTCGACCGAGAAAATCCGTTGCAAAACAGACACTTTACAAAATTAAAATAAAGCTTGGGCAAACCCCCTTAGTCCCCGTTCAATCATTTCGAGAAGCACTGCTCAAACTGCCCGAAGAGTTAATCCACGTACACTATCGTCTCCATGCACGATATTTTATCGCACACGACATGGTACAAAATCTTGGACAGTCTCTATGTTAATTTAATTTTTGGACAAATTTCTCGGGACACTGATTCATTTCGCTATTCAGACAGGTATAAATGGAATCAGGGGAGTCGTTTAGTTAAACAAATAGCTTCGCCCCGAGTGAATTTTATCTGCTTTCATTGCTTTTTACTACACGTAAGGTATTGTGTTTTGATCGTGTAACCATTATTATTGGTCGTAATCTTGATGTTCCCGTGGGTTAAACACAAAACAAGATTCCGAGTTATAAAGGAGAGATAAATACTGATTCCGTTCGCGATTCTATTCGTGCAAGAAGCGAGATTCGATAATAGTCTCTTTGGGGCCGTTTGAGGCGGTCACTCTATTTCCTCACGATACTCTATAGAGTTCTCTGTATCGCAGACCGAGTACACGTTTGCGTCTCTATACTCGTATATCGATATATCGTAAGTAATCAAAACCATACAAGACTAATAACATCTCGGAAGATATTCGACCGCGTTCCCTTGAGATGGCCGTTGATAAATGAGACTAGTAAGGATATTTTCTCGATTAAATAACTTCGTAACTAGTTGAACATGAACATGACATTACATATAACATAGATACACAATACCAACCAAAAATATTTTGTAATATCTTCGATATGCACCGCTGGTACGGATGGGTTGAACTAATTGGTAAATATTAAAATTATTATTTTTATTTTTTGTTCTTTTATAAAACTCGATACTATTTCAATTGACACTAAATTGTTAAATTGTCAATATTGAAATTGCATCGCGTTTAACAGTTCTACGATTGTTTCTCTCATTTGAATAAAACGATAAAGAATAAGCAATGAGGAAGCAGAAAACAAGAAACGATTGTAGTGACTTTTATTACGAAACACTGAATTGTAACCTGCATTTCAGCTGTTTTATTTGTTTACACTGTTGTAGACTTTTGTTACTTATGTTCGTACTTAGTTGGACCATTTTAATGAACTCTTTAAATCAACATACTTTGTTTACAGTAATTTTATATCAAAATTCGCGAGATATCAATCCACCTAAGTACGTTAATGTAATCTATCCTTCACTAAGCACCTTATAGTGACAAATTTAGTGTTCTTTGCACAAGCACTATTACAAGTAGCCACTCTAATTTCCTAAATTGCACCTCTATTAGTAAGTGCACTTCCTTTGCACTAACTATATTAATTAAATTATTATAATACACTTTGATAGCTACTTATAAGATAAGAACATTTTCATGTTGCAAAAAAACTGAAGCAACTCTTTATTCTGTCTGTGGGTTTGTTTTGCCCTACAGTACACTTAATATTATCCAAAACCTTACCTAACTATTATGATTCAAAGAAAAAAATCTATGAATAAAATCGTCCCATAAAGTATAATACCGACTCGAGCTAATAGAAAAGTATAAACGCCATATTTCTGACCGTATTTTTTTGTTAAGCGCTATGCAGGAAATTAGCTCCTATTGCGATGTCGACGCTTTTGGTAAAGCGGGTGAAACGAGGGCGTTTTCAGTGTGCCCGCAGCGAGCCTCATACCGTCGACCAGACGAAAATGTAATTAAAAATTCCGAGAGCATTTTGCGCGAAGCTCACAACAAGATAGTGTTGCGCACTCGAGGACCGCTGTCGACTGCCTCTTGGGAAGCATACCCACTTGTATTTATACTTGTTCGCTACACTCGGGTCGCGTTACAAAACAAACACGATTGGTGATACTGTCAGGAATGTGGCGTTAATAACACGTGTGTGTAATACTTGTAATATAATAGTAATGTTTGTGTTGTATGGAATGGCTGCGGACCATGCAGGTCGCATGGATCAAGGCAGACACAAAGGCTATTTTGGCGATCCACGAACACGTCATAACGAACAATGCCCGTTTGAGTGTTACACACAACGATTATAATACGTGGACACTCAACATTAGAGGCGTCAAGAGAGAAGATAGAGGACAATACATGTGCCAAGTGAATACGGATCCTATGAAAATGCAGGTGGGATAAAATAAATATTACTTACTAGCTGTGCCCCGCGGTTTTACCCGCATAGTTCCCGATAAAATGAGATTCTTACCCCGGACCGTAAACTACCCCCGTACCAAACAAGTCAATCGGTCCAGTCGTTCACGCGTGATGCCGTGACCAAGGGAAATACCAGGATGAATCCTGGATAGATATTTCTAGATAGAGATGGTTGCTAAAATAATTATATTATATATAAATAAAAATTAAATATAGTTCTTTTTAGAGCATAACTTGATTACGCCTGAACCGATTACGTTAATTCTATTTGAATAGTTAATGATCTGACTGGTAGTTTTACAATTCTTTTTGTAAAAATAAAATGTTAGCCGAAAATTTGAATATTTTATTAAAACTAAAAGCCTTTCTTTGCTGTACCTATTATTTCGTCATCGTCTATCGTTTCTACAAAAATTTAAATAACAATAAGTTAATCGATTAAGTATTAAAAGTAGTATCGCACTCAGGGTTGTGAAGGTCTGATGGCAGTCACTCCACGTAAAATACCTACATTCCTCTAAATATGGTTAAACTTAAGACCATAAACAAGCTAACCAAAACTTAAGACCGACCCCGACCCTAGATTCAGTAGAATGAGAAAAATATATTAAAAGCCTTAGGATTTCCAATATCACGAATACCTATTTTCCTTTAATTATTTTATACGGGTTATCGACTAGTTTCAGCTGAAGAAGATTAGTGAGATGCGCTTGCGACTAAACCCATAGTCACTACAATATAAAACAAAGTCGCTTCCCGCTGTCTGTCCCTATGTATGCTTATATCTTTAAATTTACGCTACGGATTTTGATGCCGTTTGTAACAAATAGAGTCAAGAGGTAGTTTTTTAGCATAATTTTAACCCCGTATTCTCACGGGAGCGGGAACTATGCAGGTAAAACCGTGGGGTGTTGCTAATTTAAAATAATTAAAAGTCTTCATAGTAGGTTTTGTTCATTCTTTATTAATAAATGTTATTTCCTTTTCTTAATACACGAATTCTTACAGACAGCATTTTTGGAAGTGGTAATACCACCAGATATAGTTTATGAGGAAACTTCTGGTGATATGATGGTACCAGAAGGAGGGTCCGCTAAACTGGTGTGCAAGGCGAGAGGGTTCCCTCCTCCCAAGATCCTCTGGCGT
Source organism: Timandra comae (assembly GCA_958496195.1). Classification (NCBI taxonomy): domain Eukaryota; kingdom Metazoa; phylum Arthropoda; class Insecta; order Lepidoptera; family Geometridae; genus Timandra; species Timandra comae. The sequence goes on along the minus strand of OY292354.1, from coordinate 4,554,761 downwards.
AGAGAGGACGGAGGGGATATTATATCGAGAGGAGGGCCGCAGGGGAAGACTAAAGGTATATATACATCTTTATTTACATATTCTCTAAACTCTACTCTCATTTGCTAGTTTTGCCCCCCGAGCAATTTCTTCTTCTTTTACGCTCTTTGTTTTGTCCAAAAGTCGGAAATCCATTTTATTTACAAGTTGGAACGGTTGCTCTTGGGGCTGGTGTTTTCGAATAATGAAGCTAAGTAAATAAATATATTAGTTAAGACATCTACAAAGAACTTAAATTAAAATTTAACTATATATAACTTTATTTCCTTTTTTATTTTTAATTCCAGTAGACCAGTCGGAAGTATTCTTGAATTAAGAATTTCTGAAGGAACAAACATTAAAAAAAAGTACAGACGAATTAAGAACCTTCTCCTTTTTAAATACGGTCAAAAATATTTTGAAATCTCACATCTCATTCGTCATGTGCACATCGCATACATCAAAGATCAAAGAACGAAGAACAAACATCAATTTTGCACTTTACATTTGATATTTGAAATTGAATTTAAAAACTCTTCTACCCTAAATGAACCTTTGAACCTTTTAGATACCAATGATTTAGGTTTTTAATCTAACTTCAGTTAAATGAAGGAAAACAGCAGTATGACAAAAACAAAGAGAAAAAGAATGAACCTGATCTGAAGTATAATAATGCAACATGTGAAAATCTTGAAATTAAACGCCAGACTTCAAGTTTGATAGCCAGGTCCATTTGCCACTTAGCCAATGGCGTAGACGCACGGGTTAAAATACTAAATAACCTCCAAATAAACAGAGAATTGTTAATAAAGTTTCTTTTAAAACACGAACGTAAAGAAAAATATTCAAAAAAATGCTTTAAAGAATTATAAATTTAAATTAAAGGCACTATTCTGGAGGGATAATAAAGCACTGGGATTTGTAACATTTAAGATAGAACAAAATATTTCAAAAGAGATTACCACTCATTCCCGAAGTTTATTAGAATTGTTAAATAAAGTTCATCCCAAAGGCCCCATTTTAACATGAATTTTAATAACTATATTTTGAAGCTTTGTTTATTTTACAATCAGCTAAGAAACTGACTTAAAACGAACATATTTTCTAAGTAAACTATATTTAATATACTCTCTAATGATTTAAATGGTTTTAGTTCAGAAACTCTATTGAATAAATGTAATTATTATTGTTAACAAAATAGTTCCAATATTTACTATTATTTTTTGTGTAGATAATATTTTACTCTAGAATTGGTCATAAAAACATGTATTGGTTTAGCTAGACTAGATTATTAAAATTCAATCGCATAAACCATGATATTGACCATTTAAAGCACACCTATTGTGTACAAACTGTATATATCTCATAAATAGCTATCAAACTCAAATAACAACACAGAGGTCCGTTTATTTAGATTCGTCAATAAATACCCAAATAGATGAACAATATAAATAAAACGTTTAACAGCTATACAATTATGCAAAACGAAACTAAGGGCATTAACGTGTTGCGTGCAAATTGCAAATTATTTACACCAATGAAGTGCAACATTAACTCAAGTTAACTGCGATATTTCTATCAGATAAAAATAAAACGGTTCTTATGTGTGTGATAGAAATAAACACAGTTAAATTTATTGCTAGGGATGTCGGTGTTCGTGTTTTAAAAGAAAAAACGTAAGTTGAAAAACCTCAGCGACAATCCAACGTAGTGAAATTCATGAATTATTTACATGAGCCTAGCTGGCTTTATAATAATGTGTATAAATTTAAAGGGTGAAATTAATATTTTTACAATAAAAACATAATTTACAGTGTAAATTACTGTACATTATGTACTCGATACAATATTCTTCCGTAAAAGGTCCTACCTTATCCTTCTGATAAAACTACACCAAAAGCGCCAGATATTTTGGTGTGATTGAGTAAAAAAACCTCATGCAAACATATGAAAAGTAGAATTGATAAGTATGATTTTTGTTATAAGATCCCCCAATTTTATAAGTACAGTCTCGGAACGAAAAGGTTCGTCAATTTTCAAATTGATTCGATTAATGTGTCGCGATGACATATTACCTTTTGAAACTATGTTACAAAATAGACTCGAATTAGGGAAAATAATGTTCTACTGTTCGTTGATAAAGTTCAAAATTATTCCGATCAGTGTTGTTTGACTATTTATCTTGTCAACAAGATGTTTAAGTTTTATAAACTAAAACCTTCTTGTTGGTTCAACCTGTCATTATCATCTCTGTTAAAACTATTGTCAATCGGTCAATGTCATCATTGCAAAATATCAAAGAGGTTTTTATATGCCGCGCGCACAAGGCAGTGTTTAAAAAATGATAGAAAGATCAAGCAAATCCTTATTCGATAGCAAACGTCATATTATTTATTTAAATGTTAGCATCACTGTTTCTTACGCTGGTATGTTGGTATAATTGTTTCTTGCTTTACTTAGTGCAAGTGAAAACCGACTCTAAGGTGACGAACCTTTTCATTCCGAGACTGTACTTACAAAAAAGTATCTCACTTATAATTGTAGTCGAAACATATAACCTAATGTATACTTACACAATAAAAACAATACAACGTTTAACACAAAACAAAAACATTACCATATAGATATAATGAAAGTTTAACAACAACACACACAAGTCGAACCCTCCTCAAACTATTAGAACTGAGCTTACCCGAACTCGATCTAATACAAAACTATTTTAAATTAAAATTCTCTTCAACAGATTAGTAAAGGTGAGCTTGTTTGTTTTACAAATATTTCTTAATTAAATTTTTAAAGAAAGTTTTCTAAGAAAACTATTTACTTTAATATATGTTAGAAAACTATATGAAAATTTTCATGAAACACTGAAGCTTTTCGCTTTGCTTGGAGAAAATTATGTAATAATATTATCTGGCTTAAAGGTTGCAAATTCTCACCTCAGCTGGTAATTGAAGCCAGGATTTGGATTTGTATAAGATAATTTCCAGACTAACTAAGCTTGTGAATCTATAAAAAAATGTCCAAGAAACTTGATTTATGTCGTGACTGACAAACTTCCTACTATCTATGAATGACTACTACAGAGCAGCCCTGTTACTCATTCACTGATGATATTTATATTGAGTTATATTAGTAAGATAACAAACATTTTATATTTGTACCCTTTGACACAATTTTTTTTACTCAAATCTATAATACAGTCATATCCAATTCGATACAAAATATTAAAAGGCTATTGCAATAAAAATCCTAATATAACAACTTGGACATCGTACAGTCCATTGCAAGAAGTGAGCAGTGAGTGTAGCAAATAAATCAGGGTATAAAATATTCACTATTGAATTGTAGCCGTAAATCACACCGCAGCACCTCGGCAACTCCTATTACCATTCACACCGCCCTTCCTAATCCCAATGGATTACAATCTCGAGACGGTCCGGGAATAATTACTTACTCATCTAGCACCCACCCAAATAAAGACCGGGATAAAGGGTTATCAGCTAAACTCAAATTAAACGATATTTAACATCAATCCACTTTTATTATTATCCGTCCCAAACCCGTCACCATTCATTCTATTTTAGAACAATAAATCGCACGTACTAGCCTAAAATTTCAATCTCAACACTCAATTCCATTAATCAAATTAAAAACGTTACGGCTATTTTGTATTGTCAACGCGTATTTGAATGCAAACACTATAAAATTGAGCTATGTGAAAACCAAACATACAAAAAAATTATACAAGCAAGGGGAATTCGTGACGAGTGGCAATTGGAAACTGTACTGACAGGGTGATTAATCAGCAGGTCCCACTTAACCCTACCACTGTTCAGACCTCCTCTTGCCATCAGTCAATTCATTAAGCTAACAAAGTACTACCGGTAATGACTTTCACAACGAACCGAGCACTTCAAAACAGCTAAGATTAGAGCGCACTAAGACTCACATTCTCAACACTACACTCATGAAGGGATTACCTATACTCGTACGTAACGGGTAGTGCACATGATTGAATCACTCGCCGACCATTCAATCGAATTACTTGAAACAGTTTTCCACACAATAGTGATTCCGTCCGCCGTTCAAAGGTCCAAATTATGTTCAAATAAGTAGGTATCAGGTCACCGCCCCGCCTGAACCAATTTCAAATTAACTAACATCAATAACAATCATCAATTTGAGTGAAGAAGTCTAATTAAAGAAGCCGTTACAAGTTACCTCCATAAATCTGAACAGGAAACAATACAAGCTATCCATTACGTGGGCCAATGTTTCTTCAGGAATATTCCAATGAGAAAAGTTTAACGCTCCTTTGACTCCAAACAAATATAGTTTTTAATTACGCTTTGAGGCTGTCTTAACTAACTATTTTCAATAATAGGCAAGCCTACACTTTCTAACTAAAACAATACTCTCAATATCTCATTAAAAGGTAATAACAGAGCATTGGAGTTATTAGTTTCAACGTAGTTTCCTCTCTAAGTTGCCTTGATGCCCGAGTAATATGATAGATCCCAAATAGCAATTTGGTTCGATTATCTATAGAACAGAAGCTTTCCGTAATAGCCTCTGTGTATGAATATATTATGCCATAAAGCATACGTGATTACATATTAACTATAATGAATATTATGGGATTAATTTACTATGATGGGTATTATAATTCGATCGCGATAAGTACTTGTTAAGTTTATGTCCAAAGAGAACATTCGAAAGTAAATTCGAGAGGGAAACGGGTGACACAATGATAATTATAATGATGGCGGCAAACAGTGTTAACAACAATGGGGCATTATTCAAAATCTGCCCTTTATTGTTTCGCATAAAACATGTGAGCTGTGACAACGCCGCTCCGGGTATACCTATTTGTTTCATGTTCTATAGCAAATTATGCAGATAAGCGAATGAATGGTGGAAACTTAGTCGTAGACTGATGCAAATTAACTTCAATTCGACGCTTTTCATCTACTCAACAAAGTTTGAAATAGATACGAGTTGAGTATCCTAACTGCTTTATCCAAGACTTGTTAATAACCATTATCGAACACGGTGCCACTCGAATATTGAGTAATGGAGTCATCTTTTAATTAGTGATTAATATTAATAAATCACCTGATAAACCATTAAAGTCAGTTATAAGTCAAAGAAATAGAAAAATGTTTTTATAATTACCACTAAAAAAAAGAAAAAATGTGTTTATTAATTTGTTAATATAATCTATCAAATAATTAGAAATATTCCTACTAATTCGGTCACACCACACAATGTATGGTTGTTTTATTTAATAAAATTATTCATACAAATATCGTTAGAAACATTTATAACAAAATATAACAACGATTATTGAAATCTTCATTCCGACGACACGTTCCAAACTCTTAATTAAAAACATTGCTCTCAAACAAGAAACGATGAGAGAAAATGTTGCCTTTCCATTATACTTGAGGATACTTTATCGAAGTACCGGCCCATAGACTTAGTTGTCTTTTCATAAACTTTTGGTTAAATTTTACTCACAAGAAAGTCATTTCCGTGAAATTAATTTAAGAAAAGTTAAAGATGATTACAAAATTATTTGTTTTAATTTAAATAAGTAGGAATTTGATCTCAGTTTCAAATTATATTATGATTTCTTGTAAATGTTTTAAATAAAGATATTGACTTTCTTAGAAATTTAAAGGCAACGAATATTCTAAAAACTTATTTTTGTTTCTCTTACTCGATGGTAAAGACGCAAAAATACTAAACTGAATAATAAAAAAAATATTATAAATTATTCATGTTTTAAATCTATAATACAGTTTATTTATAGATTGTAAATACAAATATATTTGTTTAAATTTACGGCAATATAATTCGTAATATTTCATTGTATATCTACGGGAAACCATTGGTGGTTGGTGGGGTCTAACCGTCACTTGACTTATGACACATCGACAGGCCAAGTTTATTCAACGGTCCGCTCACTTTGAAGAAAGAACTAAAAATTCAATGAGTCGCGTCGCATTTCATTTATTTATAAAGAAATCTAAAAATAATTTATTATATTATTGTTGTGTCGAAATAAAGTTAATGTGAAAAAAAATCATAAGAAAACAAAGAGAGAATAACAAGAAACCGGGTTAAGAATTAGGACATAAAAATAATGAAAACTTTTGTTTTTAGTTCCCAAAGGGAATAATTATGAAGGTCTTATAAATAACAAAAAGTCTTGACTTATATACTAATACAAATAAGGCCATAATAAAAGCCACCGATCGTGTTACAGAAAAGTGTTTCAGTATTTTTCCACCGACTGTTTTACTAGATTATTATAAAACCTAATAAACAAGAAAAATATTATATAATATCGGTCCTTTGAGGATACATGTTGAGACATAAAACATTATTATATATTAGTTATAGTCCGTGGTTTCAAACGCAGGAAATTAAACCTAGTCTTCCTAAGTAAATTGAGTTTTTATAGACATCTCCAATTTGTGTCTTTTTGGTTAGACTTTTTGAGAGCGCCCGTAACAATCGTCTCTGTTACTACGACAATCGGATCCGATAGAGTAACGTACCCTCCGCACGAAAACGTTAATGAACATACATAATTATTTAACGTACCTTACGTTACCCTTTGACTTTTTAAGAAAATGTATAACACTTATACCACAAGACCAACACGGTAAAGATTAATAAAACATCACAAAACATATTCCCCTTGAACAAACAGTTATTTTGTATGTAAACACCACTCTACACATTTCCCTGTTCTCTTATTGTTTGCTATCGAAGCGACGTCCCGGTTGAGAGCTCTACACTTTAAACCGCCCTACGGTTCCTTCACAAAATATTGCCCTAGCTTTTTATCCTGTTTGAATAATGGCTGTAAACGTACTCGGCGCCATTTCGCCAAGGTGTCAGGATGGTTCGAGTTAGAAACCACTAACAGTTACTTGTTTACCGTCAACTTCGCGTTTTCCGAACCGTTATCGACGAAATGTAAAATAAACTCTAGACGAGTGTTACTTGAACGAGACTTGTTATTCATTTCGTTAAAGGTTTTGAATTCGATTTTCAAATTGAATTCTTATAAGTATTGACTCAACTGCGGTGTTACTTCAAATATTTTTTTTATTAGAAATTGTGAAAATGAACGTTATGCTAATTGGAGCGGCGCTGTATCTAAAAAACAGGGATGTTTCAATTTTTATCTATTTGCTCAGGCGTTACTCACAATGTAGTCAACCTGTTTGGAGAGAATTTTACAGTAACATGGAATTTTAACGCGATAAATGAATTACAAAATGTCGCTTCGTGTTTCAGTCTCTTTATTTGTAGTTTAGGTTTCAATTCCCATGGTTTAAGTGATCTAATAGTTATTTTTTGTTTTAGTGACATCACTAGAAGGAGAGATAGTGAACTTAACGAAGGTGACGAGATCAGAAATGGGCGCTTACTTATGTATAGCAGCTAATGGCGTACCACCTTCAGTCAGCAAGAGGATTATGTTGCATGTACATTGTAAGTATCATATTATTACTTAATCATAACTTTTGAACTTAAAAGTGTGTTTGGCACCATTATAACCACTAAAATATGTAATGGCACCTTTATGGCACCATCTTCAAATAGTGTTATTTCTAAAGTTGTGCCTAGTGCTCACGTAAATCATGCAGCCCAATGACGCCTTTAATATTCCACTCATAGAGCAACAAAACGGTTCAGAACATACCTATCAAGCACACAAAGCCAACATTATCAAACACTTAACCGAAACCGGCGTCGAAACAAAAAGCCGATTACGTATCCTGATCACGTATCAATTCAATCATCGATAAAGTCTACTCACCTGCGTAAAGCACCGGCAAAAAGCATTACCGAGTTCACTTATCAGAGAATCGTGGGGCTAATTTATAACCAGGAGTTACTCAGTGGGTTAGTCAAGCAAGGGAACCGAAAGGACAGACATGACTCGAACACGTAAGCAATTGGAAGATTTTCGTGTTATCACGTATCATCTCAGACGCGTGGCTTGCATCTTAAGTTCGAGGATTGGGAGAAAGCGTTTAGTAAAAGTTACTGCCACCAAATTTAGTTTTGGCGCGGTTTATTTTCTATTTGTGGATAACGTTCGGGCGTGTAAGAAGTATTTATTGCGTATTAAAGGGAACGTTAAGTACATGATATGGATGTGAGACAAATATTTATTTTATGTTCGTACTAGTCTTACTTCAGCGGTTTTACTACTTAGAATTCGACTATACTGTAATAAAAGTAACTCATGTTCTTTAACTATAAAATATCGACTCTTGTTTTAAACAACAGAAAGTCAAATAAACAGGCACATGGATATTAATAGTAGGTATTAAGTAAAAAGTAAATATATTTGATTCCTAAATAATTTTAAGTACAAAAACACAACCATTTATCTTTATCTACAACATTACACAATAAAAGTAATTTGTTGATTTTAATTAAAATAGTCAAAAGTACAACTATTTACTTTAACACTGAAGCACTCTGAAAAATTAATCTCGTATCTGGTTCGATCAGCCAGTCACATTCACACGCAGATCGCGAAATCAGTGCGGGGAAATTATAGTGCATGGAACACAGGTGCAGGGCATTCCCATTTGCATGGATAGTGTTATACCTCCGGGAGGCCACAGCAGTTCATTGACCTTTAAATTTATGAAAACTTCGATAGTAATTAAGTATGTTGATAGACAGACAGATTAATTTTAATTGTACATACACAGTGAAAATAGAAAAACATCACGAAAAAATTATGTAATCGTAAGTGGGCAGTTTCCCGTAATTACACTTCTCTAAAGTGCGTTCTTTGTGCGTGCTTTTTGGCTAGACTTTTGAGGGTTTTAACTAACCGTAAAAACTGTGATGTTAGTACTACAGTATAAATAAGTTGTACTTCAAATTTTAGCAGAGTCACCTACTCACCAAACTATAGATAAATAACATGAGTAAAACGGCAAGTTGAACTCGCTTTTATTTCGTTTGTGTTTAGTTATACTAAAAACAATGCAGGTACATTAATTTTGATTCAGTTCGATTTGATCCAAATGCTATTATGCGTCTTACAACGAAAGATTGTAAACTAGTAAAAACGTTAAAAGTTTCTTGGAAAAAGGCATAAACATATGCTTCTCCATGGTGTAAAATTTTAGTAAATTCAAATTTTCCATTACATCATCAATTTAAGTTTCAACAACATTAAAAATTCGGTCTTAATAACAAGTACATAAAGCTTAAAATGCATAAAATAATGAATGTACTTGAACAAAGCCGCTATACGGTGAGAGATGAGTTTTCATTATTCATTATGCACTAAGTACACTAGATATGATTCTTTCACTCGTATCTCATTTTATATGTACTTGCAAAATCCAAAATATGGTACACTACAGATATTACATACTAGCAGCGCCTCGCGGTTTCACTCACGTAGATCCCGTGGGAATTTCGGGATAAAACATAGCCTATGTCCTTCCCCGGACCATAACCTACCCCTGTACCAAATTTCAAGTCAATCGGTTCAGTAGTTTAGCCGTGAAAAGGTAAAAGACAGACAGAGTTACTTTCGCATTTATAATATTAGTAAGGATAAGGATTATATAGTTTCTTTAATATAATAATAATATTTAGAACCTAGACGAAAACTATCAGTTGAATAAATGTAACGAGTAGAGCCTCGCGGTTACATTAACGCAAGCTTCAGTAGAAGTTTTGGAATAAAAGATAACATATTTTTATCCCAAAATTTCCACTAAATATTCGTATATATGTCTGTATCAAATTTCATCATTTTGTAGTTTTCCACGAAAGAGTTACAAACCTTCGTTTATCGTCAAACATACATATTTTGTTAATTTTAAAATTCATATATTATTTTAATGGTCAATGTCCAAATAAGTTTAATTTTTGGTTCGATACAGTTTTACATTTTTTCGTAATTCTAGTGGACGGAGTGTTTCCGAATTTGTTTCGACGTTGGTTGGTAGGTGTTTGCATTCTGTTATTGGCCGTTTCGATGTAAACACTCGTCTGATTGCATACTGTATATTTATACGACTGCGGATACCCTGTAAGCTCTCCTCAAGCCCAATTTGCATACAAAATTCGCTTAAAATATATTATTTGCCATAAAATTTAACCTAACATTTATAAAGGTCGCGTTGGTTATCATGTAACAAAGGACGGTCTAACTCCCACGCACTGTCTGTCTAACTGAGCGAGAAATATTGAAAAACCTGCACCTCTATAAGACTCAGGTCTTAGGATAACATAAACTGAGTTTCAAATACTTTAATATCACTATCATTTTATTTTCAAATATGTGTCCCAATAAATATTACGTTTTATTTGTTTTCGTAACTTATACTGTCTACATTGCGACATACAAAACCATTCCGAATACGAGTCATATCAAAATCTCTTCTGAAAACAACCGAGCGAATTCACTTCATAGGAAACGCAATTTTAAGCGAACAAACAAACTACTGCCGTCTGAAACCCTTCCACTCAGTTTAATTACTTCACAAAGAATGCGTCGCGTTCGCTCGATGAGGAGACAAAATTAACGCTCTCAAATATTTAATTTAAATTTCCTCCCCCGAAACGAATGATAACAGCGGACAGAAAAGACTGTGGCTACAGCGTGGTGTGGAACACAAAAGTACGTATAATTACAAGCACAAAACTGAAGCAATTCATTAGTCATTAAAAACGCTTACTAACTCCAAGTTTATTTCTCTTGATCCATTGAAAAAAGCAGCTAAGATAAAACAAGTTAACAAATCACAATCAATTTGCAACGAGATTCCAGAGAAAAGGTGTAATTAATTGTAGGACGTACTGTAACTGAGAGTTTATTTAAAAGTGCCGACTAATGTCCTATTCACCACTACACTTTTTGCCCGACTCGTAACTTTTGTTTGTTCCTTTTATAGCTATAAAACGCCACTTTTCCGAGCTAGTTTTGCAACACAAAATTCCAAAGTCAACTAAAGTCAGGTAATAGCTACAAAACGCCAAGAAATCCGAAAGCGTGTGCGCCGCTCGGTTAATCAAACTGTCACTTCAAGAATTCCGCGCGGAATCCTTCCCGAGAAAACTCCCCGTAACTTTTGATTGCTGTTGAGAATCCCTATCTACTTATACAGTTAGAGATTGCTTAATCACGCCGCTTAGCTTATGTAAGTATTTGAGGTGAGAATATCGATCTGATCATTTTTAACATTAAATACATTGAAGCATATCTGCATTTATATTGAATTTTCAAACGGGACAGTCATTCGATCGAGTCAGTTCCTTATACTTTAAGAGTATTATAAAAAAGCAGTTCTGGTTGGCCCTCGGAGTTATTAATTAGAACAAAAATTTTGATCGTACAGATTTTGTTCCCTAAATTGGCCACTCAAACTCGTAAAAGCCGTCCGAAGGAACTTAACGACGGTCAAAGAGAATAACCGCAAATAAGCTCCGATCTTAAGTCGTGAGAGAAAATTCCTTTTTCCTTAATTCACCCTGAATAAGCTTTTGGGGTTCTGTTGCGATTGTTTACTTTTGAAATATAATCCGTTCTTTTTAGAAACAACTTGTCGCTTCAACTTTCTTTTGTTTTTACACTTACACTTCCAAATAATGTTCATTTAAATACGTATTTTTACTTATTTATTAATTATTAGCCACAACGGGAATAATAAATATACAACAGTTTAAATTCCATCAGTTTTTACATTTCACTATAAAAATAAGGTAAAATTAAACAGGATAATAGTTTATCATTAAACAAAATGATATTAAAATTTAATAAATTATACGCCAAAAGTTATTATCACTACCAAAATAATAAATAAATACTGGCCTATTTAAAATATTATGTGGTGTAATTAATAAATGTTTAATTTACTGACTCGGCACGTTGTTCAAATAACATGAAATTTTATAACATTCTCGAATAGGTTTTTTTTTTTGTTATTTGAGTAATTGCAATTTATTATTTTCACAACATAAAACTTTATACGGTTAATTAAAAGTAGTTATTAAAAACATAAAAAAATGCAATTAAATAGTGTTTCCAATAAGCGTCCATTATATTTCGTAGATTAAAAATATTTTACCACAACCGGATTACCTAACAAATATATTGCTTAACCAATTACAAACCCAAAAATATCCAATCCAAGAAATATCGCAAGCAATCCGTTATAACAATAACAGTTCACAAGTTACCGATCGCAACTCATTCCCGCCGAGTCGATCGACAGTACTCGAGTTTAATTGCTTACAAACAACTGCGACGCAGTTAATTCAAACATAGGTAGTTGAACCAGTTGAACCACTTTTCCGGATAATATTCAATGTAAGCACCTGACAGTCGCAGAGTTTTCAAACCAAGTGCAGCGACGAGTCTGTACAAACATCGGGACGCCTCTGTGTACTCGCGTCAACATTTGATGCATTTAGTTGAGTTATACCGTGAAATAACTTCGGAACTGAGCGTACACTTATAATTAATTACTAACTGATTTAAGTGAATACTTTGTTTAATTGTAAATGTTTTTAATTAGGTTTTTATAAGGTTTTCTGCCGTCTTATTTGATCGGTGTAATCATTTACGTGCTGTTGGGATACATACAATTTCAATTTATTTAATAATGTCTTTTCTCAGATATTGTGATTTTTACGTAGCTTAGAATTTAAAAGCTTTATTTTTTATTAGCTATCGGACGTGCCAAATTTTGGCACAATTTGTTCAGTGGTTTGATAAATAAGTCAGTCAGTAATAGTTGCCTTAAAATATACAGACAACTGAATCGAGAACTTTATTTTTTTAAGACGGCTAAACATTACACAAACTTACCCTAAAGTAAAAGTTCAAACCCCACAAATCAACCGTATAATAAGTAAACTACATATTTGATACATCAAAATTGTTTAAAAAATCGTTGTTCATTAAACAATAAAGATTTATAGCAACGATTGGTTTGCGTTCAGTTTAACCAAAACCTCGCATTCAGTTTTCGGATTAACGGTTTAATTATCGTTGAACATTACAAGTTATAATTACTTCACGTCGAGTTATTATTGTGTAAAGTAGACTTTATTGAGTGAAGTTTAATTTTTATTATTCTCATTTATTCTTTCCAATTATATCGCTGTTCAATTAATCAGTTGGAGTGGTTTGCTTTTGCAAAAGATTCGGGTCAAATGCTCTGTTGCATGATGTTTTAACCAAATAACTTGGCTGGTTCTTGGGTTTTTAGTTTATCTTATTACGTGTAATATGTTTATGTTTTTATGTGTACTAGTTGATATAAGTCTGATATAAAATCTTTCTCGTAATTCTATCAAATTATTAGAGTGAATTGAGTGACACTTACTTAAAATAAAAGGATATTTTTATTTATTTTTCAAGTTATTTCAAAATTATGAACATAATAATGAAATTTCGTAACTAGTCCGCAACGTAAATGAACAAAATTGTGCTATGTAAAACATTTCATCCAAAGCATTTCGTATCATATTCAAAGGCTTTGCAGCGCCTATAGAATGAATGCAAGGCGCAAATAGAAAGTTATGTGAGCAAAAATTCGTCTAAAATAGCGTTGTATATGTACGCTTGTAACAGTGCCTTTACATGCTTTCAGTGAACCGAAAAGTTGATATTAAACTTCATATTTTACAATCAGTTTTATAAATATACATTTTCACCGACTCTGTTAGTCTTTTAAGTAGTAATAACTACGTTATTTAATGAAGTGAAACTGATTAAATAATAGGGGTTTCAGAAATCACAGCCGTGCCTGAACTTTCCGTGTTTTGAAGAATATATCTTGATAAACATAAAATTTAAACTATATTTAAATGCTTATACTTTAGTTATCGTGACGTTAAAACTTTCGTAAAATTTTTCATTCGGCATTTTTTTTAATAAATTATAATATTTTTAATAAATTATAAATTGATTCGAAATCAACCAACATGTCAAAAGTTACCAACGCTTTGAAGAGCAAAATAAGTATTTTCAATTTTAAATTCAACTTCTATTTGATCACTCCAGTCTATAAGAAAATTGATTAACAGAATATTAGCAAAAATATACCAACAGAAAATTGTTTTACAAAGATAACATATTTAATAGTCTGTGTCCCGTGGTTTTGCTTGCGGTAATAAGTACTTGAAAATCCCATAGGTATCCTGAATACTAGAGTAAAAAAAGTATTCACCTCTCACGAACTCTATGAAACACCCTATCACAGATGTGATAGATATCGTAATTTCATATAACACTGACTATGGTCACAAGAAGGAGTGAGAACTGTGTTTCAATAAACTATCGCCAAAATTTAAAAAGGGTTAGAGAGGTCTACTTACGAAAACTGTCCACCTACTAGCACCTGAGTATACTAACATACACATTTTGTTACAGTTCATCCACTAGTGCAAGTTCCGAACCAGCTAGTCGGTGCACCTACCGGCACAGATGTGACTCTACAGTGTCATGTTGAGGCATCTCCTAAGGCCATCAACTACTGGACAAGGGAAAATGGTAAGAACAATATAAATCAGTATTCTCATAATAAAAACACTGATCGTAGAACTTATGCTAATTTTTAAACTGTTAATCTACAACTAATATTATTTAAAACTGAGATTAAACTAGGGATATTTACAAGGCGCTTGTAATTCACAAACCCTATTAAGTCCAGGGCACGGAACTGAAGAACGGAATAAGCAACTAATTTCATTATTCATAAGGCACATTGGAAGCGTTAAGGCACTCATTAAATGGGCAGTTTTTCATAATTCTACTATCCTGTTTGACAGGCTGTGGGGGCTAGTGCTTGCTTACAAGTTATGGCGTTTTTATGGTGTATTTAAAAGGAAAAATATGCGGTTATTTCATGTCCATTTTTCATTCCGTAAAGATTTATATTAACATTGATTATATGGCTCCAATGTTACGGCTTATTAACGATCACGTAATTATACCGAAAGATGACAGCATAAAATATTACTTTTATATGTCTATTAGTAAATTAATGTTTACTTTTGGATTATAAAAACACGATATAACTTTCGCATAAATGTATATGTGCCGTTTAATTAAGAAACTCTTTATAAGAGAGAAGATAACCTAAATGAAAATGGAGATGAAATTAATGAAAATGAATACGGTATTAGCAACGTTCATAAGACAAAGGAAGGTGAAAGTAAAAAGTTGTCAGTGAAATATATAATAACACGTGGGTACTAACTAATACAAATAAGGCTCTTAACCTAACAAAACATCGGTCGGGTCCGGAACTTCATTACTTCTCATTAAAATGGCGCCCTCAGGATGAAAGTTGCTTATTTAGCGCCCCGGTGACAGATGGACAAAAATACTCCGTTCTCGTCTTTCACTTGAGATAAACTCAATGTTTTCTTCAAAACACTCAAGATAATATTTGTGCGATTTTATTTTTGCACAAGTATTTTTATTTTTAGAAAAATCTCTTTACAAACCTTTTTAAGATAACTTATTTTTACCATAAAACACAAAAGAAGGATTTTAACGATATTTTTTACCAAGATTTAGAGATACTTTGTTTTAATTGTCGGAATATAATTTAGTCTATGACAATTGAGTAAAGCAGTAGAACTACGGAAGCATTCTGGATGGTGTAACGGAGAAGTAGTGTCAGCATTCGCGTGAACACTAAACTCGAGTTAGTGTGGATTTATGCTCCTGGACTGTTGGTCGTTAGCTTACTCCTTGTATATTTTGCTGCACTTAACTAACTATATCTATGTTCTTCGGTATAACGTATGGGTTATTCCGCTGCAATATTAAATAACTTGAACTCCTTAACAAATGTTGTTGTCGTAGTAATATTGTCTTGGATTCGTTTTCTTATTAATTATATTTTTGTAAATGGTGTGTGATTTCGAAAAATAATGTATGAAAATTCTATATTATCGCCTTTTTTCAAGTTATTAATATCAATGATGTTATTAAGTTCATAGCTTACATTTTTCTAAAATACACCATTATTTCCACCTTGTTAACTACTAAATCAAGATAAATTCGTAATCTGAATTGTTAACCGGTTCAATTGCAGCAACAATCCGGTACGAAGTTGAGTTAGAAATGGATTTACGGTTAACCCACCGACTGCCAATCGTCAGTCGGGAATCGACGGTAAATCTTAAGGGTTGTCACACGCGAAAAAATGGTTACATTGTAAACGAAAATTCCATTTTCATGCCCAAAAATCAGGTTTAATAAACCGAGGACACTGCAGTGTACACGTATATGTGATTCAATTTTAATCTCAATTTGTCAAAACAAAGAATTCATATAACTTTTAGGCAATTGATGTCGACATTTCGTATATTGAAAAAGTGCCGCCAGTGGACAAAGTTAGGTGACCAATATCCAATTTGTTGTGAATGAAAACTCGACCTAAAAACGAATGTTATCAGTTTTCGTATTAATGTCGTTCCGGTTTCAATTCGCCGGGTGAAATGAACTGGGAGCCCTGACCGCAGGCCGCGACATGTGTGAGCGGCTTCGCGCGCCCTCCTACACCAAATACCGACAAAACGAACAAAACTTTTTCGCAATGCGGTTCTTAACTTATTTTTTTGCCGGTTTATTCGAACAGTTTATGCGGCCGAATGCGCGTGCAGTCACCGGCGAAACTGAGATGATTCGAGATGAATTATTGGAAAGTAAATGTATGAACATTGTTCTATATGTTCTGATAATACATTAATATTACGAATTATCGTATTATTATTATTTATGACAAAGAGTACCGCGAGTAGGGTTCCCATCCGAGATAAATAATTGTTTAACTATTATTTGATTTGGAGTAACTAGAAGGAATGAATGGAAACTACTAAACTAATCAATACTGCGGGACTGACTTACATTTCTTAGAATATGAATTAAGGTACTAGACAAATATTAAAACTAAGTTCTCAGAATTTTCAGATGAATTTTCGAAATGGATGAAAATTAATATACTTGTGCGATCGATAGTTTGAAAGGTGGTTGACGTATAAAGGGCAAATTGTATCAATATTAAATAAGGGAAAAGTCCCAATTATCGTCAGGTTTTGCACTTGGCCAACTTTGCGGCTATACCACGTTGTAGTATATTAAGTTACAACGATCAAATTTTGTAACAAGATAACTGATTTATCACTTTTATCGGTAAATATATTTTTAACACTGATTAAAAATAATTAAGTAATTATATTTTAGAAATTATCTAAAAACACCCATTTGTACCAGTATCCGTCAGATTTGTCCTAGCTATCGTCAAAATGTCCTAGAGTTCGTCAATTTTCGGTGCTAATTTGAACTCTACGCCAATGGATTTAAAGTAGTCATTTTCAATCATATTTCTTGTGATGCAGTAACTCAACTAAAGGTTATGCCTGTTGAATGAAAATTAAAATTCAAAACTGCAGACAAATCACAACTAATTTTGTTAAAACTACATTTTGGTACATAAAGTTACACACGGAGCCAAAACTGGACACTCACAGTGAGGTTAGTTCTCCAATTTAAAGTCGCTCAGCAAGCTATAGAGAGAGCTATGCTTGGACTTTATTTGAAAGATCGTATTCGGAATGAAGTAATCCGACAGATAAACCAAGTTACCGACATAGCTCCAAGAATTAGCTCGCTGAAGTGGCAGTGGGCTTGCCACATCTGCAGAAGACAACCGTTGGGGTAAACGAGTTCTTGAGTGGAGATCGCGTCTCGGCAAGCGTTGTGTAGGGTAGGACGCCCATCAGCGAGGTGGGGTGATGTCATCCGCAAAGTTGCTGGCAGCGGATGGATAACATTAGCTGAGCTCAATGGTCAAGCCTGGGCTAACCTATGTTCAGCAGTGGACGAGAGCAGGTTGATGATGACATAAAATTGTCACACACCTAACTATCTATATTTATTTTAAAAATCTGTGTAATGTAAGAATTATATACATTGCGTAGAACATTCAACACCATATAGTCGTTTTTTGCCCTTTCATCTCAAATATTATTACTCGTAGATCCTAGAGACAGAGTAAGTCTCTGAAATACCTACAGTGTCTTCAAAGTGTTTGCAGACGGGTTAGCTGACGATTCTGAAGAAACTATGAGAAAAGACAACGAACGCCAATCCTCAGAGGAACGGAATTACGGAAGTAAGGTCTACTGATATAGTTATGTATGTCTGTAAGACTTACGATTAATATACTTGAGATGAAAGGCTGGTAATACACATGCTCGATAGCCCTCTCCATAGCTCTCTGAGCTACTTTAAGTTGGTGGTCCAGCCTTACTGTGTATTACCAGCCTTTCATCTCAAGTATATTACTCGTAAGTCTTACAGACATAACTATATCAGTAGACCTTACTTCCGTAATTCCGAGTTTCTCTGAAAGATCGCATTCGCAATGAAGTGATCAGACAGAGAACCAAAGTCACCGACATAGCTCAAAAAATTAGCTTTCTGAAGTGGCAGTGGGCTGGCCACATCTGTAGGACAACCGATGGCCGTTGGAGCAGACGAGTTCTCGAGTAGAAACCGCGGTTCGGCAAACGTAGTGTAGGACGTCCTGTGGCTAGGTGGAGCGATGATCTGCGCAGGGTAGCCGGGAGAGGGTGGATACGACGTGCCGCCGACAGGGCATATTGGCGCGAATTGGTAGAGGCCTATGTCCAGCAGTGGACTAATACAAGCTGTTGATGATGAGATGAAAGAAACGACTTTACGACTTTACTGGTTCAACGCGTTTGACTTATAAACAGATTTTTAAATAACTAAATGTGAAATTGTATGTAAGTACCTACCAAATTTATATTTTTTACAAAATCAGTTGAGATATCCTGCACCTGCAGTTTTTCTTTCTCCTTTAGTTTTTTTGTGTCAGAATATTTATTTTCAAATGATAAATATCAGGCATTGCCAACTTTGTTGTGTTACTGCATCACAAGAAATATGATTGAAAAATACTACTTTAAATCTATTATCATAGAGTTCAAATTAGCACCGAAAATTGACGAGCTCTAGGACACTTTGACGATGACTAGGACAAATCTGACGGATACTGGTACATTTGGGTTTTAGAATGTACTAATAGCTGACACACTCGAAATAAAATATAAATATGAATAAATAGCACGATTCAATGGATAATATAGAAAGATAATTAATTTTACTGTTATAAAAAAATAATCACACATACAAAGGGCCGCCCAATCTTGCAAAATGTAACATCGAACGTAGTGAGCTAGACTACAGATTCAGTGGTTAAATCTCACAAAATTCACGAAATCTCAAATTGACAATTTCTATCGCTCATTTCTCCAAAACAATTGCAGTTTTTAAGACATACTGCTATTGTAATGATAGCAAAGATTACCATAAAGATGCTGTAATTAAAATTTTATATGAATATATTGGTTGAATTAAAATATGAATATTTTTCTATAATCTGACGAGTACTGGGACACTGACGACATTACGTGCCTTTCCCTTAATTTAAATGTAAAGAATTTAATATTGAAAAATGCATATGATGATAATTAATTATCTTTATCCACATTCTTTGGAACTCCGTCATATATAAAATCTTGTAAAAATGAGTACAAACGTAGAAACCTTATTTTAGATTTTTTTATGAATTACTTTTAGCTTACCAAAACTAAATAAAGTGCATAACATAAACTTAATCTAACAAAAAAATAATAACCAATTACAATTATACCGTATACAATTATAAAAAAATTCCACATCTACCCAATAATTGGTTATTTCATAGATATACAAACACTGCGTTGAGTAGATTTAGTTGCAGTTACAAAGGCCGTGTCCGCTATTACGCGGGAGGCCACTACGACCGAACTGCGCAAAAACCGGACCAAATTCTATTACCCTCCGATATGCAACAAAGAACGGTGACCCGACCGCCCCAAATTGCTTTAGGCTATATTCGCAATATTTACTTTCATACCTATCACAATATCACACATATATTAAATTCAATTTGTATTATGAATGTGTGTCTGAATTATTGTTTTGAGGATTGTGTGTTATACTGATGTGTGGAAATTTTGATGTTCTAGTTCTAGATGCATGTAATGAAACTACTTAGGGGTGCTTGTCAATAATGTTTGTTATCTGTGCGAGCTGCAATATTTTGAGTAAGGGAGTTGTGTTTTATTATTTTAATTTAGTACTCGTTAATGGGATTTTCTAATTTACAAGACGTGTTGCTAGATCCCGCAATTGTCTGTTTTAATTTAGTGAACATTTGAGAAAAGATATCATTCTTCAGGTCTTCAATTATCTCCATAACAACACAATCTATAAATATAATTACAAATCCAATCATAACAAAACTACAAACCATAATCAACTACACCAACCATCATAAAGTAACCAAAAAATCATTGTGCAATCATAACGACCGTAAAATACGTCCGTCTGGTGGACATTACTAACAAATAGAGGGAGGCAGACGACACTTCTGTTCCCATAAATTGCGGAGAGTACAAATTAAATTAGGTAATACACGGTTGTGACGAGATGGGACAAGCGGCGGGGCTGCCGGACGCGACACGGAATGGGAGTGACCGACTCCGCTGCTAGCCAACATTTACGTTTTTACTGACAACTTTTAAACGATACATTTTGTA
This sequence comes from Timandra comae, assembly GCA_958496195.1. NCBI lineage: Eukaryota > Metazoa > Arthropoda > Insecta > Lepidoptera > Geometridae > Timandra > Timandra comae. The sequence goes on along the minus strand of OY292354.1, from coordinate 4,534,043 downwards.
ATCAATCACGTTGATTCGATTTTTTCTTTTATAATAAGCGATGGATCTTGTTATGTCTGTCAACTGATTTGATTGCTCATTAGGTTTTATACGTATCTATAATTTCGTGCACACGTATTCGTACACACGGGTCAAGATTAAAGACAGTTTTGAGGGTAAACATTCTTAAAGATCATGATAATAGTGCTGGAAGGCATCTTGGTTGCAATTAATTTAGTCGTCGATAACGTGTTACTCTAAGTTTAACTTATCATAATAAAAAACTCGAGAAAAATAAGGATTAAGTACAGTCATCATCAAATGAAGTTTAGCACATTTTAATATTCAAATCTTTTCAAGACTAAACTATATTTTCCAACTAAGTCTAACAAAAAGATGGAAGAGATAGGTTGCTTTTGGGGAGTCGTAAACAACGTTTGAAGTACTAAGATACTTTATAAACGGACTGTCCTAATGGTGAGGTTTGAATAGTTGATAATCTGCTTTCAATACCGACTGTGCAAAGATCTAAGTACAAAGTAGGTACTTATTACAAAAAGTATACTTTAGTAGTCAGGACAGGACAATACTTTTACTTCTACTCTACCATCCAAAATCTTAACGTTACTTTTTGTGCGGACGATACTAACCACTAGTATAATAGAGAAATACTACGAGTAGAACAGAGATAGACTAGAAAAAGTATACGTTAGTAGTCAGAACAATACTTTTAGTACTAGTCTAAGATCCAAAAACCTTAGCATCAATACCCAAATCCGATCTCAGAACTTACAATGTTGTAATATCGATATAATTAATTAACAAAGTTGTCAGGCTATAAACAAAAGTAGGCGGGGCTGGCAACAGCGCGGTGTCAGATGCATCGCCCACTGGTTGTGGCCGCAGATTTGTGGTTGAATCTCGGCACGAGAGCCAAAGCAACGTCACGATGTCTTCCCTTGACCACAGTTATTAATGAATTTTGATTGTGATCCAACTCTGTAGGGTAGATAATGCGATTAAATTAACTTCAATTTGATTTGTTTTAAACTTCCGATGTAAAGAGATGGATGATATGTTTGACTTCGTGTGTCCGTAGGTGTATGTGTTGAGTGTGAGCACCGACAATAGAAGAGTGTCGTAGTGTTGATTTTGTGACGCATATTATGACAGTAAAGTGTTTTTAAAAATAATACATTTAAAAGCTACTAAATTCTTAAAATATGTGGCGATTCTTCCAAAAGTACTTTTTTAGTCCCGCAGATCTCATAATGACTAGAATGTGTTACATGTAGTTTGATTAATAAAAAAATACTTATAAAAAATTATTTACGCATCAAATTGTTTATTTATATAACGATGAGCTGTACAAACAGATACCAGGATTCTCATCAATTTAGTAAAAACATGCCCAGTAGGTAGATACTTGTTACAAACCGGCAATTTAATAACGCCAACCACGACTTTTATCGGGATAAAAATAAAAATCTCGCTATATAAAGCGAAGCAAGAGGAATGCAAGCAATTTTTTAATGTAGAACGAACAATGTTACCTCCATAGTAACTCTTATTATAATGTAGGTAAAGGCAAAAATTCAACGAAATTGCTTTAGACGTTTTTGTAATTTTCAGTCATTGTACGAGTAACACACGTTTAGTATTTAAGTATTACATTCTGTTAAAATCAAATATTGTTAATGGAATTGTAAAGTTAACAACGTACATTTTATTCATAACTTTTAAAAGTAATTACAAAGAACACATTTTTGAAGATTCATAATTATGCTAAAAAAAAACAATTTATCTTATCCCTTTAAAACTTTAATCCTGCTTTATTGGCTAAAATGATAGTATTATTAAACTAAAGACTTAAAAGATGAAGTATAATTTTCTAAAAACACTTTTCTAGCAACGACACAAAATGCGCCATCATAAATAAAGTCTGACAGTAATTTAATTGCTGTTCACACTTGAAAAAATTCGCGCTTCTTCTATGAAAATTTAGTGAGTCACTCATTTCTCATGTTTCTGAAATATGGGATGATATAATAACATTTTGCGATGATGATAAAGATTACGGTGAAGCAATAAGACTTATTGTTATGGTATTTTCTGACACTGATTACATTTAAATATACCTTTTTCTTATGCTGGATGTGATTATTCATGGCCAACATTTAACTTTTAATTTTTGAAGCCGTTTATTTTTTTGTAAGCGCGCGTAGGGCGGTTTCTCATTGTTGGCAAACAACCTGTAAAGGTAGCTGAGAACCACTTAAATAGTGTTATGCTGTATTAGTTCATATAGATTATTCTATGTTTAAGGTCTATGTTCAAAGTGGACATTCATAAGCTAAAATAATAGATTTAAGTAGAATCTCTTGATTAACGCTGGTAACAACATCTAGTAAACAATTTTAAAAATTCAGTTTCCTAGAAAGAAAACTCTTTAACAGATATCCTCAAAGGATAAATTTCGAATATTTTTTCTTTGAGAACCCGACGTTGTTTGTGAAACTGAGCGACATTTTTTATACTTTTAGAGCACAGACAAACGTTAGGCCGTCACCGAGATTCTACGCTTTTAATTCTATTCGTCTATCTTATAATCAGATGAGCTATTGTGTGTTTCAACCGCATAGATCACAATTGATCCGCGGTTAGCACTGGGCTTATGAAAGCTTCCATACGTAGAAGACCACATTTCAATTTATTTACACTACTCAAGTAAAGATTGTATAAACAATTGAAAACATGGTTATTTATAGGCAAATGTTAATGAAACAAACAAACTTTGATATATTTATTGTAATCCGTTACAGTACACTATCAGTTAATGGATTAACAATCGCAAAGCGGCAGTTTATTGCTGTAATTACAGTTGTTTTGTGATGCGCATTACGCTTCCTGACTGACAAATTGAAGAGGAACAAATAATATTAACACTTACACGCAAAATAAACATTGTTACGACAGTTGTACCTACGCGGAAATTGGTTTAACCACGAATGTTGAATGTTGTACATACACCAGAGGCGGCCCTTGGTTAATTATTACCCATTCTGTGACAATATTATGCTCAAAGATATAGCTTTAATTTCGTTTCGAAAATCTGTATTACGAACTATATTTAAAAGTCATTTAAGTTAAGACTATTCACAACTGAAAATCTAGATCAAGATTAGTATTTAGAGAAGTCTACGAAAATCTTAAAACAATAACCCGTAACTACTGTTAATGACGTTAATACAATCCTCATAAAACTAGTTATTTAAATGCCCCTTCGTGAGACAGTTATTATAAATTCAAACAAATTGATTTTATTTTTTAACAAACATTTGTGTATAAAATTGAAGATAATGTATGGTATGTACAGTATTGTTTCACACACGACATGCCAACACAATATTTCAATTCGATATCGCGCGGACAAAGGTCGGAAGTTACGGAATATAAATGGACGGAAGGGCTTATGCATTCGAATAGTGGGAAATCAAATGTATTGTAACATTTTGATTTTTAAATTTACAAAATTTTAATCTAATACGTGAATTTCGTTTTAGTTATAATTATTTAGGGTAGTCAAAGGTCTAATAAAATGGTCGCATATTTTAGAGAGATCCCCAGAGAGGATCCCAATTTATAGTAATAATTAATAGAACACCCGTTTTTTATAAGTTTCCTAGGTTATCTTTCTTTACTATTAGTGAAAACCTTAAGAAAATCCGTTCACGAGGCTCAGTTAGCCGAATATAAAGTAATATTATTTGTGTACTTTTTTTAATAACAAAATTTGTAACTAGGGTGACCATAATTTTTTTCTAAGTATCCATGTAATTTTCAAAATGTATAGAAAGATGGACTTAAAATTAAATTGAAACAAACTTGTTTTAGAATAGGCATTATTTAGCTTAAACAATCTTTTTTTTTTTGTATTTATACTATTTAATCTATACTAAGATTATAAAGTTGAAGAATATGTTTGTTTGAACGCACTAATCTCAGGAATTACTAGATAGCCCATTTATCGAGGAAAGCTATAGGCTGATATATAATTTCACGCTACGACCAATAGAAGTGGAACTGACGTGGATTAAATCGCGGGGAACCGCTACAAAACAAATAAAGACGGTACCTCTCCCCGCCAATCCTATCTCACTTCATATATCTTGTTCTAGGTGAGATGATAATCTCAAATGACAAATACCAGATGAGTGAGATCAACACGTCGTCGTACAGCGTGATGATGCGGCTCATCATAAGGAATATACAGCGGAGTGACCTCGGGGGGTACAAGTGTATCTCCAAGAACTCTATAGGAGACGCTGAAGGGAATATTAGGTTATATGGTAAGTTATTAAAGATAGTGGGAGATAGAGATTGATATAATTAATTAATTTAATGTACGACGAGAGAGAAATATTTTTTATTTAAAATTATTCTATTTAATTTGTTGTAGTTTTTCAAACAAAACGAGGGATAATGTTTACTACATTTTCCAAGTACACTCGATTTTCTTCAACGCGCGGATTACGCTTGTGAGGAGGATCGTACTACTATATTTTTAGTTTATTTTGTTTGTTTATTTGATCTATAAATAAGTTCGAGCCTAACACGTGTCGCATGTCAACAGAAATGGAAATACCGAACCGAAAATCAAAAGATGAGGAAGATAGAGAGAATGCTCTGGAGGAAACCAATGACGTGCGGTCCAGTCTCCAGGGCCCGCTGAGGGAAGGCGGGCCCAGGGCGGAAGACGCCGGGTTCCTGGGCGGGGGCGGCCCCCCTCCCTCCGCCTCCATCCGCACAAAGTCCACGATGTTTTTAATATCGACCTTAGCCCTCGTCCTCTGCTAAACTTCAACGTCAAACTCATGTACAAAGTTAAGGTTCGAAACTTACATATGATACAGCCGAAAATCACAAAACTTTACAACAGAAACAATAAGACTTAAAATATGTAGATATTTTGGCTTACCAGGACCCCCACTGTACTCGATGTTTCACATTCGCGTTGAACTTTGAAAAGTTGAAACGTTTAAACTTGTTTAATACTTGCCAAATTGTAAAATACAAACATTTTCATCGTGTTTCTTTTTTAATTGTTATCAGTCGAGTTGTGCAGTCAGCATCAAAAGAAAAAAGTCGTAAAAAGTCAACACGTGTTTATTATACATTCAAATTTTAAACCATTTTATAACATTTCATAAGTTAAATATTGTTTTCGACTACGAGTATGTGTATTTCTATCACTTGATACCCTATCAATATTTTTACTAACATTACATAGTTGAAATTTAGTTTGCTTACGATAGTCATAAAAAGGTTTGAACATTCTTATCTTTATCTACTACGAGTACTACATACTTTTGATGCCGACTCTACATTACACATATAATTCGATCAAATCTTGAAAACTTACAGATATTTTACTCACAATAACACTGACTGAGGAATCATCTAATAAATAAAATTGCGTCATTCCGTTTCGAATATCAATAAATACGTAGAAGATGAGGTTACATGAATTTATCTAGTGTATGTCTATATCTAATCAATTTATTAAATGAATGAGTGATTTTCAAACTGTGGTGTTTGTAATACCGGTACTACAAATGATACAACGTGTGTCTGCTTTTATTACTGATTGATTTTGCTCTATAATTACAGATAAACTATGATGTTAAATGGTAATAATGTATCTAGTTTAAAATCATATTCTAATGTGATATCTAGTCTTATACAAAGTCGCCTCAACTGTCTGTACGCGTAGATCTTTTAAACTGCGTAACGGAGTTTAATACAGTATTCAGCAATAAATTACTACGAGTAGTATTTGCCCTACAGTGAGATCTTAAAGAGCAAATTAAACACATTAAAACTATTAAAACAGTGCAAAGCACCACACGTTGTATAATTTGAGTACACAACAGACTAGATTACTTAAGTGAAGCTTATAATATGTAAATGCTTATGTAAAAGTAAATAAATTATATAATATATGTATGGTTTTATATAATAGGTGTGAACCCGAATAAACCGTAGGTGTAACTTACGTTAATGTTCTATCATCTCTTACGCACACATTAACTAATTTGTTAGCTTCTGTTTATTGCTAAATTAATTGTACAGGATTATATTAAACTTTTGATAATGAGCGATATTTCAAACGTATTTCATGTTTATGTACATACCGTGAGTTAAAAGTAGAACAGAATATCAAATAAACGGTAAGAATTCTTTATAAATCGTTTTACTTTGTTTCGCTTAACAATGTTGTAAAAAACGCTATGTATTATTATTAATTATAGATTTTTGTATATTGTTAAAGTTTTTTAAAATGGAAATTGTTAAATTTTATGTAAAACATTTTTTAAAATTAATGATAAGTGTAAAATGTGTAGGAAATAAATTTATGTTCAATATAATAGTTGTTAATTGAAGTATTTTGATGTTAATTTATAAATATGTGGTATCGAATGTGTACGATCGTTAACTGCAAGTTTAATTATCGGCCTTGTATGAATGTAATATATTATTAATGCCTGCAAAAGAAATATAAACCAAAGTAAATAGAAGAGACTATTTTATTTATATGTTTTTCCTAGCTTTCCACTTTTTACATTTATTTAACACTAGCAGCGCCCCGCGGTTTCACTCGCGTAGTTCCTGTGGGAATACAGGGATAAACTATAGCCTATAGCCTATGTCACCCGCTGACAATATAGCTTTCCATTGGTGAAAGAATTTCTGAAATCGGTTCAGTAGATCCCGAGATTACCCCTTACAATTTAACAAACACACAAATTTTACTTCTTTATAATATTAATTTAACATATACCGTAATAAAAACAAAAAAGGTATCAGTTGTTTCCCTTTCACTACATATTTTATCGATTTGAAGTGTCCAAAAGTACCCTCATAATTACGCTCTACACACACAAAAATAATTCCTTACTAAATTATGTATCTTTATAATAATAACCACACGATAAACTACGTTTGATATACCTAAATAAATTCTCCAAAAACAGCCCAATCAATGAAACATACCCTGTACCAGACCACTCCATCAAACCGTCCCATTCCCATTAATTTATTTCACAACATAAACACGCTTCCACGAAAACATAAAACGCAACATAACTTATGTTGTGTTACATCCTAGAAAATTCATATGACCCAAACTATGTTCTAACGAACCGCCCTTAATTTAACACTTAGTCAAAATAGACAATTTCGTGGAGGGACTGACAATATCACGAGAGCCGACCCTGTTAATAGGCGCCCGTACCTTCAGGGCGTGTAAGTGCGATGTAGATACGGTGTAACCGCTTGCATTAGCGAAATTACCTGAGGCTTTGTTATTTTCATTGCGACAACCCTACCGTATAGTTGGGGTGTAAAATAGAAGCTGTAGACTCTTGGACTAGAATGAACGTTTGTCTAGATACGACGTTGTTACAATTTATCTAGACTCTTGGTTGGGTCTAATTAGATATTCATAATGTTATTCGTCTAACATTTAAGTTACTTAAAGTAGTGTGTCTCATTATTACAGTTTTAATCAAATAAAGTTTGTAGAATATAAAGTATTTTAACGAAAATTGTTTGCTTAAACTTAAATGGATAGACCATTCCAGTTTCGACAAAACCTAAAAAAACACAGACTACATAAAAAAAATATGTTATGCATTAAGTATAAAGCTGTTATTTTTACAAACAGATACATCGATTCTATAGACTTAGACGTATTCATTGAGTTCCTTTCAAACCAAATGTACCAAAACATAACACATTATTGAGCACAATATTGCTGGGTCTATTAATATACAGAGAGATTCTGTCTTTGTCGTTAACAGTAACTTAATACAGGCGCATGTTGTCCAAATTCCCACAGGACCATACGTTCCGATGACGCTGTTTGCATCTCAACTGATCAATACGTACCAGATACACTAAAATGATTACTTTATGTGTGCCATGGTTAGTAAGTATTGCTTATACGAGTATGACCAATGAGGATACTCAGTTTTTGAAAGTCTGCTCAAAACAACAGATAACGTTAAAAAATTGAGTTATAGAGAAGATGCTCAACTTTGTGTTTATAAATATGTTTGATACCATTTCAAGCAAAACCTACTGAACCAGAATCAGAAATTAAAACTTAATTCAGACGCTTTAGGCAAAGAGACACGCAAAAACAATAGTTATTTGTTATACAAGAGTGCAAAGTTGCTTTATAACCGGGGCTCCAGTTGAGGACCGAGCCAGCGAAGGATTCTAAAATTGAATCACGAGCGCAGCGAGGGATTCAAAATAAGAATCCTGAGCGTTAGCGAGGGACTCAAAGGAGCACAAGGTTAAAAATTGTTTGCACTCGAGTGCAACACATTATTTTTCATCCCCCCTCAGCGAGGAAATTACTAAATGAAAACATAAAACAATCACAATATTAAGTGAAAAGCAAAAATATCACGCGCAAAGCAAATAAAAAAATAAGTAAGTACACCAAGGAGGTTCCGAGTTTGAATTTGAAATAAAAAAAAAGTTGTATGACAGTTTGTGAATCCAAAACATCATCACACTTAGTACACACGATGTTCTAAATTCAAATTTACTTTAACCTCTAGAGCGCAAAAACGACTTTTACTCCCAGTTAGCGAAATTGCCTTGGGTCCTGCAGGGGCTGCCTACAGCGACCCCGATATTTTCCACTCTTGAGATTAAAATCGACTTTTACCCCCAGATATCGGGGATTAAAAACATACTTTCCGAGCTAGTGGGATGAAAATGAAAGGATTTTGTTGAACCTGGGTTACCACAAATACTTACTATTGAAATTCCCACGAGATGAAAAAGATTATCACCACTGGTACTACTGAATCTGCCACGAGATGACACGAACTTTCGCTGATAAACCGTAAAGCTGAGCCAATGCCAAATACTAAAAGGTCAAACGTAAACTCCAACTAACCTTTAAAAGCTAAAAACGAAACCTCATAATTGCTTTTAATTCAACAGTTTTGATATTAATGATATATTATTACGAATCCTAAAACAACAGATAAATCATTCAACAATACATTATTTTCGCCCGCGGTTATCGCGTTTCATGTTTCATTGATAATTTGCAGACACAACTCAATATTTACACAATTTATTTATTGAAAAAATAACACCACTGTTATAATAAGGTGACCACGTAAGTATAAAATATATTCTACACCCACATAGAATAAACATTATGTTGTTCACTTTATGTTTGTAATCATAAGTGGGCAGTTTTTCCGTAATTAGACTTGTCTAATTAGGATCTTTTGTGCATTTTATGATATTTTTTGGTCAATTTAATTTAACTTCAAAGTTGCTTAGGTTTATGTAAATTCTACAGTTGCAAAATGTCATATCCAAACCAAAGCAATATAAGGCAGAGAGTAAGTGTTCTAAACATTGCAACAAGCCGTGATCGAGGGAATATACCCAAATCCGGTGTATACAGGACGTCCGGTTACAATCTGCATAACAATAGTGTTTCATAGTTGCTCTCCAGATGGATGCTAATGCCCTCTCCATTCATAATTCATGTTCTAATGAAGTGGACGAACGCCTCAGCTATAAGATATAATCCTTTGTTGAAAACGACCGCGCCCATAATACAATATACTTTAATTGTATTTCCCAATCCTATATACGCGCAAAAGCGTTCTAATTGCCAAAATAATGGACTTTGTTATTACCAGCAGTATGGTCGAATTTGCTTGCGATAGTAATGCAGGCGGTGCATGCAGCTATTCACTAAATATTGTCTATTAGAATACGTTAAACGAGGCCTCAGTGGTGAGATAGGGAAAATGTTAGCCGGTTTATTGTTGTTCAAAATTGAGACTTTTTGTTTACGTGAAAGACGACCTTAGCGCTGTTTACTTTTATTGCTGTTTTGACACTAAAATGTAGACCGACAGCGGAACGCAATTTAAGTTTATACAATAAAATCACAATAAATTAACTCGAAACATAATTTATTCGACACTCATTGTAAGGGTCCGTGTTATGTTTGTAAAATAAGTAACAGTGTATTATGTAGAGGTGAAAATAAATAAAAATAAACTCAATCCTCCCCCACGTATCGATGAATAGCAGTTTCGGCTTATTGTAAAAGCGATTTATATAAAAAAATCCGTTATTTTCTTTCACCTTCCGACCCGCAGCATTACACAATTCACAACCTTTTCCAATAAAAAGTGGTTTATTGTGTTCTTAAATAAAGTTATTCAGTTTACTTCTTCTCAGTATTGTGTAGAATGGACGAGCCATTGTGCGGCACCAGGTGGAGCTCCTTACACATTCACTTACAATAACGTTATGAATGTCAAAAACGCGTTATTTTTATTTACCTTTAAATGTATTATTACGGCCGACGTGACCCAATGTACAAGGAAAATAAATAATACTCCGGAAGTCTCCAAATTGTATTTCCTTTTGATATTTTTATTCTGTTTTATTGATATTGCTGTGATTAGTAGCTCAAAATAACGTAGAAGTTCATCATTTTGAGATGATGTTTTAAATATGGTTAAGGAGTAGGTACCAGACCTAATCCATAAGATTCATTCAAATAAAAAATACATTTAATAACGCATAATAACTTATAGCCAGTTTTTCTTGTATTATGACGAGAATTGAGATTACGAGCTTGTGTTTTCTTAGGTAAATTAACATCGTCTTATATTTAAAGACTGCAAGATTGGTCAAGCGCTGAAAGCGCGTTGTGTTGTATCGGTTCATGTGAAAATCTAACTTTATTTTAAACTTCAATTCTTGGATAGGCCAAAAGCATTATCACACCTTTTCTACTTTATTTATTAAATAAAAGGGTGTCCATGGTACACTCATTTGAGTCGTCAGTTATTGTTTTAATTTTATTATTCCAATCCAATTAGCTTACCATAGTTTTACAATATCATATATGGCCTGACAATTTATTAATAACAATTTAAGCCATAAAGCAGTACCCCATGGGCATCACTAAATGAGTTTAGCGTGTGTTCTCCCTTTGACCAAATAGAGCTTAATACACAAATAAACCGCATAATATTAAAAGCGAGCACTTTGGTGGGGTTTCAATTAGGCAATATGTACTGGCTTAAATTAATTAGCATTAACTTATGGACGAATTTACTGATATCCCATCAATTTAGCTGGTTAATGTATAATGGTTTACTCGATGTTTTTCGCTCGATCATGCAAAAGTGGCTGGGTTGGTTTGAATGTTTACAAATAAGACATACCTAGAAGTTATGGCTTGTGCCCCATAATTGTTAACGACTGGTTGCAATGTTATATAGTAGTTTTAAGTAGGAATATTATACGAGTTCTTATAGCAAGTATTTCTACGAATAACGAAGTAGGAAAGACGTTATAAGGATAAAATAATAGCTAAGTATTAGTTTTTCGAAATAAAACACCTCGGTTATAATTTAAATCCAAAACCGTGCGCTAATCAACTCAACTATCGAAATCATACCTAAGCTAACTAATTAGTGATACTAACAACGACGTGGATAATGTTTGCAAAATTTCTAATTTACGCAATGCTTACACTTTATTTTAATAATAAGGTTAAAAATAAGGTTTCAAATTCAATACCTATGAAACAAGTAATAACCGAAATGCATCGGACAAGCGTAGCAATTATGCCTCTTTTACTGTGCTAATACTATTCTTATAAAGAAAAGAGGATCTTATCAAAACATAAGTGTTTTGTTTTATAACTAGCTAGATGTATTATAGTGTCGCTTCTCGGTAGATGGACGGATGACCTGGTAAAGGTAACTCAAAGCCAGTGGTCTTTATGGACAACAATGGAGGGCTATATTTAGCAAGGGATGAAATACACTGTAGTAATTAACAAATATATCCAGTAATGTTGAAGGTTATAATAATTGTTGTCTACAAATGTACATAAGACAGTGCTTACAGACTAATGTTACTTAAATATAACCATCACATGGTTCTCCAACCATTGCTGGTACAAAATTGTCTCCAACTCGGAGCTATAGTTAGATGCAGCATTGTATGCACTCATAACGTTACTTGAAAAAAATCCATGCACTTAACGTTGAAAATAAGCGCGGCTTTCGACCGCATTCACTTTTAGCGATGTAGTTTTTCTCCTTTTACACCCTCCACGCCCGCTCCCGGCATACCCCATCTCACTCTACTCCGCATCTCTTCAGCTATACTCTGTTCGCTTTAACGTTCGTGACACAAAGCAATATGTGAGTTAACTTCAGTGTAACGGTTCTTGTTTGAGTTGCGATTTAATGCCTCCTTAAACTGAGATGGTTTACGGGTTAACCCGGTTGAAAGGGATAAAAGTATCCACAGTTGTTTACTTTTTGGATCTCACTCGTTTCAATAAAAACTTTCAATCCTCTAAAGTCAATCGAAATTTGTTCACGCGCTTTATTATTTTTACTTTTACCTTTACTTTTACTTAGATTGATGGAAATTGAATTCAGTTCTTTTTATATTTTTCTTTAGCTTCTGAGGGCTAAGCGTTTATACCTAGAAACCTACTTTTGGTATTCCCAATTACCAATCATGTCAATCTATTAAATGAATCCCCACAAAATTGCTTATTCAAAAAAGATCCAATTCACGTACTAACCGAGCATTTAATTAATTATACCATCTATATAAATGTATTCCGTACATAAAGTATTACAAAAGCTACTTGACCCAAGCAACCCAAACCCGAACTGACCCGAACCTTCCCCGTTCATCTGGAAACAATTTTGTACGAGAATTGGTGAGATTAAGAGCTAATCTATATTTACCAATGAAACAAGCATCATCCTCGGCCACAACTTGTCCAATTTACATGACGAAGGTGGCGATATCGCAAAAGAAAGTTCTCGACAACTTTTATCTGATCCCAGTCCGCTGCAGCTGATGAGTTGGCACAGAACTTTATTTACTGAACACAGATGTCTTGGAATGGAGATAGACCATTTTTAAGAATACTGCCAAAAAAATCTTAGTAAAATAAGTTTTAATAAGATGTTAATGCTAAAAACATTAAGTGAAATGGTTATGTAAAATAAATGAAAACATATTAAACCTTATTAAAAGGCCCATTTAAATTCTAAATCAAGTTGTATATACAAACCATTGGAAGAAATAAACTTCCTATTTAGATTAAAAGAAATCCTTCTCCATACAAACGTACCCGAAGCCTGACTGGGAACAGGTTCCGAGGGACTAGGATTAGGCAGTTCCTACAACCCGAGTACGTATTACACGAAGAGATTTAAACTGAATTAACCGTTCGATCGTAAAATTGGAATGCCGCACAGATAATTACCTGACACTCACAGAAAAGGAAGTCTCTTAGAAAGGAGATTCAAATAAGCGTGTAGGAAAGGACCGAGAGAGGCGGGCGGGCGATCGGCCCGCGCCGCCCCAATCACGAGAAAAATAACTGATACCGAGCTATCAGGGAACGCGATCGACCGAATCCAGGTATCGCCCAATTGAATTTAGAACCCGCCGTCAAATGTTTGTGATTGCGATCCAATGTTGCGGTTTTATTCTCGTTTATTCATCCCTTTATACCTCGTTTCCTTACATTTTTTATCGCAAAAGAATTGCAATTATAAATTCACATTTATAGAAAACGTTATTGGCGTTCTTATATTTGGTCATAAAACAGTTACAATATTATTTCCGATTGTAATTGAATACGACAGCAAGCATTCGGTGGCGATGTTATTTTTGTTTTTCACAATACTTTTTCGGTTATGCAATGAAAACATAATGGGTAAAATACCAATATAATAGAGTAATGGAGTTTTTAATGAATAAAAAATACTATTTTTGTGAATGTTGTCAGCGCAGAAATATCGGATGGATTACATGTTTGCGAATAAGTTTGAAACGTTTTATCGTCTTCACGACTTGGCGACGAATTGGTATCAAGCGAGGCAGATATGTGAGTCGGAAGGTACTACACTACTAATCCCCGAAAACTTGGATGAGATGGAGAACCTTAAGCTACTAATGAGCAACATGAAGGCTCATTACACGGACGTATACATCGGACTGCATGATAGGTTTTCTACCGGTCATTGGGTGACAGTCAAAGGTATGGATGACAAACTACTATAGTTTATTATATTTCAGTTTTCATTATATTTCTTACAGGTCGAGTCGACGTTAATGAAGCAAGCATTTTAAAAATAACTATTTTAACCATCTCTCAATTTAACACCATTGTAGACCCTAGACAATGATATCCAAATAATGTACCTACGCCATATTCATCATTATACTGTGCCCATATTAAGTAATCTGTAAGATTTCACCCTAATAATAAAGTTTAAACTTATCACAAGATACCCTTTCAAGCACATAACCTCATCATAAACATACACAGAAACAATATCCTTATTTATGATTGTAGGTCAACCAATTGTAAATTCATATGATGTAACACAAAACGTGTTGAACCTAAGTAGGATATTATTGGGCATTCTACCCCACCTGCCATTCCTACGTCTCACTCCGTTCGCCTTCGTCACTTTCGGTGTGGTAAAATGCCCAATAATATCGTATGGAGTAGGAGCCGTTCAATATTTCCGTTTTAAAACTTGATTTACTTACTTGTTGTACTCCGCTCGCCTTCTTCTTATAATACAAAACAACACATCACACAACACATATAACTTATCGCACATATTTCTTCTACTAATGGAACTATACGAGCATAATAAACTAAAATTCAGGACAGATTGTCTCATGTCTCTTCACAGAGCAAGAAATAGCATGCACCTACAGACACATGCACATTCTATTTCTATGACGCCAGATTGCGCACCAAGGACATCCAAATTTTAATGTAATTAACTCATACAGTCGACACTAGCTTACATGTTAACAAATAAGGGTGCTTGCTGCTTGAACCGCTAACCTAAAATTCAGGACAGATTGTCTCATGTCTCTTCACAGAGCAAGAAATAGCATGCACCTACAGACACATGCACATTCTATTTCTATGACGCCAGATTGCGCACCAAGGACATCTGAACTTTAGGATACCGTAAACATTAAACTAACATTTGGGACAGATTGTCTCATGTCTCTTCACAGAGCAAGAAATAGGTACACCCAAAGGCACACACACATTCTCTTTCTATGGTCCCAGATTGGACACCAATGACATCCAAATATTAATTTAATTAATTCATTCAACTAACACTACCTTAGACGTGAACAAACAACTACCTACTGGTTGCTCTGCTGTTACTTACTTGTTGCGTTGTTTTATTAAGATACTTTCACACTCATACAATCGCCTTCGAAACGGTTCGTGCGCCGCCACCATCCCGTGCTCGCACGTGGCGCAGTATTTTATTTTATTAATCTTAGGTAAACTTACGGCTAGATTCATGTATATAAAAATGAAAAAGCGGTTACAAACAGAAATTTACAAGTTTCCACAAATAAAAACACATGTTTTGTTATCTAGCTACAACACATAAATTTAATTAAAAACATATCATTTAAGATTCGCTTGAGTTTAGTCAAAGAAGTATTAAACACATCTATATCAATAGATTTAACTACTTGCTCTAAATAAATATGATAAGAAAATTAAATAAGATATCAATATGTATAGTGTAAATGAATCTTTAGAGTCTCAAAGACTGCAAAATTGCATTATAGGTAAATTTGCGATATCCGAACTTTATTATACGACCACCTGTATGTATGAGATTTCGTTTTATTAAGATGCTTTCACACTTATACAATCTTAGGTAAACTTACGGCTAGATTCATGGAAGTATATAAAAATGAAAAAGCGGTTACAAACAGAAATTAACTAGTTTCCACAAATAAATATTAAATTATGAACAGTTGCAAATATGTTTCCCGTAGACAGTACTTACATATAAAAACACATGTTTTGTTATCTAGCTATAACACATAAATTTAATTAAAAACATATCATTTAAGATTCGCTTGAGTTTAGTCAAAGAATTATTAAACACATCTATATCAATAGATTTGACTACTTGCTCTAAATAAATATGATAAGAAAATTGAATAAAATATCAAGTGTGTCATTGAATAAAATATCAAGTGTAAATGATTCTTTAGAGTCTCAAAGACTGCAAAATTGCATTATAGGTAAATTTGCGATATCCGAACTTTATTATACGACCACCTGTATGTATGAGTTATTTCCATGTATTCAAGAATTACTCAGCATGTAAGATGATAATTGTGCATGTTACAGTCTCTGATTAAATTTGTTTTTTAGGGGAGTTCCTAATCAATGCAATTAATTTAAATAGAAGATGTTCCTAAACCAGTTTTGATAACTTTGCATATTATTTTATACTTAATGTTTCATAATAAATTGTTAGTTCTATCAATCTAGGAATTACTTGAAAGATGAATCATAATAACAGTACCTACTAAGCCTTTAGATGAAATGATTATGAAAGTTCGTTTAAGTCGTTAAGTAGATGATATCGGAACTGGAATCAGAATCGGATGCTGAAGAAGAGAATGTGTGACAAAGTAGGATTAAATTAATGAAATAAAATAATACCTACATTGCTAATCAGTCTTTTTAATTTCAAATACAAACAATAGAACGCCAACCGAGGCGTTATAAAATCAATCATTATTTTAATAAAATAATTATGTATTGTAATTGTAATTGCAATCTGTCAAATTTCTGCAAAAGATTTTCAACTTTACCACAAAGCTGGAAGGTTCACGTTCGATTGTCAAATTTGAGAGATTCCCTATGCGACAAGTATAAACAGGTTTATACGTGTTGATCGGAGGTTCAAATCAATCATAAATTCCGACTAATGACAAGTTTTACTGCAACATATGAACTAACTTTTTGACGCGAGTTCGTTTCATGGATTAGTCTGCACAAAAAATGTTTCCACGATTTTTTCTTTCAGTTCGTTTTTATTTGCATCTATGAAAAAATGTTTTTTTAATTCTTTATTTCACATGTGTGATGTCAGGTAAAGTTTTACATCAAGGTTTATTAAACAAACATACTTACTTTATTACAATTTTATAATGTAATCAAGAGTGTCATGTAGGTATCGTCTTCATCTTTGTCTTGTGTGTGAATTCAATCACTACGATTTAATTGAACGTAAGTAACATAAATTAGCCATACAACTGTAAGACCATACAATTAAGGTTTAATTTTCTTTTGGAATAAATATTGCTGAAATGGTATTTTTTATGAATAAAACCAATCAATTTTGATCACAATATAACATTCGCTCCAGTATCTTCCAGTGTTATACACCAGTTACTTCCGCAACCTCCAACTTATAAAATGTAAGTAAGTACTATTAAATTTATTGAATTTGCATTTAATCGCTACCCAGCTACGGACCTGGTTTTTGCCTGCCGGCTGGTGTATCGCTAGTATATCGCTACTCAGCTACGGACCTGGTTTCTGCCTGCCGGCTGGTGTATCGGTAGTATATCGCTACTCAGCTACGGACCTGGTTTCTGCCTGCCGGCTGGTGTATCGGTAGTATATCGCTACTCAGCTACGGACCTGGTTTCTGTCTGCCGGCTGGTGTATCGGTAGTCTTAATTAAGACATAGTTATTAGTTCCAAAGTTAATCATTATGTGTTCCATTGCAGGTCTGACTCCGATGTATATCAGTCCCGACCGACAGCTGTAGCCGAGGTGCAGCCTAAAAAGAAGGTGTCGAAGCGCAAAGCATCCGCGACAAGGTCATCGGAATCTAAATCAAGGTAATTTTGTATTACTGCTTGTACCTATAGGTCCTTGGTGTGTATGTTATGTCAATTAAAATGATATACACAGTTAAACGTTGGTTAGTAGATTTAAAACTGTAACGCAGAGAGCGTTGAAATCAATTTCCATTAAATATTATTTGTTATTATATAACATAACATCATGCTTTCTATCTTCGTAGGGTTTGACAGAGAAGTACTTATATAATACACCCTCAATTCGTTAATTAAAAACTAATGTTATGTAATGTGTTGTGTAAATGATTATAAAGAATATGTTAAATTGTTTACAGTAAAAGACACACTACGGGCTCGGACCTCTTTGGTTTCGAGGAAATAAATAAATTATCATCACCGACCTCAACCGACTTCGGTTCGAGCCTGACGAGCCGTGTTGCCAACGGCAAAGTGCGGCGAACGGCGGACATCCAAGGGGACTTTTATGTGGAGGTAAGGGTGTATAATAAGGCTGAGGTTGTCTCCACCCCTAAAGAGCATCGGTGGAAGAAAGCCTCGGTCGCTCTTAAGGTCCAGCTGGACCGAGACACGCCGCAGTGGGACGGGCTTCAAGTGTTCATGAGACGGACACATGAGATGTTCAATGATTCGGAGCCCGTCTTCTATAGCGATAACATACATTTTAACTAAATATTTAAGTTGATAGAATAGGCACCAGGTACCTTGTTATTGTATTTTGCGACCGTACATTATAATTGCAATAATAATAAATTATATTGCAACATCTAATAGTAAGTTTAAAACTAATTTAATTTAAAATGCCTTTCTGTACTGTTTGTAACACATCTGTTGAGCGCAGTCACTGGACAGGTCACCTACGTAGTAATAATCATAAAAACAAAACTATTTCGCATTTTTGCGAAGGTGTTGAAATAATACATTCTGCATTTCGTAATCGTATAGCTTCTTATAGAGTTATCGATCCGTCTGAGAATTGTTCTCTAGAAACATTTCTTAATAATAATTGGGACAAAATTAAAACTTTAATTGACATATCTCTTAAAGAACATGCTTGTCTAAAAGTTAATTTCGAATATTTTGCTTTGTTTTTAATGTTTAAAAATGATTCTCAGGATATGAAATCATTTGCCACAAAAAACGTTACTCTGCATCAGAATTATGAATTTGATTCATTAATGTCTCAGATAAAAAATACTTTAACAAAAAAGATAGAAGAATTTCAGGACCGAGACAGTGGATGGACGTTCTTGAGTAGTTCTCATTTGGAAGTCAATATTAACAAATATCAACCGTTGCGCGGTTCAGGCTTTATCGAATTACCTCCTGCAATAAAATCGAAAAAAGCATGTGTTAATATCCGCAATAATGATGAGTATTGTTTTTTATGGTCTGTTGTTGCTGCTTTATATCCAGCTAAGATTCATCCTGAAAGGGTATCTTCTTACCCTGATTTTCGTAACGTTTTAAAGGTAAAGGACATGTCATTTCCAGTGAATTTCTCAGATATTGCGCGGTTCGAAGTGAATAACCCTGAAATTTGCATTTACATTTATGGTTTAAAAAATAATACTGTCATAGGACCGCTTTACAAACCAAAAGCCTTAAACGGAAAGGTGATTCATTTACTTTATTTAGAAAGAGATGATTTATCACATTACTGTCTCATTAAAGACTTGCCGCGACTTGTTAAAAATCAAATAACAAAACACCACAGTAAACTGTACTTTTGTGACGCTTGTTTAATGTTTTTTAATTCATGCGATGACCTTAGTTCGCATAGTTGTGGAGGTGTCGCCACTGAACTACCTCCAAGGGGTTCTTTCATTCAGTTTAAAAATTATAATAGAAAGCAAATTGTACCATTTGTTGTATACGCCGATTTTGAAACAATGCTAGAACGCTATGAATCTTGTGACCCTGACCCCACTAAGGCGAGTACTGTAACGCGACAGCGACATGTGCCTGTAGCTTTCGCTTATCATATCACATGTACGCTAGACGATACCCACAATCGTTACGTTTCTTATCGCGGTGCGGATTGTGTGTCAAATTTTGTGAAGTCTATCTATAAAGATGCACAAAAAATTTACGATATTTTAAAAAATAATGCTCCTATGATTTACTCAAATGATAATGCTCGTGACTTTGAAAACGCGATGACATGTCATATTTGTGAACACTTCTTGTTGGGTGATAGGGTTCGCGATCATTGTCACTTGACTGGTAAATATCGTGGTGCAGCCCATAGTTACTGTAACATACAATACAAACTGCCAACATTTTTGCCAGTATTTTTTCATAATTTATCCGGATACGATTGCCACCTTTTCATAAAAGAATTAGGTGAAGCTCCTGGATCTATTAAAGTGATACCGAAAACAAAAGAAAACTATATTTCATTCACTAAGTTTATTCCCATTTCTACCGGGGAAAGCATCCAGGTTAGGTTTGTAGATTCTTTCAAGTTTTTAGGAACTAGCTTAGAAAAGTTAGTTAGTACAATACAAAAACAAGACTTTAAACATTTAAAATTTTATTTTCCCAATAAAAAACAATTAAACTTACTCACCCGTAAAGGAGTGTATCCATATGACTATATGTCTCAATGGGAACGTTATGAGGATACGTGTTTACCCTCTAAAAAACATTTTTTTAACTCTTTAACCAATGAAGCAATTACCGATGAAGACTATGAACACGCTCAGTCTGTTTGGTCAGTATTTAATATTCAAAACATGGGTATGTACACAGATTTATATCTTAAAACAGATGTTCTTTTGTTAACAGATGTATTTGAAAATTTTCGAAAAACTTGTAAACTACATTACAAGCTCGATCCCGCGTTTTATCTTACAGCACCAAGTCTATCTTTTGATGCAATGCTTTTACAAACAGGGGTTCAATTAGAATTGATTAGTGATGTTGAAATTTTTAGAATGATACAAAAAGGTATTCGGGGAGGTGTTTGTATGTGTTCCAAAAGACATGCCAAAGCCAATAATAAATATTTAGATACATACGATCCAAACCGTCCAGATTCATTTATCATTTACTTAGATTGTAATAATTTATACGGTTATAGCATGTGTCAATCCCTACCCTATTCTGGTTTTAGATTTATGAATAGACAAGAAATTGATTTTTTACAATTGAACTTAGCAGGCATCAGTGATACTGCGGAAAACGGTTACATTCTTGAAGTTGATTTAATATATCCGGAGAATTTGCACATGGAACACAATGACTTTCCTTTTTGTCCAGAAAAATGTTTACCACCTGGTGGTAAGAATAAAAAGCTAATACCTAATTTGTACGATAAATATCACTATGTTATTCATTACATACATTTAAAAAAGTGTTTACACCACGGTTTAATATTGAGAAGGGTCCATCGCGCTATTACATTTAAGCAAAGTTGTTTTTTAAAACAATATATTGATATTAACACCCAGTTACGTCAAAAAGCAGAGTCTATGTTTGAACAAGACTTTTTCAAATTATTGAACAATAGTATTTTTGGAAAAACCCTGGAAAATAATGAACATCGAATAGACGTTAAGTTAGTAAACAAGTGGTGTGACTCGAACAATAAAACAAAAAAGACTGCTTGTGCTGAAAAATTGATAGCCAGCCCATATTTTCATAGCGCCTCTGTATTTTCTGATGATCTAGTAGCAATTCAAATGAAACCTTCGCGCGTACTTCTTAATAAACCAATATACATAGGGTTTGCTGTGTTAGAATTATCTAAGAGTCACATGTATGATTTTCATTATTCCATCATAAAACCTTTTTATGGTAACCGGATTGAATTGTGTTATACTGACACAGATAGCCTAGTATATGATGTACAGACTAATGACGTTTATAGAGATTTCAAGCTCCATTTTCTAAAATATTTCGATACCAGCAATTATGACTGTAACAACGACTTTAACTTACCAATTATGAATAAAAAGGTTCCAGGACTGTTTAAGGATGAAATGGGTGGCAACATTATCAAAGAATTCGTGGGACTGCGCTCAAAGCTTTATTGTATTAAAACTTTAAATAAAACAATTAAAAAGGCAAAAGGTACAAAAAAATGTATTACCAAAAATTTAAATATGTTAGATTATAAAAATGTTTTATACAATTGCAATGTTATTCACAAAAAAAATGTATTGTTTAGGTCAATAAAACATGAAATATTCACTCAGGACGTAAATAAAATAGCACTTTCAAGCAATGATGATAAACGATTGCTATCGTTTGATAAAGTTTGTACTTTAGCCTGGGGTAACGCAACTATATTTATGTAATGCATTACCACGATTTAAACGTAATTACAGTAGTTACATTTTTAACATGTATTTTATTTTAAAAACCTTACTATTATGAATATGTAGTTTGTTACTCTTTTAATAATGTGAAATGTACTTATTGTCTAGTAATGTGACATGTTGACAGCACTGTTGACGTAGTGGTTAAGCAGTCAATCGATTGCTGCGCTGCGTGTCAAGATTCGATTCCCGTATGGAACGAATAGTTGTATGTTTTGAAGTTTCTTTTGAACCTAACTTTATTATGTAAACAATTCTACAATGTGTATTCTTGGTGTCCTTGTACTATTTAGAGCAGAGGTGTAACTATACGACCTCTGATATAGTTAGCTTTTAAGTGTACTTTGTACCTACTATAAATATATACTTAAATAAATAATATTTTATGTTCATAAATCTGTTTCATTTCCGTTCTTGATGACAAAGCGCATTGCGCTGACTGGTTTGTGTAAATTAACACCGATCAGGTGCTCCCAAGTGACGTACTGTGCCGTGCGCACATAAGAATCAAGTTCAAACTTGTTATAAAAACGTGCGCAATGCTTTCTGGAGTACTGTTACATTACGTAAACATAATAATATTAGTCCTCCGTCTCATTTCGCTGATATTGACCGTACTGGTTGGACTTCTCAGTTTCTCATCATTGAATCGAAAACAGTAAGTAGTTTATTTTAAATCATTTTATATTATACTTAGGTTGATATTAATTCCCATTACTTATATTAACTGTTATTTTGTTTGTTTCAGATCATCAAAAATGTGTGATTCCCCTGACCTTATCTTTTCGCAATACGGTCAAGGTTTCCCGACTCCAAGTTTGAGCTGGCATGTACCCGAGCAACGACAATTATCTGAACAACAAAGACTATCCAATAAGAAACCAAGATCGAAAAGGGATTGTCAAAAGCGGAAGCTGCCTCTTTGCCAGTCATACGTTATAAATAATGAGAAGAGAAAAGGTCTGCGACTGATCCAAATACAAGTTTTGGACATTAGTGAGCAACAAGAATCTACAACTGCAAGTGATAATGAAGACTCGGTAGTTATGAGTGCGCAATACATAGTGAGTGAACCTGTGGACTATGTTATGGAAGAGACACTAACATTAATAAATAAAATTTCCAAAAAACTTTGTGGGGACAATTGTTATTAGTAAGTAATGTAGTTTGAACTTTGTTTATATAATATAAAATTAATAATGTATTTTTTAAATGTGATTAATGATGAATGTACTGATTATAAATATTAAATAAAAATAAGTTTTGCTTTGTAAGTTAAGATGGTAAAATAAATAGAATATTAGCTCTAGTTAAATTGTAAATAAATATATGAAGTAATAAATGCTATATTTTAATGTAATTTTGTGTTTTATTTTAAATTAATAAATTTCAAATTAGCTGTAAAATAAGACTAGATTTGCAGGTTTGTTATTATTTACAGTATTCATGTACAATTATTGTACGTTAACTTCAAATTAATCATAGGTACAGCTAATTTAAAATTTATAATTAAATTAATTGGATCAAATAAAAAACCATAAATAGTTACTTAGATATTTTTATTAAATATAACTTAACAACAACAAAATAATTTGAATACAGACATATTATTATCAAAATACCATTTTTTAATACACACAGCATTATTAAGTGCACAATTCAATTTATGATTCACACAATTAAATTCAGTTTTATTTTTACAATATTTAGTTTTTAAGACTGAAAAATTAGGACATCCCTTCTCACCTATATCAATTACTTCACAGTTCGCACATAAGTCTTTAATCCACTTTATCTTTTCCAAACCCTTGGTAATAATTTTTTTATTTTCTAAATATGGCACTATTGCACGTTTAAACTCCTTGTAGTCTATGTAGCCCTCACTCCAGTAAATTCCCCTATTTTTTTCCAACCATCTCACTTGTTTTTTTTCTTCTTGTGTTAGGTAATGGAACGAATATGGTGGTTTAACCAGGAACGTTTGTGCATGCTCCTGACTTACGATAGCCACTTCTTTCACAATAAAATTATTTATAGAATCTTTAAATCCTTGGATTTCTACGATGATGGTATCCGGATTCATGATAGCTTCTTCACGATGCTGCTTAATGGTTTGTATTCTATTACACAATCGTTGAGAATCAGACAGTAGGCTGAAGTTTGATCTGGTATTTCCGAATTACTCTCTATTTCAACTCTCACATCCACAACTGGACCTGTCTTTAAGTTATCCGCTTGTCTAGAGCAATCAATAACAAACAGCGGTGCTAAGTCTCTAAACTGTTTCTCGCTTAATATGGGCTCTGGACGACGTCCGTAATATGACTGTTGAAATCTGGTGTACTGCTCGTATAATAAAGCAATTCTGTTGTCAGCAAAATTTACATTTAGGTTTTCATACGGGAAATACGTAGAATTGAGATACACTCTTACGTCACGAACATGACAGTGATCGAATTGAGACATGTCTGAACTTGCATTGTTCTTTCTATTTGTTTGTAACCCAAGTATGATGTATCTTGGTTTTTCTATTTGAGATGAAGTTTTGATAGACCAGGTATGTTTTGTAGTTTTAGGTAAAGCTGGATATTCGTACAGGTCCCAATTCCTGTATATCATTTGAAGTGGTCGATCTTTTTCTAATAGTTTTAACAATCCAATTTTTTCTTTATCTGATACTTTAACATGCGGTACGCGCCATATAATTTTGTTAATCTGAACATCATCCACCGTTTCACCAGTGCTCAGTTTTACAGCGTTCACATTGGTGTTACTTCGTAACAATATCAGTTCATGTCTACAGTTTATCACGACTTTTTTAAAATCTTCAGCAAATCCGAGAATATGACATAGTGGTATAGAAGCTGAAAATCTTCCTCCATTGATATTTTTTATACCATCAATATTCCAGCCCCAAGCATTAGATATTTTTGATTCACTTTCATTCATTGATATTAGTGATTTCATTGTAGTAGTTACACCTGCATTTTTTATTTTATCAATCTCCACTCCATTAAGCTCATATCTAATATCTTGGAATAAGTACATTAGCGCATTGTTCGTAAAATTAACACTAGTAGCTTTTTCTTTCGTGTCTTTTTTACTAACGATAACAGTTCCTTCCAAATATAGCGTGCTAGCTGATGGTAGTACGTACAAGTCTTGTTGGTTGATAGGTATGCGGATTTCATCGTTCCTGTTGAAACTTGTTACGTAGGGCTTGTAGGAATGAAATTCGATTCCTTCTATAGTGTTATCGTAAGTTGGAGCGGATAAAACGTCTAAGATATTCATTTTACCAATCCGATCGCTCTAAGGAACGCTTTATTGTCTTCAGTTAATTTAATTTTGTTCTTAGAGCGTGGTCTTATTTGACAGGTGGTCCGAGTAGAACTGATATTCTTAATTTGTTGAGACACATTTTTATTGTAGTCAATCATGTTTTTCTTCTAAGATGTAAATATAGCTGCACTTCTTCACCGCGTAGATTGATTAATCGATTGTTTTTATCTAATAGCCTGATATGTATACAGCTTATGTTGTTTTGATTAATTGGAAAGTATATTGAGTTCTTCGGGATTTCTATGATCCTGTATCCAGGTGGTACATTGAGTGCAAATTCGTGAATAATGTGACTTGGTTCACCGTTTATATATGATCCGCTTACAATATCACATTCAATCCTGACTACGGTTGTAGGTAAAATGTTGACTGGAGACTGTGACAGATGCCATTTATTTGCTTTCAAGACCTGCTTATTAAACCCTAACAGTGCTCTGAAAGAGTTTTCTTTCTCAAAATTAACGTCTTTTGAACAGTATATACTAGCTTTTAAAGTATTATTATTACACTGTAGTTTAATTGATGCATCTTTTATTTCAGATTTTAAATACTCACTTATATCCTGCAATTCATAAGTACCTTCCGGTATTTCAATAACATCGTTGGAGCCATAATAGAACTTGTTATTACCTTTGTCAATGTTTGGAATAGAGTTATATGTTGAAAAATGCAATAAAGCACACTCATACTCTCCATTTAATTGCAACGTATTAGGATAGTACGTAGATAAAGTTGATGAGTTCCCAGTTATCGACAAAGTGAGGGACATCTTGCAAATGATAGAAATAAAATAAAAGTGTATATTTTATATAGTTTTATTCCAAAATGTCCACAAATATTTTAAACATAAATGGCCACAATTTACTGTGTTAAAATTTTGATATCTAGTATAGTTGTAAAAAACTTTACAGTTCTTAAAATATTGCAACAGTTCCAATGGAGGTTTTAAATTTCCATAGCTATCAAAATATTCACAATAGTCATATATTTTAACATAGGCTACCCAATGCGTTCCTTCGTTCTTAGAATCATCTAAGTTAACAATAGCACATTCAATCTGTTTCGGCTTCCTAGGTAATCGATCCTTCATGTAGACCCCACGAAAATGAGGTATATTTCTTGAATATTTTAAGATGTCTACATTAGTTAGAGGGCGGCTGGGTAGCATATTTTTCAGTTTTTTGGAGATGTTACAAACAATCCTTTACCATTTTTATACGGTTTAATGTATAAACCCTTGCCCAATACTAAAGCTTCCATAGCTTTATTGTGTCGTTCTGTTTCTTGCAAATTTCGATTGCCTGCTTTGTAATCATTAACGGTTTTCGCAATGCCAGCTGCACCACCAGCTAGAGCTCCTAAAGCTGATAAACCAGCGAAAATTGGGATTAAAGGAAGAACTCCTCCAGTCTTTGGTACGGGTATTACTCGTGGTACCCGAATTCGATGATGGATGTTTGGCAATAACTTTTTTGCAACTAAGTAAGCTGCTTTTATTAAAGACTTATTATCTTTGTGTCTGAGTTTCTTAACTTTTGATTTTATTTTTGAAACTAAGCTTTTAAATGTTTTGACGCCGGATCCTGACTTAAGTTTAGCTTTCATGACTTTGCTCACTAGCCATGAGCTTAGTTTTTCACCTTTCCCTGCATCTTTTGATTTAAGTCTTTGTTTGGCCATGTTAAGTAGTTGTAAATCAGCTTTGTGACGATTTGATAAATCTGTGTAGTTTGCGTACGCAATGTCGTGTTGCATACAAGCTTCGTCTAGCTTATTTACACCTCGATCGCCTCGCGCTAACCGTTCGTGAAGTTTGGTTCCTGGTCCGCAATAATTGTATCCAGGCAAATGAACTTCAAATGGTAGATTATTAATAATGTTATTAACTAGTCCTCCACCTTGCATTACTTAAAGTATAATGAAAGAATTTAAAAAAATAATGATTATATAATATCTTAACACATAATTGCCGCTTTGTCAATCCAACTGTTTTCTGCACTACTTAAACCTAACCATTTGACAAATAATTTATTTCCTTTCTTTTTCAACACTTTTTCTATCAAATAAACGTCAGGATAGTTAGACTTTTGAAGTTCTTGCTCATAAAAAGCTCCTAATATGTTCTGCTTTCGTTGATCTTCTATGTAATATGTCACTGGTAAGGTTTTATTAATCTTTTTTACATTAAATAACTCAGTCGACCAATTAGGAGTGTAACCTTTCTCAAAATTATGTTTGTATTTACTTATACGAACACAATCACCAACTTTGAATTTAGGCTTCCACTGAAATAAATCATGTTTCTTTATTTTTTTTATATTTTCTTTTATTACTGGTTCATTCGATTTATTCACATCAATCGGTTTAAATTTGGTAGTGCGATGTTTACTGTTGTTATAACTCTTCATTATATCATCCAATGGTAGACCTAACCACTTATAGTTTCCACTGAGACTAAAATATTTATATAATTTATTTTTTACAGTTCTAATCAATCTCTCTACAATAGATGCTTTTTTAGTAGAGAACGATGAGTAATGATTAATGTTGTGCTTCTTCATTAGGGATTGAAAAGTGTTATTATAAAATTCTGTCCCCATATCAGTTTGTAAGTTAACAGGATTAGTACGGCTGCTAAGCAGTATATGTTGAAATGCACGAGCAACATCAATTTTATTTTTTGATTTTAATGGTTCAGCCCAGGCATATTTTGAAAAGCAGTCAATCACCGCTAAAATATAGTTATAACCCTTGTTGTACTTTCTCAGGTTTTGCATATCCATTAAATCTGCTTGCCATAAGTCGTGGATTCCTTTTAAAATAACATGACGTCGAAGGAAATTTTTACGAGCTGCTTTGTGTATTTCATTTACGATTTGCTGTTTTGCCATTACGGAGATGTTGTTTTTTGAAGTAACTTATCGACATCTGCTTTGGTATAAAACTTATCTTGCAAATGAGTTAAAACTTCAGGTACCTTTACATTTAAAGTTGATTGAACAGTAGTTCGAGCATCTGTTATGATTCGAGAACGCAATGATCCAATGAGTTTATTTAGTTCTTTTATCGTATTAGCATTCAAATGATCTACATAGTCCTTGTTCACAGCATCATCTGCTTCTATAGGAGTTCTAATTCCTCTCAATCTCAACGTTTTTAAGTCAAAATCGCCATTTTCTGATTTAATTAATGCATTTTCATTAAAATCAAACAGGTCTGATAATCGCATTCTTTTATGAACATAATGACCGAATTTATCTATATTCATATTGAAGGTGTACTGTATTGAAAGTCTGATGATAAAATGAAACCTTTAAATTTTAATTTTATTTATTTATAATTTTACTTTCACGCAATTCTTCAATAATAGATATAATTTCACTGTCCAATCCTGTGTTACCAGCATCTCTAGACGCAATTAATAATTTCAATCTTTCAACCAATTCATTAGGATCATCCCAGTACACAAAATCTACATCTTCTTTCCACTCTTTTCTTAACGGTAGACCCCTTCCCTGAACTGCATTCTTCAGTTTAAAAAGAGGCTTAATAACTTGCAAATATTTTTGTCCTTTGTTACTTTTTATTGGCTTATTTGAATCGTAGTCTCGACGATGTGCATTTGTATCAAGTAGCATAGACTTATAATGTTTCATATCGCTTTCTGTAACCAAGCTTATGTCTACGACTTTCTTAAGCAGCAATTGTTTCAAACCAGGGGTACTTCGGTATTTACTTCCAGCCACGGTAATGTATTGATCGTTGATCGATATACTAGCGGAACCTAACATCAGTTTCCCACGTTCTGCTCTAACACCGAATGGAATGTCTACTAACGCTTCTGAAGATACTGACCAGGATGATGTATCACAACCTTGTTTGCTGTCAACTATTGATTGAAAAGAGTCACTGCTGATATCGGATTCATCTTCATCGCTATTATTATTACAACTACCAGTTTTTTCTTCTTGTGAAGTTTCGTCCACAAACGGAACCTCAACAAAATCTTCACTAGCACGCAGGGGTGAAAATTGCTTCCTAGTGTTAGCAATTAGGTTGAGAGGTTCAGTTACAGGCTTGAAAACAGATTCCAGTGCTTGTTTGTTGTCAATCTCAGCATCTTTCATTTTTCGTACTTTTTTCTTTACAGCTTCTGCCGCCTCAACAATTTGTCTTTTCAATGATTTTTCCATATTGATAAATAGATCGTAATCGGTTTAGCGTCGTAAGAAGAATAATAATGTCTCGCATGCAATGGTCTTATATATGTACACGTCTTAGTCAAATACTACAAACGTATCAAATTTACTTCTATAACATCCTTTGTTTTTGGAACAATCTTTATTAATTACAACATAGTTGAAAGGTACACTCCATATTTTTGAACACATTTCACGAAATTCAGACCATGTCATATCAGTATTGACGTGTTCTTCATAAACATGTCTCATATTTCTTTCATCTTGTTTAAAAAGTATGATTAGATTCGCGTTGTCTCTTACTAACTGCTTAGGAATTTTACTATAAGTCTGATTTAAATAAAAACAATCGATGAACTTGTGTCTTCCCATTGCAAAATAATCACGCATGCTACTTTGATTTTCACAAGCAACATCATCAAATACAATCACAGAATTCGGTTTTGCGTCCTGAACACTCAGTACTTGCTCATTTTCATGATATTTCTGAAATGACATGCCTGGTACTCGATGCAAAACTTTTTCTAAAAAGACGTACTTGGGCTGTTGCAAGGTTTTTGAATAAACATATACATTTTGAAATATTAAACCATTCTGGTGAATAAGAAGACCAATCAATAAATTGGTTTTTCCGCAATTTGACGGTCCACATATAATGCATCGTACCGAATTAGGTAATAATTTTCCATGACGAAAACCAGTCTCCTGAGACTGAACACAGAGTTTGTTTACATGTAACGATTGTGGTTGTTTTACAAATTTCATGGCGACTGTGCATGTGTATGTTTAATAATGAGGTAATTTATCAATTACATCAGCATTTATAAAGTGAAGCATATCGTCAGCATGAGCCGCAGTTATTGTTGTTATTGTAATAAAAAAGTAAGTAAATCAATAAAACGGAAATGTTGAACGGCTCCTACTCCATACGATATTATTGGGCATTTTACCACACCGAAAGTGACGAAGGCGAACGGAGTGAGACGTAGGAACGGCAGGTGGGGTAGAATGCCCAATAATATCCTACTAACCTACTATGGGCGCCAGGTAGCCCTGATAACTCCAAGGGCAACGAACACTGTGCAGTCATGACTAGAGAGGGTCTATTAGACGACCGGCCTTGTTCAGATATCAATCCATTCGTGTGTAAAATATATGGAAACGCAACAAAGTATAATAAGGAATGTAATAATTTTGATATGGGTATGTATGAAGGGCATCAAATTAAATTCGGGTTAGTTTCACGTCAAACTTATGATTTAGTATTTGTAAGCAGATTTTGTTGTGCGCAGTCGATAGGAAATTGTTATGTTTTGAATACTACTAGGGAATTTGTATTATTATTAAGTAAATTATGTTAATGATACTGAAATTTAGTTGAAAAGTTTGTTAGTTACGTTTGCGTATTATAACTAAAACATCAACTAAACCTATCAGAACGTATAATAATCGTATGCTTACTGAGCGTGCACTGGCCAAACACAACTGCTTTTCTGCCTCAAAATCTTTAAAAATTTCATTTAATTGATTTATTATTATCTCCAATAAATCCAGACTACAAATTACACAAGAACGGTAAATGCTACAAGTTTCACGACGACCCGTTATCATGGCATAAAGCGTACTTGACATGCACTTTAGAAGAAGGTCAACTTGCCATCATTGAGTCCGAGGATGAATCAAGAGTAGTTACCGACTTCTTTAGCAAACACCGTTATAGTAAAGCACCTGATCTATCCATTTTGCTGATTGGATATAGTGATCTCATGTTTCCTTATCAATATAGAAGTATTAGAGGTAATATTTTTAAACTAATAAATTCATTTACAAGGTGGTGACGACAATATTACTAAGTAAAAGCGTTGGTTCACAAAAATATCTCAAGCTTTATTCAGTCTCAAATTATTATTATTAACGGGAATAATTACCATGTATATTATTTTTTGAGTTTCCGGTATTTCGACTCGATGAACTCGGCAACTCGAAATAAATAATATACTTAATAATTTTAGTGCTAATACTCAGGATAACTATAAAAACTATATTTATTCAGTCTATTTGTATATTGTTATGTATATACTTACTCCATTATAACTAACATTTTCAATGGTTTCATTTACAGTCGTAGCTTAGCTACACTGATTCTAAAACTAATTATGACCCTCACTTCTATCTAAATCAACTCAACGATTTTTCTGTGTAAGGAATATCTAAATATCCAAACAAATTAGTAGTTAAGAATTTTTTTTTCTTAAATGGTAGTAATTACTAGTAAACTCTCGCCCATCAAGTTATATCATATCTTTTTATTACTTTTACCTTATGCAGGTCAAACTCTACAGGAAACTGGTTGGAACGTAACTGTCGCCGACACTCTAGAAAGCGCAAAAGAAATGGAAAAGAAAAGATGTGGCGCCATCACGATAACAGGACAACTGGTAATGGTCAACTGCGAACAACCGGCCATGTTCCTCTGTGAGGGAACTACGTTAAATGATACAGAAACGAATGTAGTTGCAATTCTAGACACCGAAAATACAACTACGATTGATGCAGTAACAGAAGAAAGTGCTAAAAAACAAGAAGCTAAACCAGAAGACGCTGAAGTGCCTGAAGAAGAAGAAGAAGATGAGGAAACAACTACAACCAAAAAACCGCGAAAGACTAAAAAAAAGAAAGAAGCTTAGTAACTTATTATATGTTACTCTTTACAATGTTACGTTTAATCTGGTTCCTCGACAACTTCGTTTGGTTTCGGTAAAATAAAGGTTTCAACTCAATTACCAATTGAATTTAAAGTACTTATAGGTATCACTTGTATAAAAAAACTGTGGATAATTTAGTGACATTGCCTTTGTATTCAGTGAAGACGATGCTTTGAAATAAAGATTAAAACATTGGCATGTGTCTATTCATCAAATTCGTAAAATTATTAACTCTAAAATACTATTCAAAATAACCAACTTTTAATCTACAACAAATGCAGTTTCTACTGCACACCTTTAGTCGCCTAAAATAAAAAATAAACGTGAACAGAACGTAATATTTCAATCACAATAGTGCTAGTGGTGTGCGAGTGTATTTGAAGCGACCATCATCAATCAAATACCTGTTCACACACGTCTATATTAGCAGTTAATGTCAGTCATCGCAGTCATGATACCACTCATACTGTTCGTGCCGCCGACAGCCCGACAACAACATGATGTTAATACACCAATACATTTAAAACCATTGATGCGAGACTTGTGACTTTGTCGATTACAGATCCGATGGAATCGATGTTAATAACCGTGAAATATTTCATTGTTTCCAATTTTATATACATTATCGCTTTCTTTTGTTTTTTTTTTACATTTTGGCGGCTAAAAGAGTGAATTTTCGATATTGCGTATCGTTTTTGACTGGATAGTTCGGAATTTTTTCATTGTTGTCTAGATTCCTGGATCGAAAAATATATTAACTTCAGGACTCATCGAATGGTCGATTTAGTTTTAATTACACAGTCATTTCTTAAAACGCAAATTTCTAAAAAAATTGCCCTTTAACGATACTTAACCATATATTATACCATACACGTTAATAACCGAATTCGTTAACGAGTTATGAACAAGGATATGCAGACTAATTCTTCGTACTTTCAATTATGGTAGTTACACGTGTACCGCCGTGATTAGGACGTCCCTTCCTTGCCCGCGGCTACATTCGAATATTGTTTTAAACAAATTGAATACACACAGGTAGATGTTACGTCAGTATTTTATATTATGAAAATAAAACATCTTTATAAGGATGATTTTAAAAGTTAACTTTATCTTAGTTTTGTAATTTGATTGTTAATCCTTTGCCTTTGGTTGTTTCGCACCACGACTTATTTGGACCGTGCGTGGTGCGAATCTCCCTGTATAACACAATATGTGCAGTTTATTTATGTACTTATAGATGTGTCTCAAAAAAACCTTTTTTTTTAGCTCTCTAGTACTTACATGGTAATTTATGGATATTAGTGTTTTGAGGAACTCAAAAATCAGTAGCTTTAAAATAATGTTTTCTCTTTCCACTTTTTAATCTATGTAGGTAAATTTAGGTATTATGAATATCTGCAGAGCCGTGCATCAATTACGTAATCTTTGACCGTCGAAGCGGTGGCAAGAGCAATACATCAATCAGCCCTCGACTGACGGTTTCGCAATCAAATAAAATTTAACTGGAAGGCTTTAAGCTTTCACATATTGTGAACTGTTTATTGCAATGTTACTATAAATATTCAATTATCCTTTTGGTAAATGGATTTGTAATAATTAAATTGCATTAATGTGATAGATTAAGTGATAATCGTTTTATATAAGTACGTGTACAAATCTAATATATAAAATTCTCGTGTCATAGTTTTCGTTGCCATATTCCTCCGAAACGGCTTGACCGATTCTCATGAAATTTTGTGAGCATATTCAGTAGGTCTGAGAATCGGCCAACATCTATTTTTCATCCCGAAATTCCCACGGGAACTACGCGTGTGAAACCGCGGGGCGCAGCTAGTAATGAATATAATAATGTCATGATAAAAGTTATGTAAAGCCAAATCTCACGACATGACAGAGGCCTCTCGTTCTTTGGTGATATTTGAACGATGAGGATGTGAATTAGCTATGAATATAATGCATCATCACAAATGTTTATCTTGACCGGGAACTGAACCTGCAACCATTAACATAAACAGGCAAGGTTAAAACTAACAAAGTCCACCACATAATCGATCACTTGATAAAATACTATGCAAACTCCATTAACTTTCTAACATTAAATCATTTTATACGAATGAATAAGCATCGATGTAAAATCACGGAATAACTTTAGTAAACTATTAATTTTACAAAACGATCTAACGTTAACATGTTCTCACTTCGCTAACAGGACATTACAATCCAAACACAAAGTTGGTCCGAGAGTCATAGAGAGCTATACAAGTCCGAGTACGGTCGCAATCATCGATCGATATAGATTTTACTGGAATAGCCGATGTAGGAATATTAACGTACCGAGCAGAAATGAGAGCGAATCGACGGTACAGATGAAAGTTTTATTTAAATCAAAGTTTGACACAAAAAATGTATACATTCAATTAGTTCTTATTACAAGTGGTTCAGATTCTGATCTCCTATTTAATTCCTGTCGGCAAATGAGTATTTTTTTACTTCTTGTCGACTAGGATTAAATAGGAACTGGGAGTAACTGCTTAAGACCGCTTTAATATTTAGTAGTCAAGTCATAGGCATATCATTGCCGGCCAAGTTGGAACGTATTTTAGTAGTTTAAAGCCAAATATCGAAAACAAACACTACGAGTATGTTACAAGAATACTATTTCTCCCTATATACGAGTAGTATAAATAATACGAATATTACTCCGTATTTACTAGTATCAGATTAACATTCCATATATTTGGTCACATTAAATCGCGAAACACAAATCATATTCGGATGTGACACACGAGACGTCTGTGATAAAGCAATAGCGCCCCTTTTATACGACATTAGGTACATTAGTAACGGCACATTTCGTAACAATCTGGAGGGAGAGTCATTCGCGTGTGAATCCTAAGATACAGGCGCTCATTTCCTTTTCACTCTCGGGTTAAACGCTACGAAACACGATATTCTATTACTATTGCCAATTATTGAGTTGTATTATTGAGTACTCTTGTTAATGTATGTTTTGAGACGCAATGTACGGAAATTATAGATGGATTTGGTGAAGCGAGAATGAGATGATAGCTGTGTAATTTAGATTGTTTAGTGTTGTGTATATACGAGTATATCTTCAAAACAAAATTGATTAAATGGCTTATAATAATGTGTAATTCTATATAACTTAAAGGGGAAAATGAGCAACAAGAAAATAGCTGTGTTACAAAGAACATGATAATTAACATAGGGGCAACATTATCTAAAATAATTCAGGGCTCGCATTAAGTGAAAAACGTCCTGCAAAACATTTACAATTCATAAAATAAGTTATCCTAAAAGTGAAAACTACTAAAATTATTTAATAAACGACGAGAAATAATTAAACTTAATTTGTACGTGGAAAGTTACCTAATAACTTATTCACATTGCGCATAAGAAACGACATACGCAGCTTACTGAGAACATGAAACTTAGCTCAGCATGTAAACGTCTAGAACATGAATGCATCCAACTTTGAACCTTGCTAATGAGCTGTTTAAACACATATTTGAATACCTCCTTGTAATTTCAGTTTCGGGAAGAGAATTCAACTTTAAAATAGGTAAGTAAGGTTGGTAATACATTTTTGATTTAAAACATTTAATCATGTGTTGTTTTTTAACTGACTTCGAAAACGGAGAATTCGTGTTCATTTTTTTGTTAAATTGACGACATCTATGCCAATTAGGAACCGATATCGATGAATTTTTATTTCCGTTTTTGTCTGTATGAAATCTGTTTTGATAAATGAGAATTGTCATATGATTCCTTTGTAATCTTCTGCTGATTGTTGGGGACTACCGTTACCCATAGTCTTCTGCATAGCATACTGGCACTTGAGATTGATAAAAATTGTATTACATAGCTTGTTTATTGAAGAGCGGGTGTCCTACTTGGCTTCACTAGCCGTTTCATCGATTTTTTTAAATTATTAAATCGATGTATCTATTGTGATTTAAAAAAAATACACTGCAAATTATTTCGAATTTGCGAAAACATTATCAGTAGAAGCCTTTTTACTTCAAATGATCTAAAAATCTACTCACATTTCCAATGTAATTATTCTAAGTTAAAGAGTATCTTCTGAGCGGTGACGTCAGTCAGGATATTGAATTCTATAGACAGGGATGTTCGCCGCAAATACTCGTGTAAAGAAAAAGTTGTCTCGACATTTAATTTTATAGGAACGAGAACGCAGTTGTAACGATTGAGAATTTTCTAGAAATTTTTAAGGCAATAAAATTTCATAGCTTCACTCCGAGAGCGAAGTGACAATAAAACTGCATCTCGATTCTGATCACAACCTCACCATATTCAGAGGCGGCACCTGAGACATCGGTTCTATTCAAACATATTTGTACACACAATTCTTACTTATTTCCCAGTAAATAACAAAACATTTATGAAGGAAAATAACTTCTCTGCATCGTTTCTCAATAACTTACAAAAAATCGGTTAGGTATTTTCAATTATTTTCTTTCAAAAGTATCTACAGGTTCAATATTTTGGTCTCCAAAATAAATAAAAGATATAATAAAAATACTCAAAATGTATTAAATAAATGTCGTAAGTAACTCTATTATTTGTAATCATTTCACATTATAAATGGCTAGTGAAAATAAATGTGACATCATAGTCCAATACCAACACAAAAAATAGCAGATAATTTTTACCCCTTAGTAAAATTTCTAGCGTTTTTTTCTTGCGATTATCACGATCTGTATTACGTTCATAAATACTAAAGATATTTTTGTTTTTATACAATATCTGATAGGATCACTGACCGAGCCACGACCTGTTGTGTCAATATTCTTAAAATAGTTACAATGCTTGGTCTAGCGAACTATTTTTGTTGTAAATCTGTTATAAATTCAGAATATAAGTAATCCTATATTGTTCTGTCCGTTGTCCTAAACTTAATTTGGCATAGCATGAGTCGGGTCAGTTACAATTTATACGAGTACGTCTTCTAAACTGAGCCGTAGTGTCTCAACTTTACTAAACTTATCTTTCTCGTAAGATGACAATAAAAACAAGAAATATCAAATCTTTTCTTATATCTTTGCATGTACTTATAAAATACATTAGATCTAAGAGAAAACAAACATTAATCTCTTTTTTTTCACTTAAACTTTTCATGTAAACTCCTAGTAAACTTTAAGGTTTGATAATTCAATCATAGACTGTCAAACTGTGCGACAAGGAACTGGTATTGACAAGGTTTTGTAGTTTTTAATCTTCTGCTTTATTATGCATTCCGCACACGCCTATTCCTTGTAGGGCTGCCTGCCGGGTGCGTTCCACTCCCGAGAGCTCCCGACCTCCCGAAAGCCGTCAGCAAAGCGGAACTTTTCGCACAAAACTAAAGTTTTTGGATTTTTATTGCTTTTAAACAACGTGAGACGCAATAATATTAAAATTTTAGTTGAACCCGGTAGTATTTACAGCTGTTTTATGTACGCTAACTTTCACGATTGCGCTTATTCTTCGGTATTTTCAAGAGGATTTACTGGTTTATATTACTAACTACAAAGTTAAACGGACATTATTATTGTTTTGCAAGTTTATTGCAGAGTTGGTGTTCGTTTTCTTATTGCAAAATATTGTTCACTAAAAATAAAGTGAGTTTAATTTAAAATGGCATGGCGAAATAAATAATGTCCCAAATCAAAGAAAACGTTCTTAACAAAAAATAGAATTTAGAGAAGCCATGGGTGTCGATCCACGTCTCGAGATCATCCGTCTCCCGCCAATCCGTCTGTTCGAGACGTGCGTTCGTACTTTCGCTAAAAATGCAAATTTGTGTTCAGAGTGGCACCACGCCCTCGGCCCGAGCTGACTTAGGGACCTACAAGAGTGGGGGGCACAATTTTTCACGAAACCAAAATGAGCAAGACACACCCCTTGGAGCCGTGAAGTACGTTAACGCAGTCCCTTTGTCAGTATTTCATTACACGACGTGATTTTGAGAATGAGCCCGGTTATGTAGAGAATGTTTGTCGGGAGTATACTTGTGTGAAATACACTTAAACAAATATGTGTATAAAATAAAATTGTTATGTATATTGCATTAGATAAACCGGTTCCAGAAAAGGAGGAAAATGTCTGTGTCGTCCTTGTTTGTAGAGAGTATTCGTTGTTGTTTGTCGGTCTTAAAATATAAATTACACAATTGAAACAAAGGCGTGTTTGAATTGTTAATTTTCTAAACTATTAACACATTAGTATTGCACAACGGACGGTATCGTAAATCAGAAGTGCAAACAGTGTATTAATTACAAATGCAAACAGCGAGTGTGGTCCGCCGCAGCCGTCTCTATCCTGTTAATGATTTGCAGTGTAGCCGTGGCTTTACCGTACTAACCTCGCTCAGATTAATCTATCGATATTGAACTACAGAATGTAGCCACGCTTAAACGCTCTCACATTTAAGTAATTAACCTTATTCTTTAATCAATTAGGTTTTTTTCTATTGTAAACTATAACTAGAACTGAAAAATGACGTATTTTTGTATTACGATTCTCTAACTGCTAACGACATGGTCATCATCATCATGATAACTCTGCTGATATACAGTTATATTTTTAAAATCTTCATTTGTAAGTGATCACAACCGCAGTTGTCATCCAGCATTCAATAAAGTTAAGTCTATATACCTCCCACAAACCGCAGACATTCAATGAATCACAAACCATTACCGAAACTCGAAAAAGTAACACCCGCCCCGCATCGAACATTGAATAACATTTTTATTCAAACACGATATCAAAACATTTATCTCTCAAGCGTAAAATTACTCCCATCCATTCTCAAGATGAAAAGGATCATAAAAATAATAATCTCCATAAAAGTACGAATGTAGTGCTATCGTTGCGGACGATGGAAACAAAACGTTCGACTAAAAGCCCCGTTTTAATTTCATCACCATAACTCAACCGTGTAAAGATACCGTTTTCATGGAAACTCGAATAAAAAGGAGGCAGGTTCGCCGTGGAAACAATAATGTAGGTACGATTGTAGTTGCTTCCACAATAGGAGAGACATGCGGGCGGGGACGCCACAGAAGCAAAGTGAAATCGGCCTTTCAAAACATTTTACTGCGAAAGCTTGAAAAATAAAACTGTAGAGCACTATTCAACTACTCACTCTGTGGTCGCGTAAAGTGTCTACGATAAAGGGCTATACACAAACCTTTCGCGGTAACTAGAATACTTCATACTGCCGTTAAATCATCTGCAAATTAAACAAAATGTTGATGAATCAGTATTTTTAGTTCAAATATGTCTTGTTTTTTTATGGGAAAATTTATTTATGTAATACTTTGATCCTATACGAATCAGCCACGTTGATATGAAAACCGATTTCCTTCCTAATTATACCAAATAAATGACATACAAACAGTACATTTCGTACTTCACTTCAAATCTTTCGTTGAATAAGTATTTCCTCAAATAGATAATATTCCGTAAGCCCCTTTGTTTTGTTTCCATTACGCGTGTGTGAACTATTTCGGTACATTCTCCCTGAGCGAATTTACTGAATTATAAATGAAGCAATCTAGTTTTTAACGCTTCCGCACTCGCTTAAGTGACGAAAGTTGTTATATTTACTTACTTATTTCTAACTAAGTGCTAGACGATTATTGATTAATTGGGATTAATGGATTTTAAACTCCAGCATGTTATATACTAGAGCAGAGGTCTCTTCATTGTAGTCACCACAATTACCTAGAGGTGTTGGCGATTTAAAATCCCATCTTTATATCACTCGATAAATATTTAAAAAAAAAAGGTAGCACTCCGGGAGTGCCGGCAGAAGTGAAAACTTCAATATTAACGTTGTGTTTAATTATAAGTATAAAAGTACTATCATTTATGAGGTAGAATACAATGTTTGTTTCTTACTTCAGTTATCATAAACGTCACGTGATGCTGATCTTACGCTTTTTCGATCAGCATCACGTGACCCTGACGCGAGTTTGAAAGTTTTTACCCATACAAAAAAAGTGCTCAGCGCCGCTAAAGAAGTTTTCACTTCAAAAATCTCTTTCAACAATATTACATAATAATACAAAGGGGAATATTCATAAACAACAAGCAGCTAAAATAATAAGCATCCACGAATATCATATTTAATAATAAAATCAAACTAAAGCCTGTTATAAATACCCAAACGTAACGTGTTGTCATAATATTAAGTTTCAACTGTATATTAACTATTGACGTACGTACAATATTAAGCCGAATTTTGTAATGAAAACAAACGATATGAAATTGCATTTAGCCCATAGGTTGTATTCATCGTCCGTCATATTATTTGTCAAGCTGCCGTCATCGACACGTGGGCTTGGCGTGCGAGCGACGCGTATGCGCGAATGACGACTGCTCTCGTATATCCAATTACACAATCGCAATATTTTCTATGCGATGACGCTGCCAGAAACACAATCAATCTACACAGATATCGCATATGTTGGGACGTGACGGCGGATATTTTTAATTTGATAACCCTTTTTTTAATCCTATATGTATTGATTTTAGGGTTAATTCTTCAAGTTATTATCGCTACGTGTAACTGGGTTTTAAAGTACTAGTTTTTATTTCGTGGGTTCATCTGCATGGAATTCAGAAAAAAATGCACTTTGTATTGATGACTCCTCAAGTCAGAAGAGGGGTGACGGAAGTTAGTTACCACCAGGAGACCAGTTTGCTGCACTAAACTTTACTCTCATAGGTTGAGATATTTACCAAGCATTGCACATCTATGCCTAGTATTACTAATAGTAAACAACACTTCAGTGCCATAAAATAATAGTAAACATTGCGTTCAAAACTTTTGATATTGAGTCGTACTTTAATCCCGACACTACAGTTCAATTACATACTGATTCCCCGGCGTTGTTTATGGGTTTATGTAAAATATTGCCGACATTATTTACTTAACTGTATAACAAAACACTTTTTGCTGCCAAGCCTCGCGAAAACTTATTACTTCCTTGGATGCCATCCAAAAAAGGTAACACAACCCGAGACTTTCTAAAACGATGTGTCGCGCTCATCTAAACGATAAGGTGATATTATCTTTAACGTTAAAATCTTGAAGAATTTTACTGCTTCAAGTTAAAATCTGGTATTGAGACTTTTTGCTATACTCGTGCTGATTACTACTGTATTTCCAGTAGCGAGTGGACAATAATGTAATTACGTGTACACTTGTAATGGACTTCGCAGTCCGTCAGATAGATCGCTGTTTTAACTACCTTCAAACACAAAAAGGAAAATAAAAATATTATATAAAAAATACTGTTCACACACGGTTCCATTCATGACGTTGCCAAACGTCGCTATACCGTTCAGATCTCAAG
Organism: Timandra comae; assembly: GCA_958496195.1. NCBI lineage: Eukaryota > Metazoa > Arthropoda > Insecta > Lepidoptera > Geometridae > Timandra > Timandra comae. Next base: position 4,492,316 of record OY292354.1, on the reverse strand, counting down.
GAATCTGCAACACTACAGATGACTAGCAATATCTAACACTTACACTTTAACAAACTCATCAAATAAAATGTAAAATTAAAATAAGCAATGGTCGCAATCAGCCGCCATAGTACCTACATACATTTATGTCAGTTCACACACAACTAATGAAATCGTAAATCAACAATGTTGTACGTACAATCGACAGATTTCCAGCGTGCAAATATTTTGCATTTCAACATTACTCTCGAACCGACTGTCACCTTGTTAATTAATAGAATTAAAACCAGACTTGATGAACGGCTCAACTGCAGCCAATTATTTGAAATAATTTTCATAACTATCATCTCTCTTTTTTATTTTGTTCTCACGTTCTTCAAACCAATATCTATTGACTGGTGTTAATAAAACACGTTATTTTTAACTGAATATTTTTGAAAAAATTTTTGTTTTTAATTTAATATTATTAGTATCTGTATGTTTTAACCGGGATTCTTTCATTTTGGCATGTGAAAGTATTTTAATCAAATAAACACTATACACTTTATTAAATACTTATTCACATTTGTGTGCTATTAAACATTTTAAAACTCAAAGATTTTGTATTTAATACTGAATAGATATTCATGTGCATATCTGCTATGTAATAAATTTTCAAATAAAATTATTCCTAGAATTTTAATAAAAAGTTTTTAGATATTAATCAACCGCCCCCACTCAAAGTACTTACAAATCGTTGAACACTTATGGGACCGCAATCAATTTTGTATTGAACTTTGATATGAATTTTAGTTCCACTCCTCTTGTCCGATTAACGTACCTATTGATTTTATTTATCGAAGGCCCACCGCACTAGCCTGTCGGCGTATGGTACTACATCAAAACGATGCACTCTAACTAATTGCATTTGCTATTGATACCAGTCCACATACACCAGATGAATGAATACCAATATGTAATATGTATGTATAATGCCAATGATTTCAATGTAACAAAGGAAGGTAGTAAGTATTGAGCTTGTAAAATATTAGCTTAGAATCATGGTTTGTGTTTAATCATTTGGGAATCAGGGAAAAATTTAGAAACATGGTGAAGTGTAAGCCAGTAAGATTCCGCTACAGGAATGTTTTCTCTCTCTGTAACTGGTGATGATAAAAGTATAGAGAAATAAGCCTATAGCTTGATATGAGATAATGCGAACATCATCACTCGACGTAAAGTAATAAAAAAACTAAAATCCTTTGAGATGAAGATAGTTCAAGGGTCTAATGGTAATGACGCTAAAAATATCACTACATAGTATAAAACAAAGTCGCTTTCTCTGTCCCTATGTCCTTGTGTCCCTATGTATGCTTAGATCTTTAAAACTACGCAACGGATTTTGAGGCGGTTTGTTTTAATAGATAGAGTGATTCAGTGGGAAGGTTTATAGCATAATTTTATCCCCATATTCCTACGGGAACAGGAACTATACGGGTGAAACCGCGGGGCAACGCTAGTGTTAAATATAATAATTTTAAAGTAAGTGAAATAACTACTTATATATTTAGGTCGCGAAACTTACAACGTTTGTTAAGTACATTTCAAAGTTCCGGGCAGCTTTTAAAACAACTTTTTCTTACTGAACTTTGGTTGTGAAACAGTTTTTAAAATATAGATTTTACAGGTAGATTGAATCTTGAAAGTATTTTATAAGATGAGTAAAGTGTTTCCAAGAAATAAAAATGTTTAACATAAATGGGAAACATCGTACTTTTAACTTACCAACAAATATTCCATTTTTTTAAGTTAATTTCTATTTTAAGTTAATTTGTTAGGTAATATTATTTAGGCATAGCTATTTATAGTAGCCCGTATTCGTACTGAGCTAATGCAGTTTTGTTTTATCACTAAGATTTTTAATCATATTTCGGTTTTTTATCCCGTACAATACAGTCTGTATGATCTGTATCATATAAAGAGTAAACGCTACGAACTGACTGATCTACTAACGTACAGCTCAAACCACAACGAATTTGCCACGCACGTAGTTATTAACTGTTAAGAAAAGAAAACCGCGGGACTGAGCCAATTTATTAGTATTGTCAAAAAAATTCGATGAACTAAGTAAAATATATCTTTACAATTGAAATATACAATTGTTTTGTTTTACACAGACGGAACAGAAAAGGAAATTCAATTATTTCTATAACATTACGAGTTACCATGCGAACGTTGAAAAAGCTCATAGTTGTAATCTGCCTCACACGTGTGCCTTTTCCATCGCTATAAAAGGTCCGGTAAACGCACCTCAATTCGTACTTATATGCCCCTGAAATTACTTAGTTAATGCTTATTCAACAACCTATAAAAACAAAGAGGCACCCACGACACAAAGAGGGTCAGAAAACGCTATTGTATATTAATGTAAGCGACGCCATTCGCCCGCTAGTTTTGGCAAAGATGCAATATCATTTGAATATTGTGCATGTACACTTTGGAATACTTTAAATATAAAACTCTTTGTTTGTTAAAATGTTGAAAGTGTAAGAAGACATTACCACTTACATTCTAACTACTTTTATTATTCGAATGCGAATGCTTAAGAGGTTTAGTTTTTTAATTCTCAATGTTTAAAGTCATTTTCCATAGCTACATTTGTTTGGTTGAGTTTTTGTTACATTTTGATAGAAAGAGTATTTTTTAGTAAGTATTCTTTCTAAGTTTATTATTTTTAAGTATTGAAACATAAATAATAAAAAATGAATTTTCCTTTAGTTGCCTCGAAGGGATCATTGTCCACGATAATATACACCATTGTCCTGTTTGATATGCTATAGAGTAAATTTCTTTGTAATTATTGGTAAACAAAAAATAAAAAAATTGTTTAGAATTCCACGAAAACCGGATTGTTGTGGATAAAACCTCAAAGCACAGCTAGTAACAAATATAGTGATATCTATAAAAACTAAGTTAAAAAGAAAAATGAAAAATAGAACACAACACTGCACTGCGCTCCACACAGAGACATCAGTTTTTAAGTCTCATTATATGCTCAGTGATTTCACTGACTACATTACTTTCAAAATGGAGCGCAGTAATACTTACATTATTGGGGTGCAGGATAATATCACGCAAATATTTTTATGTGAACTTATACGAAAATGTCTTATACGATATTTAAACTAAGCTTTTACGATAGTCAAATCTTCAGGAAAACATATACAAGGCTTTACTCTTAATGTCTCCTTTAATTGTCTCCTTAATGCATGTTTGTTGTTTTAAATTATCAGAATTTGAATAGTTTATCACGTAATAAACATCTGAATTAGACAATCATTAATTTTAGTCACACACATACAAGCTCACGAAAAACCCGAGTAAAGTCACATCTACATCTTGTCTGTGATAAGGTAGTTCGTAGGAAAGACAATTAAAAGGAAATTTTAGGGAGTTAGAAGCGTTGATCGCGAGTATGTCTCTCATTCCACGTGTAAGTGTGCCGCTTGTCACCGTGTCTTCACGATTTATATCCACGGTATTACACGTCATTCGACACGTTGCCATTCTTGTGTTGGAGCCGCGAATAAATTGATATGCAGTCCAGATTTTATGGAGTTTGAAATGTACTTTTTATTCACATATACTGTGAAAATTGAATAAGTTGTTTTATTATTGTTTTTATTATGTTTCTGAGTATAACACAAGAGGCAGGTTTTTAGAATATGTATTTATTTTTATGTTACATGTTACGTGATAATGACAATTAGTGCTATGAAAGTTGTTGGATACAAAATAGGAAAAGGCCATAGTGATTAACGCTATTGAAACCACAGGCCACAGCTAGCTCAGAATGAATGCTGATCTTATTAAGAAATAAAGAAAAATGTAAAGAATATATTTTCTTTTCAGACACATTCTATTTATAAATTCTCTCAACCTTTCTCAAATAAAATCTTAAAGAAATACCTCATTATCTCCAAGGTTACCACATCCAAAAATACTTCGTATTCTAACATCGTTGGTTCACTGGGATGATTGCGCTGGTTGTCTAATTGTTTCTTGCAACGCAGCTATATTAAGCACTGAGACGCCGACGACTTTATGACTTCACGAATGAGTCATTAACTTGTCGAATCAATTCCTCTTTCAACCCTAAAATTATATCACCATACAGCGCGTAAACTAAATTACGATTGCGAGTGAAATGAGTTTATTGTATATTCTACTGTCTCTTTCCTGGGTCTTGATCTGGCCCGCGTTTAGTTCATAGGAATACTAGATACAGACATCTGCTTGATAGTTTAATATAAAATAAAAATATATTCTCCAAAATTGAATTGTAATTAAGAATTTATTGTAGACTGGTCCATGATACACAAATTCCTATGTAACGTTTATTAAGCTATTTTAACTTGTATAAACTATACTAAAAATACTTAAGTAGCAACTATACATTTCATATTGAAACACTCATCTCGTCAAACCGGTCAGCATTCAATTGCCTTCAGGCGAACCGCGTTTAAGCCAACAAATTAAGCTCGACAATATCTCCAATTAATTATATTAAGTAGGCACTTAGAATATATTAATAGTTCAGTGCACAAAGCAACAAAGGTAATCGCGAGTAAATACCATACGAGGGCATAATATTCTGTAATTGCAATGCCGTTAGCATGTTTGAAGCTGCACTTAGTTTTTATTTTTCCTCTTTTAAAGTTAGCGTTCAACTTAAAAGTAAGTATTATATGCCCGAAATACATGAGAAAACATGTTTCGAATAGTTTCCCTAATAAACATTAGACGTACATATTTGAAATAGTTTGTTTAATAAATGATGGGTGAAAAGTGGTTAGTTTATTCCGTCATTACACTCTTTGGATAAGTTATTTACTCGATAAAATCCAGAATTTTGTAAAAAAAAGTACGTAAAGTAAGTATTAAAATATATCCAGTTTTCTTGATTTTAGCTTTTTTTGTTTATTTAAAATAAATAAATAACATCCAGTTTTCTTGATTTTATGAAACATTGGACTTTGCCCTGCACTGAAAATAATCTTACAACACAAAACAATCCTAAAAAATAAATCAGAATCTCCTCCATTTTTGAAGTTGGTAAAAAGCAGGCTAATTCCTCACATAAACTGAGATCTGTTACATCTCATAATAGCAAAGAAAAATTTATAAGGAAATTCCGGTTAGATTCGAGGAGGCAGATAAACGAAGGATTCTTTGCTTTGAGAGTCGCACTCCGAGTATGAAAACATTTCCTTTTTAGCTTTTATTTGGGGTCATGAGGGAGTAGAAATTAATAAAAACAAGACGAGAGAGTTCATAAAGAAAATGTCACTGCAGTAGCTAAGTAATGTTTTCACAAGGAGTCGGGCGAAAAGTTTATTATTGAAATACACTTTTATAGATGTACGAGTGAGTAACTACTTGATAGTGAGACTTTTTAGTTAAATTAAAAGTTTATGGTACTTTGAATGTACTTATTAAATACTAGCGGCCCGTCCCTGCTTCGCACGGGTACATACACACACACATACACCCTTTTTTTTGCATCCGGTTTCAAAAAAATAGTAAAATTATAAAGGAAGTTTGAATTTTTTTTTATGAATTTTTTTATTCATATTTTTTATTAATGTTTTTTTGTATTTTTAAATTGTCACAGTAAGCAGTTTTTTATTCTAAAATATTAATTTATATATGCCGCCTCTTGAAAAGGCTCTTCATTTGTACCTTGGTATTAATCCTTATCAAAATAAATTACTTTATATTCAAGACGGCTTTAATACCTTTTTATAACTTTGTTTTAACTATGTTTAGAAAGTTGAGATCTTGATCTCAACTATATGAAGTATACTATACTATATGAAGTACTAATCTTTTTGAATAATTAAAATATAATATTTATTACCAGGTAAGTACTTATTGAAAGAAAATTAAAAATATGGGTTTAGAAAACTACCTTTTACTAAATTTTTGCTTAAATTTTGAACAGGAAATAAAATACTACTATAAGCAGTATGAATAGTTACATTAAAATATAATATTTATCATCAGATACTTATTTACCTACGAAACGAATATAAAGCGAATTCAAAATTTTTTCAAGATAAAATCATACGATCACTCCCCCCCGTACCCCAGTGACGCTTACATGGAGCCTACATCGCATGCTGGCTAGCTGAGCGCGGTGAGCGACAACCACGCGACTTTTTTCTAATACTTGCATTTTTAAACTCGTGATATCTTCCGAATGAAATGTCCGAATTGAATAATTCAAAAAGTTATAAAAAGGTATGAAAGCCGTCTTGAATATAAAGTAATTTATTTTGTTAAGGATTAATACCAAGGTACAAATGAAGAGCCTTTTCAATAGGCGGTATATATAAATTAATATTTTAGAATAAAAAACTGCTTACTGTGACAACTATAATATTTAGACATATGCTGTCGCGACACTTTTTGTAGATAATGATGAGTTCTGCAAAGTCGTAGTGAATGATTTTGTTCTATCATCAATAGTTTTCGCAGCGCACGCGACGTAAGGAATTTTTCAGGTCTTTTTTTTACACCTTATGTTACATTATTGGAGTTTTAGTAAGGAACCCTATTTTTTTTTTAAATATAATATAGCCTATGTTACTCAGGGATAATATAGCTTTCCAAAGGTGAAAGAATTTTTGAAATCGGTCTAGTAGTTTCGGAGCCTATTCATTACAAACAAACAAACAAATCTTTCCTCTTTATAATATTAGTATAGACTATAAGTTATTTTGTTATATGTTATTTTTGTTATTGTTTAAAACCTTACTTAATATCATGTTGCATTGTACTTATGGCAATATACTTAATGTTATGGGAATGATTCACTTAATTAATTTCACATAAAATATAAGAGTCAACATGATAACTAGGATAAAGTACTGAACTAACAAAGAGTAAGTAGACATAGTTTTTGATATAGAGTTGCAGAGAATAAGTTTAACTTAATACCAGTTAACACTCGTAAGATATCTTGATTTTATAACACCTATCTTTTGTTTGCAATCTTCGTGAATATACATCTGTTTTAGGGCTGATTTTTCCATCACCAGATAACTTTATTCGAGGAATAATTTTGATACAAAAGCTGTCACACGTCAATTTTATTCCTCGAGTAAAAGTTATCTGACGATGGAAAAATCGGCCTTTAAAGTAATATTGCATCAACATAATTCAAGGTTAAAAATAGTCCCAATACAAAGGCAAACAAAACAAATTTAATTCAGAATCCGACATTTATTAACTACAACGGGTAGTATTACGTACGGTACAAGTTTGAGAAAACGTTTTCTCGCCAAATTAAAATATCTCGGAAGCAAATTAAAACTGGAATTTTTAGCGCACTTTAGGCGCAGCCGCTTAATGATATTAAACTGTTGATTTATACACAACTTCGGCGTGAATTACGGCCACTGCGTGGTAGTGGCCGCGTTATACCGCCATATTGTTTAGATATATTATTAACTAACTGTTAATTATTTAACTATTCTTTAATTATAAACTTTTAAACCTGCATTCTGACTTTAGACTCATTAATACGTTTCAATCATGGAAAAAATATTTGTTTTCAATACAGTTAAAACTTCTGTAGATCTTAAAATTTCAAACAAAAAAATATATTATGTTTATCTGCGTTTAAACTATACACCTTTTTGAACATGGTTGTTCATAACATCAGCACAGGTATCAAGCGTAGATAAGGATTAATAGCAATATTTACATTATTAGCAATGTCATACAATCTACAAGCATACAATCTTGGAGAGAAATACAATTTTGATTTACAAAACTCGTAGTCTTTTTCGTTCCTAAAATACTTGTCTTCAAAAAAGCCACACTAAATCAATCTTTTACCACCCAATCTTATTCAGTATTGTTAAAAGTAGAAAGATATATAGTAAATATCTTAAAACGTTCTCCCTCAGTACGTCAGTTTGTTAGTAACATTGGCTGTGCGGCGGCGCGGGCGTGCTCTATCTGTCATCTACGCCGCCTCACCGCAAACAGCGCATTACCAACACTCATTTTATTACGGACGGTGGGTCACAGAGCGGACGAAACACCAATCAGAAGCTACCCAGTACTACTAGTGAGTAATGGAGCTTGCTTATCTGATACTGATATTATTATATCGTTCTACATGTAATGATATTGATAACTTTCCTAAACAAAATGAAGACTGATCACTACATAGTATGTGTATCAAAGCGGAGCGCTGTATCATATCTATATCAAATATAAAGCGTGTACTCTTTGGAACTAGTAATAGTTATTGATATTTTTCAACTAGGCCTGAGAGTCGACATGAACCATCTTAAAATGATTTATCTCATTATTACCCTCAGTTGCGTCGCGCCAGCTAAAAGTCAAGAAGAAAAATCTTTATAAGATTTAATATTCTTATCGTTTGATTGAATTAAAAAAACATAATGACATGTCCCAGTAGTAACTATTGGACTTTAATTAAAAAAAGCTCATATAAATTCCCCGAGGGACACGAGCCTACCCTGAATTAGGGTGATTAGGCCTTACTCGACCCCGATGACCAAGTTCTTGTTGGTCGATTTCACACACAACCCTAAAATTACAAAAATACTTAGTAAGAAAATTTATGACATACCCAAGAACTAGACTATCAAATCCGTTAAACAAAACTCATCTAAAAATCTCATTACTAGAAAGATCTAGAAAAACCTTCTGCCCTGTAAGACAGATAACGAAGCAACTGATTAAAATGTTAACTAAAAAGCGTAAAAAATTAAGACAAAAGTAAACAAGGTGTAACGAAATTACCCGGCGCAGTATATTCTCAGGTAATATCGTAATGGTTGTATGAGGCTGCGGGCACACGGGCTTAAGGCAGTGGTTCCACCGCGGGCGAGTGAGCGACGGACTATCGGAGATTTTCTCGCCAAAGAAAAGGACAGTGAACATACATTCCGTAAGTGACGCACATATTAATAGTTACTCGCCTGTTCAGTGCCAGTGAGTAACTATTAATAAGTGCGCTGTACTCTTTCGTTTACACGGGATGTACATTCGACGTGCCACCGACAGGGCACATTGGCGCGAGTTGGGAGAGGCCTATGTCCAGCAGTGGACAAATACAGACTGTTATTGTTGATGATGATGATGGATGTACATTCACTGTCTTTTTCTTGGTAAAATCGCCGATAGTTAATCGCTGACTCGCCCGCGGTGGGACCGCTGCATAACACCCAACGCGTTAAGGCTACTCCAGACACCTAATTTTTTGACGTACTGCTCTCCAGAGTAAACCTTTTTCCTTGTTTCTCTCCATTCCGCTTATGAGGTAGGGCTGATTCAGTTTAGTTTATGCTGAAATGGGGTCCGCAACGAAATATTATTATGTAACATAATGTTTACTTGTTTAACTCTAGAAAGTAAACGAAGAATGTGTTTTTCTTGTATTATAATGTTAAGTATTATTAATATTGTTTTGTAACATGTAAATAGATATTTTACATGATATTGTTCGTTTTAAAATCGAACATCCTCTTCTTTACAAATAATTTACAATTATTTTTTTAAATAACTTTTGTAAGAAACTCATTACACATTTAATTAATAAAAACCAAAATACGCAATAAACAAAAAAACATAAACCAGCCTGCCAACTTAGCATTTCAAACCAGCAATAACTAAAATATGGACATGACGTAAAAAGTTGTCCACTTGGCAAGTTGTAAAAACTCGACGCATAAAATTGGGTAGGAATTCATAAAAGTGTCGTTTTAAAGGTGTGTAGGAAGCGAGGTAGGTAGACAAGGTTGACAAGTTGTCGGTTAATCAGCAATTATCTGGTTAACCGGTGGGATGTGGCAGCCCTGGTGCGATTGGCATCGAGACCGCTCGGTGGAAATGAGAACGTGCGGCCGGGGACCGGTACAGATAAAAACTTTCACTTTTTCCGACAACTCTCCGCGGCGACATTCGCGGCGACAATAACGTCGGCGGCCGCCCTTATTACGTTATTGTTTGCGTAATTGTGATAAACAAGTTTTGTCATAAATGAGCCGGTTCTTAGTAAGGAGACTGAATTAGATACAACTCGAACTAGAACTTAGTTTATTTGTAACCCTTCTCTTAATATTTTGAATTTACGATAGTATATTATTTATTTATTTACGTACAAAATATAAAAAATATTTTTGTTGCAAAATTATATTTAACAGTGACGTTCGCATATAAATAAGAAGAAAACTATAATGGTAATATTGAACCTTAAAAAGTACATTGTGTTTACCATATACAACACACAGTTTTATGTAAAACGATGCACTTATACAATAACCGCTTCTCTGACCTCGCCTAAAAGAAAACCCATAAAATACTTTAAAAACACACCAATAAAAATCGTTGAACACAGCTCATACAGCTTAACAAGGAGCTTATGCGACCGCAATTTTATTTACGAGCGTACCAATATCTGAAGGAGGCAGTCACTGGTCGGTATACTAATATCGTGTGGTCCCGATAGTGGTACGATAGAATAATATGACGGTCCCGCGCCGGCACGTACCCAATAAGTCCGGGAATAAGATTGCAGTCCGAGAGCTGTGGACCGTCGCGTGCTCACGTGCTGCCGCGTGCAACGCTTATTGTGCTCGCGCCTTTATTTTTGTAATGGAATTTGTTTTTTGTATGGTTAGGAAGATAATAGAAGATAATTTTACTTGGTTCAGCGGACTAATAGATATAGACCAATTTATTAACTGAGTTGAGTTTATTAATTTTACTAGCTATGAAACTCGGTGTATATAAGAATCTGCAATTCATAGATTTGATGATACATACAATATGTGACCAGACGAAGCTTTTAACTTAAAGATTGTTACCCATATGAAAATCTAATTTAATAAAATAAAAAAATAACCCCTATTAAAATTTTAATTAAAAAGTAAATAATGCAAAATTCTAGAAACTTTCAAATAATTATGTTATTCTATACTAAAAATTTTGTAGCACACTACGAGTATCTTCGTAGCATAATTGTAGTATCATCGTAGCATTCTCGTAGCACATTTCGTAGCCATTTAGTTTTGCACATACGTGGTAATGTTTGTTTATAAATTTAAATACTAGCATTAGTTTCCGACGTCACTTGAGAACTTCTTTGTGTAGAAATTCTGAATTTTTATTCTGATGTAATTTAAAAAAGAGATAAATTATTCATGGTCCAACTTTACAGCGTATGTAGTTTACAAAATAACATAAAACTATGTAATAATATTTTCAAATAAAGCAATTGGTTCCGCACCAGTTGCCATAAATTTTGCCAAAAACGAATAATATCGAACGTGAGGTAAATGGAACTAGAAACGTATAAAGAAATAAGCTAAGTCAAACATCCACATTTTACACCTGTACGTGGGCCAAGTGCCGGCTAACGTGTAACATATTCAAAAAGAAAACGTCCCACCGAGGCTCGCCTTGTTTCATTTTACGATCTTATCGAAATAATCCGATCTCGCTTGTTATTTACTACCGTCTTCCCCCGGCGCCGGGACTCACGGTAAACGACAAAACCGCTACCCCGCCATTGTCGACCTTAACCTCATTACTGTAAGCACCAATTTCCCATAGTTTCAATCCCTGGTGTAACTTCTTACATTCTCGTTTTGGTCTCGAGCATCCTGTCTGTTGTGTTATTTGGGAAATTGACACAATGAAGCTTACGGCGTAGTAATATGGGTCATTTTAGTGTGGACTAATGTTGCTGTTAAGCTGTTTCTAATCAAGTGAAATGGTAGACATACTTCGGAGATTGAGAGGAAAAATCTAGGTGTTTTATTTCACATGAGGTTGTGGCTGTGAAGTGAAGCGTGCTATCACAATAAACACTTTGCGGTCGCGTCGGGATTGTAAATTATTCATAGGCCAAAGGTTTGTGACAAGTCTCGGAATAGATACTGCCAATATTGCGCACCAGATGCTTTTAGTGATGTACTGTGTAAGTATATTTGTATACGGAATACAACAATTACAACTCAATTTGTATAATGGTAGTGTACAATTAAAACTACTCTACAGTTGTTACTTGTTATATTTATACTTACAAGAGTTCTGTCTTTTAAACTTTCTTTTAAAACTATTTAAGTAAAATTAATAAAATAATAAGACATACTTAATTAATTAAAGGATTTCAAAATAAATAAAAAATAGAAACAAAACCAAGGGAATATAATTATATGGCTATAGTTATATTATAAAGCAAAAATATTGTTTTATCTGGAATTAACATAATTGAAAAATCGTTTACCAAGAATAACAAACATTAATTTATTTATCACTCCCAAAGCTATATTTTGGTTATTTTTTTTACATCATAATCACAATATGTGTATATCAATAAACGTTAGTTTTACTTTCAACCAAATTCAAAGAAGTTACAACAAATTAAATTCCATAAAGCAACTTTAATCTAGTTAAAAAACTACACACAAAATTTTTTAGAGGTAGTTAAAAAAGCAGTTTTTACTACAAAGCTGTTTAATTTAATGCTGTATAAACAAGTTACCTTTGCATTTGGTTTGAGAGAAAGAAGTAGAATTAATGTGAAAAATTCAATATGGCGACGAGAGTCTCACTTCACGTAGTCCTGCTAATATACGTTGGGGGAATACAGTAACTACTTTGTATAATGTAACTAGAAACAGTTACTGACTCAACTGTACCACGTCTCAAATATCAAATATGAATGGTAAATTGTTTTCTTAGTTATTTTTTAGGAATAAATATAAATAGGTATTACTGTAAACTTAACTTTATATGTATTTATTAACTTAACTTTATACATTTTACTTTAAAATAAACTTTGATTCTGATTGCAGTGAGTTTGTTTCCGGTACGTAGTATTGTTTATCTCGATTTTTATTTGTAAATGAGTGTCATAGTTTCTATATTTATATCTAGGTAATACTAGTTAGTTTACTTTAAACTTCATTTATCTCTGCCAGCTTCTCTATTCCCTGAAACATACAATCTAGGTCTCTTACCATGTGTGAATAAGTATCTCTTAGGCGTGCACGCTCCATCTTAGACTGTACCATTGCTTTAGGCAAGTTACAGTCAAGAGCAATTTTATTTAATATAAAAAAGACACTAAGTTGTGATATTTTTCTAAAATAATACTAAAAAAATTGTAAAAAAATATATGAATAAATAATTTAACCCAACAAAGAATACTCAAAACCAATACCCTAAAAGTAGGTATAAAGTACAGACAAGAACAACGTTGAAATGTAAAAAAAATATCCATCATTGTGATTCCGATGGCGGTGTAGTGGTAATGAGCTAAGTTCGCGGTAACGGGTCGCACCTTACATACCAATCGAACGTCCGGCAGACATTGGTAATCGTACCACAAACATTGAAAACAAGAAACTTTTGATCATGTACTCGTACCTACTGGATTCTTTTGTTTTTGTCTTTGAAGTTTTCAAGTAGTATTTTTTGTCGCGTCTGTACTTAGAATGGAGATTTTTTTATTTATGTAAAGAAGACTGTCTAACTCGAGTTACTGGCTTGTGTATTCAAATCAAAATATGTTTATAAGGCGTATGAATAGGATGTTGAAATACTTGGATTACTTATAATAAACTAATACTTTTGACATTGTTTTAAATTTGTATTTGTCGACCATGATTAGGCGGCAAACCAGAACCGATATTAACAGAAGCCATATCATGGTACTGCACCGGCGGAGATGTTACCAATGAGAAGCATTTGCCCTTCAATACGACCTCACAGGCCAATACTTAATGTCATCCCTAGATACCAATAGATATCAAAATAAGAATAAGCTAAAAACTCCAGTATCCACCAACAGAATACAAAACTTAAAATAAATTTAATTTACGGTTTGGTCGTTAATTCGTTCAGAGTCCAAAAGGCATTTGCATGTAACGAGTCCCTAGACCACAATCTAGGTAACTAGGGGGCAACATCCAGTTTCTTCTGACGCCTGGCCGCGGAGTTCGTAAATGGAATTTGCAAGTAATTTCACCCCCCCCCCCTCTTACCTCCCCGCTCTCTGTCACCCCGCCTGCCCGGTCTTGCTCTCTTGTCTCCGCGTGTCGCTTCCATTACAAATTGTGTTGGAATAAAAATATGGTGGAATGTGCATAGAGTTGATAATACTACACTCAGTAATGTGGTTCTTCGATTTTTTTGTGTTCATGAACGATCGGTTGTTTAGGGTTTATTAGCTTATAATTATTAGGGGGCATATTTCTAAAGGTGGGAAAAGGAAGATGAAAAAAGTTCGCATAGAGTCGAAAAGGATAATTTAATTTTTTCATAATTTTTTGACAAATATTTTTGACTGGTGTAAAGTCAGTATTATGTAACCATAGGTTTAAAAAATCCGCTAAGTCAGACATTTAAACCACACAGCAAAAAATAATACAATAAAGTCTTATTTGAAATGAAACTACTAACTGTTACGGCTTTTTCGCACAGATAATTGATTTATAACGGACTGGTATTACCAGCTCTTGCTAAACGATCGTGCCCACGAAAAGAAGTGGGCGTGTAATAGGAAATGTTCCGCATATTGACTCCGGCGACGTACCGAGATCTCTAAACAATGACACACGGCACTGAGTTACACCACTACACCGCCACGCGCCACCAGAACCGGTTCCAACCGGTTACAAACAACATTTTTAATCCGGATAAATCCGCATTTATATTGCAACGGTTGCATAGTTTTCTTCGACGTATAAAAATGCGTACGTTGTGGATTTGTTTTGATATTTTGTTTGTTTATTTTATGTTATTTTTACAGATTTTGTCTTATTACATGTAATACTATTTTATTTAAGGATTTTTTTATAAATATTTTCAAGGGATTTGCATGGGTAAAATTTTCTCGAGGATTTTCCAAGATTTCTTTTCTCACACACTCTCCTCACTGTCTCCATATTGCACTTTTTGTAAAAAGTATTTTTCTTATCTCAGGCACATTATATTTTTGTGTACTCGAAGACTTACATTTCCGATCTTTATCCATCTATCAATTTCTCCCAAAAATCTTTACCAATTGCAATAACCAATACGGCATAACAACAAGATTGTAACTGTATTGTGGAAATCAATACGAACCAATAAACAGGTGTGCAACTGAATAATGAAACAGTCGTGTGATAAGCGAACAATGTAACACATAGTTGGGAATCAACTCATCTCTAACTATGTTGTTACTCATGTTTGGGAGAGCACAAAAGGTGTATCTACATTACAATTTAGTTCTAGTTACGATTGTGTTTGGGGGTAAATTGGATATTCAATCAATCGATTTATTTATTTCTTTAAATGTAGTCACAAATTTACTTGACGTGGTCATCGAGACATTACTTCCCGTGGTAGTTACAAATAAACTGTGATACAGCAATATGGTTTTGGTTTTTATATATCGCTTTTTTATCCCGCTATCTGCGCCTGTTAGAAGTCTAAGAACTTTTAAACTACGCTATGAACTAATATGCTAAAAGTTTTCATACACGTACTCCCTTATTTGCGTTGCATTTTTAGTCCGGTTTAACAAAATTTGGTAAGCATTTGACACCTTGTCAGTCAAATCTGTCACTTTGACAGTATTCAAAATTGATTGTAAAACCTGGTTTAGTGCTAAACCAGACTAAAAATGCAACGCAAATAAGGCAGGTAATGTTTAAAAAGACATTATAAGACATACCTACCTTAGTATAAGGAACACATAATTCAATCCATTATATCTGTGCCTATCAATACCAATTAAAAATTTTGTTACACGCCCATCACTTAAACTGATATTTTCGTCGAGAAAAAATCTTTGCCTTACTGTAGGACCTTACTGGCCATACTTTACTTGTTCTTGTTGCTATTATTCGTCTGTACGTACCTTTAGTTCGAGTATCGTTCTATTTTACGACTTGTAACTTTGCAATGTATCTGTATTACATTTGATCAGTTCTATCGCAAATATATGTGAGATTATAAATCTTCAAGATTAGTTATAATAGCCAATGATAAAAAGTCAAATTTAAACTTAGATACTTATATAAAACTATAAGCTCGCAACTACACAAATCTTTTCTCAATTTAATATGGGTATAAATAAAACTAACTCATTCATACAACTCCACTACTTAAAACTAATTCAATTAAACAACAAAATTTTAATGAGGCATTCTCCAAAAAAGGGTAATTTGAAAATTGTTCTCGTTCCAGATAAAGTTAAAATTACAAAACCGTGACGAACCAAAGAATACCTTCGGGCGAACTTCAACATCAATCCCTTTGAAACTGTAAAGCTGATCTATAAGATAGACGTTATTGGAAAGTGTTTATGTTTAGTTAGACTAAGTACCCCTGTCAATAATATTGATGAGTTCACAGTGCTGCCTCCAACATGGGAGAACTTTATAATTTAACTAATTAAATATTATTAATGGATCGTAATCTGGGGGCACGGCAGTGCCCCCCGCCAAGTCGAGCGCGAAGCACACACTGCCGTACCATCCTTTACAGGAACCCTTTCGCCGCATTTTCAGGCCCCTATTTGAGAACCTTTGGATAAGCCCAGAACGCTGAAATTTTCGTCATCCAGTAAGCTATACAATCACATACTTAAAATAAAATTTCAAGTCTGTAGGTCATTTAGTTCCGAAGTTAAGCGAAAGCAAAGTTTCGTATTTTAGACAGACACTCACTCACTCACTCACTCACTCACTCACTCATGATCATCAAAATAGAACTAGTACTTCCCATAAACCTAGAGAGCTGAAATTTGGTACAGAGTTAGGGTTCAATGGCCACATAAAGGGAAAACTATAAAAACTAGGATAATCGAACGGGAACGGGAATTATACGGGATCGGGAACGGGAATTGTAACTCAATAACGGCTGAACTGATTTGGTTGAAAATTGGTGGAGAGGTAACTTAGAATCAGGAGAAAGACATGGAATACTTTTAATCCCGAAATTCCCACGGGATTGGGAACGGGAATTTATAACTCAAGAACGGCTGGATTGATTTGGCTGAAAATTGGTGGAAAGGTAGCTTAAAACCAGGAGAATAACATAGAATACTTTTAATCCCGAAATTCCCACGGGATTGGGAACGGGAATTTATAACTCAAGAACGGCTGGATTGATTTGGCTGAAAATTGGTGAGGAGGTAGCTTAGAACTAGGAAAAGAACATAAGATACCTTTAATCCCGAAATTCCCACGGGATTGGGAACGGGAATTTAAAAATCAAGAACGGCTGTATTGATTTGTCTGAAAATTGGTGGGAAGGTAGCTTAGAACCAGGAGAAGAACATAGAATACTTTTGATCCCGAAATTCCCACGGGATTGGGAACGGGAATTTATAACTCAAGAATGGCTGAATTGATTTGGCTGAAAATTTGTGGGAAGGTAGCTTAAAACCAGGAGAATGACATAGGATACTTTTAATCCCGAAATTCCCACGGGATTGGAAACGGGATTTTATAACTCAAGAACGGCTGAATTGATTTGGATGAAAATTTGTGGGGAGGTAGCTTAAAACCAGGAAAAGGACTTAAGATACTTTTGATCTCGAAATTCCCACGGGAATGGGAACGGGAATTTATAACTCAAGAACGGCGAAATTGATTTGGCTAAAAATTGGTGGGGAGGTAGCTTAGAACCAGGAGAACATAGAATACTTTTAATCCCGAAATTCCCACGGAACTCTAGAATGGCTGAAACGATTTGGCTGACAATTTGTGGGGAGGTAGCTTAAAACCAGGAGACGCACATAGGATACCTTTTAACCCGAAATCCCCACGGAAACGCAAACGGGAACTACGCGTGTGAAAACGCAGGGCGCTTAATAATAAAATACTACTCCTATAGAAAAAAATGTGTCAAATCAGAAAATCTAATAAAATAAATCAATATAAACACGTTTCAACAAAAAGAAATGAAATCCCATCAAAAACATTCTGTAAAAAACTAGCCAAGTCTCGATGGAGCTGCTTGTTTATCTCTAAAAAGTAATGAAATCTAGACAAAGTCGTGCCAAGTGTAAGGTTCTTTACTGCGATTTCTTTATTATTATAGTTAATGTTGTGTGACTTGGCCGTTGAACATTCTTTATAACGTTAGTGGGTACTAGTCAATTTTGATTACATATTGTTATATCTGTTGTAATTACTTATGTCTGTGTAAGCGAGATAATAGCCCATACTGGGTAATGGGCCGCTAGTGTCTCATTTTAGGCAGGTGTTGATTGTGCAACACTTGCATTCAGCATTGAATCAACGTTTTCCAAGTGGCAATTTTCCATAGTCAATAGTGTCATGGTGTCATGGAGCACCTGGTTTTGCACCCTTGTGTACCCTTCAACGGCCAAGTCACACAACATTAACTATAATAATAAAGAAATCGCAGTAAAGAACCTTACACTTGGCACGACTTTGTCTAGATTTCATTACTTTTTAGAGATAAACAAGCAGCTCCATCGAGACTTGGCTAGTTTTTTACAGAATGTTTTTGATGGGATTTATTTTTCTGTGAATAGTTTGTTAAGTAGTTAAATTGTTTTATAGGTTGGACTTTTGTTTTAGCACTTATAACCACTAATTGGTTTCTCTTAAAAAGGTTTATTAACGAAAATCCAGAATTAATGAAAATGAAAATTAATTACTGAAACGGTTCGACAGATTTAGATTATTTATAATTGTATTTCTAATTGACAAGACAAGATTTATTTCGGAACTACTAGGCATTAATGAATACCTATTGAACCTAAATTTCGTCTAAAAGTTTTAGGAAAAATATTAACAGGCATAACCCATATATCGAAAATTAAAAAGTAACATCTACTCCAATTTTAAAAATTAAACGAGTAAATTGTTAGTTTGAAAACAATAAAATAATAAGCTAGAAGTTAAACTACCGTTCCTATATTTAATTCATCGAGTACCACCAACTTTCAGAAACAATAATATTTCTTTGAAATAATTTCACCAAGTAAGTACAAATGTATCAACTTTTACAAAGTTTGGAAACGCGACTCTCGGAGGAGACAACTGAAACTATGTAACTGCATACAACATTATAACTTTGCAAATATTATTTTTAAATGTTTCTAACATAATTTATTGTTTTTTAGTAACTAAGTGTGTAGTTTTTCGCACCTCTTCAATTTGGCTCATGTATGTAAGCATACATATGCTGCAATATTTTTTGGTTTAACCACTTTTTATGTTTGATTTTCGATGATGTTAGAACGATAACGATGGCTAAACGCGTTTTCTATTTTAATATAAGCAGTAAGATTCGATTTCCAGTTCGTTTTATATTTCCCTTTACACTTTGTTCATTTAACCATGATTTATCAACTTATTGAACATTTGTTTACCTGCCGTACGAATTCCCAATAACCTTTCCCTATTCTCTAATACATATTCAATTCCACATTTAAACTGCTTGCGAAAAGGATTTCTCAGGGTAAAAGTTTAAATAAGTTTAGGGAGAGTTTCTCAGACCCCTTTTACGAGTGCAAAAGGGCAAAGAAGGCAAATGTTTATTCAAAGATTTTATAGATTGTATTGAGCAAAAGAAGACAACTACAAAGTTCATAGATCAGGAATGAGATCAAACAAGTTAAAGTTTACCTTCACTTGTAGGCTTTAACATATTTGTTGGTTCTTTCACGTAAATTGTTAATAATAAACTTTTTAGTTAACTTTTATATTTACAACTATTAGGGCTTATTTCACGACCTTTAAGTAAATTTACTCACCAAGTAAAGTTAGTTGTTCTTTCTTACTTTATATCATGTGACAAAGACAAGACATGTGACCGTACTCGGACCGTTACTAGAAGATGGTGAAATAGGCCCTTAGTATCGTAAGTGGATGTTCTTAATGCTGGATTTGTCCTTATGATCAAAAGATAAGTTTTATTGTAAACCTTTAATATATTGCATGCCCGTGACGGGTGAAAACTGCTGTCCAATTGAACTAAGTAATTTTAAGACCTACATATACCAGTTTTTTGAACAATAAATTATTCTTATTCTTATAATGCTTATATTATTCGGCTTTTCTACAGTAGATAATACTTCACTTTATTAGTATCACCAGTCATAATAAAGCCATAAAAATAATCCATGATTATTCCATACGATTATTAAAACTATATTTATTAGCCGAGTGATGCTATGCAGTTTTAGTCGCGATAATATTTCCTATTGTTTCATACGACAATAATAGTTTGATACTAAATAGTTTACGTTCTATTGATTATCAAAATCCAATTCGATTTTATCATTCGTAATAAACAAGTTATGATGTCATTATATATTTGTTTATAGGTTTATGTTGGCTCTAATTACAATTTACTGTTACTGGAATTGCTTTACAACATTATGATTTGTGTAAAATAACAATAAAGCGAAATCGAATTTAATTGTTGTATATGGAAAGGAACTTCACTCAAAAAAAACTCAACAGATTTTTACGATATGTTACGCTTGATATTATCAGGATAATAGCGCGGCCCAAATATCACAGTGGTCTATGCCACACTGTCGCGACAGTGTGGCATAGACCGAAGCATTGCGGGTTCGATTCCCGTACAAAGGATTAGTACCATAGGATGTTTATCTCAGTCTGGGTGCCGTGTTAAATGTGTCCGTAGATTATGTTGCCCTGAAACAGTAATACATATAGTTAGGGTCAGTTGCTATATGAATATTATAGAGTAAAAAAGAGTTCCCTCTACTGGGACAATTAATTGAACTTTAATTCACCACACTAGTAGCAAGTTGGTCCAACACTGACATGTTATCGAGGTTTTGTCATTGCAAAGCATCGATATTAGTTACCTAATAAACTTTATTTAAACTAAATACTTCACTATTAATGTTGTTGCTCTCAAACTTTGTGTATAATGTCTTTATAGTTAAGTCCCAGTTTATCGCGATACAGAAGACCTTAATTCAACTTTCTCGACACAAATTACAACGAGTATAATTTAATTTTACCAACTTCGTTAATTTTATTTTTCGTTTGAATTAATTTAAAAATTCTTGCTGAGATCCTGGCAGTTATCGAACTCGGGACGTCGGGAACTTTCAACACTAGTTATATTAGCGAAGTCATTTCGAGAAATTCTGACATCGGAATGCAAAGCTGCAAGGCTATTCGGTTACGTTCATAATTACGTCAGAGGGAATAACTAATTGAATAACTCTTTAGATCATTTTACATTTCATTATAACTTACTCTTCTCTCTCTACATTAAATTTATTTATTAGTGTATATTATTCCAATTAAGGAAAATGCTTGTTAACAATAAGAGTCTGATGAATACATGAAGAAAACTTTATATGTACATATCATTTATTTTAAAGTTCATCTAGATATATGTCCATAAAAGTGAAGTAATAATAGAATAAGATTCAATAGAACATCTTAAACCATAATTTCATTTCAAATACATTCAAGGAAGACAATAAAATTATCATAGAGTTTATGCGATGGCTATCTATTTGTTGAGCTCTAAAGCAGCGTCAGCTCCGGAGCGGTGCTTTACGCAGCAGTAATGCGAAACAATATCGTAAACGTATCGTTGAGAATCAAAGCCATAAAGTGTTCGTCGGTATCAAATCGGCGAACGTGTCTGAGAAACGGTAAGAAGGCTTTAGGACAAGCGACGTGTAGCAAAGTTTTTATTTCCCTCGGGAGACACCGATCGCAGCGCCGCGGCCCGCCCAGGTGCTCCCGCATCGAAACCTATATTATTTGTTTGAGCGAAACTTTCTGGTCTCGCATGAGATAACTAAATTATGTTCGCCTCCCAAACGCCACCTTGTATTCAATGTGTCGCATCCCACGAATCGATTCCATACAATAAATATCACTTACAGTGTTATTGCTAACCATTTCAAAAGTATACTTCGGAACAATACATTTTTCACGAGAGACATATTATGATAAATAATTTAAAAAGAAAATGAAATTTTGCCACGTGAGGTAATAAAAATATACATACAATACTCGTACATTACCGATATTAAACGTTACTAAAGATACGTTTAAAATTTCCGCTTAATTTACATTCGACGAAATACGAGTGAAATAATTTTACCAATTTACGTATATAATGCAGAATATGCCCGTAATTTGGGATGAAAAATTTAACTCTGAATCTTTTACTTTTTAACGACATTCGTGTGAGTTTTAAATCAATTTTGTGTGCGTGTTTGGTGTGTAAAGATTGAATAACAAATTTTAACTAGGTGTAGATGACAATAGGAGATGTGAAGAACAAAAGTTAGCGTTGTGTTCACGCACTCGTTACGGAGTCGAATCGAATTGGCAGAAGGAATGTCTCGGATGAATGTGCCCCGAAGGCTGATGAATCTAATTTTTGCGTCGCGTCGGGGCGCAGCGGCAGCAGTGGCGCGTTTCTTATGAAAATTATGCGCCATTCGAACGCTCCAAGTTGAGAAGTTAAAATAAACTGTCCCCTCGTGACTCGCACACTGATCTCGAGTGGTACACACAAATATCAAACACATCATCACGTTCCGATGAATTCAATTTGTAACGCTCTCTCGGTACGGACGTTTTTATACGACTACATGTTACTGGTACAAAATATTTTAAGCTTTAAAACTGTATTTATTGAGTTAAAGTTGCTTTAATTTAAAACCCGAATGTCAGCTAAAGTTAAGTATGATTTATTGAAATATTTAAATCAAAAATTATTTTCGTTTCAGTATAGTGTAGTAGTGTTTTAATAACTCATACCGTAAATAATTTCATTGATATAAATCGTGTTGCCATCCATTTATAATATTTATAAGATCAAACTATTGGTGTTTCTGGCTTCTTTATTTTTCAAAGATTTCTTCCATTTAACTAAAATGTTAAACAATCTTATTTATAGAAAACTATAGTAACAAACAGATATTTTAAGAACACCTGTATCACGAAACAAACTGTAAGAAAGAACCCACACAAAAGAAACATCCCACTACTTTGTGAGAAATCACATTAGTGGAGTCACGCAGAATGACCAATGATTTTTGCGTAAACAAACCTTACGAGTTATCTGCGGTAGAAAACGGAAACAAATCGTACACACATTGTTGATAGTAAGTTATCTACGGTAGAAAGACTCACTGTCAATAGGTATCCAAATTCTTTGAAATATCAGTATTTCTGCAGCACAAAAGAAATCGCACGGTCCATATCCAAATTCCTTCAAATATCATCAGACAATAATGTGTGTGAATGAGTTTGTACGTTCGGATGAGCTCTGAGTCCGGACGGGACCCCGTCACGTCTCGGACACGTCACTAAGGTGTTTGTTAATACCCTTTTAGGGTCGAAAGTTTGTATAGAATTTAACAGGATTAAGTCTACAGGAAGTCATGAGGTTTTTCGTTGTGGTTGGACCTTTACCTGTGTGGTGTATCGTGTTGGGTTGGGCAATAATAAATAATTATGTATGGTGTTCTTTTGCAAAAATCTATTGATTAATTAGTTTCCTTAAAATCGTAATCTAAATTCATCATGGCTAAAATCATTTTCACAAAAGCAAATGAAATTTCACCACGCGTGATGTTTGGTTTGAATGAAAATAAAACAAAATAATTGTTTTTGTGCATTTGTCGACCTTGTAATGTGGCTTGCCATTTTTTTAACATATTTAGGTAATATATGTAGATTTTACGTACGTATTCGTAAGTTTAATATTTTAAGTATACAGATATAACGTTTACCACATCGTATAAGACCATTGCAGAGGCATAATATCTTAACCAAGGTATGAAAACAATAAAATGATACAGTGAAGCAATAAATAGTGTAAGTGCATGTGTTAAAGCAGGCTCGAAGCGGTTAACGTAAACGTGAACCTCACAGTAACGTGGTAAGACTACATTTATTATGTCGAGTCACGGTACTCATTCGGGTATTAGAGATAAAATTAAAATTTACGCTTTGCCCAAAGCAATTTGTAACCGCCCGGTATATGCCACGCGGAAAATAGGCTTCAGGTTATCCCAGTTTTACATTCATTTTCATAAGTGGCTTACGTTCTAATGGGGATATTGTCTGTCTTCCTAGTATGAATGTGTGATGATTTGGTTAATAGTTTATTTATCGTTTTGTTCTAACATTTTTTATTTTTAAATGTTATGGATAAAAACGTTGACAGGTAGCAAGTTAATTTATGCTTTAACTAAGGGCTTATTGCTTGGTTGGATCACTTCTACTGCCAGTTCGTACACAATTTTGATCATTCCATAGTTTAACTTCCAGTTTGTACACTGGTTCCATAAGGTTCAAATTTTAACAGTAAATTGATAGACAAGTACGGCCGAGGAATAAACCTCATGCACAAGAAAATCAAACAGTAAAAGAAAACGTGTGGATATGTGTGGATAGATTGGGAAAAAGATGAAATGAGAAGAAATAGATGGAAAATGTAAAACAATTGAAGGAGCGAAAAGAAACGAGAGAGAAAAAAAATGGAGACGAAAAATCAATGACAAACGATGACATGTCGACAATTAACAAGTCGACATTTGACACTTGTCAAGTTGACACTTGTCAAGTTGACACTTGTCAAGTTGACACTTGTCAATTTGACAATAAACAAGTCGACAAGTGACATGTTGACACTTGACAAGTCGACATTTAACAAGTTGACACTTGTCAAGTTGACACTTGTCAAGTTGACACTTGTCAAGTTGAAACTTGTCAAGTTGACACTTGTCAAGTTGAAACTTGTCAAGTTGACACTTGTCAAGTTGACAATAAACAAGTCGACACTTGTCAAGTTGACAATAAACAAGTCGACACTTGTCAAGTTGACAATAAACAAGTCGACAAGTGACAAGTTGACAAGTGACAAGTTGACACTTGACAAGTCAACATTTGATAAGTTGACACTTGTCAAGATGACACTTGTCAAATCGACACTTGTCAAGTCGACACTTGTCAAGTCGACACTTGTCTAGTCGACACTTGTCAAGTCGACACTTGTCAAGTCGACACTTGTCAAGTCGACACTTGTCAAGTCGACACTTGTCAAGTCGACACTTGTCAAGTCGACACTTGTCAAGTCGACACTTGTCAAGTTGACACTTATTAAGTTGACAATTGACAAGTCGACAAGTGACAAGTTGACAAGTGTTTTTTAATTTTATCCTATATTTTAATATCATAAACATTATTTACATTTGATACAAAGTTATACTAAGTAAATAAAATCCAATTTCTAACTTACTCATGTAATATTCCATCAGAAACTGATTCAGATATGGATTGGGTGTACCCCTTTATGAGAATAATAGATTTTTGTAATTAAAATATTCGTTTAATTTAGAACCTAGCGTTTAATCTCAATATAATTTAACATTATCATCTTTAATAGTCCGAAACATCGGCTTGTTCCAATTCGTCCGACAATTAGTTCGATCATCTAACTATAACGTATTTATGTTTATTATTCATATAGGATATAATATAATTCTAAGTATATCTCCTTCACCTTGATGCATCCCTGGTACTTTCATTGCAAATTTTTTAAATAATTACTTCATTTCTATATTTTATTTTAAGTGGTTCTTAAAAGAGGATTGATAATAATATTATGGGTATGTGAAGTACCATGGCGTGAATACTGGGCTGATCTTTTTCCCACTTGTCGGACTATTTGGAATATTTTTGTCCAAGTAGTTATATGATCGAACTACTTGTCGGACAGATTGGAACAAGCCGAAACATCGATAATTTCTATCGACATAGATTTAGACCCTGCCAACCCTATGAACGAAAGTTTGACATATGTCACAGAGATCATCCTAGAGTTTACAAACTATAGTAATTTATTATGTCTTTATACATAAGGAACCTTAAATAATAAATCAGTAAAACAATAGAAGGAAATTGTTTTTGTACCCCACAAATATTCGAAAGCAAACACAAAACAGATCCATCTTCAACGCGTAGAAGGGTGAACTGACTTAAATGTATACGTATGTATATTAACAACAAATGATTTCAAAGATCAATTAGTCAAAAGAATGGAGTTAGCTACAACAAATTCTAAGATAATTTGTCAATGAGAATTCATTGTTGTTTGGTTTAGTAACCCGAGTAGTGAGACTGATAAATGTCCTTTCAGAGTGCGCCGTCAGTCAAATCGCGGTTGCCTGCCCACAAGATATATTGTGGACCCAAGGATCGCCCTTGTGGAACCCTCCGCGTTACTTTAAAATTAACCATTTAGTAATTATTCCCGTTACCTAGATCATCTAACCGCAACGCTCACCGAAATATACACGAGGTAATATAATTGTTGTTTTAACGGTATTTTTAATAAATTTTTAGGGGTAATATAGGTAAATGGTAGAGGTAAAATTTGAAGCAAATCTGACCCTTTGTGCAATTGGCTAAATATAACCGGATTCTGATGTTTCCGAAACTAATTAAACATAAATGTTTTAATGAAATTGTATGTTAGTTATTAATATAGATTTAATTGTTTATTTGCTTATATAATGAGTTTTTTATTTACTTTATTATAATTTTAATGTAATTACAAAAAATATCATAATTATTATTTTGTTTATTGTATAAGCAAAATCATTTCTTTTAAAATTACCTTTCAATACTTAATCGATCGGAGTTCACTCGAGGTTATTTTAATAAATAACTGAAAAGCCAAACTTATATACCTAGGTACAAAAGATCTATATTATTAAACCCATTACATTTCCGAGATAAAGGAAATAAGGAATACTAGAATACCTCACTTCAAATGATTAGAATTAATTAAGAAATACTTTACAAAAACAACTTTCCTGTATTAAAATACGACCTCATCCTGACCTTTAAAATGACGTCACTATACATGACCTTTAGAACAAAACCTGTCTTCTATAAACCTCTTAAAATTTTAACCAAAATATAATACGGACTATTCAGAAAATCATTACATTAGTACAAAACCTATCTAAATTCGACAAACATAATACTACCTCAAATATTACGAAGCAAATTCAGAAAACAACTCGTGTGATTGACAGTCCGAACAAGGCTTTAAACAGTTTTAATTATTTCGTTGCGTGTATAAAACTATTAGGTTAGTTTGACGTGGGTAACATCTAATTTGGAAATGCTAACAGTTTTGGAACCGTGGAGACCGCAGCAAGCATCGTTCAAGCAACTAGAACAAACAAAGTAATTAAACACATCAAACGGTCTGGTATTGAAGGCACTCAAAGACGACCACCCGGTTTTAGCTCAACCGATCTTAGTACAAACATTAATTCGCAACTAATCGCAATTATATGTATTTGAATCAACACTTTGATGGTGAATGTACAAATTATATATCTGTTTTAATTTATTAATAAAATAATAATTGTTAGTTTATATGATTTCGCCCTTTTTATGAGATTTTTTCAATTTTATTTAACTTGCATTGTATAAGAGTGACTTTGCTACGAATCGCCGATAAAGCTACGAGTATTGAATTTTGCTACGGCGGCGGGTGGTGGATGGTGCTATGAATAGTGGATTATGTTACGAATATTGATACGACTAGCTGACTTTGCTACAAATAGCAGATAATGCTACGAAGAGTAGATTGTGCATTAATCATTTAATGAGATAATATTTATATGAAGTAAAATAATTAAATAAAAAACTATAAAATTAATCATATAATGAGATAATTGAAGTTAAATTATTAAATTAAAATATAACACAATGGCCAAATATGAAAATTAATTAATTCCGATTGTACATGACCAAGTGCTGTTCATGTAAAGCTTTTAGCAATGATTTTGATCAGAGTAATGGACGTCGGTACCAAATCAATATATTACAATATGCAAGCAATTAGCTTTATTTGGGATTAGCAAATTAACATGCCCTCAGTGGTATTATATTTGTGTCAGGAACGTTATTGACTTCGGTTAATATTTCATATTATGTTGCAAAGAAATATAATTACGAAACAGTGGAAAATTACGACTGCCTTTATACCTTTTTTCTGTTTTTAGTTGAGTTTAATTTTTTCTTATTTCTGGTGATCTCTGAGATGATGAGAGAGAGGCCTATGCCCGGAAGAACAATTTTATTAGTAGTAAAACTTTGGCTTTGGCTTTATTAGTTAGTAGTAAATTCAAATCCAGGCAAAACAGGGTCAAGTCACTAGTAACCAAACAATAATCTGATAAACTTAAATTATTTTACAGGAAATTGTTTAATTTGCAGGTCATAGGGAAACATAAAAGGTCTCATAAGTTTTTATCTTCGTTCGAGCTATGAAGGAAAATGCACGTACCACGAAAACGTTTAGAGGTATAATTACAAATAACGAGCGAGGCGGCGGGCAATACGTATATTTTATCGGATTACTTGTACACTTGTGCACAAAATACACTTTCTATATAAAATATATTTACAATATTGTTTTGAGTACCGATTATTTTAAGTCTCATTATAAAATAGAGTTCTTAAACAAACATTTGTCTAACACCTTTACCTAATAGTATAATATTACTAGCTGCGCCCCGCGGTGTCACACGCGTAGTTCCCGTTCCCGTGGGAATTTTGGGATGAAAAATAGATGTTGGCCGATTCTCAGACCTACTGAATATGCTCACAAAATTTCATGAGAATCGGTCAAGCCGTTTCGGAGGAGTATGGCAACGAAAACTGTGACACGAGAATTTTATATATTAGATTACTCTCTCCTCGGCATTACCAACAACAGTCAGTCATCAACACTATAGGTACATAAATGAAGGATGATATTTATGTGAACCACAAATGTTTGTCTCGGTCTGGGTGTGTGTGGGAATGAGTGTGTGCGTAGTTTCTGATACCCTAGATACAAGCTTCGAGCTTAGTTAGGGGTCAGTTACTATAATGAGATGATGTAGTGAATGATTATGTTATGTTATAATGATCTTCTAACTTGCAGTAGGATGTTACAGGTTAATACTTTTGTTGGGTTTGTTCACCTACACCTTTTAATGCTAATATAAATAAAAGAGTTTGATATATAAAGTTGAAATATTATAATTGAGTTCACTATTTGCTATGCTAAATGAATGATGTGCGTCGCGTTCGTGATTCTGCTATGAACTACACTACAAAACATGCATAGAGCGTAAACTGCTGACAATTAAGAAATAAATGAAACTTATAAAATAATATTTAATGTGTTATAAATTGTACGGTTGCATAACTCGTACATGCTCCCGGGCGGGAGATGCTGGGTGCTGTTAGTAGTTAATGAGGTGCTACAAGGTGATAAACAATTAAATTATAACTAAATGTTAGTAAAAGTTATTGCTAAAAGTAAAAGTGATACTAAACAGTTATTTAGAGTTAAATCTCTTAAAACTAAATTTAGGGATAATAGGAGAGCTAGCCCTATTGATACCCGACGCACTCGAAATGGCTTTCGCGCACGTAACACTTTTATTGGCTATTACACTACCGCACTGAACACTATAAACACTAGGCTCTACTTTACCACTTTGCTCTGCTTTTACACTAACACATTGATCACTATCACTACCACCGGTATGGAAGTGCACGCTCGGAGCGGGCCGCGCGGGGCGGGCCGGGCGGCGCGTGCGCCACCACACGAACCCTGCCACCGCCAACACCGCTGCTGCCACGCAGTAAATGCCCACGTAGTGGTGGACGTCGTGGATAGATACTCCAATATCATCGTCTTCTTCTTGTTCCGATGTCCGCAATTGCTTTATTTGTTCCGAGATATTTTGTAATGAAGATTGAAATGAAGTCGTGTTTAAGTACTCGGTAACAGGTAAAGACAGGTTGATAATGTTATTGACGGGTGCTATCTGAACGTCTAGAACGTCTGGCATGATACTCATATTACTCGTCCTCTGTCTATGTGATGTTATTGAGAATGTGTTTCCCTTTATAATGCATTCATTACCTAGAGCAATAATATTGACCCCTGTCAGCTGTTCGTTCGTAACCTGAAGCCCACATATGATTCGTAATGTACATTGACCGCAGCACGTTAGTATGAAGTTGTTTACGGTAGCAAGTTCCATCCATGTAGTCTCACATGACGTAGTTATTGTAGCGCAGGAATTGCTTTGCTGGCTTTTCACACACAAATTTTTATCTGAGTTTCTTTCGTAGATAGGTTTCTGAATCCTGCATAAACTAGATGTGAATAATGCCTGATGATCATAATGAATACACCCTTGTAGTTCTTGTTCAAATATAGGTATGTAGGTGTCCTTTCTTATATTGATTGCTAAGTAATCTGCTATGGGTTTTATGCTGACCATTGCAGTATTTATTTGATGTGGTATGGGAATTAACCGAAACATTTCATAACTTTCTCTACTAATTAGCGGTATTTGTATTTCAAAAATGAAATATAATTCTGTCATACGAGCTCTCACTGACATTATTTGATATATTTTATGCAGATCCGTAACAATGTTGTCAATCGGAAGTGATAATTCTTTAGGTATTTGACTTGAAATAATATTCAATTCATCTCGAAGTTGTGATGGAGAGATAAGGTGAACATTAAACTGCTGTGCGTTAGTAATAGTATCTAGTAGCGTATTTTGAATACTTTTCAAGCTGCTGAGGAAGTTCTTGGCTATTATGCTTGTTAACACAAATTGTTCGATAGTCTTTACGTTTTGAACTTCATTTCTTAGAGTGCCGATTGCTTGATCTATACTTATTAGGTGTTGATTAAATAATTTATGTTGCTTTTCCATGCTGTCTTCTATTCTTTTTAATAAGTTGTTTTCTGCTTCTACTATAGATGTTTGATTTTTCCAAAATGCGGTTAAAACCTTTTGATTTTTCCTTATTAAAGTGATATCGTTTTGATACTGCTCCGCAAAGTGGTCGTCTAATATGCCGAACAAACTATTAGCGATGTAACCGATCCCATTGATAAGGCCGCGCCGACGTCGGCGGCGTGTGCGCGCTGTTGTCAACTCGGGAACTCGAAACTGCTGATGTAGCAACATGCGGTCATAGTACTCCAATTCCGTGAAGTCATGACGTAGTTGTAACATTATAATTAGACATTGGGATTTAATTGAAGTTTGTTTACATAACGTATCTAGACGATTTAGATAAAACTCGAAGGTTTGTACTCCGTGCCAGTACGGTTTCATGTCATAGTAGACAACTAATTTCCACTGATCTTGTATTAAACGCATATCTGACAGTTTATCGAAATATAATCCTTTATATGATTTTATTGATGATATATTATAAGCACCGTGTGTGGTGGTTATAAACAACATAAATATCAACATATATATCTTTGTTAATAAATTAGTACTTGCTTTTTTTATTTTTGGTTTATTCTCGTTGACGTTGCTATTTATTGTCAATGGAATTTGTTTGTTTTGATATTCCATATGCACAGGTAAGACGGATAACTTGATGATAGGTCTCTTTATGACACCGTTTTTTGTCTTCAGTGATACGACGCGAACGTATCCATCTTGCCCAGGGTGCAAGTCAACTATACGACCTAACGCCCACTTACCAGCTGGTAAATTGGCGTCATGAATCAAAACAATGTCGTTTATTTTTATGTTATCCCGTGATTGTTGCCATTTGCTTCTTGATGATAATTGGCTAAGATATTCGGTACGCCAACGTTTCCAGATGTCTTGGAATATCTTCTGTGCTAGTTGCCATCTCGTTCTTGCGTCTCTTTCTGTCTCAATGATAGTCAGTAGTGGTCCGCTTGCTAAAAAGTGAGATGGCGTAAGGTAGTCCAAGTCGTTTGGATCTTCGGACAGAGCACAAAGCGGCCTTGAGTTTAGACACGCTTCTAGTTGAGACAACAAGGTAGTGAACTCTTCGAACGTGAGTTTCTGATCACCGACCACTCGACGCAAGTGATGTTTGAGACTCTTGACGGCTGCTTCCCAGAGTCCTCCCGCACTGGGCCACGACGGCGCATTAAAATGCCATTCTATTTTCATTTCACTAAGGTCTGTATGGAATTCGTTTGTGATTATTAGTTTTAAATCTAAGTTTTCTTTCGATAAAACTTTGTTGGCGCCGACAAAATTGGTTCCGTTGTCACTATATAAGTGCCGCGGAGAGCCTCTTCTCGCTGAAAATCTCCTTAAGGCTGCCAAAAATGCTGATGATGTCAAATCTGAGACGAGTTCAATATGAACCGCCTTGGTGACCATGCAAACGAACACGGCAACGTAACCTTTGGTTGTTTTCGCGCCACGACCCTTACTGAATTTTATTTCAACGGCACCAGTGAAGTCAACACCGGTGTGGTAGAAGGGTCTCGTTTGGTTCGTCCTAGATGCTGGCAAGTCACCCATTATTTGAAACTGCTTGCTTGGGTTATGCTTTCTACATAAGACACATTGACGTAGGCGTTTCTTTACTGCTCTGTTTCCACCTACGATCCAAAATTGCTGCCTGAGCCACGACAAGGTGAGTCGCGCTCCACCGTGAAATGTTGATTTATGTCCTAGGTCAATTAAAAGATCCGTTAGCCGACCGTCATGTGGAATTATTAACGGATGTTTCATGTCTTCCGGGATATTACAGTTTTTCAGTCTGCCTCCAACACGTAATAAACCTTTGCTATCGATATATGGATTTAAATTTACCAATTTGCTTTTTGCTTTAATCTTACTACTATTTGTCAATTCCAAAATCTCTTCTCTAAATTCGGCGTGTTGTACCAATTTGATTAATTTTAATTTCGCAACATCTAATTCCTCTATAGTTAAATAATTATGTTTATTTTTATTGTGTGACGTGAATCGTAATATCCACGCTAATACACGTGACACGTGAGTAAAACTGCTGTGCTTGCTTAATAGACTTTCAACTATATTATTGTCTGATTTATCGCATTTTATTGTAACAAAGGTGTTTTTTGTTTGCTTTATATCTAAATCGGTTTCGTATATTGCTTGTTGTAATTTTTTATGAAGATGATGTTCAGATGATAGCCACGTTGGACCTTTCCACCACAAACTATGTTCTTGTAGTCGTTTTATAGGCATTCCGCGGCTAGCGCAGTCTGCTGGATTTTCTGCTGACTTGATGTAATGCCAGGACGATGACGACATAATTTGTGTAATTTTTTGTACTCTATTGGATACAAACGGTTTCCAACGGTTTGGATCACCCTGTAGCCAACCTAAAACTGCTGTAGAATCACACCAACCGTAGATTTGTAAGTTGTGGGAACTGAGACTTTGCGCAATTTTAGTTATTAGTTTTGCTAATAGGTGTGCTCCACTTAGCTCCAGTCTGGGTAGAGACACTTCATTATTTGATTTTCCTAGTTTGCTGACTGGTACTAGTTTTGTTTTTGCGGCTAATAGTATTACTGATATTTCTTCGTTTCTGTTTATCCGAGCATATACTACGCAAGCATATGCTTTTATAGATGCGTCACAGAAACCGTGTAATTGGATGCTTTCGTTTTCGCTACTACGTATCCAGCGAGGTATTTTAATTTGATTTATATTTTCTATGTCAGCTCTCAATTTAGTCCACTCGGTTTTAATTGTCTGCGGTACTTCATCATCCCATCGTAAATCTGTCAACCAAATATTTTGAAAGAGAAGTTTTAATTGTACAACTGCTGGTGCTAGCCATCCGAGTGGGTCGAACACTTTTGAGATCTCTGAGAGTAATGCTCTTTTTGTGAGACGTGATGGTATTTGTGACATCTTACACTCAAATGTGAAAGTGTCTTCTTTTGAGTTCCATAAGAGTCCCAACGCTTTGGTAGATTCTTGATGACGGAATGTGTATACGTCTTGTCCGGTTTGTGTTTTGCTGACGTTTTCTAAAAGGCGAGGCTCATTGGAGGCCCATTTCCGTAGGTTGAATCCACCGGACCTGAGTAGAGCTAACAACTCGCTTTGTAACTGCTTTGCTGTTTCTATGCTGTAGGAACCAGACATAAGATCGTCACTATAAAATTCTTCCTGTAGTACCTTTGCTGCTATTGGAAAGCGATGACTTTCGTCCTTGGCTAACCTCTTAAGTGTCATCATCGCCAAAAAGGGTGCTGCTTTTGTTCCATACGTGACAGTTTTAAGCTGGTAGTTCTGAAGTGGCTGATCTACAGATTCCCGCCATACAATGTTTTGATATAGTTGATCATCCGGGTGAACGCGAATCTGTCTGAACATTTTCTCTAAATCTGCTGTGAAGACATATTTGTATTGCCTCCACTTCAGAACTAATTCTAAAAGGTCACGTTGTAAGTTTGGACCACGGTACATGACGTCGTTTAAACTTACTCCAGTGGCCGTCACTCCAGACGCGTTGAATACAACAC
The DNA here is from genome assembly GCA_958496195.1 of Timandra comae. Taxonomy (NCBI): domain Eukaryota; kingdom Metazoa; phylum Arthropoda; class Insecta; order Lepidoptera; family Geometridae; genus Timandra; species Timandra comae. The sequence continues at coordinate 4,457,924 of OY292354.1, read as the reverse complement.
GAAGTGACGTAGTCAATGACTCGGCGCGTTGAACGCTATGATGGGGTAAAAAGTATATTGGTGAACTATTGCTATCGGTTCTTCCCATATGATCTAAGTCAATGTACTCTTTGATAAATGCTTTATATTGTTTTGCTAAGTGCTCTTGTTTTTTAAACTTACGTTCTAATTGATAGAACTGTGCCACGGCCTTGGTTCTAGATGACCCCAATTTTTCTTTGGCGTCAGGATGCATTGGAAGGCGCACGACATACCTCCCGTCTGGTTGACGCGTTGTAGTTGACTCGTATAATTGCACACATTTATTATCTTCTTCTGACATACTAATGTCTTCGGACACATCTTCAATTGACCAAAATTTTTGTATGTCTTCTACATTGATGTTAACCACGTTGCATTGAAATGACGTCACACTGCCACATAAAATCCATCCGAATCTGGTTTGCTGTGCTACTGGCAGGCACTCGGAATCTTTGATGACACCGGCTTGAATGATGTGAGAGTACACTTCAGCGCCTAACAGAACATCTATCGAACTACTTTTATAAAATTCGGGGTCCGCCAATTGCAGGTTCTCAATGTACTCCCAAGACGGTTTGGAAAATGATCTGTTCGGTAGATTATTAACCAAGTGCTTCATTATTAGTGCGTCAGTGTCAAGTGTAAATGAGTCGTTATAAATGGACGCTATTCTGATATTTACTATTCCTTTACAGTTTTGCTCGCGTGCTCCAACTCCAAAGATAATACCTTTACATTGTTTGCGAGGCAACCCTAACAACTGTGCTGCGTTTTCCGACAAAAGCGAGGTCTGTGACCCTTGGTCAATCAGGGCCCTCATAATGTGGTAAGATCCATCTGCGGCTTGAACCTTAATTTGTGCTGTTGCTAATAAAATTTCACTTATATTTTCTTGTAAAATATTAGTGTTTATTTTATGTTGTTTTAATAAATCAGCTGTTACTGGTACATTTTGCTTCGAACCGAAGGTGTCGTGTAACAACGTATTGTGTTCGCCTTTGCAGTGTCGGCACCGTTTGGTTGAAATACACGCGCGACCTCCATGATCGAAAAGACAATTTTTGCATAATGATAATTTTGCTACTGTTTGCTGTTTCATGTCTGGTTGATATTTTAAAAATGTTTCGCAATGAAAAATTCCGTGTTCTTTGTAACATATTGGACATTTTTGAGGAGTAAATGATTTATTTATTTGAGTAGAGGGTGAATTTTTATGTACATTGAATGATTTATAAAATTGAGGTTTCTTTATATCCTGCTTTGTAAAGTCCTTGGGATTAGGTTTCACAGATTCTTGTTTACGTTTTGAGCTTTCAAGATTAGTGAATTTGATTTGTAAAAACTTAATTAAATCTTGAAGGACGGGGATCTCACGCGAATCTTTAAGTGACTCGATGTACTCATTGTGCGTATCGGCATCCATTTTTTGTGTAAGAATAAACACAATTATTGAATCCCAGGTACTCACATCGATTCCCAAATTTTTGATACCGTTAAGAGATTCATTGGTTATATCATGCATTTTCTTGATTGAAGCCGCTGTCCTTTGTTGCAAAATTGGGAGATTCCACAGATTTTGTAGATACGTATTTAAAATTAATTTCTTGTTATCGTAGCGATCATTTAATATTTTCCACGAAGCTTCATAGTTATCGGGACCTATTTTAAGATGTTGTATTAATCTTTCGGCTTCACCTCTTAACTTTCCTTTCAAAAACTGCATTTTCTGACCGTTTGACATGGACCGATTGTTGTGAATTGACTCCACGAAGAGATCCTTGAAGGAAGCCCATTGTTGGTAGCTTCCACTGAAGGTTGGAATGTCCGTTGTAGGTGTAGACTTTTCCATGTTCTTTTGACACCGCAGTTTGCTACTGATAGTTCTCTTAATGTCTTCGTATCTCAATTCGTAATTGCTGAAAGTTTCTTCATACTCTTCATTCTCTTCAATGGCCTCGCTGTCTATATCCCAATGAAGACTGTCAATTACTGACCATCGAGATTTTATAGAATGAAGAAGTTCTTCATATTCCCAAGACTCACTCAATGAATCAAGGTCAATGTTACTTATAGTGCGACTGAAGGCTTTGAAATTGCTTTTTTGCTTCCTCAGCATTTCTTCCAGCTTGCTACTGGTACCTTGTTCTTTGAAGAACGATGCCGCTGCGTTCAGATTTTGATTGCTACCTGACTGTTGGGCTAAAATACCAGGTGATGCTAGAGGGGTTGCTGGTTTAAGAAATGGCTCAGAGGGTAAATAATTCATAATGAATGCTCTAGCGTCTTTATAAAATTCAGACGCCTTATTGTAATAATTGCTCGTAAAATACTCATGCTTTTTATCATCAAATTCACACAATTGAATGTGATTGCTTTGAAAATCTTGATAAAGCGCATCTAAATTGCTGATACGTTTTTTGATATGAGAAGAAGTTCTACGTTCTGCACCGTCTTTCTTAAAATTAATGAGGAGCTGCTCCATAGCCCCCATTCGTTGTTGCTGGGACGAGAGAAGGTCTTCCATGATTGCTTTGCTTATAGATTACTTCAATAAAAGTAGACTCACCGAAGTCAGGTTACCCACCCACGTGGCACAAATCCAATAGGTTATATGTATCTGCACACGCGCAAGTAGGTCCCGCCTATGCGGAGGCTCGAAGGACCAAAAAGATGTTGGGTTTGTTCACCTACACCTTTTAATGCTAATATAAATAAAAGAGTTTGATATATAAAGTTGAAATATTATAATTGAGTTCACTATTTGCTATGCTAAATGAATGATGTGCGTCGCGTTCGTGATTCTGCTATGAACTACACTACAAAACATGCATAGAGCGTAAACTGCTGACAATTAAGAAATAAATGAAACTTATAAAATAATATTTAATGTGTTATAAATTGTACGGTTGCATAACTCGTACAACTTTACTTATCATTATTTGTGTTAAAGTTTAGCATCCTCCCTAAAAACCTAATGAAAACAAATAAAAATATGTCGACCTAAAAGTTTGAGAATTTAAAAAGATCCCAAACATTTTATACCGCACTGTACATTATCAAAGTTTGGGGCAAGCCGAAGCTCGTTCAGGAATGTCTATGATTAATTAACAGTGTGTATGAAAGGCTCGGAACAAGTATGTAATTATTAGATACTTCGGTTACGGTATCAGCCGAAGAAGGGAGCCAATAAGCCGCTTGTTCAGTTAACTTAGAATTAACCGATAAATAAGTTTTATTAACTCAAATATAATACCTCTACGCATGAGGCGTGGGTTTGAGCCGAATTTGGTGTGGATCGGTGTGGCTCGTGTGGCTCGAGCCAGACAAATATTATACTCGGACTGTACTCACATACTGTTGCACTTTATTATAGAAATAAGACTTAAACACTCCCTCTCATCGTGAGATATACTACCCGTATTTTTTTTAATATACTTACATACATAAAAGATTAAGTAATCCGTCTTAGAAACATTTCTTGTCTAAAATAAGCTAAAAATAGAAATACTTTAATATTTAATACTTTCATTAAAAATATAGATTTAGCAAAAAATTATCAAACTTTATTTCAAAATATATAAGTATAAACCAATCTGAAATAAACTGTTTATCGTTTCTTTTCGTAGAGCGTAGTAAGTAACCTTTATACAGGGTTGTAACTTAATGAATTATTTTTAAAATGTAATTATATTATTCTGTCAAAAAAACTGACCGAACCTGTTACTAGAAGAACATCGAAATATTTCGTGTAGATTATTTAACATAAATATTAAAAGTGATGTTATCGCAAATTGCGCTTTATTACTCTGGGAATACATAGAATAATTATAAATAATCTTTCACAACACAATCAATTCTACACATTATTAATTTAACTCTGAGTATCATTGTTAGTTTTTATAATCTTAAGGTGAAAGTAACATTGAAAACTTGATTTCGTTAAACAAAAACGACTTTTGGTAAAGAATAAAATAAAATGTAGCAGCCCTAGCTTATCAATCCCCTCCGGCGATCGCTTTGTAAGGCTCTTTGGTAAAGCATTTGATTGGCAGACGACAATCCAAAAATTGTTATAAACAGCGGTTTTATTGACGCCAAACGATATTTTTATATCAAATTTCATATTTCATTATCTCAACGTAAATGTTTTCAGTGAAACTTGTAAAGTGTCTGCGAATAAAACGGTATCAAGAAGTTTTGTAATAACCAGGTGCGTTAGAGCAAAAAGTTGTGACGTAAACATACACAAAGTTTGTTTTCATTATTTTAAATGATTCACTTATTCATGTTTTAGTAGCTAGCCAGTGTTTGTTGTTTAGTCATTATTGTACTAACAATTAGGTTATCCGTGATAACGCAAAGGATAAGTATAGTTTGGAAACTTACCTTCTAATTACATAACATTTTAGGTAAAACGACACTGAGAACAACTAAAGAAAGACTTAATCCTAAACTAATTATTTGGTAATTAAAATAGTCTAAGAGAATAAATATAGTTTTTTCCAGTAATATTATTTTAGAAAGTATTTTTTGTTTTATCCCTTCTTATTGTTCCTTTGCCTAATAAACCGAAATCCCAGTAGAAGTCTAGTATAATGTATTACCATAATAATATTATTTTATAGACTTGAAAAATAAATAATATTTCACAATTTTCATATCATATTACCCATTCATCTTTCTTCTACAAATATAATTAACATTAAATTATGAATTCGTTACTTTTCGTTATTTATTAAGAGAATCAACTTGTAAATTTTGTTATTTTTATAATTGGTATAATAATTTAGTTTGTAATTTGAAATTTCATATTACTACTAGAAGTGCTCCTAAGTTTTAAGGTTTTACTTGAGTAAATCCCAATCTTAGAGAAAAATCTAGAAGTTACGTAGCCCGTCCAATACAAACAACCAAACAAAAATCGAATATACTTACCTCTTTATAATATTAGAAGTAGGTATAGGAAGAGTTTTCCACCTATTACAGCATAGGATTTTTATTTTTTAAATAAAATGGTAAAAACTAATGTAAACCATTATCAATCAACGCTATCACGAGTATGTAAAATAAAATTGAAATATATTTAAGATGGTAGTTCGGAGGCGGCTGCGGGCTGACAACCCGTTGTAACTAATGCCTTACATTTATAACCCTCGTAATTAATTGTTCGCATGTCCAAAGAAACGTCCCATCTCTAGGATACCCCGTATTATTTAAATTAACGAACTGTAACGCTGCATTTTGACACGGAAATGGTATTAACGTTATTTATAACGTTGCATTATTAAACGATGTTTAGTTGCATTGTTTAAATTAAGGGGGTTTAGCAGTATAGTTGTAGAGGTTTTATTGTTGTTTAAACCCTGATCCGGATATCTGCGAGTAAAGTCGTGGCAATGCGCTAGTAATGTGCAATAAAAACTTAAAATACCTAGGACTACAGACCAAAGAACGTCTGTACCACATACATGCCCAATTTTTATTTTTAAAATTTTCCTAGTATTATAGTAGTGTAATAAAATAAAGATTGTAAACATTGCTAAGATAAGTACGTGTACTTATTGTAGATATTAAAGCCATCGAGTAAAGAGTGCCCTTCACGACGGTACGTAAAATATAGGACACTTCAATATACGCGGGCGAGAGCGGCATTTACTGCCCACTTAGAAAAAAAACGTTGGGTTAATTCAGCACGTCGTTTCACCGTCATCTCCCCTCATAAACATAAGCGAACGGGATTTGATAGCTGTACACTCGAATGGGATGACTGGGATAATTAGCTTTTAGCAACGACTCATGTGAGTATTTCAATGTTGGTATTCAAATAAAAATGCAGACTTATTTATGAACAAAAGTCTCTTTTCTATCTTGGAATACGTTTTATCGTGGATTTTTAATGATACCTGGAAAATTTTGTTGTTGAATAAAAAGCCTAATATTTTAAAGATTTGAGCACTTTTACTTTTTGAATATAAATGGGACTTTTGAGACCTTTGGAATGGGTTCTTACAGGTCTCTAATATACTACTGGTAGTTCAACTCTCACCAAGTGGACAGACAGAAAAATCTCACTTTCTCCAGTAACATAGGTACACTTTTTGCGCTAAGGTTAAATAAATAATCATAAATGGAAAATCACATTCAATTATTCTATAACACACAACAATGAATGTACGTCACAAAACATTTGTAGGCATACAAATATTATTTCCAAAATAAAGCCTTTAAAAATACCGAAACAAACCAAAAACAAACTAAATTAAATAATCACAAGACACACATATCCATTGAACGTGAAATGGTCCACGTATTTACAAAACTCAACCTCATATTAAGTACAAATTCATTTCAAAGGAATTTCTAAACAACGGATCCCGAGTTCCCAATGGTATTTCAACAAAGCCTGGAAGTTGTAGAGGTATTCGAAATTGTTTACAAAATTCAATCCTAAAGCTTCCAGCCAGATTAAATCTAATTTCAACTCGAAGGTAAGTCTGAAATAAGTCTTTATAAAACCGGAACCCTTTGATTTAACCCTTCCCGAGAGTTGAGCATGCTGATTGTCCGAAAGTTACTCCCGCTTGGGCCCTGTCTTGATTCCTTACAAAAAATACAAATCGAAAAACAAGCGAGTAAGTAATGGCTTAAAAGTGACTTCTGGGATGTCGGGACCCGCTTGTCGAGGGGTAGAGCGGTCGCACTCGACTCCAACAGTCTTAACGTTGCGATTACACGATGCTTCTCGTAATCACTTTTTCGACTCTGTCCGCTTGTTTTCCTTGATTTTTATTAGCTCTGACATTTTGTAATGGAGCTTGTCGTAATTTGTATCCATAATGATAATTGAAAACGCAAATCTACATTTTAATAAGCAGAGAATTTAATACTAGGGGAAATGGCGAATACGGATTGCAGAAACAATACTTACTGTATATGCAAATTGTACGGCAATTAATTGTGTTATGTCAGCTATCGAAAACTCACACAAGGTTCTGACAAAGCGACCAGTTTTCCCCGAGGGGCGTTCGTTTTTTGTAACGCTTCATTTGCAACACAACTTTTAAGTAGTTTAAGCAACGCTGGCTCCGTACTTCCTCAAACAAATACTTGAAAGCGGCCGTCCTTTATAATTTGATCCGACAAACTACCCTTATAAAGTCAAAGTTGAGTCGGTGAATAAAAATTGAAGCAATAATAAATAAAGTTGAGTATCGAGCTAATAATTCGAGGGTGGTTAACGGAAATTTATTGCAGCGATATAAATATTTGTTGGAAGAGATCGTATTTTTCAGTTGGACGCCGACAATGTTCTAAGCATCGGAGTTATGAATGTAAGCCGGTAGTGGAGTGCTGTGAGCAGGAAGCGGAAGGGATCCGGCAATTGACGCCGGGCGCCCCGCCGCGCGCTGCATCGCTACTCTCTGATCGTGCCGTATTTTTAAACGAGGAATTGACACTCCTTTTATGGGACCTCCCTTTGGGAGATACATTTCGCAATCGAGATAAATTTGAGCAATCTTTACGGTACACATATAAAATCATATCAATATTTTTTTATGAATTGAGAATCAATCGAATTGCTGAATGCCTTTTGCACATAAAATGAATCATAGCATTAACATTTTACATGAGATAACTCCCTTAGCTTTCTTTAATTCTATACAGTTTAGAATAATGTAAGGCTGCAGCAAATAGTTTTAAGAATAAATATACTTAACTAAAAACGCAAGTACTTATTCTAACTTCAGAATAGTTTTGAACTCCCCGAAATTCCAAATACAGAGAAAGCCAAAATAAGAAACAAAAATGCTAAATATATTTAAGTAAATATCAGGCTGAAACCGAATACGTATTGAAGGTAAAAAACATAGACCGCAGATTACAGTTCTTTGTCGTTTTTGGATTGAAACAGCAAAGCATTTTCACGTAGGGCCGTAAAGTAAAACGGTGCGCAGAGCAAAACAAGGCGAGTCGGCTGGTTCCCTCTTGTATACCAATACTTTACGTCGCGACGCATTCGAGAATCGCTTTCAGTTTAATGTCGGCTTTACGTGCATCGACAATAGGCAATTTTATAGCTGCTCTCACCGCAGAAACGGCTCGCTCGAATAAAATATGCATAATAATGCGGGTAGTTGGAATAACTGAACTATTCCTTAGGTTGAATTGTACACCTAAATATTTTGTTGAATATGTACGCGGTTTCCGGGTTTTCATATTAAGTATCTACTCGTACAGAATGGTGCTTAGAATATTTAACGAATAATAGGTTATGATAAGGTTTTTAATATTTTAATTTATACACAAATGTTTTGATTTCGATGCAAGTTACGAATTTTAAAATTAAAATTATTATGTATTTTCTTCTTCTAAGAAATGATTCTATCCGCATTAAAAGAACAAATAAATACATTAATATTACAAAAATACTTATATCAGTCAACAAAAATCCATAAAAAAACATTTTAGTCTCCCCAAAACACGTTCATAAACAGCGTCGTAAGGCATATTTTAAAACATGGCGGTTGTCGATAATTTCCGTCGTTATTTTATTTGGTGCGTAAACTACCGGCCGTATGCTGATGGATGGAGCAATCAGACCCGGGATGGTGCTGACTCGACTACCCAAGGTCGCCCTTCTCGCCCTTATACACGAATTTATTTATCACGCTGTAAATTTGCCTTATTTTATGTACTAAACACGTACCTAAAACCCTTTGGAAAACTTAGTGGATTTCATTAGATTACTTAAACAAAGGAGGTAAGTACTTAATTGTAATTACATTAAGGAGATACGTACTTTACTGTTATAATTACAATCTAAGAACATTTTTTGTTGTAATTTTTATCATAATATGAAAAATATATCATGGCAGTCTTTAATCTGTGTCTTGTATGATAGGTAAATGACTCAATAGCGACGATCACACATAAGTATGTAATTTACTTTCTCATATCAACTCGAGACTAGCTAACAGTCAAATTCTCTGAGAGGACAGAGCCAATTTCACTGTAAAATATCTAGAAAACTCACAAAAACAATATTTAGGTAACGCTAATAAAACTTAAGTAAATCAATACCTACCACACCTAATTATCGCTACTAATAGAGAAATAATAACAATTTAAGGTTTCCATTCATTGAACCTTCATAATTGATCACCTTCTACATCACCTCTACCAGACTGAGACGTGATACTTATAAATTAACTTAGACTTTTTATTAAACAGTAACTTAACCGTACGTAATAGGTTCTTCAAGCAATCTCATGAAACAAGGAGTTATTAGAGTACGTGATCCGCGTGACAACTGCTACCTGTCTAAACTACACTCAAACAATATCAAAAGATAATGGAATGTTGTTTTAATTCGTATAATTTTACTATTAATACAAGTAGTTTGTCAAACTATAATTTGGAGTTGGTCTTGTACTCAAAATTTCGTTACAGCTTATACTATACTGCGTAATATAAATACTACTTACCTGCTAAGCTAAATATCAGCAGAACGCGTAGATATATTGAGAATCTCTATCAAATCTTTTTACAGTTAAATATATCCCCAACATTTTAATAAGCAGGATATTTTTGCTCTTTAAATTTTACGCCTTTACTAAGCTATAAAACTTGTGGGGTCATTTTCACGGTACCCCAATGGAAGCTCCTAGAATGTCAAAATCAAACAAGCGTAGACAGTTTTCACCCTATCGCATTTTTACGGCGACCCTTTTTAACCCACCCATAACTACCGCAAACAGTCAACACGCATAAATAATTGCAGTTAGGTAGGTACTGCATAATGCAGAATCTCTTATAATAGTGCATCATACACACATTATTATTATTAAAAACTATTATTAAACAGGATTTTTAAACATAGACTTGACAAGTGCTACTCTCAGGAACTGCTAATCCATTGATGATAACTTTTTGAATCAAATAGCTTGTTCATTGCGGAAAGCTAAATAAGCACCATCATGTTACAGCCAGTGGGATAAATTTAACCTACCTGGGTTAAATTTATCCCACTGGCTGTAACATGACAGTCCGTAGGGCACAGGTAGTTTACACATAAATAGCTTATACCAATATTTTTTTCTTTGAAACCTTATACTATCTCTATTTTTATTTAAACTTGTATTCAATAGAAAGGAGTACTAAAGTAAGTATACACGTGTATAGAGATAAATAAGCACTTGATCTGATTGAATATTTTCAATTAACTAAATTACTCAAAACCTAGAAACATCCGAGCATTTAAAAGCAAGATGCCGTTGTGAGTCTGAATGAAATCTCTGAAAGGATCTACTTCTAAACAAAACTACTCACTAATACATATAGCTGTACGTTTAACCTTTAAACAGAAATGAAAGGATATCGTAAAATATCGTCTGTAAAGTAAATGCTGCGTTATTTATACGCAGCTTTTGAACGGTGGCCCTTTTAACGGCAGTTTTAAGTGCTGCCCCATCCATGGACGGCCGGGACCGATAACTCTACAAGCCCGCAAGTGATTGGCGACAAGCGAAATGTTCGAATTAATTAGATCCACAATTTTGTGGACGGTCAATCGATTTGGGCAGTGGTTCTATGAAAATTTACGTCCGTGTGGGTAATTGGTATACTTTGTAACTATTCTCAGATCTGAATTGAGATACTTCGTTAAAACTGTAGCTAGATGATAATGGATAAGTTAAATAGGAATGCAAGGAATCCTTGTATTCGATCCAGATGAAATAAAGTGGTAAAAAAATAAAAAATATGTAACTACCCCTTATGTCCGCCCGTCGTCGCCAAGGCATATGGTTAGAAGTAAGAATCTACAACAAATTACCAAAGTTTCCAAACTCCTACTATCTAGACATTAAGTAGACAAAATATAATAAAAAAGCAATCAGTGGACCGCAATGACATGTATCTCGAAGGAGAGCTAAGTGTAACGAGATATTGCTTTGTTGTTGGGCGGCGGTAACGTTATCAGGTCAGATAGCATGTAACACATGTGCAACCAAGTCTTGTAGTTCGCCGGCATCGCGCTCCCTTGTCCAACAAACTCGTTAAAAGTTGGCAAAACAACCGGAGCACCGACTTCCCAGACACTTGCCACTCGCGACGCTAAGTAGAAAAGTATAACACGACAATAATATGAAACATTTTGTTGGCGGCACCGAACTAACTTCTTGATATTTTAAGCTGATACAAAAGTGACTTTACACTTTACTGTTTTTCGCTGCGTTCGGTCGCCATGAAATGCATTCTGAAGATAACGCTTACTGCGTCTTCGTCGTTCGTACTTCTTTTACCTAAAAGTATCAAATTTAAAATGAACCAAGTTCAATTTCATAATTTAAACTTCTGTATTCAATCTTTTATCCGTAACTGTCCTAATTAATTTAAACCGATAGAGCCCATGTTATACAAGCAAAATTATATCTACTCAAATTAGTATAATACAACCCACTTACTTTCTTATAAGAACTTTTAAAAAAGCTAAATCTCGAAAAGAAAATTTCCGTCCAATTATTTTCCGCAAACGGATGTGTAACAAATACTTTAAATAGTTTATTTTCTTCGATGCTAAAAATAATAATGCTGGACACAGTAACCTATTTTAAAGATAGAGTAAGTACATACTTCAGTATGGCGTTTAAAATTATCCATAAATTCAATGGTATTCACTAACTGCCGTGTATTCCGTTAAGAGGATTCCCAAAGTTGTAAATTGCGTGCAGGAAATATTTACGAGACAGGCTTCCACGGCATTACAACGACTATGTGCATACATTGCAGAGCGCTTGTAGCAAAAATGCAACATGGTCGGTCCGGGCCTCTGCATTAACTATACACCGCCGACTAGATAACTGCGCTGTTTATTGGACGTGACACTGTTTTCACAATTCCGCTCAAACAACCCTCGTTCTGTTACAAAAAGATGTCCTACTTTTAGGGGGCATGCGGTCAACCGATTTATTTTAAAATCTGTTGATGATTTTTCAAAGTTTACCTTTACTAATTATTTAGTAGCGTTCGAAAATAGAGGAGAACTTAAATTAGTTTTGTAGGATTCTAGAGCTTGGGATAGCTTTCAAGTTACCTATTTAAGTAGATTAAGGTATGCAAGTAATATAACCAATAATAGTTTTAATACAAACAATAAAATAAAAAATACGATACAAAAAGCAGATTTCTTTGTACATTGGTCACGCTGCAGGAGTCTGGTCAGTGAAAAAAAGGTTGGACAAAAACTGTTCGGCTAACCGCCAAGCGTTAATAAATTCTTCGAATTTGCCGAGGGGAAAAAGTGGAAAACGCAACGGAACGGCTGGCAATACCGGACTTTTGGAAACGCAATATGCGCTCACATAATATCACTGTGCCAAAAACTAGGGAAATATGTTAAAGTACTTAGCAAAAAACTTAATTGTATGTATAAAAGAATAAAATGTACAATACAGAAACTTAAACATTGAATTATAATACATCTATTAACATACATCCATAGATATGCAGCAGTTTTTAGATGCATTACTTGTTTCTCTCTCTTCTTGTGCGACTGATCTAACCGCAACTTTTAGAAAATATGATAATAACGAATAAACGCAAATACAGGTATTAGGGGGTGGGATGGATGCCCAATGAAGGACAAAGGCCCATTTCTCATTGATGATGTTTGCACAGTCAGAATGAAGCGTAGTAATCAACAAGTTTGCCTCAGTGCTGCAGTGATCTCAAACTCGGACCATATTTGGAAAATCGCATCGCAAACACTCGATCTAGGAATCGAATCCGCAACCTGGTTGGTAAATACTAGATTCACAAAGTGCACACGATAGATAAGTATTATTAATTAAAATAACAATTAACATATTCCCATAATTACATAATAAATCCCATGATCCAACGTTTATCAAGATAAAAATATAATTTCCAAAGAAAACCGATCATACTTTCCTTAAAACTTCGAGATCGGTTGTCGAAGTTTAATGAGACCTGTCAGATTTGAACCTCTCCTACCGATAAAATATCAAGGATTACAGCCGATATTATTATGTGTAATGATAAAAGGTAGATATTTAAACTTGTAATTATCCTTATCAATAAAATTCTGTGTAGTATACCTATATACTTGTGACGCGAGAATTTTTCTTTCTATCATTCTGAGGTTCGAATACTAGCCATCTAATATTACTAATTATTTAATTAATTATATTAAAATGTAAGCAGATCATAGTTTCTAATTATTCATAAATCCTAATGTACGTAATTTGATTTCTACATGAATATCGCTTAGAAAGGTATAAATAAAAATCTAAAGTATTAATATAAAACATAGATTTATTTAACAAATTACGGCATAAATCTAATCACAGGTCATAATTCTATTTAAATGAATACACTCACTGACATGTTACAATTAAAATGTAGAACTTACTTATAAAAATACGTACACAAATATAATCAAAATGTCAATGAATTTAGTTGAATACAATACAAACACAATTCAATTTAATAATACTTACAATATTTCAATATTCTTGCGACCGGCGATTTAGAATACTAAAGGTATTCTAGTCAAAGCTAGAAAAAAATGTATACAAGAAAATAATAAAACGTTAAAAATCAGACCAAATTAGATCATTAACTTTTACAGATTTTCTCAATGAAAAATAGTAGGCGAGATTTCAGAAACCTCAATCATTATGAGTCACACAACATTATTATAATCAATAAATTAGTTTATAAGCCATAGGGATATAAAAACAACATTTTATAAAAATCTAGTTAGGTCAAGATCAAAGACATTGAGGTAAAATATTACATAAATTATGTCAATCTTAAAATGAATGTTAGAAAATTATGTCTAAAAATTAAATTACATCTAAATTAAACTAAACAAACGACAGGTACCTAAACAAACCTATAAAATTTCAGTCAATACGAAAGCGTCTTACAACATTGGTATCAATATAAATCAAATTCATACATACACATTACACACAAACATTAAAATACTTAACCTTATATTGAAATCGATGTTTCTGCTAATTCATAAATGTTCTCGCTTCTCAGTTGCGGTAGACTGGCCACTTTCGCTAGCGTCGTGTCTAAGTATTTGTTATAAACCGCTTTGTATTTTGAGTTTTCTACATTCGTTACAATTTTGGCTAGTTTCCTAATGATAGGCTCCAAATGTTCGAGTGTATAACCTGAGTAGTATGTAAGGGTTGGGGTCCAAACTTCGTCCAAATCCTTGGTAGACAACAGGTGAAGAGATAGACAGATAGCTGCAGCTGCCAGCTCCGAAGGTCTGTAGTGTGCCATTGAGTACTCTACCAAGCAGAGATCAACAAAATACTTAGCTAAGTGATGGTTCTTTGATGTACCGTGCGCTGCTTTTACGAACCTGCGAAAATGAGACAATGTTCATAAATCACATTTAGAACAAAACAATGTAAATAAATCACATTTAGGATGTCATAAATGAACAATAAATTACTAAAATTTGTAATTTCATACCTTCTCAAAAAGCTAAGTGGTATAGGTCTGGCTAAACAAAAGCCCAGTTTCGACATGATATCCCTTTCGCACTGGAACACGTCGGCTTTGCTGTAAGCCTTGTCAGTGACGTAGACAAAGTCCCCGACGTCCGGCGCGTAGATCTCTTCGTACTTCGACGCGATGAACATCGCAGTGACACCAACTAGTTGCAGCTGATTTCTTTGGATGTTCGGCACAGCCTATAAATAAAAATACAACATTGAAAAATGTGTTCAAATATCTAAGTAATAAAGATCAATATATAATGTATGTTTAGTAAATGTTATCACACCTGTAAGTAGCGGTCAATTATTCCGACAGTCAAATGAAAGGTTTCCAAAACAAGTGAAAACTGACGTTGTACTTCAACCAACCAGTCGATCAGTGTAGACCTCATTTTACCTGTGATCACACTCTGGAAACACACACATAAATATTAAACAAATGGAGAATATATAAAAACACCCACAATTGACGCAGATTTATATTTATTTAACAAAGTTCAGAAAATAAAAAGCCAAGAAAGTGGCATCAACAATCCCCTACGAGAACTCCCAATATTAAAGTTAAAGTTAGCTGTTTACTAACCTGTTTCTTCAAGTGATCCTGTTCAATAGGATATTTAGTTTCCAATTCAGTTAAATATCTGTAAATATCCTTTATATAAATGGACATCAGTAGAGGACTATTGTTGTCTCCGGCATCAATATCTTCAATATCTTTTGGCAGTTCCGGAGTCACTTCAATGACTGGCTTCAATAGAGATGCATGTTTATGCAGCTTGGAGTTGTCAAATATAGATCTAGTACTGTGTGTCTCGCTAAGTTTCAATTTACCTAAAGAATCGGTTGATTCTTTAAGGATAGGTTTTAGAGCTTTAACTTCTTTGTTTTCCTTGACTGTGGGCAGCTTGCTAACCTTCTTGGTTTCATTCTTCTTGGTGTGAATGTAGATGTTAATGGAGTCTTTGGTTTCAGATGATTTAGTTGTCTCTTTCAAGGCAGCCTGAAATATTTTGGCAAATGTTAATGGAATTGGAAATGTATGAAGTTCAGAATTATTACATTAAATTATATATCAGTATTTAATAAATCAAAGTAATTAAATAAAATGTTTAGTAATTTTAATAATTGCAATTTTATGTTTATTACCAAGTGCTCTGTAGTAAAAAAACGCAATAATAAGGAATTGGGACTTTATATCTAGATTTATTCTTTTAATTTAAATATACTTAAGAAACTAACCCAAAATACTAGAAAATTATCTTCAATCCCATAAAAATATAGGAAATAACAATTATAAATAATTACCCTAGTCCGAGCAACTGCCCTAGCTGCAAGGCCCGCAGTACTCTCTTCACGTCGCAGCGGGGGTCGTGTGGACGGCTGGACAATACTCTTAGCTGCAAGTCCCGTGTCCACTTTGGACTGTACATGGCTGTAGTTGCTATAATTAAGAAAATATATCTAAGTACATATTGTAAAGCTGAAGAGTTTGGTTGAATGCACTAATCTCAGGAACTAATAGTGTGAACTAAAAAAAGCTGCATTGATTGAAATAAGAAATAGAGTATCTAATATCACGCGACGACCAATAAAAGCTGAGTTATCGCGAGTTAAACAGCGAGACACAACTAGTTTAATCATAATAAAAAAATTGATGGGGGTAGTACTCAACAGATGTATGAAAAATGTAGAAATACGTTACGTTTTAACAGCTCCCCGGCTAAGAGTTGCTTTTTTCTCAAACTCCGCAGCGGCCACAGCCACCTTCCCCACATTGATATCGCGTTGAACTTGAACGTTAGTACTCAAATCGCCTAAAGCACCACGCATAGTCAACCCCTGTTTCTTGGGGACATTTATATTCGTCTTGCCTTTTACTGCATACACATTCTCTTGGTCCTGAATCTGCATCTATAACAACGAAGTATTTGTGAAGAGATATCCTAAAATAAACATAGAATAATAACAGTTATTACAAAATACCTGTCTGTGTCGTCTGATTTGCACCTCCATTTTAATAGTTTTACTTTTAGCAGCAGTCACTTATTTAACTGCTGCCTCAGACGTAGCTTGCTAGATTGTTGAATTTCTGTAATCGGGATGCAAAGTTCTTGTATACAGATGTGCTTTTTCGCTGGATTTGATTGAGTATCCACGGAATCCACGGTCTTCACCCGCTCGATCAACCACCACACAACAAAGTATAACCGTTACAAAATTCAATTTCAAACAAACAATTAAAACGTCATTGGTCGTCGTTTGAAGTTTTATCAGCTGTGAATTTTGTGATTGGTGCTTCTAATGGCCGGAAATTGTCATATGACAAACTAATAATAATTTAAATATTTGCTGCTAAAGTTCAATGCATTTTCTTAATCAATTATTATTAAAAATAAAATAATCGGTTTTTCAAATACTATTTAGTTATATTTTTCTTGTGATACATGTTTTATGATGCTATGTCTACTAAACTTCCGTAATATTTTTTGTCTGTGATAAAGAAATGCCACCATGAAGGTATCATTCCGCACTAATAATGCCTTTTATTCACGCGATGGAACTCTAGTATATAATAAGAACGAATGAAAGAAGAAACAAATGCGTGTAATAAATCAGTACCTATTTAAATTCAAGTGTCAAGGGACACCCAGATGGAATGAAGTTACCTAACATAAGTATTAATTTTAATGGTCAAAGTAAGAAGAATATAAATTAATATGATTTAAAGAAAGTTTTTACTCGAACTAGCTACGAGGTTCAGATAGAACTCATTTTTCATAAAGTTCTTATGCGACACTGCGCCTCAGATTTGATGAGTTAGTCAACTTTGATTCTCTGTGTCGTGGCGTGTGGTGACGCTACTGCGCTGCGTAGGGCCTTATATATACCTCATACAATACAATTTCTTAGAAAGAATATTTCACTGCTACGTGTCACGTTGCACCGCTGCAGTGAAGTAGCTTAGTGCGATCGAACCTTTTTTTTTTAAGTAAAAAACGAATGACGTATTGTTTTCGGTTCGTGAATAGCTAGATAGACAGACCCAAACTGCATAACCATGAAGAGATGACGAGAATAAATGATTGTGAAGCGAATTTGTGCCCGTCATCTGTCAAAATCCAAAGTTTATCTGTCTGTGGTTGAACATTTCAAGACAATTTTCTTTCTCTGTTTCGTTTCGTCGTCTGTTTCTGTCCGAATAATCGACCAGAGCATGTGGATATTTTAAATACGGTTTTATAATTCAATTAGTTCTATAAATACATATTTTTACAGCATATAAGGATTCCTCTTGTTTCCAAGACGTATATCTTCAGATGTGAGTGAATTTTCAGATAATTTTCATTCATAGAATTTGATTTTTTAAATTAGAATTTTAAACCTCTATATTTTAATATTTTCTTTTAGTCATCTCAAGTATGGTGCAGAAGGGGCCTCGTCCTTTGGTGCTGTGTGGCCCATCGGGGTCGGGTAAGAGTACTCTACTCAAACGTCTCCTGAAAGATTTTCCTGACAGATTCGGGTTTAGTGTGTCGCACACTACTCGCGGGCCTCGGCAGGGCGAGAAAGATGGAATTCATTACCATTTTACGAACAAAGACGATATGACAGCCTCTGTGGAGAGAGGAGAGTTCATAGAAACTGCTACATTTAGTGGAAACATGTATGGAACCAGGTAAGTCCTAGTTTCTAGTCCATAAAGTTTGATTTAGTTAATGTTAGTGCATGACCATGTGCTCGTTGTTTTGAGTTCATTGGCACAGTTCCAAATTTAAATGTACTCATTCCCATCATCATTGTTTACTTGAGTCCGACCTGTTATTTTGGCGGTGACTTGTTTTGCTCTCTAAGGATATTATTTTTACTACCATGCACATATTTACACTTATTATCACTACCATAATATTTACTTGCGTCATTTGTTTGAAATATTTACATATTGTTTAGCTAAATATTTTGAAGATATTTTATTTTAAAGTGAATAAAAAAAGCTGTTTAAGTAATAAACATAACATTTTACAGTTTGTTGCACTATCTAGTACTGTTTGCCTGTTCCAGTGCCCATTCTCTTTTAATTAACAGTAGTCTATAAAACAATTTACAGAAACAATAAAATAAATCCTGCTTTATGTTTTACTGTTCTTTGAAATCACAAACTTTGAATAATGCTACCTCAATATTCAGACAAAAAGACAAATCATTTTGAATTTAGCTTAAAATATCAAACAATTTAGTATTTACTTCATATTCAATTGAACTCTTCCAGCAAAAGAGCGGTAGAAGATGTCCGTCGCACTGGCAAAATCTGTGTCCTTGACATTGAAATAGAGGGAGTGAAACAAGTGAAGCGCACTGACTTGAACCCTCTTCTCGTCTTTGTGATGCCACCATCTATTGAAGAGCTGGAGAGACGTCTTCGTGCACGTAACACGGAGCATGAAGAAGCTTTGAAGAAGAGACTTGAAACTGCCCGCCGTGAAATTGAATATGGTAAGTGTTGTCAATAATATTGAAGTTAAGTCAAGCATTTTTGCCATGTAGCCTAAAATATTCAAATACCTACACTAATTTACATATGGTAAGCATTCTCATATGAAGATAAGTAATTTTTGTACACTTTGATTTAATTCAAGCATTTTTGACTATGTAGATGCAGCCTAAAATAATTAAATATGTACACTTGTTTACATATAATCTCATATGAAGATAAGTCATTCTTTTAACAGCAGCTTAAAGTAAACTAGCAGTGCCCCGCGGTTTCACCCGCGTAGTTCCCGTTCCCGTGGGAATTTCGTGATAAAACAGCCTATGTTCGCCTATGTTCTTTCCCGGATCATAAGCTACCCGTGTTCCAAATTTCAAGTCAATCGGTTCAGTAGTTTAGCTGTGAAAAGGTAACAGACAGACAGAGTTACTTTCGCATTTATAATATTAGTTAGGATTAGGATAATAATAAATAAATAAATCTTTATTTTTCTTACACTAAAGAAACACCTTATCATTGGTTTACTCAATTAGCTCTGCTTCACTAGAATAGTCTCTTTAACCTACTATACTAACATCAATAAAGACTGGCAATTAATAATATTGGCTTCAATTATTTTGCCATTGTCTAAAATGTTTTGTTAATTGTATTTACAGATGTTGGTTAAATATTTGCAACAGGTATAGAAATGTTGTCATGACAATTGATAATTAAGGACATTTATTTTTGTTTTGCAAACATTTCCCATTGCATTTTCATTGCAATTAAGATAATAAATTATTGATTTTATAAAAAATCAATTATCTTAATTGCAATTAACTATAATAATGACAAAATGTGTTGAAATATTTGAAGCAAAGGATACCTCAACCTCACATACAAAAATCAACCATATGAATAAACTGTAACAATAATAAAGAATAATTGAAAATGGTTATTATTATATTCTATTATCATTTTATATTTCAGGTCAGCAACCTGGCAATTTCCACATTATAATTTTAAATGACAACTTGGATAAAGCATACTCAGAATTACGCGACTTCATTGGCCAAAATATGGAAGATAAAGAGCAAGGTATGTCCATTAGTTACTATTTAATAGTTCTAAAATGTAACACCCAAGTTCCAACTGCCAAGTTCCAGACTTTATGCCAAGTTCCATAATTCAAGTACAAGATTTTAAGTTCAATGAGCCAAGTTCCGATTTTAAGATCCAAGTCTTAAATTGATAGTTCTAAGTGCAAACTCATAAAATATTTTGTAGTTATCCTAAAGTCCAACATTTGTTCCAAAAAGTTCTTACTGTGTGAGTAAGAATATTATTCCTTGTAACCAGTAATATAATTTCAATTGGTTCAGTAATTTTCTCATGATAGAATTCCTTTTTAAAATTTATAATAACAAAGAGGCAACAAATTAGTAGTTATTTGATAAGGAATGTTGTTTGAAACTCTTATCTTTTAATTTGATTAGGCATTTAATAATTATGAATGCCAATTCGCAATTAGCTATAAATAAAGTGATATTGCAATTAAAATAATAATGTCCTTCAATCAAACACAAAACATTAGTATTAGTTAATCCAGTATAGAAAAGTTACAGACACATTTAAAAGCTTATTATGTTATATGTTTTATTATACTACAAAGTATTTAGAGTTCGCCCAAAGACAATATGCATTTATTTTCAAATAAACTTACTTTATATATTTTTTTTTCTAATGAAGTTATTACTGTATAAGTTATAATTTATGTTGAACATGGCAAAGCATGAAATGTTTTGTGAGTGTGATTTGCTTTGTGTTTTAATAGGTTTTCAAATCCGTATTAACACTAAAACCGAAACACTAACATTGTTAACAGATGGAGAGCAAACAGGTGATAAAAAGGAGTGAGACCTTTGCATGAGGCACGGTTTTTGAATATTAAAATATTAAAAATGGGATTAATTAGATTAACCCATTTATTGGTGTCATAATTATTGTGAAATCGATGTTAGATAATTATATCTGTTATGTTATTACTAATGTAATTGGCCCCAAGTAAATTAAGACAAAATGTATTTAATGCATTTTCGTAAAAGTGATCTACCTCTACCATAAAACCTAGAATTTAATTGTCACACAATCAAGACCAAAAGCAGTTTTATATAAAATCAATCTGTTACACAAAAATCACATAAAATTGTTTAAAATCCAGTTCTGGCCTGCTTAATATAAAATTTATTTTTAGAAATTTGTGTCTTTTTCCGTTGAATTAGAAATGTATAAGTATTCTATTATTATTTTTTCTTCAACAGGAAATTAATGTATTTAAAAACAAGTGTAAAGAAGGATTTTGGAAAGAGGATAATTTATTTTTTTATTTATTACATATAGCTCATAAATCGCACTATATTTTCTTGAACAGAAAATAATTTGTTTTTCTGCGCCTATAGTTTAATTGAAAAGAGCATAGAAAAAGGAAAGTTTTATCAAATCTCAATTCAACGTAAATTATTTTTATAGATAATAAGAGTTAGTATGTCAAATGTTATCATTGTTGTTGCTAACTCGTAACAAAGTACAGTGGACCCCCGGTAGTCCG
Source organism: Timandra comae (assembly GCA_958496195.1). Lineage (NCBI taxonomy): Eukaryota > Metazoa > Arthropoda > Insecta > Lepidoptera > Geometridae > Timandra > Timandra comae. The sequence goes on along the minus strand of OY292354.1, from coordinate 4,436,287 downwards.
ACAAACATTTTGCAGGGCAGTGTCGAACTATCGAATTCGTCGGATTATAGAGTACTGCCTAAGACCCCCTATAGTCCGGTTTTTTTTACAAAAGAGTACCTTGTAATCCGACAAATTACAGATCCAATGATAAGATTCTTTATACATACATATTATATGTACATATATGTACTCTGAAATACTAATTATACTTCATTATGTATGTCAAATTTAGTAAATTAAACAACAATAGAGAGCTTACGTTTTATTATAAAATTAACGTCATTAATGCTATAGAACTTACAAAAAATATGTAAAAATATACCTATGCGTCGAGCACAATAGTGATGGTGCGTACAAGTTGTAACTTGTTCAATCATGCTTAGCGAATACGTATTGAATAATAAATAATAGACCATGTCGGATTACAGGGGGCGCCGGATTAGACAGGGGCCGGACTACCGGGGGTCCACTGTATATTAAATGTTATGTAACAAAATTAACTTATATCATCTTTGTTTATGTATTATGTAGTTATGTTGTTTGGAGCTCTCAGATGGTTCAGTCGAAAGAATTTCCTAATTCCTCAATTAAATCATTCGGCAGCTTTCTTTTATTTGAAAAGTGAACTGTCGTATAGTCCCTTGATCAAGCCGCACAACGAAGCAGCAAATGTTTCCAGGCAACAAAAGTGGCGAGAAACAAATATTGTCCCTGTACATTTACTTACATAGGAAGTTCTTTTATTGTGCCGTTTTACTTATTCTTAATTACATGTATAAATAAACCAAAACTATATCCCCTCAAGGAAGAATGCCATAGATTATAAGAGCACATCTATTAAAGTGTAATCTTACATTCCGTTTTTAAAAATATTCAAGTATTTATGCTATGGGCCTGCCCAATGTAAGTGCCAAATTGTAATTGGTGTTAGAAAATTTAATAAATGTTATTCCTAAAACTTACTAAATTGGATGTTGTAAATGTACCTAAGCTTGCTTCAAATATTATAACTGCATGTTTGCCAAGACCTATAAAGGGTGGAGACAACTATATGAAAATTGGTTATACCAAGTCATAGAGAATTCCTTTGAACGACAAGTTTTTAATAAATCTGTTGTTCAGTAGTTGTCTCCATACAATTAAAAGGTATATAATGGCCTTATATTCATGTATGTAAAACACATGTGTTAGAAATAAAATTTGCATTAACTCATTGTGATTTGCACCTAATGCTATTTGATGTGTATAGTGTTGTTCTAAAAGTACTCGTAGTTGTGTTATGGCTTTGATACTTAAGAGCACTAATATTAAATGTAACCGTTTAACAGCATTTAATTGTTGAATTAAAACAAAATGTATAGTATATTTTTATGTACGTAGGATATTGTTGCAACTATAAGTAATATTTTATTTCTAGTTCTTCGGGGGCTGTGAAGAAACTTACAAGGAATATTGAAATTTAAATATTTATTTGTTGGAAATTTCATTGATAAACTAACAAGCTACAAAGCTTATTTTTTTGTAACAATATTAATATTTCTAAATCATTCCATATTAAGCGTCAATGTAATTTATGATTCGCATAATATTTAATTAATGAAATGCAAAAAAATAGTTGTGTTCTAAGCGTAATTTTATTTATATTTTGTATATTTAGTGTGCTGGATTAATAATTAAATTTATGTGTAAAAGATTGTTCTTTTATTTTATTACCTATATTAGTATACTATAGCTTTAATCCACCGTAGCAGCCAATCGGCAGCAATCTTCCCTTATAGGCTACCACCTGACTAAATTCAGACATTCTAAAAGTCAGTCAAGTGAAATTTCATTTAGGAAGTTAAGATCCTAAATAGCATTCTAAATTTTATCAGAAGAAGTGTGGCTTCTGACTGACTAATATCCTAATTAGAAAGCGATTTAGAACGTCTGAATTTTGTCAGATGACCTTTACTCCTTACAAAATCCTTTATTTTCTGCTTATAGTGTTAACACTCGTTAAATATGTTGGCGGTATAAAGGAAGGGTGACCCAAGCTGAGGGTAACCGCACTGCACCAGTAAATAAGTACTTGTAGAGTTATTTCTATTTTTGAGCTAGATTGTTACGATAGGTAAATAAAAAGGTCCCCTCGCTTCCACTAAAGCTAAACGAATTTTTTTTCACTGGTAACGAGCGAATACGACTGTTGATCGGTCATTCTGACGCACACGCTGATACTACTTCAGTAATCAAGTTCCTAATGACTGGTGGTTTCAGTCCTTGAGTGAGCTACCTATTTCCTCAAACTACTGGGACGTATTATGCTATCGAATCCAAGGCTCCTCAATTCATATGGGCTTGGTATTGAAATGTTATTAGATTTTATAAATCTATGTGCTGATATGGAACACTAAGAGAAAATAAAAAAAAAATACAAATGTAAAAACAAGAGCTTTTATTGAGTCTAGACATACTTATTGTAGTATTCATCCATTCATTAACCATGATGTCACAAAATGAGTAAATTAATCATTACATAGTTACCATAACATGTCAAAATAGTTTTATTAAATGAGAAAATTAGCCAAATCAAATTTTAAACTAATTAAATTGTCTCAAAGTACAATACTGCTGTCTTTGTCCCATCTATCGCGATGGGATTGTGGTGGAGTGTTCTCACAGTCACCAGTTGTCACCTTTGATAGATTTCTCAAAGACACGCTGCTACCAGTCGGCAATAATTTGACTGGCTTTGTTAAAGATTTCAATCTAGGAATATGAGATACTCTTTTGGGTATCTTGGAAAGTTTCTGGTCCTTAGGGTCATACACAGTGTTAGCTGATTTCGATCTGGTATGATTAGCATCTTTATTCTTCACACAAGACAGGGGTGTCCGTGATCCACTGTTGCTTGATGATTTTGACTTTTTCGGTGTGTCATTTATGTCCGGTGTGTTATCTTCATATATTAATAGTCCCTCTGAGTTTTTGAGCTGCGAGTTGACAGTCTGGCGTAGATCGGCATTTGTGTTTTGTAGTACTTTTATTAGTGAATCATCAGACATCTCTTCAACATTTTCTTCTGAATCTTCTTCACATTTAGCTACTACTATCGGGGTCCTCTCTATACCAACTGATGGGGACCGAGGGTCACTATCCAAAATTTTAAATAGTGGAATGTTTTTAATTTCTCCAATAATATTAGATTCTTGATTTGTATCTTGGTTGTCTTCACATTCCACATAATCAAAGTTAGTCTCCAGTAACTCTGTTGGTTTATCTGTACTCTTTGATATATTTGTTTCTATTGCTTCATTAGAAGCTGTTGAAGACCCTAATGGTTCCTCGGTCTCTTTCATTGTGTCATTAAGTGACAGATCAAAAAACCCATTACATAAATTCTTGGGGACAACTAGTTCTGGGCTTGTTTCAACAGCTTCATTGCAGCTATCACAATTCTCATCATCTTTTAACTGAGGACTTGCACAGTTGTCTTCAACATCTTTAGTTAATTCATCATTTTTATTTGAGATGACAATAGGTGTGCGGACAAAATCTTGTGATGGAGACCGAGGGTCATATGATTGTAAATGATTTTTGATAACAGCTGACAGTATGGGATTGTTGTGAATTAATTTCTCTTCACTATTACCATTCTCAAACGTTTTTCTGAGATCAACATTTTTAGTTATGTTGTGTTTTGAGCCTGGCTTGTTCTGCAAGATAAAAATTAAATTAAATTGACAACTTATAATACCATAAGTAGGACACCAAGTACATAAATAGTAGCGCGATAAAAAGAAAAATAAAAGAATCAATATGCCTATGGATTAAATAAATTAGGTAAGCCCACTATTACTTTAAAATAATAATATATGTATTATGCACCATCCTACTTATTAACTTGGGTTATGGACTTAGATGAAATATCAGATCAGATGCGCGCGGAATTTTACTTTGTCATGTTTATAACTATTATATAAAGTAGATTTCAACTTACATGTAACGGAGTTCTCGCAATTTCAGGAGTTGGTGATCTAGGATCAGCACTTGATCCATCATTATCATTCTTTGCGGATACTACCGACGTGTCATTGTTGGGTTTGCTGCCGTTACTACCCATTGTAAAATTGTTGATAATAAAGCCGTTTACGTTATAATAGCTACAGAAAAATGTACATTTTCATTATAAAATAATGTCGAACTATTTCGTATTGCAAACTCAATTCTCAAAATCAAAACATCTAACGGCCGAAAATGTCAAAACCGTTCCATTCTATTTTCAAATATTTAGTCCATAGACAATATTTCGTGCAGAAATTATTTTCGTTCTAAAATTGTACTATATTTTGTTAACATTTACAACTTTATCAAAAAACAAAAAGGGCATTTAAATAACTCAAGAAGCATAAATTAAACTGCAATAAACAATAATACTGAAGTCAAAATACACATATTTATTTTTTTGACTAAGCGATAAACCAATTCTGTTAAAATTCAATTTCTTTTTTAAATAAAAGTTCATTTCTCTGGCTTAACTTGAAAAATAAATTGTCGATCCCATTAAGTAGTAATAATAATAATTCCTTTTACCATACAGAAGACCTATAAAAATATTATAATATGTGTGATAAAAACTAAGACCTATATAAGTGTATAATAACCATAAAAAGCCGCAGACAATAATCTCATAGACAATTTCACACACACCAACAGCGCTACTAAATCTAGCCAATCACCATCGTGTATTCGGCCAAGTCATTAAAAGCGCGGGACGAGAACTTTACGCGCGGAATGCGGGAACATCAAAACATTACTTTTGGGTCTCCATAAATTGAATGTTTATTTTAATATTTTTCAATTTACTTAATCTATGTAGGTATATAAAAATGAAACCCATTTCCCGTTGTCATGCCATAACTTGAAAACGGCTAGACCGATTTGGCTAATTCTTTTTTTGCTGTGTTTGTTATTGTCAGGAGAAGGTTCTTATGTAAAAAAGAATCTGGAAAAGCAAATGGGAAACTTGGACACGTGCGAAGCCGGGGTGGGCCACTAGTGATAAATAAATGTAAAGAAATCATTAAATTTCAAATAAATGTAAAGTAAAATGAGGAAGGAAATAAAATGTGATGGCGAAAATAAAGGTAAGTAACACAGCAGATATAATTTTTCACCTTTATTAAAATATAAAAACAAAGTGTTCAACAACAACTATCTACATACAGGTATATTTACATAATCTTCCAATAAAATAATAATAAAGTAAGCAGATACATACGCAATATTTATTATTATTACTGGGTACGAGTATTTTACTTGATTTTTGCCACCACCGTAAATCCCCATCCATACCCCCAGACGGTAAGCATGGGCAAAATATTAAAACTTAAAAAAGAAATTAATCTTTCAATTTTACAACATGAGCATCAAGATAAGATGAGTTTAGTATTAACAACTAGCGGCGTCTCGCGGTTTCTCCCGTGTGGTTCCCGTTCCCGTGGGAATACGGGAATAAAATATAATCTATGTTACTCAGGGTGAATGTAGCATTATAATGGTGAAATATTTTTTGAAATCGGTTCAGTAATTTTGGAAATCTTTTCTCTTATTATAAATGTAGATCAAGTATTCTTCGGTACACAAGTAAGATTATGGGTCCATGATCCGTTTCTGCATATTGCCAAAGACCGTAGACTAGGGCGCCATCCTTGTTGGCACCGCACACGACATTTGGATCCTTCCCACAAACTTGTACTATTTTCTGCTACTTTGCATGTCAGTTTTCCATGTTGAGGTGGCGGCGGGTATTGACATGTCTTTGGAGCTGTGGATTGTAAAAATCTTTACTAAAAAGTTTAGTTAGTGTAGTGGAAAAGTAAACTCCTTACAAGTATTAATTGTGTTTTTATAAGCAGTTGCGAAAAACTCCCTAAAACTTATATGGTTAAATCTTATATTGAATTGAAGGCGGTACCTAAGTGCGTACGCACTTATAGCTATCAATTTCATATTTACATTATTTATTATTTTATTACTTTAAGTATTGACACTAAACAGGAATTAATAACAACAAATCCAGTTAATTTATATGCTAAATAGAAGTGTTTGACATTCCTATATTATAATTAATTATTCTCGTTACTTAGTATTATGACAAAATAATCATAAATATCACAACAAAGTGCAATTAATTATTTAAAATTATTACGAATATATAAATACCTTAGATATTCATATTCAACTAGCATGCAGGTGCGAATATTAAACATTAGTAAATGTTTAGTGTTCTTGGCTAATACCCAAATAGATTTATTTCATGTTAGTATTTCAGGTTCATGAACAAAATAATAACATATTGTCTTTACTGTTAAATGTATTCTCGTAACCACCTAGTTATATTGGTGGCTATTCTCAATTGTCAAAAAGTAACTTGTGGACATCATTGAGAGATTCTATCTCCTTTACATAAAATAGAGATATTTTCGTAAGTAGTAGGTACTAAGTAGTAGTTATACTTAGGTAATGAGACACAGTGCATGCAAAAAAATACAAAAAAGTGCATGAAAATTGGAACGATGTATTAATTACAAAAACAAAATTGAAAAATAATTACTTCTGCAAAGAGGTAAAATTCCATTCCATTTGTTATCAATACAGTCTAACTTTCTTGATCCATACAAAACAGTTCTTGGATCGCGACATGAGAAAACGCATGTTCTATTTTTAGAATCGCACTCAGCTAATAAATGTCTGTGAACATGACATTTTTTTGCTTGAACATGTAAATTCATCGCACAATATTCTATAATCTGAAAGAAAAATAATTTGTTAACAAATAACTGGGTTTTCCATTGTTGATATGGGATAGGTAAATGAATATCGAACTACCTAGAACTTTAATGTGTACCTAAAAAAAAGAAAGTACTTGACTTGTATCTAGATTGATTCATAAGAAAAATCTTGGAGTAGAGTCATCGAGGCCTTCAAGTTACGTCTTCTGCAATTATTATATGTAACATGTTTTTAAATGGTTTGATTAAAATATTTACCATACCTTATTGTTATACGATATGTGACCAACAGTCCTGTAGACTCCTTCCCCAATATAAGTTCCATAATTTGGTCCATACATGATAACAAAATGTACTCCTAAAGGTGCTGGTTTGTTGGCACATGTGAATAATTTTTGTGGTTTTAATTTCACTCTACTAGAACCACTTCGGACAACTATTCTTACATCAGACGGACATTTTATGCAGATATCGTAGCCTGCAAGAAAAATGAAATCATAACTTATCAAAAAAGTGTCAGTCAAATCCCTATTACTAATATAAACTACGTTGGTGTTCAGCAATATTTTCTTTGGGTAGTAAACAAAGGACGTACCTAAATTACTCAACCTCATCTTAGATCTTCCTTCTGTGTTCATGTAGTTCCGATAGTAATTATACCTGCCACGAATAACATCCCTTCCTGGGTATATTTCAGACACCTCGTTTCTGATATTCAAGTTGTTTACGTAAGGCTCAGATTGATAGAAGAGCCGTGGATCCTCTTTGGGCTCATAAACTTTCTCATCATCATATAATGCGGGGCCCGATATGATTTGTAACGAGGGATATATTTTTTTAATATTATTGTTCAAATCCGCATTTATCGAAGTAACGTAAGATCGTTCGCTTGGCCTAAATACTTTTCTGGAACGAATGAAATAAAATAATTTATAAGTGGGCAGGTGAACAGGAAGATTTGCGTTGAAGGTAAATCTTTATAGCTCTGGCCAATGCGGAAGATTGTAGCAATAAACCATCCATTATAATCATTTATCAGTTTTCAAATCCAAATATTTGAACATGTGCAAGTTTGTTATGTAAACAAAAACGTGAGACAGATTGAAAGTGGAAACCGTTTGGTATGTACAGGAATAAAGGAATGACGTAAAACTTCTATTTTAGAATTCATAACAGTTAGATTAAGATAGAGAAATATTTGAAAGCTGTGTTAGATGAAATGTTGGCAAAACATAGTAATTCACTGTAGATGGAATCTGAATGGTTTTAACAATAATAACATTATTTATACAACTGCAATATTTATGCAATTTGAAATTATTGCATTGGTATAAGTAAGTAAACGGAACCATGCAATGCGTGAGATAAAAGTAGTACTTATTTATTTTAATAGTATTAAAATAATCTAATTATGAACTTACTAATAATTACTCAATTAATGTCTCAGTAATTAAAATGAAATAAAAAAGACAGCTGCTGGAACTAATTTTCGTGAGTAACATATGAAAGCGGGACACATAAAACAAATATTTATTTAATAATAAGTAGGTAATTTTCTTCACAGACAGCCTAAATTCTTTAGAGAAATGCATCCAGGGCACATCAACCTGATTCCCCACTAAGGTAGGCATTCATGTAGGTAATAAAGTTTTACATTTTAAACAGAATATAAAAAGAAACCTAGTTTTTATGTTTGATCTACTAAAGTGTGGACCTCAGTCTAGATTTTAAAATGTAAGTAAATAAATACCAGCTTAATATTTGAGGGATAAATACTACGTCAAATAAATTAATTACTTACTTATACATTATAGATATAAGAAAGTAAATTGTCTGTTATGGGCGGTCGTGTTGCTTACCATCAGGTGACCGGCCCGGTGATAGACTTGTTACTTGTTCACATTGAAAAAAAAAACCTATTGAAGTAGTTTTGTCATCTCAAATGTGGTAGCTTCAATGCAATTTTAAGAGCAATTTTACACCGAAATGAACTGATTTCAAGGTTGCAATTCATATCTATACTTATTTAAATATGTTTGTATATTGAGACAAAACATTATTTTAAGATATGAGAATGTTGTCGTGATGTAAGCCGTTTTGATGATGATGTATTTAACATTTGTGCCAAAGATGTTGCGCTAATGTATTTACATCGTTAGAAAAATACTCACTTGTTGAAGTTTTTATCCGGTTTTGCTACTGGGGTTCCTGAAAGAATTTTTCTTTTTGATTATCACGTTTCGTTTTTACTAACATCAGTTATAGGTATATACTTCGGTACATACAATATACTCGTAGGTAGGTTAGCTAATTAGCTATACAAAGTAGCAACGACATAGCTATAAATAAATGGCAATATTAGTGCTATCACACTCAACAAAAATAAGGTTTTCTATAATACAGCTCTTTATATCTTAGTAACAAAGTACTTAGTAACATAAATAACAGCGTTTTTACCCGCGCTTGAACGTATTCTGCGAGAAGTATACTTTCCCAAGCTCTAATCTATCTCTGCACAAAAGGGATTGTCGTCTCCATATTTATTACTCATTCTGACTATGTTGCTGATTCATAAACTCTTAGCCCAAGTTATAAGAGAGTTCACATTTTTTTAAATTTCATACAGGTATATAGAGTCGAAAGTTTGTATGAAAATCAGCAAGTATTTAACTATTGAGAAGTTGCTAAACGTCTGTATCGATCAAGTAAAAATGCGGGCTGATACTTAATTGTGATCTAGTCATTCATTGTTTCTTTAATATATGTTCAAATCATTATAAATGAATGTAAATGTTTATAAGTACTTACAATAACAATAAAACAAACACAATAAGTAATTTTAAGATTATCATTTACTTTAAATAACGTATTAGTGTTTAGTTTTTAAGTAAACATTTGGATTTGGTTTCAATTATAATCTTATTTTTTTCAAAAATTATAAACAATCACGTAATATACTAGTTTAAGAAGTAAGGGTTTTTTTGTAAGTAAGTACTCTTATTTGGTCAGTTTTCCTCTTTATCGCAGATTTCCGTTTTGGGCGTAGTATCTATGAAATTTGTTTTTTATATGCCTCATGTACCTACCTATTTAGAAAACTTTAATGAAGTGTGCAGCTAAATCTTCCCCGTATGCGTGTAAAATGTAAAGATATTTTGCGAATATTTTTAAAAAAGGGAGGTTCTATGTTTGATTGTAGTTTATTTTTTACTAGAAAATTTGGAATTTGGGTGATTCTGATCATGATCACTGATGATATAAAACCCTGTCATATCAGTCTACACTTTAATATGTAGTAGGTAAATACGAATAATTATTACGGCAAATCACGTGATACCCTTTTTTCAAATTCTTTAGTAACTGTTAAAAAACTAGTAATTTTTCCATTAGTACGTTTAAAACTTTATTAGCGCTACTTTAACAAGTTCGCAATAATGTGTGCAATGCAAGTCTATAACGTTGTTTTAAATAAAAAAAAAACATCTTTAATTGGATACGATTTTTGAATGTACTTACTTCTTCACTCGCGGTAATGGCCACGTATAAATTAAAATATAACTAATTTAATATTATCTTTTATAATTTTCATTTAAAAATTGAAAATTACGAAAGAAAATTATAACTACGACAAAAATCCGATAAAGTAGTTTTTGCAATGTGTTGTGTTCGTGTAACTGTAAATCAAAGAAGTACTTAATCAAGAAATAAATTAAACCCTAACCTAATTTTCCCGGTCCAAAACCCATCTGCTTCTAGTCTCCCTACACCATCGAGCTGGCTGTTATAGAAGACTAAATTATAGATAGATTTAGGTATCGTATCAAAAATTTAACTAATAAAATTTTCAAATTAATTCAAATAATTACTATCTAATTTTAAAGAATCTATTTTAGAATTACATTTTTATAGCCTACTAGGTATTGTTGAGAATACTTTCATTCAAGATTTTCATAAAAGTGTGTTACGGTTCAGCATGGGCTTGAGTTAAATCCCAGCTGACGTGAAAATTTTGAATGCATTTTTTAAAATTATGTGAGTATCTACCTACTTACTTAATAAAATAAAATTTTATGTACACAAAATTAAAATAATAATAAAACATACTTACCAATTAAACTCACAATTAAAATCCCTAATACCACAGACATTTTAGAGAAAAAAAACTACGTAAAACACTTTCCACAATTGCGCGCCAAAACAAGAAAACTCAGGAAAACAACTCTCTCGGCGGGAGTTTCGACACTTATGAGCGCACGAAGTGCAGACAGAACAATAATGTTGTGTGTTTACTATAACACTCTATTAATAACATCTATTTATGATATTTATTAGTAAAGTTTATTGTAGGAAACAAACTCTTGGAAGTCTGATCCTAAAATCAAAGTAGCTTAAGTTTTGTAATTGATAGGTTACTTATATTACAATATAATCAACCCTGTAATATTATGAAACATTTCATTTAAAAAATACAAGTTGAATAGACAATCTCCTCGGTTTTTTTAAAGTTAACATCAAAGGAGCGTGCTACATGGTGCATACAAACAACTATATGCATTAATGCATACATAATATTTTTGGGAAGATTTGAGGAACTTTCATTGTATGGTGGGTCTCCACCCCGGTTGTAAAAAATCTTTTACTAATATACTTACTTATTGTATTATGTTGTCCAAATGTTGAAGGATATATTTCATCCTATTTTCCTATGGAATAATAAATGCTAAAATATAGTATAAGTACTTATACTTAGATAAAACTGGAGGATTAAACTACTTACTATTAATAAATAAAATACATGTTTCTAATATTTCATATTGTATTTGAGCTATGTGACACGATGACAAACCACAAACATACAAAACAGAACATTAGAACGAGGACGTCTTGATCATACCAGTTTATTGCAGGTGTGGTAACAGCATGGATGGAAAGGTGGGTTAGGGCACGTGAAGGCCTGGCACGGTGGAACGACTGGGCAACATTCGCCTGGATACCAGATGGTGCGCGCATAGCGACCACTCGGTCTTGTGCAAGCGCCATGGTTAAAGCAATGCGCTTTGCAAGGGTAGTCATAACAGCAGGGCCTGGAAAGCATAATAAGTATATTGTATTACGTATGTTATGACTCAATATCTCCTTCTACTTGTACCTAATTACTATAGGTACGCTTAAATTTAATGGTGTGGGAATCGGAACAGCTTGATTTAAATTGGCAGTCATTAGGGGTGATTTTATTGTCACGTGTCTCGGCAGCGAAGTCGGAGCGCGCGCGTTTGGAGATGTCTGGTGGTAGGTAGTAGTTGCGTTTTTGTGTCGCGCGCTTGAACAGCGCCGCACGGTGCTCTGAAAATCGACTTGAATAGACATAGGGATTCCGTTTTTTATGAAAGCCTATCAAGGCCGATTTTCAGCCCACCGTTGTTACCGTGCGCTGCCCAGCGGCGCGTTTAGCAGCGTGATAATAAAACCGGCCTATGTCATTACTAACTATTTGCTCAAAATTATAATTACTTTGGGAGTGGAGCATTGGAAGGTTCTCCGCAATAGCAGGCTGACTCCTTTTGGAAGGGCTGAGGTCTGGGCTGACCGCAGCGAGGTCTCTTGTAATATATACTATACTCTCCCTTGACGTAGCCGTATCTAGGGCACGGTCTTATACTCTCAAATCCTCGTGGGAATACAGACATGCTTGTGGTTGGTCACCGGTGATATTTGGTTTCTGGAAAGTACATTTAAGTCCATTAGTTTCCTACTGGTGAAGTGCTACTAATAATGTAAGGTAAATGGAAAATTCAAGAAATAAGTTTAAACAGTTAGAAATATTAATTTTTTTGCTGTAGCATCGTTATTCATAAAACTTACATGTTTTTAATATGCTTTACGAGAATTTTATATTTTTTAAATAATATTTTTAGATTTTAGATGTTTTTACAATTTATTTTTTATAAAAAATGGCATGGTCGCCAAATGTCAGAATTTGATTATACCCATTTTCAAAGCTTTCGCACACTATTTTACCAAGAAGTTTATAACTTATCACTAAAAAGTTATCATAAGGTGTCTAGTGGATTATTATGGCCATGGCCCCCCGGGTGTTCATAAATAAATTAGAATTATGCACCTGTCTGTGAGACTGGTGGTCCCGGGTTCGATGAATGATCCAAGATTTTCCGAATAAATATGACTCAGGATTGAGATTATCAACAGGTACCATAATGATTAAGCCTCGCTATGTATATTTAGTGAGAGAAGCCTGTGCAGCATAGCCTATGCCTTGCAGTAGTAGTATATGATAAAATATGTGTAACATATTATGTTTAGCCTCTATCTTATCTCCTCCTCCTCTTATCTGCATTGCATCTTGCATTGCTGTTCATTGACTACAGACTTCGTTCACAAGTCTTTGGAATTCATTTTTCAATTTGCACGGATTCAATATTCGAGCTTAGCAAAAACTATAGTATTATATAAATAAAAGCATATAGTATTTATGTTAAAATTTTATTTCAAAACTGAGCAGCTCTGTCACAAACTACCAAACAGGCATACAAGGACCACAACGACCTCCACAAACAGGCACTCCAGGGTAACTGCAGCGCTTCGGCGAACATATCCCAGGCTCGGTACAGCAGTAACACGGACAAGGTTTACACCTGTTCGGTCTGCAGTAAGGTATAGCCACTGTCTCGCACAACGGTACTGGCTTCGGCACTGGTGTTCCTGGCTGAAATTACAAAATGCAAGTGAAATTTTACGACTTGAATCCATGTCAATTTAGTCATTGCAAGAAAATATAGTTTGATTCATAATTCTCATTACCTTGTCACATGGTGGGCATTCTGGAAGACAGGGTAGCACCGGTTCTGGAGGACAAGGTTCAGGGCAAGGACGTACAGGGGCAGGACACGCTGAACACCCACCGCCAGGGCATACTGAACACGGTCTGATGTCGTTATACGAGCCGACGCATGGCTTCGTAGTATACGGGTAGCAAGCGCCGCAGGGGAGTCCTGTGCATACGCACGGGTCGTAACTGTAAAAAGGAGCACTCATTGTTTATTTTTACAATTTTAAATTTTATTACAAAAATCCAAGTTCTTCTAAATTAAATGAAGTTATAATGACATTAATGACAGTGACTATAAAAAAATATACAGTTTTTTTCTTTTTCGCGAAGGTTGCTTCTATTTCTTTATCGAACTCTGTGAATGTTGAAGCTTGTAGACACAAAAAAGAAGTAGAGCATTGTCAAAAATGCTGTCAAATATAAAACATAAAATTTATAGAAAATTTTAAAGTTTAATGAAAATTTTTAAAAAATCACAAAATTTATAATGTGTTCAATGTGCTTTTGTCCTACCTGCACTCCTATTCTTCCATGTGGGTCTGGACCTTGCAGGTTTGACTGTCCTCCTCCGCCACCGTGCTGTCAGCCGTGTTGTCCACCACCCTGCCCGTGTACACCTTGCCCACAATGCATTTGCCAGCCAGTATACAGGCAGTGTCCAGCCCCGGTGATACCAGATTTGGTTCCTCCAATAATCCCCATGTTGCCACCCTGCAGACCCCGACGTGCCCCACCAGAGGATCCCCCTCCATATCCACCACCTTGCAGTGTTTGCTGCCCCCCTATTCTACCTTGCTGTCCCCCACCAGAGCCGGGTGACCCTCCTCCGGTAAGTTAACAATATAAATTAAAGTTATATACACTGAATAATATAAAATTTAATTATAATTAACTTACATTTAATTTGTTTGTAGGTACAACCCTGCCCAGAGCCAACGCCTTGCTACCAACCTGTGCTGCCATGTTGTAACCCTCAATGTCCCCCACCTATTATACCGAAGCAACGGCCGATATGTCCCAGAGCTCCTCCCGCACCTTTCCCTTGCTTAGCGGTGAACAGAAGCTGTTGTATAGACTGCGACTTGGATCCTGTGACTCGAAGAAGGCCTTTGATAGTGCACGACAGTGTATTTCAGAACAGGCCATCTGGACGTCCCGAGGAATGCTTTACGAGACGCAATCCTAACGTGCGATACTCTGTTCGAAATTACGTTAAACAGGTTAATGTCTACACATAAAATATTTTACAGAGTTCCGGTTTATTCTTGCTAACACATTATAACTAACTGATTAAAATATTATTGTTTCAGGGACCTCAGGCGGGATGCTTCTACCCAGTCGAAGTACCACTTATATAGTTTAAGTAACGTTTTGATGGTTGTTTTGGTAAAATGGTTGTATATTAAGAGTATAATATTATTATTTTATGCAAGTGTACTAAAGTCAGTTTGTAACAATTTATTGAAAGTTTGATATTTATGTGCTGTTTTATTTTTTACATCCCTAGTGTGTCGAAACCTTTTAGATAGGTGCCTATTCAGCTGTAGTTGGTGGCCTTGGCCACACTTGAGGTGACATGCCATTACCTTGTCCAGAATGTACAGTTAGTGAAGGATGATAGATATCCATATCCGCATACTGGTGTGAATGTGGCGTAGGTTGCACCATATAAGCTCTATTTCTGACATCTTAAACATGCCAACTTAGACCTACATCGGCATCCTCACCTTCCCCAGGGCACCATTAAGGTCACTTTACAGGTATCGAGGGGATTTCTTTCCCTTCTGCACTGCATTCGGCATCTGATAAGAATTCTTTCTAACTACTTTCCTACCTACCTACTTGCTATTTTAAAACACAACACAATGGCTTAAATTAATTTATTCAACCTAATCACTTTTGTTGCCTTCATTGTACACTATGTATGAGTCCATGGTCAAAGACATCACATGATTTGAGTGTAACAACTGTAGATATTGATGCACGGGTTCACTGGGTAACACCTTTGGGTCGGGGGCACGTTGTTCTGGCACACCATTGGCTTGGACGGTCCACATTGTGTGTTCACTGGACAACAAACAGGCGGGCACGGAGAACACGCAGGTAGGCACGGTGGGCACGGAGCGAAGCACGCTGTATTTGAAGGTGGGCAACAGGCCATTTTTACTTGTGAATTTAAAAATGATAGTAACACTAAAAGTTTGAAGGATAAAATGACGATCAAGTCGACCCTGCAGGTCTATTTATAACAATTTCAGAGCCTACGTGATTGGTTTTAAATTAATTTAGTGAAATCATGTAGGCATACAACGATTTTAAGGCTAACCTTTGTATTGTAGCTATGGTGATACATGATTATAATCGGCACAGCCTAGGAAATATATCTCCTCTGAGGAATACGAGGTTCTTCTTCTTCTTTGCGTATCGACTAAAATTTTTGAGGACTAAAACTCGGCCACCGATATAGCGCTATCAATGGCCTTGTAAAGGTCCTCGCGTGTGCAGGTATAGGGACACGCATGGCAAGTCAAAAGATGGGCCCGGTGGTGGTGATATTTGTGACACGGGTTGGAGCCTTGACGAAGGCTTTTTTGGTGGCCCTGAAAAGGACCGTTGAGAATTGGCCGTTGAGTCGTGGTGGAAGGAATACGAGGATAAAGAGTAGTACTTTAATAAAGAAATATTATTAAGAAACATGATTGGAAATAACAGCTGTGAACGTATCTTCGCAACTTATATCTGGCGCCACTGTGGCAACTCCTTTAGGTATCTTTTTATTAGATTCATAAAACATTCAAGGTGGACACTACAATTTGTTGATATCACATTGTACCTCTGGCGGACTCCTCTGAGGCTGTCGTTCCGTCATTGGTTTCGGGTTTTCTAATGGATCCCATGATAATGACCTCAAAACCCTCACAATATTCCTTGGTACCCTTGCTACTGATTCTCTCAAGTAGGGATCATCTGTCCAAGAATCTAAATGCGCGACATAATATAGTATGAATATATTATCGAGATGGTAAAAATAGCTAATGCTAATCTGGCTTGCACTTCTTATGTACTGTAAGCAATCACGTCAGTGCATGATGGATGGCTTTCATTATTCACGATAAATTTAAAAAGAAACACTTTTATAAATAATTCTATCTTTATTACATTTTGAACAATACAAATTGCATTACATCACTTTAAGTTACGTCACCGACAATACTGAAATAATTTATTAGTTTCGAAAATATTCAACAGGCTACGCATGATGCGCCATGGTGGCCGATGGCTATCGTGGCTTTGTCGAAGGCAGCTATTGGCCGAGGAGGCTGGCCCACGGCGAGCACTGCATCTGTTTAGGAAAATAAACTATTATTATAAAGAAGCACATGAATTTATTAAAAACTGCAATTAGTCATATTATAAAGGTTTTTGGCAGTAAACTACAGCATGGTTTCTGAACCATGATCTTCAAAGGTGGATGGTGAGTCCATGATCTTCAAAGGATCTGAAGCAGAAGTGGAGTTCAGTTGCGGAAAAATGTAGCAGCAACCTTACTTAATGATAATGTAGCAGCGAATGTTTTGCCAGTGTGTTAATAAATACCTAGTCCCTGTCTACCAAAAATCCAAAATAATCATATCTGTAGTCTTTGCAAGATATCTAAAAACTAATGTGAATATAAGTGATTGTGTAAACCGTAGTTTATCACTGGATATGTGCTACTTGACTGTATACTGTGACGAGAGAGCCGCCGCCTCCGCAGCAGGGGGTGCAGCACGGAGGGCGAGGGCAGCAGGGGGCTGGACAACCGCATCCGCCTCTGGACAAATAATATAATAAAGAAGACACGAGAATTTTGGTCAGCTAAGATTTTTTTACTAGATAGCAGTGTCCTGCAGTTTCACTCGCGTTGATAATATGGTAGTCCTGGATAAATGGGGTATCCAACAAATGGAAGCCCATAAAATCTTTCTATTTGAATCAGCCATTCCTGAGAATAAAGTGTTCAGCCCAACAAACCCTCCAGCTATTTACTCTTAACGACCACATACTACTACATATTAGTATAAGTGCTCTTACTGTATAGCAGACATTATGGTTTGTATTTGACCAATAAGACTCATTCTATCACACATTTTGGAAGATCTGAAATGAATTTAATTATAAATTAATTTAAAAACACTAATTGTTTCTCTTAAAAACTACACCACACGAAAATTTATAAGTTGACCAGCTAAATAAAATTTGACAAATGATCTGATTGATTTAATTGAGTTTGTCTTTTGTTTCTTTGTCAAAATTTTCAAACTATGAAGTTCTTTAAAGTGTCAAAAAAGGATTTAATCTGTCACTAAAAAGTTTTTTCAAGAAATCGCGTAATCGTTGATTTTGATTTAACACAAATATGTATTGAGATAAAATCCACAAAATATAGCCTAATTTTTTTTGATTACTTACCTTTGGTACAATACAATAAACAGCACAGCATGATCAATCACTTATCCAATCAATAATTATATGAGGGTGCACACGATGGATAGTGAGACTTTACCTGCAATGAAAAGACTAGTTTAAAAAGCTACTTTTTCAATGTATTTCAATCCATTTCGGGCAGTAAAGATGTACTTAAATATGGAAGAAAACATACAAAATGAACAAAATAACTTTGGTGTAAGACGTCGCGAGTTTGATCCTGAACTGAACTTGGTCTCTTCCTTGGGGTTTAAATGTTGATTTTTGCCTTGGAGGCTTATTTTATTACTCCATTAATAAATAGTATAATCAATATGTACAAACCGGTCTTTCATAATTAATGAGCTGGTATCTGACTTTCTTGTCTTGATTGTTGAGCAGCATGCCGGGCCAGCTGGTCGGGCGGTAGTCGAAGGTGCTGTCGTGGACGATCAGCGGCCGCCGTAACGTTACGGGGTCTATTCCGTGAGGCAGGCATTTTGGACCCTTGTAAATATTTAATAAACAAGAAGGTGGTCAGCATTATTACTCATTGTGTTAATATAATCTTCTGGGGTGCGTAATAGATCTTCGGTACAAACTTTTTTTAGACAGATATCCTCAATAGACTAAAAAATTCAAAGATGAACTGAACGATAGATTGAGTTGTCAAATCATAGATAGACAAAAATAGGTCAACATTTTGGTTAGGTTATGTTAGAACTGCGACCACACAACGCGCGAGCCGAGCGAGCGAAGCGAGCGTGCCGCGGCAGCGGCCGGAGAAGCGCTAAAAATTATATTTACGGAGTTATTTAAGAAATTTAAAGAAAATTATTGTATATGTGAACGAATTGAGTGGCTGAACGGTGTAAATCGAAAGGCTCTATATTCTGTGGTCTCTATGATTTGACGACATAATCTGTGATATATGGCAATATCTGTCAAAATTGCTTGATTTTTCACATATTTCCATACGATTTTATTTTTGTCGTAATTAATTAATAATGCGTTTTCTGAATAAAAAAACAGTTTATATGGGTTATAATGAGCCCCTAAAACACCCCCAAATAAACAGCATCATTAAATTCAGGTACCGGAGATCTATAGTCTTACCATCTTCTGTTTAAATCCTCTGAAAAATATCTAGATTCCTGTTGTGATTGAGCCACAGAAATTAGGGAGTTGCTTTAATGCAATCTGCATCTGGTGACTGAACCGATAAATATATCTCTCTAAATAATAAAAAAAAAAAGAAATAAAAAAATATGTAAGAACTTATAAAAAAAATAAAGAAAATAGTGTCTACACTATTTTATAAAAACATCCAGTCAACATTTATTACCCACGGATCTAATATTTACCTCGCAAGGGAATCGAACCTTAGTTTGACAATTAGGCATGATAACAACTTTGGAGGGTCGTGAACTTAGACAATTTATAATCGTGAATACTATTAATTATATACCTATCTTACCTGAACTGGGTAGTATGGAATCACAGGTAGAGGTTCTTTGTAACTAGGCAAGTTTAACACAGGGCTGCACATTTTCTCTACTTTTGAATCTAAAACAATTTCAACAAACTGTTTACTTGATAATTTAGAATTAAAACCAATATTGCTATATTTATTTTATTTTCTAAAACGTATTTTATATTTTTGTTGATTTATAAAATTGACATTATTTTCTTTTATATTGTCAAAAAAAATATGAATGTCTACATGTCAAATTATTCTGTACTCTTTGCTTCCATATGATGCCAGTCTTCTTTATTTTTAACTAGCAGTGCCCCGCGGTTTTACTCGCGATAAAACGTATCCCGCGAGAAATTCAGAATAACAAGTATCCAATCTCCCTAGCTCTAGTTTGTCTCTGTTCCAAATGTTTTCAAAATGCGTTCGTTCAGTGGTTTAGGCGTGAAAACGTAACAGACAGACACTCGGACTGACTAAACTTTCAGATATTACCAGGGATGAAGGAATGATCAGGAATTTGTTGGGATTTTGTTTCCCTAGATTTATATGTGCCTACCCTACCTACTTATTGAATTCTCATTTGAAACAAACATTTAAGATTGCGTTGAGTTAAGGATGAGGTATTTCTGATCGTTCTGTGACAACTTCTTAAAATGACCTTTTCTGAATAAGATCAATTCTGTTTTTGACCACTTCGTATTACGTCCGATTTTATAACGTCCGCTTCTATTTATGACCATTTCATGACGTAACAAGAAGGGTGACAAACTTGTGACAAATCAACATCGAGCTATGCTGCGCTGTGCTGTGTTTCTTAAACTACGTTTTTTTATTAAACACTAGCTGTGCCCCGCGGTTTCACCCGTTCCCGTCAATTATTCGTTTTGTTCTCACCTTTTAAACCTTCCCTAGACCTCCACGAACATTTCAAGACCAAGATGAGATAAATCTGTTCGGTTTATTCCACTTTGATCACCTAGGTGATATCACCCAGGTGATCAAATTCCACATTTTTGTGGACTGAAATCACCTGGGTGATCAATTTCCACATGGTTTAAATTGACTTTTCCTGAAATCACCTAGGTGATCTAATTCCACATTGGAATTGATTTTACCTGTTGCCTGAAATCACTTGGCTGATCAAATTCCAGGTTTATTCCACTTTGATCACCTAGGTGATAGACCATTTGCGAATTTGGCCATATGCGACGGAACGATATCACCCAGGTGATCAAATTCCACATTTTTAACCGACTTCCAAAAAAACAGGAGGAGGTTCTCTCTTAGATAAGTCGACGTGTATATTTTTTTTTGTGTGTTTGTTACGCGATTTCTTTGTAATCATGAATGGAGCATTTTAAAATTCTTGTTTTATTAGAAAGCGGATATACGCGAAGTGGTCCCATGTCAAGGAAATCAGGATCTGATGATGGGATCCAGAATAATCGAGGAAAAACCCGCAACAATGTAGGCTAGGGTGTCGATTGACATTATTAAAAGTAAAACTACCTGTGACCCGTGGTTTTGCTCGCGATATTCTTGATACCATAAGAATTTCTGGATGAAATTTTTTGGCTATATTTTTTCGTATTTAAATCAAATGCTGTTCACAATTCACGGGTTTTAGATATAAAAATGTCCTGTTTTTTAATTCGTTAACACACACTGAAATAAACCCGAACCTACAACATTTTTTAAAAATGATTTTTTATACTATTATAGGTACCTATTAAACATATATCTTCAGAGCGTTTTCATAAAACTTTAAGTAAAAAATATATTTAGATATTACAAACAAACACTGCACCAGATTAGATTGTATATATTATTTTAATTAATAAATAGACAGTATAAACGTCATCCTCTATTTTCGTTATTATTTTGACTTTGGTTAATTTTCTAAAAAGTTCTTATGCCTTTGTGGTTATAAAGAAGTTTTGTAATAAAATGATGGTTTAATTGGGATGATGAAGTTAAAAAGAAGTAATAAAATGCAGGGTTGTGTTAGATTATGAATCATGAGTAACATCAGCTTATGGGACAGGATTCAAGCGGTACCCGTTGAGGTTGAACTGCTCGACACTTATAGAGCAGCGAAAAAAGCCCTGCAAGAGGCTATTGCCCTCGCAACTCTCGCGGCAATCGTGGGAAACGACCTCTCCTTGCCAAATGTAGTCTCTGCTATGGTGAGCGAGGAAAGGTCTTGGATTGTAGTGTCCACCTTTTGTGAGGTCGTACGAGAGAGCGCGAAGCCCTCTCCACTAACATTATCCGCAGCAGAAGGTTGGGCAGACGGAAGCGGGACTACCACTTTGTCCTGCAACCGCCATACGCCCGACCTGCGGCAGTATTCCCCGGGGGGAGATCCACTGCCGCCATATAGGCCTCGAGGTGGCGCGCGGTACTTTCGGAAGGGGGTAACTCAACATCTGTCGCCTAGAGCTACATTCTAACTCGGAGGAGAAACCCTTAACAGGGTAGAGGCGCTGTCCGGGATCGTAGTAGCGTGCAGCCGCGTTTCTTCCGGTTTCGGCCATAAGCGCAGAGGTGGCACACCAAGGGGTTTTAGTCGGTAAGCGCGTCGCCGCTCTATCTTTGCGGCGCGGAGTCCGACATACCCCGTCGTTCCCCTGGACAGAGGAAAGACGTAAAGTCTTCCTCCCACAAAAAAAGGATTCAAGTGATCCACGAGTCAAAAGCTCTTCTGGAGGAAAATTTAAGCGTCTTTTGTAGAAGGAGACTTGCTTCCCACTAAAAAATTTAAAATAAAGTTAATTTAAAAATATAAGAAACCGACTTCAGCACTAAAAAGTAAGAAAATAATTTAAAATAAACGATATTATTAATACATATTTACAATTTATAATTAGTTACTTTTGGAGTCAGTGCCAGCCCAGGATAGTTTCGTTCCGTCGCATATGGTCAAATTCGCAAATGGTCAAGTGACAGAAAAACCGTCAACATTGCATTCGGTCAAAATAGCGAATGGTCAATATCGTGAACAGTCAAAATAGCAATTGGTCCAAATCGCGAATAGTCATATTTGCATTATTACCTAATCGCAGACAGTCGAGTTCGCAAACAGTCAAGATCGCAATAGGTCGAATATTTTACTTCATATAATAATCGTAGAATTATGTACCTACGCATTACTACCTATGCATTACTATCCAGTATGATGATAATAAATACTAAAGTACACTTGAGAACAAAGAAATCGCACACCTGCTCAATTTTCGTTTCAAGGTTGTTTTTTTTTAAACGTGCTTGTATTTAATTATCGTTTATGGTGAGGTATCCATTTTCTTGTTTCGGATGTCGACGTGTTCTTTAGCTGACTTTCCAAGCTACGATTTGATAAGCAGATGATGCAGTTTCACCCAACCCTTCACCTTTTATACCCGCTCTTAGTCGCTCAATTAGCACTACCTGAAACGAGTGATTTCCGATTCATTTGTTCTTTTGGCTTTAATGTAATGAATTTAAGGGTTATGGATTAGCTTAAGGTGTTATCTGAAAGCTGACAGTGTACACTTCAATTCAGTATATAAACGGGAATTAAATACAAGCACGTTTTAAAAAAATCAACCTTGAAACTAAAATTGAGCAGGTGTGCGATTTCTTTGCTCTCAAGTGTACTTTAGTATTTATTATCATCATACTGGATAGTAATGCATAGGTAGTAATGCGTAGGTACATAATTCTACGATTATTATATGAAGTAAAATATTCGACCTATTGCGATCTTGACTGTTTGCGAACTCGACTGTCTGCGATTAGGTAATAATGCAAATATGACTATTCGCGATTTGGACCAATTGCTATTTTGACTGTTCACGATATTGACCATTCGCTATTTTGACCGAATGCAATGTTGACGGTTTTTCTGTCACTTGACCATTTGCGAATTTGACCATATGCGACGGAACGAAACTATCCTGGGCTGGCACTGACTCCAAAAGTAACTAATTATAAATTGTAAATATGTATTAATAATATCGTTTATTTTAAATTATTTTCTTACTTTTTAGTGCTGAAGTCGGTTTCTTATATTTTAAAATTAACTTTATTGTGGACTGAAATCACCTGCTGCCAAATCACCTGGGTGATCAATTTCCACATGGTTTAAATTGACTTTACTTGTTTCCTGAAATCACCTTGGTGATCTAATTCCACATTATTGGAATTGATTTTACCTGTTGCCTGAAATCACTTGATCCACATAGTTTTAATCGATTTTATTTTGATTTCTATAATTACCTTGTATAAAGCTAATAATGATTTTACTTTAAAACCATGACGTGGCTCCTAAATCCTTACGGACATGACAAGGGTTCAAGGTTCAAGGGGTTCCTAGCACTCTAGCTCTCCAAGGGCTCCTAGCACTCCTAGCTCTCCAAGGGCTCCTAGCACTCCTAGCTCTCCAAGGGCTCCTAGCACTCCTAGCTCTCCAAGGGCTCCTAGCACTCCTAGCTCTCCAAGGGCTCCTAGCACTCCTAGCTCTCCAAGGGCTCCTAGCACTCCTAGCTCTCCAAGGGCTCCTAGCACTCCTAGCTCTCCAAGGGCTCCTAGCACTCCTAGCTCTCCAAGGGCTCCTAGCACTCCTAGCTCTCCAAGGGCTCCTAGCACTCCTAGCTCTCCAAGGGCTCCTAGCACTCCTAGCTCTCCAAGGGCTCCTAGCACTCCTAGCTCTCCAAGGGCTCCTAGCACTCCTAGCTCTCCAAGGGCTCCTAGCACTCCTAGCTCTCCAAGGGCTCCTAGCACTCCTAGCTCTCCAAGGGCTCCTAGCACTCCTAGCTCTCCAAGGGCTCCTAGCACTCCTAGCTCTCCAAGGGCTCCTAGCACTCCTAGCTCTCCAAGGGCTCCTAGCACTCCTAGCTCTCCAAGGGCTCCTAGCACTCCTAGCTCTCCAAGGGCTCCTAGCACTCCTAGCTCTCCAAGGGCTCCTAGCACTCCTAGCTCTCCAAGGGCTCCTAGCACTCCTAGCTCTCCAAGGGCTCCTAGCACTCCTAGCTCTCCAAGGGCTCCTAGCACTCCTAGCTCTCCAAGGGCTCCTAGCACTCCTAGCTCTCCAAGGGCTCCTAGCACTCCTAGCTCTCCAAGGGCTCCTAGCACTCCTAGCTCTCCAAGGGTTCCTAGCACTCCTAGCTCTCCAAGGGTTCCTAGCACTCCTAGCTCTCCAAGGGTTCCTAGCACTCCTAGCTCTCCAAGGGTTCCTAGCACTCCTAGCTCTCCAAGGGTTCCTAGCACTCCTAGCTCTCCAAGGGTTCCTAGCACTCCTAGCTCTCCAAGGGTTCCTAGCACTAGCAGGAGGATCTCGTTGGAGGGTTTCAAAATAAAAAGTAAAATTACGCTTATTAAATTACTTTAATCACATAACGCCACGTTATACTTGACACGTAAAATAACGATGCGTCTACGCAGTTCCAGCAGGATTGATGGCGTGGAGATGTGCGCAGACTTAGCAAATCTTGGTACAGCAGGTGTAGATGGTGATGCAGGGACAGCAGGGACCACAGCATGGTCCGCAGCATCCACCACAAGGTCCGCAACACCTGTAAGAAGAAAAACCAACAGGTTAATAATTTTAGCCTTCCAGAGTCGTGCAAAACTTGGATGAACTGAACTTACATTTTGAGGAGAGTTAGGTAAAGAGTACACGGAAAGTACCAAAAATGATTGGTCCAATAAGACCTGTAGAGAGATCTGAAGATATTTTTGAATTTCAAAAAGACTTATTTGATTTTTTTTTAAAGCGTTTTTAGTTCTTTTTATTGTGTGTATTTCGCAAATGATTTGAGTGCACTGACCTTCTATTGGATATAGGGTTGTACAGAACACCTCGGTTCACGTTTGAACCGAAGAAATTGTTCTAAATGAAAATTCATTTATTTCGGAATACTGGTTGGTGTTATAAAAATAAGGTGCGATGCAAACATGAAAGAGTTTTTACTCAACTGGTAGACGATTTATTTTTATGATTTATAGGCCAAGAACACAATATACCTATTTGTTTATTGATTTCGACATAAAAAAAAATATTGTTAAAAATATCGCATCAAGCACAAGGGACTCAAATTATAGAGGAGATTTCGCCCTTATTTCTTCCATTTTCTGATGTTTTTTTTCGTAGAAATATTTGTATTCATCTTATTACGTAGGTAATAACAAAAAAGTTCTTATTTGTATTTTCTTTTCACTTCCATGGGTAACTAGATTTTATTGTTTAAAAATGATATTTCTTAAATTAAATCCAGTCGCCTAAATATTGCAGCCTCAAAGATCATTATTTTAAATCACATTTTTCGGTAGCTATGTTCTAATCAAAATTTTCAAGTTTTAATTTAAATCATAAATAAATATTTAATCAAAATTCCTGTGTTAGAAACAAATTAAGTCGAAGGTGAGTTTTTACGCTGTGATATGTACTTATAATAAAGTACTTATCTACAATTTTAATGATTAATGGTTTTGAAAAAAATAATATTCTTATAAGTAAGTAAGTATATTCATTTCTTTGCTGTTTAGTAAAAACACAAAAAGCAATACCCCTCCCCGGCTCATTTTACATAGCAATCAACGCTGCAAAGTACATTCGAGTCAACCTGTCGAGACTTCGAGACACACACCAAACGTGTGTGAAGGCCAGTGATTCTGATTAAGAAGTAAGTAGATAACATAACATAATCATTCACTACATCATCTCATTATAGTAACTGATAATATTATAGATTTGTTCCTATAAAACCAAAAATTAGGTAAGTATAGATGAACTTGTTTGACCAATTCAGTTTCAGTGTAATGTGGTATTTTCAGAATCGACTTACTTTACGCAAACAACAATGGTCAAGTCTAATAAAAATTGCGTAGTACCACTACAATCTTGTAAAAGCAGGGAACTGAGAGGTGGCATTCTCTACACAGATTGCTTTTGCCTACGAAGAAATGGGTTGCAATATGACTGCCGACGAACAGGCTGTAAAAATTCTCCATGTTGCGAAATTATACCGGCACCAATGTGTTTACCGTCCCGTGTGGCGTGTGCTACTCATTGTTTAAACCCGCACGCGGAATCCCTTAGTGCAATTTGTAGAATGAGACCTTGTTAAACACATTAAAATGATGTCTAGCCCCTTCTTCACTTTTATACGATCAATTTAGTTTATGTCGCAAGTGAAATTATTCCTATAATGATAAAACCTGGCTGGATTCACAATTTTTTTGAAAATAGAACAAATCATCCGCTGCCAGACAAAAAAGGAAAACATTGTCATTATTGAAAAAACTATCATCGTGTACAGATGATTATCAAAAAATTGTAAATCTTTTAATTTTTTAATAAAAACATCAAAAATTCCAAAATTTCCAAGTGCTTTTATGTGATATTTCATAAATATTAGTATATTTATTTATAAAAACCCCTCTCCTTTGCTTTGTAAGTGAATTCATCATGTAAGTTCTACCAGATTTTATTATTTTGTGGGTGTTCATGTATGTTCCTTTGAATTAACCAAATTAATGATTATAGGTGTTCTCCGTGTGGTCCTATGATATGTTACAAATACGAAGACTGCGGTCCACCTGTAAGTAAACTGCGATACACAATTTCCACATGCATGATGGGTACTCGTTCAAAATTCTAAAATTAACCATTTAATGTACAGCTTCAATGTCTCCCGCGGTCTGCATTCAAGCGGAACGGACTGCAGGATTGCCAGTTTTTCCAGCAGGGGTCGATCCGATATTTATGTCGGGCCGGTCCTTGCCCTAAACCGTGTCCGCCGCCCTGTCCGCCGTGCGTACGCCGCCCGCCGCCTGGCAAGACCTACGTCACACGGTTCAGCGACTTCGACCTCAAATCGCAATGGTAGCTTGACTACGCTGACGTCTCTCTTGGGCTCCGGGTAATTAAATGTTACATTGACGGCGGACAGGTTATCAGTGCATGAATGTTCATAACATGTTTTCTTTTGCAGAAAGGAAAGTCTTCTGAAGGCACCTCCAGAGCAGAGGAGAGCGGTGCGGGAAAAAAAGATGAAAAAGAAAATCAACTCAAAAGAATAAAAAGTCGCGAACTACGAGGCGGGGTGATGTACTACAGCTGTCATTGCATTAAACGAAATGGATTGCAGCACGATTGTCGAAGGACAGGTTGTGGAGGTGAACCGGCGTGCCTCGTTCTCCCAGATCCGCTATGCCCGCCGAGCCAACTGGCGCGTGCTCGGGGTCTCGCTGATCCTGGGCCTTTAGCAGCGCACATGAATGCACAGGGCGGTGGTGGACCGAGTGGCTCCACTGATGCCGGCTCTGGGGGTGGCAAGAGGTTTATAGTGTGCGAGTTGAAAGGAATTTCGCAAGATATATCGGCGGATAAAAGTGGAAAGTGCTGTAAGTCTACCCCACTATCTGTTCCAACACAGGGCTCAGTCGGCGGTCCTCATACCTGTATTTGTACTTCTGGCGGCGTTCAAGCGCCTAAGCCTCAGCCTGTTAATGTCAATAAGGGAGGTGGTGGATGCTCGTGTAATTGTAATAGTTCTGGGAAATCTGATACTCCAGCAATGTTTGTGTTCGATGACAAAATGATAGAAAAAATTCTGTCGAGTTTCGACAAAAAGGACGTGGCAGGCAAAAACGACGGTATGGTAATAGGTCCAGGCGGCCGACCTCGCAAAATATCAAAAGTAGTTAACAAAGAAGAGCCTTGTACAAGGCCGGGTTGTGTGCATTGGCAGCCTCCGCCACCGTGCGTGTGGGACGCTCCGTGCAAAGCGGATTGTTTTGAAACTCCGCCCGGTATACAGCCAGGCCGCAATCCACTTACGGGTGGCGGTATGGGCAATATGGGAGGGTCGAGACATGGAGGTAGATCTCAGCCGGGAGACAAAATGAAATTGTTGACACCTCAATGTTGCACAGGTTGTTCCTCATCGGGCGGTGGTGCGGCTGCCAGCAGTGGAGGGCCAACGGCGGGGATGCCGGTGCTAGTTATGAAGCTTTGCTGAGTACCTAACCCATCCACTTCCGAAGTTAAGAACAAGTGCAATCGATCAATATTAAATATAATCCAGTTTATATACTAATTTTCTTTTTATTCAAATTTCCCTATAAGTATATATTATTTTACCCCAGGTAGGTAGGTACCAGGGTAGGTATAAGTTCACCACACACGTTGACCATCGCGGGGGACAGTGTCATATGCCTCCTAATAATTTATTAAGGTTAGGTCATTGAGTCACACACAATCTTTTGTGCCGGGGACAGACAATGTCGCTGTAATCTTTGGTTGTCAGTTTATTGAAAATGTATCAAAATGACAAGGGCATAGAATATGGATCACGACATGACCAAGATTATCTCTGATCTCTCATTGCATGGACCAGGGACCAGAGAGAATCATGTCGTGATCCTTATTCTATGCCATGGACGTATTCAGAGACCAAAGAGAATCTTGGTCGTGAACCTTATTCTATGAATTGGACATAATGTCATTTGGATACACTTGACATTTCTCTACACAGTTTCAATAAACTGACAACCAAAAGATGCGATTAAAGATTAGAAAAATTAAATTAGAATTGAATTGATTACATTCATACATTTTCATTACACTGACCATGGACGTATTATGTCTGATCATCGTGATCTCTTACTAATAGTAAGTCCATGTTTTACATTATTAATTTATTATACTTTACTCTGAAGGAAATAAAACATTATAATTCATGAATACATGTCAATAAACCTTTTATTATACTTATAAATTTACTAACTACTAACTAACATTAAAGTATACAAAGTACATAAATATGTAATTAATAAATAAGAAACTTAATCTTGATGTTCTTTCTCGTTATTGGACACACTGTTTTGAACGTAACCTTGTTCGTTTGGTTGTACAAATTTCGGTGGACCTCCAAGTTGCACCGTTTCAGGAATGTTTAGTTCTTCATTCAGTTTCTTGGCGAGGAAGTATATTTCTGCGAGAGCGATTACTAGGGCGCACATGACACCTAGTAGCAGTCGAAATCCGAAGTCCAGGTTACCAACCATCAGTTCTACTCCTCTGAACCCAAACAGGAAGCCGGCGAAGATTGAAATAATGAACTGGCCAATTGCAATCAACTGCCGATTTAATTGTTTCACTGAAAAATAATAAATTACTATTAGAATTGTGCTGGTTATAATCATTTAACTAACTTATAACGACTTGAACTTCTGATTTTAAATTTACTTATGTATGAAAGAACAAAAACTCTTTCATATTACAACAGAGGAAACAGCTACAATGATAGGCTGCTAAACAATATTTCATTCTAAAGATCTAAAGCTGCTACTTATGAGATTTTCATAGCCATGGATATTATCATTATATTTTACAAGCAGCGCCCCGCGGTTTCACCCGCGTAGTTCTCTTTCCCGTGGGCATACTGGAATAAAATATGGCCTATACTATAGCTTTTACCCGTGGCTGACACGAAATTTTCATCAAAACATTCATCAGGTTTCTAGAAATACGTGGGAAAAACCACGGATCAAAGTTAGTAAAAATATGACATTTTAATTCCACAATAAGACAGCTAACGCCATCTAGTAGGAATAGGGCAACAACCATCGTGATTTAGGAAACTAAAATTTCATTTACTTATCAATATTTTTACATAAAAAATACAAATAAATTACAAAAAATACAACAAATTTTTCCTAGATCGTGTGAAACCTTTTAATTTATTTAAAAACATTCAGTAGACTGGCGCCATCTAGTATATGGATAATGAATTATTTTGTAGAATGAAATTATTTTTTTATATTCCTACAGTATCTTATCGATTTTCGGGATAAAAGGTAGCCTATGTTTTAATCCAAGTGATAAAGTATCTGTGTACCAAATTTCAATTGAATCCGTTCAGCCGTTTTTGCGTGAAAGTGGAACAAACATCCAAACTCACATACATACAAACTTTCGCATTTATAATATTAGTAGGATTGACTTTTATGTGTATATTCAAAAGTATAAAGTAAGTAATAAAAAAATATTAACTTACATTGATAAGAAATACTATCTTCCGGGAATCTCATTCTAACATTATCAACTGTTTTCGTCATCTTTCTGTAATCCCTCGCCTCCTGTTGTGCTCTCAACTTGACACACCTTGCTTCTAAAACTGGATTCCTTTTAATAACTCTATTCTCAGGCATTTCAATGTTTATTCCCTCTAATAATTCATGTAAATATGGTACTTTGACATTGGAACTTCTTTGTTTCTGCAGGTAACTGTATAACCATTCAATATCAGATGTAGTGAGAAAATCTTTCCTATCTTGTTTTTCTTTCTCATCTTCCTCAATCTTGTCCCCATCTCCTTTATGCTGTTTTTTCTCATCAGGAACAGTATCAGCTTCTTGTAAATGTGTATCGCCATTTGCTTGTGACTTCTGTTCAACATTGTCTTCTTTGGAATCATTTGGTTGTGATTTTACATATTCTTTAACCTTATTCAAATTCTCCAAATCTTTGCTTGTTATTTGAACTTTATTTATTTTAATATCTTTAGTATTTTTTGAGGTTTTCCCTGATATTTTGAGTACATTTTCTGGGAGTACTACATCATCAGGTATAGTATGTAGGTAAGTAATAAGTGTTTCTGTTGGGTATATTTTTAGTTTAGTGTCGACAAGAGAGCCCTTTAAATCCATGATTGATTATTATGTATCTGCAATGTTAAGTTTGTGGTTTAAGTCTGCATACAAGTCTCTCAATTCTTCTTCTTTCTCTTCAAATGCGTTGTCGATCCGTTTGCATTTGAAATTCAAATCATCAATAAATTGATCCCATTCTTTTTGGCGTTTGATTCTGTTCTCTTCACGCTTCTTTTCATGTATCTGTAAATATTATTTAAGTTTCTATATTAGCACATAAAATGAATTGCTCTTGAGACAAAGTAGATGTATAACATATTAAGAGAAACTATCTTAGTTTTCTCACAACTTATGGATAGCATCCTTGGTTTTTTTTATAATTTGGACTGATTCCATGACCCAACAACTGACTCAGTCATGTCAATGATAATGGAATACTGCTTTGTAAGCTTTTTAATGTTATTCAACTTAAAGTTATACCTAATACATAAGTTGGTTAAACAATATTGAACTAAGTATTACAGACTTATTAAACCATTTACAAATATGCTTGTTAGGTACTAAATATTACACTATTACAGTAGAATGCCAATTAACTGAATCGCCAATTATCCAAATAGGTCCTGAGTGTAATCTTTGCTATGTACTTACCCCTATTTATTATTGTGAAATTTTATACTATAAATTTTTGTTAAGGCCTGATGGGGTTGCAACTAACTGATCAAGATGTTCAAATGAGCATTAATGTAGAACTATGAATCATAAACTTAATGAAGTGTCGGATAATTGGTGTTCTACTGTACCAACAAAACAATAAAATACAATAAGGAATATAGATACATACCTTTTGTACTTCCAAATATTTTGTGTCAACTTCTTCAAACAACTGCAATGCTTGATCCAACTTCTCCTTCAATATCGGCAGGCCAGCCTCTCCGCCTTTCTTGATCTTATCAACTTGATTGTCTTTAATTTCAGTCAATTTCTCCAATATTGCAAACAAGTTTTCTACTTCACGGTCCCCTCTTTTCTCCTGTTTAATTATGAATCTATGATTAATTAAATAATAACTTATGAATCAAAAACTGCATAATTATTATGACAGCCCCAGTACATACTCTATCTTATTTAAGTTTTACAGGTTGTTATTGAAAACATTTATTAAATTTTAAGAATGACTCTTAAACGTAGGTTATTCGGATAAGGCAAACTATGAAATCACATATTTAACATACAATTACATAGATAAAAAAAACAAATTTTAAGGAGTACTTAATAATTAACCATCTGCTTACCTCAAACTCTTTGAGCATATACTTCAATTCACCATTGAGGAAAGGTCGATGGTCGAATAATCTCGACCAAATTTCACCAATTTCTATAATGTAAAATTTTAATCAATGTAAGTAAAACCTAGTGCCTATCAAAATGGGATCGACAATCAGGCAAAGTTTATTAATTCACCGCAACATAATACTTATCACATACATTCAACAATAACTGTATACAATTATATACAAAATAACGTTGCAAATAAATCAATTGAAGCAAATAATCTAAAAAATTTCTTGTTTTTAAAATTTCATTGACACAAACCTCGTGACAGCTCCGTCATGATATTTTAATCAAAATGTTGCCATCTCAATTTATTTAATTGAAGGCAATATTTTACCAGTATTTGGTAAAAATGTTTCCTAACCACATATTAGAAACCAAGATTTAAAGAGATGTATTTTAGTTTTAATTGCATAATAAGTATATTTTTTTACAAGATAGTATATGTTTTTATTAAACTCTACTACAGGTGCTAAATAAATAATGACAATGAGTCGTCAGTAATAATTTTACGTAATAAATACATTTTTATAATACTTTTATTTAGGGAAATTTTTAAAACTGGCATTTCAGACCATAAACATACAAAATTATTTTTTAATCATAGACTAAGTTAACAGATAATATATTGGCTAATACTCAATCTCATTCGTTAAATCTCAAAAAATATTTTTCTTGTTATTTGCGCTGTTTGTTTAGAATCAAGAAAATATTATTTTAATTTCAGATATAAGTACTTACATAATAATTATATCCAAGGCTTTTTACTTCTTTTTTTAGGCAAACTCTTAATTTTTATACCAAAAATATAACGGCGCAACTTGTTCACATAAATCATTCTTTAGTGAAGTGAAAAAACACCGATATATATATATTTATCAAAATATATCTGTATTATAATATATACTTACTAGTGGATTCATGTCAATTTTAGCAACAGCGTCCACACCTTGTGCAGGCGTGTGATGACACAAGTGGAATATTTTCACTATCCTGCCGTTTGGATCTTTTGACTGCGAGCCTGACATGACATAAATAATTATGTAAACCCGGCCGCACACCGAAGCAACTAATGTTTCCAAACAGCAAATGTGTCTTTGGTGTGCGGCACATGTAGGGGTAATAATTGTTTCTCGCCACATTTGATGCCTGAAAACAATTTGCTGCTTCGGTGTGCGGCCTGGGTTATAGTCCGACTAAAAAGAGTAGACTTTTTACTGGTATCCCCCATACTATACAATAACTGGTTTTGAAACTTACTAATTATTTATTGTATTAATGGCATTAATATTTTGTGATGATTATAAGCTAACTTAGTTCTTCACATAACCACTTTACATTACAACTTGTGGTCAAATCATATTAATAAATTTTATTATAAATGCGAAAGACTGTGAGTATGATGGATGTACGTTAGCTACTAAACGGGTTTGGATGAAACTTGGCACAGGAATAGATTATTTCCTGGAATATTTTTTCTATACTCTTGGATTTACCTGAAAATAATATGTAATTGTATTGTTAGTATCAAAACCATTCACACGCACTACTATTGACAAGATTTACTTTTAATGAAGTGTTGCCAGCCACAGAATATAGTTAGTTCCACAAACATTAATTTCTACTCATTTTAGACAGACTATACAGGTGGAAATAAATGTGACTTTGTGGGTGTTCGCAAGGTTTTAAACACTGTCTTTCACCAGATGCACATAAAAACTTATTTTTAATTTCCAGAACAAAATATTATTAAACAACTTTCTGCACATCTAGTTATGAATTAAACTATGTTAAACATCAAATCTTTGGTGTTTATATTTTTTCATTGCGACAGGAGTTAAGTTTATAATACCAGTGAAAATAATTATTTGATGCTAGATAAATAATATATTGTCAACGAAATATACACCCTTATTTTGAAATTGCGATACCTTATCTCACAGCTAATGTAAACGACGGGTGACAATGTAATAGTGAAGTTAGTTTTTTTCTTTTGCTTTTATTTAAAAAGTTATCATAAGTCAAAGATTTTCAAAATCCCGCCGAATTTTATTGTTATTCTACACCGAACGCTGCGATACACAGCTGAGCGCGGTCATCGACCCGAGCCGTCACAGAATACTTGATAGCTAGTGTGCCGTCTGGTAATACGACATTTATTTGGTATTTTTTAAAGATAAGTAATCGACTATCATTTTTGATATTTTTATTGGATATATGGATTCAGTTACTGCTACAGATATTCTGATTTTAATAAGTCCCATATTTTCAAAATAGGGGTGTATAATAAAACGTAACGAGCAGCTATATATTTAATCCGACCATCCCCTCTCTAGAGCAAACTGTTCGTTCAAGTTGTTCATTCATTCTGATAATAATCAATCATTTCAGTAAATTCATTCACCGGGTCGAGAATGGGCGGATTGTGAGTTGGCGAAACAACCAGATGCGACATTGTTTTTATTTGCGCAAAAGTGTTTTGCAGGCGACAATGTTTGGTTTGTGTTTTGTTTATAGTTAAATTTACTTTGTGATAACGAATGTGAAGTTCGGAACTTGTTAAGTGTTGCATTGTATATTTGTCACCTATCATCATGCCGGGAGTAATAGGAATCGGCGAATTCATTGTGGAAACTCGTGAAGATTACAACTCGCCAACAACTTCTACTTTCGTCTCTCGTATGCCACAATTTCGTCAAACTATATCTGCTTTGGAAGAGGTAATTATAAATAGTATTTAATATATAATAAACACAAGGAAAATAATTTAAAACATTGTTCGTGCTGTAAATCCAATTCCCGAAAATTATCCTCAAAAACATGTTGGTAATAAAATGTCCTTTTGATTGTATATTTTATTGCAATATAGATTTGATTTAAAATAATCTGTACCTGTGTTATTATGAGTATTACACGTACCTGCTAAAATGCAAAATTAGCAAGATTAGCGCGAGACGTAAAAACATGAAAATACACAATAGGTCTTCAGCTTCTTTCATATTTTTTGATGTATTTGTATTTTTTATCAATCAATATGGTTTCTTAATAATTTGATGTACCCAAGAACAAAAAACTTACTTATTTAAACATTTTTAATTGCATAGAAATCAGCTGAGACATAAAAATAGGTAGTTACTTTAATACCTAGTTTAATTTTCATAATTAAAAATGTATCTCATAATACTTTTTGAATTTCTTCAATATGCACTAATTTTAAGTTTACTTTTTAGTCATATAAGCTGTGCAGATAATGTGCCAATATTTGATAAGATTAGATAAGTTTAATGCTAAGACAGGATAGGTATTAAAGATGGATACTCCATTCAACATTATAGGAAAAAATGTGTTAAATAAAATGACCATTATGACAGAAACTTACTTCTTACACATTGTAATATTATTTGCTATGTCATGCTTATATTAATTTTTATTATCTTATTCAAACTTATCCTTATTCATGTGTATTGTGCACAACATTATCAAATGTTTATGTTGTGTAAAAAACACAAGTGCATTTGAAGATTTTTTCTAATAAGATTTATTTTAACATGCAATAGGCACCTATAAACCGTCCTTGAAGTTGCATTTAAATACAACTTATAATTTTCATTAATTATATTTATAAACCATGTATGTATGTTTGTACTATAAACTCTTTATAAATGATTTCTATCTGGTGATGATTTTTCTCAACAAGCTTATATCATCAGTAATCAGTGATAGAGATAAAGCCATTATTCTGCCCCAGCAATGGATTTTACAATTCCATTTTTAATATTCTTTTCTTAGCCAGTATACTATTCTATCAACAAACATTTGCAGAAAAGTGAAATAGTATCAAATGCTATGTCAGTTACCTTATTAAGTAATTAATAACAATAGACAATTTTAACCGTAATCTCATGCAATACCAGACACCAGACATTGTCTCGTTGTGAGACTTACTTGCTGTTTTTATATCTGTGAATCATGTCGCTTTTTATTAACACTCAGATATTGAAACCTTGACCGGCTAGTCAAATTATCTTGAAACAAGTTTCCTGCCTTGTTTTTTCATATGGCAGGCACATTTTGTTTTTGTTTTGCATTTTTGCTTTACCTGCTGTAGCCACTTGTTGATGTTTTGGCAGTAAAAGATTAAGTATGCTTCAATTTATTTTTGGTGTATTTTGTAATTTTTTGATACCAAAGTTATCAGAGATTATATTTATAAAAAGACGTCGTTTTGTGGTTATAGGTACTTGTTTGCTTTCCGTTTTTATCGAAACCCCTCGGGATTTCGGGATAAAGAGTATTTATTATTTACATCACTCTTTTGTAGGACACAAATACTTCTGGCCTTCCGTTTCGTGGTAAAAGGACAATACCTAGATAGACATTAGTTGATATGTCTACAGCCTTCTATCTAATGCAGAACCAATTTATCAAATCGCATTAGTAGATACTTCCTGAGATTGACGCGTTTAATCAATTAAACTAAATAGTTAGGTAAAATAATATGTTTTTGAACAAAAAAAGCATTTCCATGCACATTTATTATATTGATAAACATTTATTTATAAGATATAGTACGCTAATCTATTACGTACACACCCACCCGCACAAGTTCTAGGTCAAGTTTCGACAAAATGGCAGAGTCTACGTGTCCTGCTAACATCGACGATAATTTATACATTCTTTGAACGCTAAATGGCGCCAATCCAATCTCTGATCAAGTGATCACATTCTGTACTAGCTACACCGGTTTAAAGTGGGTTAAAAACTAATAGATTAATAGAAAATGTTAATGTTTTATCGTACACCGTTTCCTGGGAAAGCATTGACTGCATACTGCTCTTCATATCGGCATATCCGCTAAAATGTTAAACAAACCGAGATAGAAATAGAAAGGCGAAGTTATGACCATGTGCGGGTTACTGGGTCACTATAACGTTTCGATATATGAGGTAGAAGTTTTATTCATGGACCACTATTTTATAAATAATACTATTAGACTACTAATAGCCTCTTGCTGCTATTTTAACCTTGCTAATATGGCATGGTAACCGACACTAATGCATTATATCTATGCTTTATTTACTCTTTGCAAACCTCGGCTCATTTGAAGCCTTCTATTGTGTTATTTAAAAGTTTTTAGTAACAAGCGATATAAAATATTAGGCTTCAATGATGGTACAGTGATAAAACATTGCATGTCAATCGAGATTCATGGAGAATTGAATTTCGTATTTAAGGCTGCCATATACCTGCCATCCCAACAACAATAGGTACTTTTTGATAAGTTATTTAGATATTTGTAGCAGCCCTTCGTCATGCCATAAGTTTGAGAATATTCTGCTAAAACACATCAAATACATAGCGCAGCAAGACGATATTACGAGTTCTGTCATACCAAACATTACCGATTAATTTATTTTGTTGTAGATACAAGTAAAATTGAGGCGTTTGCAGTAGATATCTACAATTCTGCCAATGTTTATGGTAATAACCGCACCTAATTATGCGATGACATATGACGTGTACCGATAAGCAGGCGTGTATTTGTACGAAAGTGAATTATCAACGGTTTAGTAAAACTGGCACGTTCAGTGAATGCTGATGAGTTTTTGACGACGAAGACGTTTAGAACTCTTAAAAATTTATTTCTCGAATTTCGTGAATGTTTCAACAGCACAATATCGTACATGAACAATATTTTGTAATAAACGAGAAAGTTTGTAGTAGAGCAGTTGAAATTATTGCTAAAACTTTAGAACTCATACTTCGCTTACAAATAACTTTTAAATGCATTTAAAAATTGATTGCCATTTCAACCATTAAAACATTTGGCAAAAATCCAATTCGAGAGGAAAGATAAGGAGAAAACAAATTGAATAAACCAATTGGTACTTTATCACTGTCCAGAATGGCTAGTACGAACAAAAAATATCCGGCAGTTGGTGGAGATATAAAAAAGACATTACTATCTTACGTATATATCTTACGTATATATATAAAAAAGACATTACTATATACGTATCTTATAGACATTTAGCTAATGAAATAGCATAATATTGGCATTCTCTCTATTACTTCGTGTGGGCTTGGTGTTATGCCGAAACATTGAGGTCATTATAATTATTCGAATGGTATTAATTTATTTAACGCAACATTATTGGTAATGAATAGTGTGTAGGGTCAACAACCAATGACTCATTATGATTGTGATGGCATCTTGTGTTTGGTACAGAGAGGCAGGTACCCGCGATTGTGTATCAGAGATAATGTTCTTGTTGGCGATGAGTCATCTTGCGGTACATTCAAATTGTGACTCTCGTTTGTTTGTATAGTTATTAGGGTTATCGCGACTGTAAATTCATCTGAACAGCGGCACAAAGTCTGGTCAGTGTATTAAGTAGGTAGGTACTTTGTTAAAATACGTACAAGAACAAATTAGTACAGTTAATAGTTGACAACCCTATTCCAATGAAGAACTGCTCGTTCTAATGCTATAAATCTAGTCTAAAGTACTGCATAGTTTCTCTACATTTAACCTGGCGCGGCGTGCTCAAGTATGCGTTGCTCTATCGTTGAAGGATTTCGGAGCCGGTCAAATGCATTTAAATTTTCCTCCCAACCCTGATTTATTCGTGTTCTATTTTTAAAAACTGTGCAGAAGCAAAAGATAAATTTATGAGCAGCTTGTTTAAAGAAATGTCGGTTATATTTATCGTGATATCTAAATTCGTATTGGATTTTTATGTACGAATTTTATATTTTAGTGAACATAATAGATTCGAACATTTCTCCAGTCGATCCAACAGATCTTACTCGGACATGTTTGCAAGAGAAAGTTTTTATCCGTTGAGACGCGGCACACTCGCTTGGAAATCGTTATTTTCGACCTTGTTTTTTACTTGACATGAAATAGAAACAAGACTGTTGTTAATGTAGGCACCTACGTACGATTTAGTAGTAAATAAAAATGATGTTACATAAATGAAATCATTTAAAAGAATCCATGTGTTCTGTTTATGATTACTAGGATAGTGTCAGTCATATCGTAATCCTTACCACCATCACCAGCTTTAGATAGCCAATCTATAGTTTAGCTGATATCCGTCTAAATTATATGGATGGGTATTATGGGGTAGAGTAGAAAGAACTTCAATGAAAAAATAAAACTTATCTAAACGGTATTTCCAACAAAAAAAATTTACAAACAAACCGAAATAAAATCTCCTTTTAGCTTGATAATCTTATTATATTTGAGATTATCGAACATTTCCCAAGCATATTTACCGAGGAACCCTTTTTCATCCCTCTCATTTTCAATAACAAGAATTCTAAGAACTTTATGCGAAACCCTCTCAACGTCTTACAAATCAGAAGAAACAGATTAGCGCTCTTTACACACAAACATTGAGATTAAGAATATCAACAACGCGTTTAAAAATGTTCAGCGGATTTAAAAAGGCACAAAAATAGATGAAATAAATATACAATATCTTAGATTCTTGGGTACCTCTCATGGACTGCGTACACACACCCATCTGATATTTATAAACATACATCCAAATGGCATGATACAACTTTTTAGTCAAACCAGATTATGCGGAATCTGGGGGCACGGCAGTGCCCCCCGCCAAGTCGAGCGCGAAGCAAACAC
Source organism: Timandra comae (assembly GCA_958496195.1). Taxonomy (NCBI): domain Eukaryota; kingdom Metazoa; phylum Arthropoda; class Insecta; order Lepidoptera; family Geometridae; genus Timandra; species Timandra comae. Next base: position 4,396,136 of record OY292354.1, on the reverse strand, counting down.
TGCCGTACCATCCTTTACAGGAACCATTTCGCCGCATTTTCAGGCCCCTATTTGACTACCTCTGGATAAGACTAGAACGCTGAAATTTTCGTCATCCAGTAAGCTATACAATCACATACTTAAAATAAAATTTCAAGTCTGTAGGTCATTTAGTTCCCAAGTTAAGCGAAAGCAAAGTTTCGCATTTTAGACACTCACTCACTCACTCACTCACTCACTCACTCACTCACTCACTCACTCATGATCATCAAAATAGAACTAGTACTTCCCATAAACCTAGAGAGCTGAAATTTGGTACAGAGTTAGGGTTTAATGGCCACATAAAGGGAAAACTATAAAAACTAGGATAATCGAACGGGAACGGGAATTATACGGGAATGGGAACGGGAATTGTAACTCAAGAACGGCTGAACTGATTTGGCTGAAAATTGGTGGGGAGGTAGCTTAGAACCAGGAAAAGGACATAGGATACTTTTAATCCCGAAATTCCCACGGGATTGGGAACGGGAATTTAAAAATCAAGAACGGCTGAATTGATTTGGCTGAAAATTGGTGGGGAGGTAGCTTAGAACCAGGAAAAGGACATAGGATACTTTTAATCCCGAAATTCCCACGGGATTGGGAACGGGAATTTAAAAATCAAGAACGGCTGAATTGATTTGGCTGAAAATTGGTGGGGAGGTAGCTTAGAACCAGGAAAAGGACATAGGATACTTTTAATCCCGAAATTCCCACGGGATTGGGAACGGGAATTTAAAAATCAAGAACGGCTGAACTGATTTGGCTGAAAACTGGTGGGGAGGTAGCTTAGAACCAGGAAAAGGACATAGGATACTTTTAATCCCGAAATTCCCACGGGATTGGGAACGGGAATTTATTACTCAAGAACGGCTGAATTGATTTGGCTGAAAATTGGTGGGGAGGTAGCTTAGAACCAGGAGTAGCACATAGAAAACTTTTAATCCCGAAATTCCCACGGGATTGGGAACGGGAATTTAAAAATCAAGAACGGCTGAATTGATTTGGCTGAAAATTGGTGGGGAGGTAGCTTAGAACCAGGACAAGAACATAGAACACTTTAATCCCGAAAATCCCACGGGATTGGGAACGGGAATTTATTACTCAAGAACGGCTGAATTGATTTGGCTGAAAATTGGTGGGGAGGTAGCTTAGAACCAGGAGTAGCACATAGAAAACTTTTAATCCCGAAATTCCCACGGGAATGGGAACGGGAATTATAATTCTAGAACAGCTGAACTGATTTGGCTGACAATTTGTGGGGAGGTAGCTTAAAAACTATTTATGTATAGATACTTTTTATCCCGAAATTCCCACGGAAACGCGAACGGGAACTACGCGGGTGAAACCGCGGGGCGCTTAATAATATAATACTACTCCTAAAAAATAAGTGTGTCAAATAAGAAAATCTAATAAAATAAATCAATATAAACAAGTTTTAACAAAAAGAAATGAAATCCCACCAAAAACATTCTGTAAAAAACTAGCCAAGTCTCGATGGAGCTGCTTGTTTAACTCTAAAAAGTAATGAAATCTAGACAGACTCGTGCCAAGTCTAAGGTTCCTTACTGCGATTTCTTTATTATTATAGTTAATGTTGTGTGACTTGGCCGTTGAAGGGTACACATGTATGTACACAAGGGTACAAAACTAGGTGCTCCATGACGCTATTGCACCAATCTTAAAAAATCCAGAACCTATCCATTGACGATAGAAAATTTGCTTAATTATAGCCACTTGAAAAATGTTGATTCAATATCCAGTCAATTGTAGGCTTGATAAAGCTGCGTATTTTAATAATGTTATAACATTACGTGTAAACAAAATTGACATGTACCCACTACTAACCTTTTAAACAATGTTCAACGGCCAAGTCACACAACATTAACTAAGTATAATAATAAAGAAATCGCAGTAAGGAACCTTAGACTTGGCACGAGTCTGTCTAGATTTCATTACTTTTTAGAGTTAAACAAGCAGCTCCATCGAGACTTGGCTAGTTTTTTACAGAATGTTTTTGGTGGGATATACTCTACCTAATTATGTTATGTACGTACGTACCTACGAGTATATTATTTATTTTTAGGTGAAGATACAAGGTCAACAACTTTCACTACCATTTGAGTTCATGATATATTATAGGTACTAGTTATTTGTATCTCGCCTCAAGCTGTACCGAATATCTTAAAGAATTACTTACTTAATAAGATATTTAAGATATTTTTAATATAAATAACAGGATTATATTATCGTGAGAGATTATTATTCGTTACTGAATAGAAATTCCTGAATGAGAATTTGTATTCGAGTGATTTTGTTATTAGATCATCCAGATAAATATCTTTTGACATAGATGTATGATATGCTATTGTTATAAATTCTCTTGTATTTAAGATGTTTTCGTTTTACTTTCATTTAAACTATTCTGTCTATTCAAGATGTAATTTGCTAGTTTTACGCTAATCATGTTGTGTAACACAAAACATATAACTAGAACTAGGTAGGTACATATATATAAATGTTGCAATTACATGTGGGACCGTATACCTAATTCATTAATTTTACTATCAACCCAAAAAAAACACATGTTGGTTGGCGTAAGGAATTAAAGTACGTCACTATACTTCGAGTTTTTTAACTTGTTATGTTTATTTGGGTCAAATCTTGGATCTTAATTTTAAAGCAGTTATCCTCAACCCATGAGCTGAAATTTTGCATAGACGTTTACTTTTGATGACAATGCATTGTTAGATAAGTAGCGTCATTCTAACTCCAATATGGCGTAATCTTCAAGATGGTGGAATAGCTATTTTCGTGCACCGTAATGATATGGGTATTAATTAAATGCTTGTTTTTAAAGATTACTTATCTTAGTCTCATTTATGTATTAGCAATACTATATCATACTTGTCTCAGTCAATGAAGTATTGCATATTTAATAATCAAATGAAATAGAAAATAGCGTACATAATTCTACTTATTCATGGTTTTACGCTCACGAGCAAGAAAGCGAATCTTCCTTCCCATATCTACTCTTATCTGATCGATAAATTATCTTCCGCTTGGAGATACGATACACGAATGGTTATTTATACATGTGTTATGTGACCCCTTTATATTAAGTTGCACGTTTACTTTGTATTGAATTATTTTGAAGGAAATTAGAAATGGAAATGGTTTTTGGGCTGAAGACCAAAAAAGATTTGGTAAGAAACTTAAAAGGAATTTATAGTTAGTTATTTTAGATTCGATATAGCAATCAGCCTGTCCATTTATTGAACATAAGCTTCTCAGTCCGTCCTATAATAATAAATTATATAGAACCATACACTTAACTTATTTAGACCAAGTATCTTATCGTACTCAACATTGAGTACAAAAATTTGGGTTCAAGTAATCATGGTGCTCTTCAATTTAATTCATTTGCAAAAAATATATTATAATTTACCAAAATTTAATGTAACTATTTAATGTTTTAGTCAATCTATTAAAAAAAGTAAGTAATTATTTTGTCGATTTTACACTCTACGTACTATTCATAATTATGCAAATATTATACTTAAACTTGTGTATGTACGCAAAATGTTAAAGCAACTGCGTAATTAATAAAGAAAAAACCGTTAATTCGCAATAAGATCCACCCACCCGGTTATTGTTTACTTCAGTTAAAACTAACGGGTGACTAGTTTTATTAATTGGTCACGTTTTATTGAACAATTTATAGGTATGAGGGTCTTAATTAAATGATTACGTTGAAATTCGGCCATTACATTCATTGAACGTACATAACTTAAGGAAAATATTTCATGTTATTAACACAACTAAATTACATTACCTAATTATAGTTAGGCATATCTCAGATTACTGGTAACACTTTGTATGATTGTATTACATACGAGTATTATGCTCATGACGTTTATATTACAACAGGAAGGAAAGGACAGATCAGATTTGGCATCTCCATACTCGTTGAACTAATACTGGTTATATTTATTAATAAACATTTATTTGTTTGTATTGTTCCGGATAAACATGCTATTGAGACATGCATGTATTTAAACCAATAGTAATACATCAAGACCGTCATGTCTCTTAATCAACATCACAACACTGTTTCCAATAATTACTCGCTATCTATCAATAAGCACTCTCGACTTTTGAGCAATTATAGTGGTATAGTGCACTTACGTTGCGTTTCGAGTTTTATTTGGAATCCGGTCTGTTTACGAGGGGTTCTGATTAATAGCTGGCAGGGGCGACAGATGTTCGATGCGCCACCAAAGTTCGCTGAATGGCTCGCGACTCTATTGTAGTATGATTGTACTCCTATCTGCTCACGACAGCCGTTCGACAGTAAAAAAATTGAGCACAATTCTGCACCTAAATTGAAAATGAAACGACTACTATTAAAACAGGAAATTGATTTTGTTACAGACGTTGGATTTCGATCGGGATGGATTGACGAAATTGAAGAAGGCCATAAAGGCCATCCACAACTCCGGAAATGGTAAGGATATTATGAAATTAATTGCTTATTTTGTACATCTAATATTAGGATTACTTGCAAAATTAGTGAAATAAGGAGCATCTGTATTAAAGGGCTAAATTCGTCCACTAATTTTAACTGTTTGCATTAACAAACAACTCAAACGTACAGACAACCCATAATCCTAAAACAGTTGTTGACTTCTATTGTTCTAATAAAAACTATAACAGTTTTTCTTCAAAATTTATAATGTTTATTTATTTATTACGAGTATAATGTAGTTTTAAAATAGAGATATGATAAAAATGTTCAATATTGAGACAGCCGTTGTATATTGAACCGGTCTATTTGTATTCTCATCTCTCGTGGCGCACTATCCAGGCGACAGGCAGACGAGACCCAACTAAAAATAATTAAAGAGGAAGTGTATTCATAGATGAAGCTACAAATAGTAATATCCGATGCATGTATTACTAATAACGACTTAATGAATGCAGCTACATATTTGTTACATATTTTAAGAACACGTTTATATAGAACTGTTTCGGATATTTTGATTTATTTCAACTACTAATTAGTCGTAAAATCGTTGATTAGTCGTCGTGCATTCGATTATAAAACAGATGTTTTAAAAGTAAAAACATATAATATTGATCAAATATTGGAAGTGAACTTGTAGTACTTGTAAGAGGGTAGTTTTCCGCAATTAGACCTCTTTGGTTTGAGCCCTTTGAGCGTGATACTTGCTTTGTAAAACTACTCAAACCATTGAAGTTCCTCCAGGAAGTTGACCAACTACTAGACGCATATCGAATGTCAGTATTTATTTTCTGTTATGTACATTTCAATCCGCTCGATGTCGCTTTATTATTAATCGGGGGGCGTTGATAGGATGAAGTTATCTTAATTATTTTTTATGATAGCCCAAGCAGTTTTGCTGTCATAATTGTATAATTAGAGTGATATTGCATAACAGTTATCAGGAAACGCCCTCATCCTGTACCATCCCGCTCATTTACTGGCATAAAACTAATTGAAGCTCCTTTATTTATCTGGTTTTGTATGCACTCTATACTCCTAGTCTAAGTGTACCTATCTGAACATAAACCGGCTTCCTAGGACGAAAGGCCGTTCAACTCGCTGAACTAGAATGACCCAAATATCGCAAGAATCGCAACAAATAATGCTTTGCTATGGCCAAACTCATATGCATTAGTAAATGTTTGGAGTGTATAAAAACTTGCTTTCGATTTCACGGAAGTTATTGCGCTTGTGAGGTGTAAAAATAATGTATTGGCCGAAATTCAAGTATTGGGACCAAATATTTTTGAACTATCCTCTTGTTTTTCGCTATAATTACAATGAGTTTATGCTTTACATGACTCGAATATTGGTTTCCGATTTTATGTTATGTCAAGCTGACTCAAACTCTTGGGAATTTCCCTAACTACGTAGACGTTCTTATTGTAGAATTTGTAGATGCTACATTATTTACAGAGCAAATAACGTAATAAATGGTAAAATAAAACGTTTTCATAATTTTATTGCATATTACGATAAAGAAGTATAGTATTCAAATGAAAATAAAACCGACTTGTCACAGCGTCCGGTTGCAAATGAATTTCCTTTCATGTACGTTGTCAAGGAAAGTAGGTCGAACCTACAATCTGGTTGGTTTGCCGCAACATATAGGCATATTAGATTATTGTTTCATATTGGAAGTGTGACATATTGATGTGTATCAACACTTCGTATACCTATATCAGTTCATATTGTTCAATTTAAACCCTCTTCTGATAGAGCTTCGATTTCTGTTGTCTCAATTGATTTGGGTCATTTTTGCCATCTTCAATAATGTATTTCATAAACATACTTTTTGGCTTTAAACAGTGTCAATGTACTCGTTTAAGAACTTTGACCATCTCTATTTATTTTAATAGAACAAAAACTTTTACAACAAACTCAAATTGAATGGTGATAATTTGTCTCCATTTTAGCAATCAATGGTTGTCCAATGGCCACGCCTATTGCTAGTAGAATTATTTATTTTTTCTTTAAGTAGAACGTCTGGTTTTGTCTGTGTAAATCGAGTCAATCGCGTGCTAAAGTTTGTTTATAGCAACTGTGAGAGTTCTCGCTCGGAACTGGTCGTGCGAGTTCGATTTGCAGCCGCGCAGGCGCAGCTGGCAAGGTCGTGCAGGCAACGCGCACGCGCCCGCAAAAACGACCAATGGTATCATCGACATTCCGACACAATGATGCAGTGTTTAGGAAACAACCGCTTTAAATAATACTGTGTTTAAATACACCTTGTTGCTAATGCATCATCGGCGATGCAATTTTTCAATTAGGTTTGTCATACAATCTTATGGATAGTACTCTTGTTTATTAAAATACGAGTCTTTATCGCGTATAAAACATTTAAAATTATTCACCTCGACGTTTCGATCAGGTTACACTGGCCGTGGTTACGAGGGGACTCAAGATTAAATCTAACAAATGCGTGTTTTTAAATCATGTTTTAAACTACCATTAATTGTTTTAATATTTAGAGTACCAACTAAACATATAATTTCCGTATTAGTCGTTGTGTTAATGGTAGTTAATTAGTTATATTAAATAAGGTCTATTGTCTTTATGATGGAATCTGTTCCAAATTATGTGCATAATAAATAATCGTGTCCGAATTTTAATTAGAAACTATGCCGCAGTGTATTCACAAAATCACTTTCTTTATGTAAAATGTACTTTTTGACATTTCGGGCGTCCAGTTTTAATGAAAGCCCTGAGAGGACGAGCAGACCATGTTAAGTAGAAGGTTAACGATGAGTAGTGCAGAGAAATTGAAAGGCGTGAAGTTCTCTACAATTTAATATTCAGAAAGCGTTGGCGGGATTGAGCTAGGTAAATGTCGGCCGCGACACGGATCTCTGAGACTCTTTCAACGCACCTCCGAACTCCGTGGTTCTATTTATATGCTTATTTTTAAACTTAAACCACGTCGGAATAAACCTTTTATAAAGGAACGACCGACCGAAATTTAAATATAAATAGATCCCATTGAGGTTTATGTTTTATTCAAGTTTTAAAGAGGTACCGACTTCTGTTTGCTTGTACTATATTCTTATTCAAAAATACATTTCAGTTCAGATTATTAAATTATCAATCAATAGTAAACAATGTTCTTCTTCAATGCAAACCAGTAACGCCAACACAGTTAAATTAAACGTCGAAGTTGTTGATTGAAGATACTATGGGACATAACATGTGTAGGTGGTCGTGTAGGAGTGTTTGTTGGAGGCAGTAGAGTAGTTAATCCGACGGGAAAACTAATTAAACGTCCGGCAGCTCAAGGGAGACAAGATAGAGTGAGTCTCGTGAAACAACTTGAGAACTTCATCGGATAGAGCTTTTAATTATTTTACAATATTAATCTCTTCATTTTCGTTGGATATTACGGAGCTAAATGGTGGAAGTTTGTAAAATAAACCGACTTAGTTGAACGTTAGTGTAAATCACTATGTATGTCAGGTCAACCGCATAATGAGGATTACGATTATGCGAGTGATTGTTTTTTTGTAACTGTTGTAGTTTTTTGTGTTGAATATTGTTTGTTTTTTCAGCCCATGTGGATAATGAAATGTATCTGTCGCGGGCATTGGAGCGGCTCGGCGGGAACGCGCTCAGCAAAGATTCAGAGCCAGATATCGGCGCGGCATTCTTCAAGTTTGCCGTCGTCACTAAAGAACTATCCGCCCTTATGAAAACGCTGGTAAGTGGCTATGAAGTACTGCAACGTTTTATACTATGCGGCTGTTGCTAGTTACAAACTTGTTTCAATTTTAATAATGCTAGTTGTCGATACTTAAAAATGTTAATAAAACACTTTCGGAAGACACTTAGCTTCGTTACTCACAGGGATAATATAAAAAGTTTAACATTAGCTATAAACTACGGTCTACTAAATGTCAGTTGACTACATACAGCGCGGTACTAAACGTGTTCTAGTTTTGTGTGTTTGCACGAAGCAGTAACTAATACGGCCGCAGCGCGACATAGAATTGTGAAAATGAAGCAAGTAAATATTATATTACAACTATTTCGTCATGTTAAAAATAATAACTAGGTACGAGGGCGCCCTCCGCGGATGTCTCGCAAACGAGACGGATGAAATATAAATTGACACCAGACGGGATAGGCCGTTCCTACATCATATCTCGTAATTGAAGCAGCCGTATTGATTTATTACCATTTGACGCACACTAACAAACTCCGTACCAAGAGATTAGTAAAACAAATTTTATGATCCGTTTGAAGTACGTTTCAAATGTTGCATTACATTCTCGTAAATATTATCTTTATACGAATATACCTGTAAATGTTTTGAGTGTATCCGAATCGGTTTTAATAAATTCGATTCAACTTTGAAAATGCTGTTTCCCAAAATACTCTGGTATCTTTCAACAGTTTTGAAACAAAGCATTTATTTTAAACTGCTACTTAGAGCATGAATTAGTATAATTGATATTGCTCTAATACTCGTATACCATTCCTTACAGTCACTGCTCCCCCTTTTTAGAATCTACGCAAATGCGTAAATACACACACCCAGCGCGAGAAACCCAGATACTCCATAGTTTTGCCATTCACTCAAGTGCAATATTCAACCACATACGCACTAATAAATAATGATTTATCGCCTTCCAAACTGATGTACAAGGTGCATTGGAACTGTCGTTAATGGACGATTGACGTAGATACTGGGTGCGTGGGCGCAACAGCAGATTTGCTTGTAAATGGGTCAGGGTGATGAGACGACCCGCCGTGATATGTTGCCAACCACAACCGGCATACAACAATAAGTGATTGTCCTTGTTCAGTACAAACGTTTTGGTTATGAAAAATAAACTGGCGTGATTATTTGTGGTCTTCTGAGGGGACGTTAGGCAGTCCCAGTTGTCATATAACCATCAGCAACAGTGGTATTTAGACACTGAAAAGTATAACAGTTTAATATTCATACATTAAATCTTTTCTCGGTTATCGTTTGCGCCCTGTTGCCATCATTCCCAACCCAGATTTTGTATTACCATCATCGACAGTCGTCAAGGTTATTTAGATACATTCAACATACCCCTCCTAAACTGACATTTGAACCCTGTTGAATGCTAGAGTTTAAATTTAAGGTATCAATAAGTGATACATAATATTAATTGTACTTTTAATTCCAAAAATAAGTGTGCGAAACAAAAAATCTCTCCTAAATTCCTAATGTATCTAACATTTGGATTAACTAAAACAAACAAAAATGTACAAAATGTTTCCTATACTAAATCACGTATTACCGAAGCGAAAACAACGTGCACTCATCTGGGCCCTTGTAGCGGTCGTTCTATAATTTGTTCTGCGCAGAATCCCTGACCTGCCCTTGACACGAGGTGCAATCCTTTGTCCTTCCTCGTAAGGTAACCTCGGGATTTCAGGTTCTTTGTTTGAGTAAACATTTACCTATAAAACTATTAGCGTTTATAGTTATATTAATAATCGTCTTGATTTGGTCACGTAAAGCAATTACTACATTCTCTAAGGACGAATATTTCTCAATAACTTTTCCTTCTAACAAAGTGTAATAGGAATAATAAGTTAGAGTAGAAATTTGCGCCCTAAATCATAATGTGCCTTAGTGTTTTGAACCATTACTCACTAACGGGGTATACCATAATGTTTCGCATGAGAGAATATAAAATTTCTCGGTCCGTTTCCCTCCCCAAATAATAATGCTAACTCATATAAATCATTATTTAGTTTTCCACGTAAACGTACTATAGAAACAGTATTTCGGTGCTAGTGATGGAATAAGCCTAGTTCGTGGTTGTTAAATATTCAAACAGACTAGAGATACTGAGAATCGTGTTAAATATTTGATGTGCTTCACTTCAGATAAATTTGTTCGTTAAATATTTTATACGTACCCTGTATCTACGACAGTAACCGTTTAAACTGATGTTTAACAGTTTAACCCAAATACGAGTGATAAAATTGGGGTTTCACAATTGTACATACGTCAATTTAACAGTAAAGTTACTGGCTCATTCGGGCCGTTCGGGCTTGACATAAAATATTTGGTTGATGAACTATAGTCACTATACAATATACAAATATGTATATTATGATCTCATTTATAAACGAATATCATTATCATTTTCAAAACAAGAATTCGCCCAAGTTGTCCCTCTGCTCCCGTCCGTATTGTAACGAAAAAGTTTTGATGGCCTCATCATATTTCCAAATTGTGTTGGACTTCTCCTCAACTTTTTCACAGACTTATGATATTATACAGAAAAATTGAGCAGATATCCGAAAACTTGTTCTTGTTTTCTTAGTCTTCAACGTAATTTAATTTGGAAAATAAGCTCAAATGAGCAGTTGTTCATATTGTCAAATTACCTGCATCATGTTACAAAACATTTCGTAACTATGTCTAGTTTATTGTATGTTCGTAATAAGCATTACTGACATTATAGTTAACCGTGCGATTAATAATTAACATACAATACTCGAGCATAAAGATAGCACGTGCTCACGACCCAAACAATGATCATTGTTACATTACCATTACTAAGAAATATTCTCATCGCAAAAAGCGTATGTTAACATTGCTCACCGATGTAATTTGTCTGCTTGAAGTATACCGGGAGTTACTTTGATGTTTTGCTTAATATCTGGTTCAATTTCATTATCGTCATCAAAGCACATTATATGCTTCGTGTTCCGTATTGCGAGTTCCATGAAATGTTCTCCATTTATCGTCTTCTTTCTAATGAAGTATTCGATACCGCTTGATGAATACACTTGTACAACTTCGAAGAACCAGGAATTTGAAACCGTTTTGAAAATTATACCCTTCACCGGTTCACGTAAGTGCGCCTAATTGTTCGTCATACATAACCGTAAGTCCGTTTATGATGGTGTACTCATTGAATTGCTGTGGGACATGTGCGACCGAGTTTTCAATCGAGTATATAGTAACGCAAGATTAAAGTAATGAAACGCTTCAGTAAACCATGAAAATGAGGTGGCATTAGAAGATTAGTAGGTTATGTTTATGTCATTAATTGCATTCATTAGTTATCTATACATATATGTATATACAATACGTGGAACATTTGTAGAATTTATCCATTTAATGTAATTAAATTTATGAATTGATTTCGTAATAAACATAATACCTAATCATATTTGAGGTTGATTGCGTTATCGATTTTGCGATGAATGACCACAATTTGTCATAATGTTACAATTAGCAGTATTCAGTAGCTGTTAACAATATCCATCCAGGAAGGGTTTCATTGTGTTCAACCCTTTGTTCTCCCTCGCATTCTCGTTTCTCGTCTGTCACCGACCGCGGCGCATTCGCTTCATTGATTACATAATCGGCCCTTCGTAAATGAGTTTCCATGTTACGATGTATTGCCTTTTTCATTACGCCTCACTCAATGTCTGTTAAGGCAATCATTCAACAGCTGGCTACGTTAATTGCTGTATCTGTTTCGTTCATTATTTAAGTGCTTTTTTTTCATGTTGAATGTAGGCAGATATAAATTCAAAATCATTTTGGGGTCATGGTTATATCTCAACGTCTGGTACATCATTGCTGATTGTTCACGAATTGCTTTTTATATTGCTCAATCGAAATCATTATTCGAATCACGATACCAAGTTTGGCGTCTATTCTGTCTATGCATTTTGCCTACAACCATAGTATGTCATGTCTATCATGATGAAGGTAGGGAGGCAACTGGCGCAACGATTCGAGCGTCGAGCGCATTCAAATACCCTTTGGAATGCAAATGTTGTGCAACAACACCGTACTATAATGTCTTATAGGATTTCTCTGGATGCTGTTCAATTCGTTGTGATTTAACGATTACATTGTTAGAACGATTTATCAAGTTTTGGTACTTTTGTTCACAGATGCAAAACATAAATAACATCGTTATGTTCCCCGTGGATAGTCTTTTAAAAGGGGATTTGAGAGGAGTCAAAGGTGATCTCAAACGGCCATTCGACAAGGCGTCTAAAGATTACGAGTCGAAGTACCTGAAGCTTGAGAAAGAAAAGAAGTCGCAAGCAAAAGAGGCGGGTCTCATCAGGAGTGAGGTGACACCGGCGGAGATAGCAGATGAAATGGAGAAAGAAAGAAGACTGTTTCAGTTGCAGATGTGTGAGGTGAGTGTCTCAAACCATTTCCGTTCCTAATTTTAGAAAAATACATGTAGCCAAAGGTGATTTTAGCTTGACACAAAAATAAACGAACGAGTTTACCACATTTAGGTTTAAATGCACTGAAAGCACTTTTCAAACTTTAAATCCAAACAATCTTCACCATTTGTTTATACAATTTAAGTTAAAACGACTGTTACATTACACTTTATGTGGCATCTTTATTACGTTGTAGATTTATAATTTAGATTGGTATAAATTTATGTTATGTATTTTAATTGCTTCGTCAGGTATTAAAATAATATTTGCAATAGGGTTTTACAATATTCGTATTCTTTTACGTTTCTTGTTGATTAGTTTTTACAATCAAGATCGACGTAATCCTTTGATAGTGTCTATTGTACGTTGAATTTATTAGTCATTGATGAACTACAAAAAGAATAACGACTATAGTAAGTTTATGTTCATCGAAGTTAGTCTCGTTACGTTAATTGATACTTCGTTAAACAAAATTATTGTCGTGCATACTACTCTTTCTATTACCCAAAAATAACGTCGCTGTAGTTCCTCCCCACATATTTATTGCCCTAAGAAAGAACGTAAATATTAACAAAAATGTCTGTTTAAGTGGCTTAACACATTCCGATGTTAATCTTTAGCCTAAAATAGTCAACGTGCACGGATGTTTAGTTTGACCACATTTGTCTTACATTATTCTATGAAGACGTTACATTTAGTCACCCTAAAAATATTTTTAGGAACTCGTATTTAAAGCTGTTTAATTAAGGTTCAAAATGGTGTTGGGATTACAAATTTGGCCCTTGGCCGAGTTAAGCTGAGGTGTATAATTATTAATTGCTACTGGGCAATTTGCGGCTTCGCTTCCATATGCCCCGGAGGCCAACCTGTTGGTCGTTACCACGATTATAAGTCACTGTACTTAAACTCGAGCCCCAAATGCCCGCTTCATTTACTTGGCTTCTAATAAATTTGCCTCCGAGTTGAGCAAGTACATTAATATTGAATTTTAATTAATAATTTACATTGCTGAGTCCGGAATTTGTTAAACTTTCAAATTAATTTAGGTATTTCTTGTATATTTTGGTTTTCCCGTTCCATATGCAATATTTAATTATTGTCTTGGTTTTTTCATGACTTTTCATTTAAATTGGCTAGATTTATTGAGAAAGACAAGGCTGTCTGTAGGGTAGCATATAATTATGACCATCATGCTACGACCAATGGGAAGGGAGCGTTAGCAGTTAACTGGAGTGTAAAACATCACAGCAACTATAATTACTAAAATTGTTTGCAAATAAGAGAGTTTATATTTCATTTGCAATAACATTTAAAAATATAATTTCTCCGTACTCATACAATACTTAAACCGTACTTATAATAAATGATAGCATCCAGGAATTCAATTAAACAATGCATTTGAACATTATCTGAACAATATATCTGCCGGTGACAGCTATTTACGCAACACCATGCTACTGTCTCTATACAATGCTTGTTTGTGGTCACTGCTTGTACCGTTGTTCACTGTCTAAGGGTAAAAGGTCGTAAGTACGTTGGCAATGACAATGGTTGTAGTTTATTTTGATATGTTGGCTTTGGAGATTGTTTTATACTAGTTGTGCTTCGCAATCTCATACTCGTATATCTCAATTTTATTTAGAAAGAATTGAAAGTAACGTCGTATTTCTATTGGCTATCTAGCAAGAAGAATTGAAATTGGACTATGGTTCTGGTTTGCGATCACCAACACACATCATGCATTAGGCAAGCGTGACGTTTAGGTCTAATTCTTTACTATACCAAAGGCGTTAGGCCTCCTTTATAATTAACTAGCTGTGCCCCGCGGTTTCACCCGCGTAGTTCCCGTTCCTGCATTAATTTCGGAATAAAACATAGCCTATGTTCTTCCCCGGAACATAAGCTACCCCTGTACCTGTAACAAATTTCAAGTCAATCGGTTCAGTAGTTTAGCCGTGAAAAGGTAACAGACAGACAGACTGAGTTACTTTCGCATTTATAATATTAGTAGGGATAAATATTTCGGGATTACCTCTCACTGATGATCATAGAATCGCGATTCGCAATAAAACGAAGGTAAATAACTTGATAAATAATACATTTGTTTATAACACCTATAAAATATGAACAAAATAATTCCCTTGAAAGTTTATTACTTACAATATAGGCTATAAAAATCATCATCTCGGTGCTTCAAGGCTTGAGATAATTGTATAGACTTGTAGGTAATTGCATCGTATTAGGGTATCGAGAACCGGTATAGATACAAGAACCGGGATTTTCGGTACCAGTACTAATCGGAACCGGGATTTCCCGGGATTTTCGGTATTTTCGGGATTTTTTCTTCTTTTTAGTTTTGGAGGTAAATATAGTCTAAAAAATATTATTTATATTAAATAACATATATTGCGCATTTTGTCATGACAAGATAAGCATTGATTGCTTTAACACATTAAAATGGCATCATGACTGAGCCTCTTAAAGCAGGAGGCAGGCCAGTGCTGCGGAAACTGCAAAAGTTGTTTTACGATGTCATCCACTCCGAGAGAACTCCAAAAGCATGGAACAGAAGCGTGATGGTGCTCTACTTAAAAAAAAGGGATAAAACCTTGCTGTAGAACTAAAGACCCATCTCGCTTATGAGTCATGTTTACAAGCTGTTCTCGAGGGTTGTCTCAAATTGTCTATGAAGAAGACTCGACGAATGTCAGCCCCTCGAACAGGCCGGGTTTCGAAGCGGTTATGGCACCGCAGACCACATCCACACATTGAGGCAAATTATACAGATGACTTAAGAGTATGATCAGCCTCTGTGTCTTGCATTTGTGGACTATGAGAAGGCCTGGGCTATTCTGGAATCTTTGCAGCTTTGCCAGGTCGATACTCATACTATCCAACTGTGCAGAGGTGTAAGACAGGGTGACGTTATATCCCCGAAACTCTTCACCAACGCGCTGGAAGACGTATTTAAGACTGTGACTTGGGCTGGACGGGGCATAAATATAAATGGCGAATACATCTCACACCTCCGGTTTGCAGACGATATTGTACTAATGGTGAAAACGCCGCAAGAGCCACACTGGATGCTGAATGACCTAGCAGATGCTTCTCGTTGGGTCGGCGTCGGCGTGAACTTTGAGAAGACCAAGGTCATGGTTAATAGCCTTGGTATGCCGATCCTAGTAGACGGTACCCCTCTCGAGATTGTTCAAAAATACAACTACCTCGGGCAAATAATGCAATTGGGTAGAAATAATCTGGACAGTGAGATTAAGAAGCGAATACAGCTGGGTTGGGCAGCGTCTAGTAAACTTCGACGAGTCTTCTCATCGCAAATTATTATAAATAGCGCGCTGCACCACCTGCTCATGGGGTAGGGGGGGGCACTGGGCCAGCGAGGGCGGAGCCCGCGCACTGCACCACCTGCTCATGGGGTAGGGGGGGGCACTGGGCCAGCGAGGGCGGAGCCCGCGCACTGCACCACCTGCTCATGGGGTAGGGGGGGGCACTGGGCCAGCGAGGGCGGAGCCCGCGCACTGCACCACCTGCTCATGGGGTAGGGGGGGGCACTGGGCCAGCGAGGGCGGAGCCCGCGCACTGCACCACCTGCTCATGGGGTAGGGGGGAGGGGGGGGCACTGGGCCAGCGAGGGCGGAGCCCGCGCACTGCACCACCTGCTCATGGGGTAGGGGGGAGGGGGGGGCACTGGGCCAGCGAGGGCGGAGCCCGCGCGCTGCACCACCTGCTCATGGGGTAGGGGGGAGGGGGGGGCACTGGGCCAGCGAGGGCGGAGCCCGCGCGCTGCACCACCTGCTCATGGGGTAGGGGGGAGGGGGGGGCACTGGGCCAGCGAGGGCGGAGCCCGCGCGCTGCACCACCTGCTCATGGGGTAGGGGGGAGGGGGGGGCACTGGGCCAGCGAGGGCGGAGCCCGCGCGCTGCACCACCTGCTCATGGGGTAGGGGGGACTATTGTGTGTAGGTTATGGTGTACCTACTTATGGGGTAGAGGTGGATTCAAGAAAAACATGATAAATTGTATGTACTAAAGTAAAAACGACTTGTATGACTGGTTTATCCCATAATTTGTATTACTACCTACATTACAATACCCTCATTATATAATATTAGTATATGTACAGATAGCAGTGTAGTATCTATGTGGAGCGAGTGATGAGTATCTAGAAGTGGGTCCGGGTAATGTTACATGTCCTAGACGCAATAAATGCTGACAAGACGGACATATAGACGGTAATATGTATATGTATAGATAAACTTGACAATGTAGTGTAACTATAGAGCGACTGAAAGGTTTCTTAAACGAAAGTCAATGTACCTATATGGTAGGATTCATTGGTTTTAAACTACGGTCAAGTGATTGAGCTAACAGTTTGTCAGTTTTGTATCAAAATGACTGGTCAATTTTGATTTGATCAACTAAACTATGTCTGCCTTTTTGCGTTGCATTTTTAGTCTGGTTTAACACTAAACCAGGTTTTATAATCTGATCTAAGCACAATTTTGAATACTGTCAAGAGACTAAAGTGACAGATCTGACTGACAATGTGTCAAATGCTTACCAGGTTTTGTTAAACCAGACTAAAAATGCAACGCAAATAAGGCAGTGTATGTTTAAATGTAGTGAAGTCGACCAACACACTGCCTATGGTTGACTAAGGCCTGATCGCGCTAAATGAAGAAAGCATTTGACTGTTAAATTTATAGTAAATCAGCACTTTAATCAGCCGTTAAAAACCTAGCTGTAACTTTGTAATATTACTCATGGTTCTAAAGGTATAATTGTTATCCCATAGGAATTTCGGGATAGGTAGAGTTGAGTAGTTTAAAACTAGATTTCATAATATGTAATAAACAGACAAATACTAGTATAACTTTATTATTATATGATAATCTTAATTTTAAAGTTTTTATACTGTATCTAGCTACGTCGACTTTGATCCTGTAGGAATTTTGGGATAAAAAAATCCTATATCCTTTTTGGTATCTCTGATAACGTGTATCCAAAATTTCATAATAATATAGTTTTCAATCAGTGCGTCCTACCAGTGATGACCTACGGTGCCGAGACGTGGATACTCACATGGCTAGTCCACCAACTTAAGGTCGCTCAGAGAGTTCTGGAGAGGGCTATGCTCTCTGAAGTGGCAGTGGGCTGGCCACATCTGTAGGAGAACCGATGGTTGTTGGAGCAGACGAGTTCTCGAATTTTGGTCGTTATAATTAAACTTTCTTGTTCTCTTCGTAACGTGTCTTCAAAAAGATCAATGCATCTAATGTTGCATTACCTAATCAAGATCTAATTTTCTTACAAAAAAGGCCAGCTGAGGAGAAAATTCTTTCTGGCTTTACGCTAGTAGATGGAATTGTGAGAAGGTGTTCGTAAGCTTTTAAGTACTACATTTTATCTTATGATGGAATAATGATCTACCACGTACCTACAGATACAACATTTTAATGAGAATATGGTTTTAGCTTTGAATATTTTGTATAAAAAGAATAAATGCTATTAATAGAAGATTAAAATCAAACAAATGATTATATAGTTAACATGATTCGTTATTTCCCGAAAATACCGAAAATCCCGGTTCTTACTCATTGAAAACCGGTTCTTTGACTACTATTAAAGAACCGGGAAATCCCGGGATTTTCGGTTCCGGGATTTCCCGGTTCTGAACACTACATCGTATGTATAATGTAATGTACATTTTATAGTAAATATCCGATAAATAAGGTAAATTGTTTATTTTAGTTTATAATTAATTGTAAGGAAAATGCATATTGTTTTCGATAAGATATCTAAACGTACTTATTAGTACCTTTGTTAGCACTAACGATAATTTAATGTTTATGGATACGATATTAATAAATCAAATTACTATCGTGTAGTTATCAGTAGTAGCAGATTTAGATACCAATCAATTTGTTTTCAGTGCTCTGTGTACCGAGGTACTCGCAAACTTGTATAACTGAACTCTAAGCTTCGATGCAAGATACGACTTTTATAGAGCCACGCTAGTTCTCTGTCATTGATGATATTTAAAGTGTATTTCGAGTAGTAATGTATGTACTTATCGGTTGCTTATTGATTGTTATTTGTTTTTAAATTAACAATAAAAAACTATTGTACGTATGATCTCTATTTTGCAGAATTTTCTTAGCGTAGTTTTCCAAACAATTGATGAGAGGATCGATAGAGATCCGAGAATAGATGATAGGATATATATAACTTAATGTTTTTTATAATAAGTCAACGATATTTCTCTTTACACAAGAAAATATCTTATTTTAATATTTTGTTCCAATTGAAATAATAATTACATATATGTTAATTCAATTGAAAACCGTTTTCCGAAACCATCCGTAATGTTTTGAAGACAAAAGATTATTATTGTAACATTGACCTGACATTTGAAAGCTGAGAACTTGGTTGTAAAATTATACAGACGCCTGTTGTAGTCTGGGCTATGTTTTATTGGTATACTAGATGTTCTACGCAAATCTAGTGCTTACTTGATGATCCTATTTGGAAATAAAATATACTTACTTACTTATTATATTTTGTGCCACTAACAATATGTAGGTCAAATATGATGACCGGTTGAGCAGCTTATAAGTTAATTTTTTTTAACAAACTCACTAGGTATTCAAATTCAAAAATTGTTGGTAAATGAAAAATATTCTTTAATCTTATTCGTTTTCTCCTTTGACTATGTTTCTTTGAAAATCTGTAGTGTCAATAAAACATCCTTCCTAAAGCTGTTTCAACCAGAACGAAATACGAAAACATTACAAACGGCGTAAGTGTAACTTCGTGACTTATACATTAGGGGCTGTCAAAAGTCCGCAAAATATTTGTCTGAGAACAATGCCAAATGCGCTTGTTGACCCACCATGCAACCAGACCAGTCTGGTTTCGTTTGTTTTTATTATTAACCGATTTTAAAAAGGTTTTCAATTCGCCGGATATAGCGCTAACTCTTTATGGTTTTATACTTTTCTTATGGTTTTTCTTCTTTATTGGAATCTTTTGCCAAGAAACTTCTAGAATTCTAGATTCATTGATTGGCAAGTTTTGTAGATAATATTTACTACTTAGTTACGTCCAATCACGCTAAATTGTTTATCAATGATGTAGACTTGCTGTATTACTTACAACTACGAGTATAATATTCATCCGTATTACACATGATTGTGGTATTGTCTTTAGTAATCAAACCTACTCATATAAAAGTTGAAGCATTCCTTGAACAAACAGCTAATGTCTTGCTATTGTTTATGCAAATGAGTTGTAGTAACAGAGGTCTGTATAATGTTAGCCAACTGACTGCGGTCGGATTGCTCAGTCGACTTGAATCAATAACGTTTATCCTGCACAATTCTAATGCATCGACAAGTGCTTAGCTATTACCGTTTACTATGAATATATTTCAGATAAGGTCGAATGTTATTTATTTAACGCACTCAGATAAGAATTATGACTATTTATTTAACATAAAACAAACTTCCTTACATTTGCTTACTTGAATGACTATGGAAATAAATTCGTTATTGTATTGCAATAAAATATATTATTGCATAACTTCCTTAACTTGCAGTATTGTACTTGGAATATCAATGATATTGCAACTAGGTAGTAACTGGAAAATAGCAATTTGTTAAACGCTTTTATCCACACAATTTGCTTTTTTTACCGATACGAGTTCATTGCTCGTTTGATTTTTTTAATTTGTTGACTTTAATAGATTAATATCCGGTCATTGAAATGGTCAATCTTAATGCGGTTACTTATTATATCCTGTGGTGGTTCTATTATGTACAGTCTCGGAATGAAAAGGTTCGTCACCTTAGAGTTGGTTTTCACTTGCACTAGTATTGCAAGAAACAATTATGCCAACATACAAGTGTAAGAAACAGTGATGCTAACATTTAAATAAATAGAATGACGTTTGCTATCGAATAAGGTTTTGCTTGATTTTTCTATCCTTTTTTAAACACTGCCTTGTGCGCGCGGCATATAAAAACCTCTTTGATATTTTGCAATGATGCCATTGACCGATTGACAATAGTTTTAACAGAAATAATAATGGCAGGTTAAACCAAAAAGAAGGTTTTAGTTTATCAAAAATCTTGTTGACAAAATTTTTATCCTGTCAAACAACACTGATCTGAATAATTTTGAACTTTATTATCGAGCAGTAGAACATTATTTTCCCTAACCCGAGTCTATTCTGTACCATAGCTACAAAAGGTAGTATGTTTTCGCGACACATTAAACGAATCAATTTGAAAATTGACGAACCTTTTCGTTCCGAGAGTGTACAATCGTGCGGTTAGGCAATGTGACATGACCTAAATATGTGTTGTTGGCAGTTCATTTACAACTACAAGTGTCAACTGGCTTTGGTAGCTACGTCGAATTGTGATTCTGTCCGTTATAACAAAAAATAAATTGTGCAGATAAAATTAAACCTTTCTGTTAAGCAAAAAACTGTATCGAATAGATTTTAGATGGCATCTTACTTAACAATATGATCCGCGTTGGCAAGGCGGCAAAGTCGTTAGCACAACAAAACACTAGCCTTGGCACAAGAGCAAGCGATGCAAATCCCTTTATTAAGTGCTAAAAAAAGAAAGCTAGGAGTTGTGTAGTCTGGTGTTGGTGCGGTACAAAGCACGGAGGCGCGCGTCAGGTCGACGACCGGCCTTGCGCCGCGCAGGGCCGGTCGTCGCCGACGCTCTGACCCTCGCTTTGTTCCATGTCTCACTCCGCACTCAGTGCAAATACCTCCTATACCGCATTGCCCGCCTCACGACAACCCACGCCTGCCTTTCTCGTTATCAAAAACGGTATGCACCACCCACACCATGCATAATGTTGAAAAGATTCAAATATTCATAGGCATAAGCTTATGATCGAAGAGACAAGTTCACCAGGCGACTTGCCAAGAAAGTTGTGCAAGGTCGTGCGCCAGCTTTATTATTATTGCAGAACTGAAAGACAGATCTGAATCCACTATACGAGAATGGCGCGTGCGTTTGCGTCATCGGTTGTAATTTTAACTCGCGGAAGAGCATGAAGTAATTGGTTAGTTTCGGTGTTTCCACATTGCGCATCGCTCGTGGAAGTCCTGCCGCGTTCCGCCACGCTCTGATGAAGTGTTGAGAGTTAACCCACGCGACATTCGGCGACGCACAGTCTGGTGTGCTTCAAAGTAGACGAGTGGTCATTTAATAGACGTTTTTTATCCTTCCAGTACCTGATTAAATTCAACGAGATAAAGACGAAGAAAGGTATTGAATTACTTCAACATTTAGTGGAGTATTACCACGCTCAAACAAATTACTTTCAAGATGGTTTGAAGACGATTGAACATTTTGGAGTATATGTGGCTGATTTGAGTATGCAGCTGCAGAAGATTAGGCAGCAGCAGGACGACGAGAGACGGAGGTTGTTGGAACTGAGAAACATGTTGAGAGAAGCGGCGCCTCAGGACCGAGAGGTAAACTTTTATACTATGTTGTTTTATACGATTACATTTTTGTATCGAGAAAGTTACGGTTATAATTAAACTTTGTTTCGGTGAAGGTCGGCTCTACAGTCGGTGGTTACTCACTTCATCAACTTCAAGGTGATAAACAGCACGGTGTTACCCGCGTTGGATATTTGCTCAAGAAATCAGAAGGCAAGGTTCGGAGAGTATGGCAGAAGAGGCGGTGTAGGGTCACGGCCGAGGGTTATTTAGATATCTTCCACGCAGACGAGAACAAGACTCCGGCGAGAGTGAACCTGTTAACGTGTCAGATTAAAGTAGCGGCAGAAGATAAGAGGGCGTTTGATCTAGTCTCATGTAAGTGTTTATTCTTACTAATATTATGAAGGGAAAATATGTGTGCTTTTTGCTAAGCAGTCATTATTTTTTTATAGATTATTGAACATGAACAATTTTACTCAAATACTGGATAATTTGTTCTATATGTCAAATTTAATAGCAGTACTTGTTGGTATAGCAGGTGAATTCGCTTCAATTATCGTCCACTCTTTCACTACAAGTCTTTCACTTTAATTTCAGATAATCGTACATACCATTTCCAAGCTGAAGACGAAAACGAACAGAGAGCATGGACATCAGTGCTTGTGAACTGTAAGGAAGGCGCGCTGATGCGGGCTTTCCACCAGCAAGCGGGGGAAAGCAATGACTCGGGGCACTCGCTATTAGACTTGCAACGTTCTATAATAAGGGCGGTCAGAGCTATGCCTGGGAACCAGGTCTGCGCTGATTGCGGCTCCACTAACGGTATGTTGGGCTTTTAGTACGGAAAAGTACTGAGTGGTTTTCCTTGATTTCTTTATGTGTTAGGTTCTTAGAAAATTCTTAGCGAAAGGATGAGTTTATAATTAGTGTCGTAATAATCACTACATACTCGTAGTATAAAACAAAGTCGCTTTCACTGTCCCTATGTATGCTTAGATCTTTAAATCTACGCAACGGACTTCGATGCAATTTGTTTTAATAGATAGAGTCATTCATTGGGAAGGTTTTTAGCATAATTTTATCTCCATATTCCTACGGGAACGGGAACTACGCGGGTGAAACCGCGGGGCGCCGCTAGTTATATTATATCAGAAAAATCCTTGATTTACGACCCATATACCCATATTATTGTTTTACATTAAATTTGTACCATTTTAGACATGTGAAGTATAAACTGTTTTGTAATTACTTACTTACATAAAAACCGAACAGCGTTCTTTTACTATACTGTGAATTTCAATTTAGTTTTACTTTTATATAATATATAATTTTACCATAGTCAGATTGATTTCAAGATTATTTTTTTATATTCCAGATCCAACATGGTTATCAACAAACTTCGGCGTGATAGTGTGTATAGAATGTTCTGGAAGCCATCGGGAGCTGGGCGTTCATATATCGAGGATACAATCGCTCACTCTAGACAGGCTTAGCACGTCGCAACTGCTTATAGCGAGGCATATGGGCAATCAGATGTTTAACGAAATTATGGAGAACACTTTGGATGATAGAGATAAATTAACACCTGAGAGTACTATGTAAGTTAATAACCATTATAAGACTCATCTAAGTATGTCCAAACATTTAGTATTAGAATCGTCTCAGACAAAAACCTTCACGAATGTATGTAGCCGTAGCCAGATGAATTTATAAAGCTTATATTTGGATATGCGGCTGATAGCCACCTAATAGCCGCACTCAGAGGCGTTTAACGAATACTTAAACTAATGTGCAATTATATTTCTACGGCCAAAATTGGAAGCTACTATTGTCATTTTGACTTTTTTGAGTGCGGCTGTAAGTGTTGTTACTTAACTAGTGGCTACTGTAAAAATGCCTTAAAAATCACCCCAAAATTGGGACCTTGACTACTATATTATGCCTGTATTCCTCAAACAAGTACATTGTAAGTGGTTTACCGTTATAATTGAAATAAATAAATAAATAAATTGTAATAGTTCCGTATTAAATATAATTACTTACAGGGAAGAACGCCTAAGATTCATCCGCGAGAAGTACGTGTACCGCACATGGGCTGCTCGCACGTGTTGCGACTCGTTAGAGCGACAGTCGGAGGTGGAGCACGCTGTGAACAATGGACACCTACAGAATCTACTGCAGGCGTACGCTGAAGGAGCTGATCTGGGGGCTACGCTGCCTTGTTCGGTAAGGGATTGATTAATTTGTATACTTATG
Organism: Timandra comae; assembly: GCA_958496195.1. NCBI lineage: Eukaryota > Metazoa > Arthropoda > Insecta > Lepidoptera > Geometridae > Timandra > Timandra comae. The sequence goes on along the minus strand of OY292354.1, from coordinate 4,371,622 downwards.
TTTATTGAAGTAAATTATCTTGATAGTCGAGTCTTCTTATAGCATAAAACTGTAATATCAAATACATTTTTTTTTCAATAACGGTAAAAATATACCTCTAATATATAATACAAAACTCCAATTCCACAGACAAATTGTGTGTTTTTAGGAAATCTTACTTTTTTATACTGTGTTGAAAATATGCGGCAATAAATTTAAAGTGTTAAAATATTAGTTCATATTAATACCTCTACTTATATGCATTTTGAGAACTAAACGATTTCATTAATTATATTCTCACTCGCCATCCTGTATTAAAACGTATTAAACATTCCAGGATTGCGGCGAAACCTCCCTACATTTGGCCATATCACGGGAACTAGGCGACGGTTCCTGTCTGCATATAGTCGATTTCATCATACAAAATGGTGGACCGGTGTTACTCGACAAGCCAACCAGTTCCGGAATGACTGCGTTGCACTTATGTGCGGCAACCGATAGGACTGAACCAATGAAGTTGTTGCTCAAAGCGGGAGCTGATACTACGATCAAAGATGGCAATGGACGGACTGCGCTGCAGATTGCCAGGCATTTAGGGCATCATGCGTGTACTGAGTTGGTGAGTTATTTGATAACTTGGGTCTGTCTGTCTGTGAAAGGAGATGGTGTTAGGGTATATGGTTAGGGGTTCAGTTGTAATATGAAGACAGTAGAGTGATTGATTGTGTGCAAGACGTAAAATTATATGATAGCGGGATCTCATTTATCCAGCAATTCAACGAATAATGATGATAGCTTACTTGAACATTGAACATTAGTATGTATTGTCAAAGTCTTAAAACACTTTTTATAAAATATTTATGTATTAACTCCCTAAATATGTATGTGATCAATAAAATTATATCTTAGTCTTGTATAGATTTGTAGTCTGTGGTAGTTTTTGAAGGAAGAAAGCGTATATACTTCTTCTTCTTTGCGTGTCGACTCATATATTTGGGGACCAGAACTCGGCCACCGATATAGCACTATCAGTGGCCATGTAAAGGTCCTCGCGTGTGCAGGTGTAAGGACACGCACGGCAAGTTATTGGAATTAGCCGTTGAGTTGCTCCCTGCAACAATCGTGTTTATACTTATTTACTTAAACTTTTGTTTCAAATTGCAGTTGGAAAGCGTAGACAAGCGAGAGAAGAGCATATACGAGAACATAAACGTTGACTGGAATCTGTCGCACGACGACGGATCTACTGACTTTTCTGATGACGACACTGTTATCGATGAAAGAGTAAGTATTCAATAATAATTTACTTATAATGAGCTATTACAGGCAAAGATCATTACCCCCCAATAACTACATGTCAGCTATGTGAAAACAACCATGTGAATTGTGTGAGTTCAATGTAAACTAAATGTCGTTTAGATTAGTGCATGTTAGTGTTAATACTGTCTATAGTTTTCACTAACATTTCTAGAATATTCTCATTTTGCACTATATCTAGTAACTCAGACTAGAGATCATTTATAGTTATTCATCTAGTAATCTATTAGACTAAGTTCTTGTCACTAGGAATCACATAGTTTCTAATGGGTGTGTTTGGTAGAACTAAGAAATTAGGAATAAAGTATATAAAGCTGGTCAATATTATCAGTTCTTTTGATGTTAGCCTATTGTTAACATGTCATAAGTGTTAAAATGGCGACACATTGGTTCAAAAATTCTGAAAATCTTTCTAAAATCTTCTAACAGTTTTTTATTATTTATCTTGAAAAATGTACTTTGTTGTATTTGTATTTTCACGGTATCTATAATAAATATCTTTCAAACTAAAATTACTAAGATCTTAATTCACCCAAACACATCCATTCCACAACTCTTTCACTTCAAACCATTAATTTTCTCTACCAGTACTAACAAACCATTAACACGTTTCAGATATTCATGGATTGGTTTTCAAAATTGCAGCAGAACGGTAGCGTGACCCCCGAGAAGAAGTGTCCGCGGTCGCGGCCCCCCTCGTACGCCGGCGCGGGCGGGGGCGCGGGCGGGGGCGCGGGCGGGGGGGACTCGCCCGTACTGCGCTCGCGGTCGTCCACGTGTGATTCATTGCATCACGCGCCGCCTACACCTACTACGTTGCCTAGGAAGCCTAATGTTTGTAAGTTAAACCGTGATACTATTTGACGATCGCGATTGCGCGGGCACCCGCCGCGTACTCACGCTCAAAGGCAACCGGCAGGTCGACAGCGACGCGACGCTGAAAGCTAATGCATACTAAATAATACTCAATACATAGCCGTCCCGGCCAGAGTGACGTTAACTTCCAAAGACATGTCGCGTCGTTCGTTCCGTTCCGGCGGTCTGAGGAGACCCTAAAACGTAGCGAAGATTCTTGAGGTTCTCTCCAACACACTACAAAGAGAATATTGAAAATGATTTTGATTGTGATTTCTAATAGCAAGAAGAATATAAAATTATTTGTAAACAATCCTAATAAAATAATTGTGTCCAAAATTGGTCATAATAGGCTTATCAAAAATGTACTTTGTTTTTCAATGTTAAATAAATATATATTTGTTTTTGTTGTAGACAACATCGGCAGCCTGAAGAAGCGCGCGGCGCCGCTCCCCCCGGTGGTGTCGGTGGTGCAGTCGGCGGCGCCCCTAGCACACGGCACGCACCCGCGCTCCACGCCCTCGCCCTCCGCCGACAGCGCGCGCTCTCTGCACGGTCAGTACTACATATATGTATACCACACTACAGTACAGAGATAATGAATAGTTGTTGGCAGGGGTCCCCGCGGGATGTAACCACTGCTTTGTGCCCAACACATACATAATATTGATAGCTTCTATACATTTTTGATAACAGCTTTCTCGTTGTTATTATAGGCAGAAAAACTGTAACGCCAAATAACTGACATGTTCAGTAGCTGTATCCTTCTATATGGGCAAAACTATGGTTAAAAAGGCGCGTTCAAAAGGCTGTTGCATTTGGTAGCGCAAAGGTTCGCAAATCTTGAAACAAAAAGTGAAATAATAACCAATAAAATTTCATTTCCAGTATCAACCGCGACATTAGTGAAGCACAGACCGCAACAGCCGCCGCCGACGCCGCCGCCCGCCACGCTGCACAACGGGGCGCATCACAGAGACGAGCCAACGCCACCGCCCAGAAAGGTACATAAATATTACAAAAATATAGAAAAATATGTTTAATAGGGATGATTATAATGATAGAAAAACAAGTTATGTTTTGTCTGTCAGTCAGGTATATAAAAATATTAGACACGTATTTTTTATTTTATCTGGAGATACGGTAGTGCCCTGCCAAGACGAGCAAAGTGAAAGCTAAGCGAAGCGCAAGGGCACTACACTAACCTAACTTATCTCGCAGCACTTCATCGTTTTTTTGAACGCTCATAAATTGGTTTTGGGGTATCAAAATGATCTTGTTAATACATTAATATTGGTGATGGTAATGGTGGAGGCTAACTACGTCGTCGTTGTGTGTAAAATGTACGCAAAAGTGACGTCATGCGCCATTTCAACTCCATATATGTTTATTGTTTACGTAGAAAAGAAAAATTGCGTGTCTAATGTTTGTTAATTATCTACCTGACAGACAATAAATATCATCATTCCTATTAAGATCCAATTGTATAATATTTATTTAAATATAAATATATTATGTATTATATTTTTGATATAAATAGTTATCGGAGCAACAGCTCCATAAAGTAATCGACTAACATAAAAGTGGGTGTATTATTTTTGCTTCAGAAGAAAAATAGATTGCATCTGGATAAGGCGAAAGCGAAACTGAAGAGGGTAACGATATGACAAAGAAATTAGTGTTACTTACTCGCTTACCCTTGTTTGATTTACGCCCTTTATTAATAATTATATACATACTTATATTTGTTTACATTTACATAGTCCACTGCCTAATTTGTGAATAAACATCTATAGTAACTTTTCACAGTATTTTTGTACAAAACTAGTCCTTATTGTACTGAAATAAGGCGCACAGTTGCTGTAACTAAATATTAATAGTATCGAGTTTTGTTTCTTAATAGTATTCTTAAAAAATATAGGATTAGTCCTTATGATTACCAATTTATGGTACAAAAGGATCTTTAGAAAATATTGGTATTAGATCAATAGACTATTATAATATGCAATAAGGATATCTCAATTATTTATTCAAAAACATATACCAAATACACTTTTTCTCCAATAAATTATGCTTCAAATTACTGAAATTCGTGGTCAGCTTAACTTTAATTTGCATGCATTAACTAACAAGCTTTGAGCCAACGAACAGCATATTTCCCCCTACATAGCACTTACAATAGATAATAGAAGAAATAGACAAATTGAATTAGGTTTTTAGAACAATACAGTTTTAAATATCCTTTCTAATTGCCTAACACCAAATTTTGTGTGGTGTATTAACATTGACGTTTTGCATGACTAATGAATTAATGAAAACGTAAAAGACAATTAATATTACTCGTATTATCACTAAAGCCTTATGCTAGCTTTGTGACCGACTTCAAAAATAGCAGGATTTCAATTGGACTATTTATTTGAGACCAAATTTTGTTATATGTAAACCTCTTCTATGGTTTCAACTTTCAATTCATATTAATTTGAAGTCGGTTGGTGCAATTTTAATGTTTTTGTTACATACTTTTGCAAATTTTATGTTATAAATTATCTTATCACCAATTAAAAAAATCTTACAATGAAACCATAATTAATAATGTCCATCTACAATAACACCTAATTATTTTCCAGGAATGTTCTAGTCAAGAGTCATCGTTAGAGTTGTGCGACATGTCGGAGTCGTGTCTGGACGACAGCCGCCTGCAGTCGGCGCTGTCGTGCGACAGCTCGCGGTCGCGCGACCGGTCGCGGCGCAGCGACAGTCGCTCGCTTGACGTCTCTGATACGTCCAGTGTACACTCCCGCTCACCGTCGGCTTCTATTACTATGGTGAGAATTTTTGATTTCTCGAGGGTCTTGATTTCTAAAATAAAAACCTTGAGTTATGAATGTAAATTAAGAATATGTTTTTCTTATATATTTTGGCACCATAACGGACTGCCAAACAAAGTGATCGATTCCCGTGTGAGATCAATATTTCTGTGATCTACAAATGTTCATCTCGGTCTGTCTGTGTGTATGAATGTGTGTGTGTGTGTGCGTATTTGGTTTAAAAGTGGCTATATATAAGATTATGTTATTTTTCCAGATGGGCGGTGTCCGACGGTGCCGTGCCCTATACGACTGCTCAGCGGACAATGAGGACGAGCTATCATTCCGTGAGGGAGAAATCATCGTAGTGATCAACGAGAGAACTGAAGACGACAACTGGATGGAGGGCCAAGTGGAAGGCACCACGCGACGCGGCATGTTCCCCGTCTCTTTCGTACACATGCTACCCGACTAGGGATAGAAAGAAAGAGATATATCAGTGTTTATAGGATTGGCTGGTCCGTTATATCAGTAATAGAAAGGTACAAGTATACCAGTGTAATTGATCTTATATCAAAGAGAATAAGGTTCAAAATCATTGCAGAACGCGATTCAAATAGTAGACTAATAAATGTTAGAATAAAGTCGGTTTTTTCTCGTAGCATATTGTGAAAATAAATGTTATGACTGTGTTCAATTTAAAACCAGTGATTGTTCAAATATAACAGTTTTTGGCCTAAGCTATTAGCTTTCGTTTGTGAGGAGCTATGAGCTTATTTTGAAATAGACTTGTAGATCACACTACAATGACATTGTTACATAATTTTATATTATCTAACATCACTTGCAAATGATTTTCAATACAGTAGGGCCTTGAAGTTGTTCATTATTAATAAATCGTTGTCCATGTATTGTTATATACACAATTTTTAATACTCACAAGTTTTAACCATTCCATATAATTGGGTAACAGTATCTACATTGAAATGTTGTCGTTGTTTAAATATAAGATTCATTGTTTGTGGCTTTAGCGTTCGCTATGAACTTATAACACCAATATGTAATATAGTGCTGTAGGTAGTCCGTCCTATAACGGATATTATTTGTCAAAGAATAGCTCTCACAATTTTTGGTAGTTCGATGTACTAGATGTTTTATCGAGATTTTAATGTTTATAAAAATAAAGTTTAAAGAAAATTATAAATGTATCAGAATATAGTGATTTTCAAAGCAATTTTTATCGATGTTAAAAATATATATGTTGTCGATAGCGTTACATCGTAGCTCAGAGAAAGAATTGCCAAAAAGTATATGTGATCATTAAGAGATATTACATAGTTTAGTGCGCTATCGGACCATTCGGTATCTGTCGTAGTATTGAGGTGTCTTAGATTGTTGGTGCATGCTGTATAGAGATTGTGTTCGGGCGAGACTATAGAAATACATTAATAAATCTTGTAAGAAATTCTATAAATAATTTCGGTAAGTATATTTAATTTCGTTTACGGACCAAAGATAGTATTATTTAAACTGTGGTCTCGCTGTGAATCTTTGAAATTGTTGTTACAGTGTTTCATGTTGTCGATAATACTTTTTAATGTTTATAGAAATAGAATGTCTTTGGAAATCTTAACGAACAATAAACTTAAGGAGAATTATAATAGCTTCATTAATGTTTTAGGCTTGATATTTAATGTAAGGTATTTATTTACGATTATGTCCGAATGTAACAAATAGATCGATCTCTTAGAGAAATTATATTTTAGTTTAAGAACAAAATGTTAACGAACTTACGTGGTTCTTATACAAAGCTTGAGTACTGATGACGTCAGATTTGACGTTTGCTTTGCCATTTTATTTTCTTCCGTTAATTGACTGTTATAATAACCCCATGAAAACCCAAATACCTGAATTACCCTTTATACATTCCCGATTTTTATAATAGTTTTGTTAATACCTATATTTCTGTATATTATGTTTCGTTATAGTCACATTTTATTAATAGAATGTAAGTCATGTTGCAGTATATTCAAGTTACCTAATAAAGCGCTGGTTGCCATAATGTTTAGTATTATCTAATAATTTAAAGATGATTATTCCTTTCATTAGTTAAAATCTGTATATTGTGTATTATTTTTAAACCGCCTGAAGTTAACATCAAACTTCATTTGAATCATAATTACTAGATATTCCTCAGAACTAACATTCTTGGAGCTCATTTTCGTATAGAAGTTAGTGTGTTTCTGTAAGTTGCTATAATGCTGCTTAGCAACATTGCAATCCTGTACATATAATTATTTTCGTAATTAGTGTATTCGTACTAGGCTGTATAATTTATGTTTAAATTCTAATCATAGCAGACTTGAATGTTGGCATGTAATTTAAGTTCATATTTATTTATTGATATTAAATATATTGTGAAATGTAATTGTGATTATGTATTTTAATGCCATTTTAGCTTGTCAAGATATTTTACTTTGTAAAAGAAGTTATATAACCAAATGAAGCTAGTAGAGTAAGATGTTTTACCCTTTGTAGGTGAGAGAGGTTTTTCTATTGTGTACCTAGTATGTGGCGAAAATGTATGAATTTATTATTATTACTATAATACATCACTTGGATGTCTATTTGATCTTTTATTTATTAAAAACTAGCTATTCCCCATAGTTAAAATTATATTATACCAACACAATATTTGCCTCCAATCCATAAGCTTTGTCGACTACTCACTTACATTTGATCCCCGAACATAAGGAGGGTAGATGTAAAAGGACAAAATTGCATGTGTTGCCAACTTAGAGCATTCAGGTTGCCACCTCTAAACTCGGGAACGGTTGCGTTGGACCCATTTAGTAATTTTTGAAGTCAAATGAAAACATGAGAAATAGGAAAAATGTGTGAACGTGATTCTCTGTGATCTACAGTTATAAATACGTACCTATATTAGTAAGTACATAACAGTTATCAAGTCAATTACTATACTACTCAAAAAACAAACTATTCACCTTTATCTTAGAGTAGCAATCCAACCTTTATTGATATTGGAGTAACTACTTATTAGATTTTATGTAGCGCTATCTAGACATTTTTTTCTAGACTATCAAGACTATGGAATCTTCCATGATGGAATCTAGATTATAGATTTTATTTATCATCCACATATCATCCTAAAAAAAACCCAAAAATTTCTGAGATTATCGGGCAAATATCTTTTTGGTGATGTCTTTGGGGTCAAATCAATGTCATGGTTCACCGACATTACGAGACCTGCCTGTCATGTCATGACGTGACTGGGTTGCCATCGTAGTAAAATGTCAATAAATTATGTAAAGAACTTTTCATGTACTATTGATTATAAAAATATAATGATGCAGTGTTCGTTTTCTTGGTGTCGAGACTCCTTTCAGCAATTCCTATGCCCACTTAAAATAATATCCTGTCCTGTATAAATACTAACATAACATAGCACTGCGATCTGCATCGAGGAGGCGCAGTGGGCGCGCGTCCGCTGCAGATTTGCCTTGGAGAATGTCTTACAGTATCTACAGGGGGTGATTTAGCTAAAATATAAAGAAAATGCTGACTTGCTGAAATAAAAAAAAGATCATAACCCAGTTATGAAAGTAATTCAACACCGACCATATTTAAAAAAATGCGTCATTGGACTCTTTTCTATTTCTTGGGTATTTTTAAATTTACAACTGGCAATACATTACGATTAGGAACAGCTGATTTTTATTTTGATTTGTTTGTTTTGTAGTAAAGAAACACGAAACGAAAATGAAATTAATAAAATGTTAGCATTAGACATGTTATAATTACAAGTTTACAACACAAACAATTGAAAATAAACTTAATTCTGTTCTGCAGCTGCCGCAAATAACGCAGCCAGCAATTAGTCTAAAAATCACAAAATTGTATAAAACAAACATAGTAGAAAAAAGTAAAAATAAATCTACAAGATAAATCGATTAAGTGCCAATCAGTTGTTCAAACAAAGTGCTTAATAATAAATAAAGATAACATGATTATTTACGTGTTATCTTCGCTGATAAGCGCGAATTAAAACGCCCTCCCAAGACTAAAGTTCAGAAGTCATTCTGAAGTTGTTGAAACAACAACTCGAGGCACAAGTTAGTAAGATGTCTTCCAGAAAAAGAGTGTTCGATTTATTCAAAACAATCAATACAGCTTCGTAAGTAAAATATTTAATTTGTTTTTATTTTAAATTTTAATCTATTCTCTAAGATAAATATATTTCCATTGTTATTTACTGTTTTCAAATATGATTTTAATATTTTTATCGAAAATTATACCTTGTACTTGTATGAGTTGTTATGTGTATTATTAATACATAGGTAAGTATTAATTAAATGTTTCCCAGGTGTCAATGCCCTGCTCACGGTTACAGAGGCAACATTCATGTTTCCAATTCTACTCCGCTAAAAGATTATGCTTTTGAAGTAAGTTGTAGCTAGTAATACTAATAACATTTTAATTTTTACTTATTTTATTCTTAAAATTGTATACCTCAAGTAAAAAAAAGTGATGACCTCGATGGCAGATTGGTCACCATGCTGGACTGCCACCCGTAAGGTTGCGGGTTCGATTCCCGTGCGGGATGAATGTTTGTGTGATCCACAAATGTTAATCTCGGTCTGGGTGTGTGTGTGTGTGTGAATGAGTGTGTGCATAGTTTCTGATACCATAGATACAAGCTTCGAGCTTAGTTAGGGGTCAGTTACTATAATGAGATGATGTAGTGAATAATTATGTTATGTTAAAGTCACTTAATGCAAATTCTTGTGTATGTTTGGCGGAACATAGTCCCAATTTGGTTCTGCTGGATTGATCTTGTCTTGTCAGGAATGAACTGGAATATTTATCCAATTTGAGTTTAAAATTTGTCTATTAAATTGACATATTGAGTGCTTATAATTTAATGTCTTAAGCATCAAAAATACTTATAAATTACATATGGTATTTAGAGTTTAAAAACCTGATTATTTCACACAATAATCAAACTATTCCATTACACTATTGTTTTCATTATCCATCATTACATCCATTGTAGAATACTATACACATTTCAGTGTAAGTAAATACAGATGTTCAAAAAGAAAAGTACCTAAGTATAGTTAGGTATAAAATATTTAAAATTTACAGATAAAATGCTCAACTGTTCGCTACGGTCTAGGAGTTACTCGGGAAGTTGGTCAAGACCTGGTAAACCTCCAAGTAAAGAATGTATGCGTTATGACTGATCCTAATGTTGTTCAGTTAAAGTCTATGAATGCAGTTCTGGACTCTCTGACTAGAAACGGTATCAATTATAAGGTTTATGATAAAGTATGCGTTGAGCCTACTGACTCTAGGTAAGTAATAAATCTACATAATTATATAAAAGAAAGTTGTGTTAGTTATACTATTTATAACTCAAGAACGGCTGAACTGATTTGGCTGAAAATTGGTGGGGTGGTAGCTAAGAACCAGGAGAAGGAAATAGGATTTTTATCTCGAAATTCCCAGGGGAACGGGAACCACGCGAGCGAAACCGCGGGGCACTTCTAGTACATGACATATTTCACTTACTTGATTCCACATAGACAAGCCCACACATCAATTTGGACATGTTTCATCACATTATGTTAATCATCAATATTTTCCTCTAACTTTTAAGTACTTACTTAAGTAAATTATTTTTATTTAAGTAAGTATACCTACTTAATTGTTACATTCATTTCAGTCATTAAAAAGAACACCTATGTAAACATTATGGACAGAATAAATATTTTGAGTTTGAGTTCTCAAATACTATTTTCTTAAGTTACAATAATCTAGAAATAATTAAATGCAGGGCAAGGAATTTTGCCCCAGTTTCTTACTGGGGGACCAAGGCCAAACATTCCCTGGTTTGTTATTATAAACTAGTAGCGCCCCGCGGTTTCACCCGCGTAGTTCCCATTCCCGTGTTACATTTTATTCCCGTATTCCCACGGGAATACGGTGATAAAATATAGCCTATGTCACGCTCTGATAAATTAGCTATCCATTAGTGAAAGAATTTTTTAAATTGGTTCAGTAGTTTCGGAGCCTGTTCGTTACAAACAAACAATCAAATCTTTATAATATTAGTTTAGTTAGATGATTGTTTCTTGTACATACACACATACATACTTACTATACACCCCTATTTTGAAAATTTGGGACTTATTAAAATCAGAATATCTGTAGCAGTAACTGAATCCATATATCCAATAAAAATATCAAAAATGATAGTCGATTACTTATCTTTAAAAAATACAAAATAAATGTCGTATTACCAGACGGCACACTAGCTATCAAGTATTCTGTGACGGCTCGGGTCGATGACCGCGCTCAGCTGTGTATCGCAGCGTTCGGTGTAGAATAACAATAAAATTCGGCGGGATTTTGAAAATCTTTGACTTATCATAACTTTTTAAATAAAAGCAACAGAAAAAAACTAACTTCACTATTATATTGTCACCCGTCGTTTACATTAGCTGTGAGATAAGGTATCGCAATTTCAAAATAAGGGTGTATACTACTAACATTTCTATTATTTTTCAGTTTCAAAGACGCAATAAAGTTTGTAAAGGAAGGCAAGTTCGATAGCTTCGTGGCCGTGGGCGGTGGTTCAGTTATGGACACTTGTAAGGCCGCTAATCTTTACTACTCGGACCCAGAAGCAGAGTTCCTTGATTATGTGAACGCTCCTATAGGAAAGGGAAAAAATGTTGACTTACAACTGAAGCCTATGATTGCTAGTAAGGTTTTGAAATACTTACACTGTTATTTGCGTGAAGTTTCTAAAACCTAGTTTAACAAAACCGGTATTATGGTAAGACTTGATTGTAGAAATAAGAGTTCCAGGGCTAAAGTCGGACCAAGAAATCCAAAAAACTTAAATTAGTCTGTAGTTTTGTTCATTCAATGAACCATATAACTTTTGCTATCATTCCAAATCATTCAGATTACTAGCTTGTAAAACCTGGTTTAGTGCTAAATCAGATTAAAAATGCAACGCTAATAATAGGGACATCCTAATCCTAACTAATATTATAAATGCGAAAGTAACTCTGTCTGTCTGTTACCTTTTTCACGGCTAAACTACTGAACCGATTGACTTGAAATTTGGTACAGGGGTAGCTTATGGTCCGGGAAAGGACATAGGATATGTTTTATTCCGAAATTCCCACGGGTTCGGGAACTACGCGGGTAAAACCACGGGGCACAGCTAGTAGTTTATAAATGGATCTAGAGTCTAAGTAGAAATACATACTTAGGTACTTTACTCTATAATGGGTTCTAAAGCCCAAGTTATACCTATAGCTATTATGTTAATTACCCGTAGATAATTACTAGGGAAAATTCGGATTTTTTTTTATTTATTTTAATTACTAGGGTATAGATAAGGAAATAAATTATGCACACTGTCACAAATTCATACATACACACACATTCATAGAGATTACCACACTTATAAGTGGTTTAACTTTAGTGGGTATTTTCCGCAATTAGACCTATCTATATTCGGTCAGGCCTATGTTCATGTTCAGCAGTGGATTGAAGTAAACTGATGATCATAATATTCAGTTTTCATTCTTCACATATGCATAACAATATGAACTTTATAACTATAACAATGGTCTTTTTCAGTACCAACAACTAGTGGAACAGGCAGTGAAACCACGGGAGTCAGTATATTTGATTATGAAGAAATGCATGTCAAGACTGGCATATCACACAGTGCTTTACGTCCCCTACTGGCTCTGATAGACCCGCTGCACACTCTTACTATGCCGGAGAAGGTAATGTTATTGAGATAAGTAAATAAATATTTTACAAAGTTTGTGGTCAGGGTGTGTGCGTAGTTTCTGATACTCTAGATACAAGTTTCGAACTTAGTTAAGGGTTAGTTACTATAATGAGATGATGGAGTGAATGATTATGTTATGTTAAAGTTCTTACTCAATATACTAATACCATCAGTCTAGTAAGCACAAGCCTTTACACTGTCAAGGGCTCTTAAAAGCAGATGCTTTAGTAATATTCTAAAGAGAAAATAGTTGTATCTTTGGTTTTAATAAATTAATCAGAAATTACTAGACTGATAGAAAGTCAATTTTTAAATGCTGCCTGTCTGAGTCTTTAAAAGACTGCTGTTCGAAAGCAGACTCTATCCTAACCCATCAAAGTTCAAATAAGATTACTAACAAATACTCCGTTTTCATATGTTTCATATGTTTTACATATGTAGCAAACTATGCAGGGTTCGATATATTCTGCCACGCGCGGGAGAGTTTCAATTTATTGAGAGAAGACTGCTATTTCAAAACAGACTCTATCTCAACACATCAAAGTTCAAATTAGATTATTTAACAAATACTTCTTCTTCACCATAGGTAGCGAACTACGCAGGGTTCGATATATTCTACCACGCGTGGGAGAGTTCAATCAATCAATTTATTGAGAGAAGACTGCTATTTCAAAACAGACTCTATCTTAACACGTCAAAGTTTAAATTAGATTATAAATAAATACTTTTTCTCCATAGGTAGCAAACTACGCAGGTTTCGATATCTTCTGCCACGCGCTGGAGAGTTTCACAGCAGTGCCGTTTACTGAGCGCGGGCCGGCGCCGCCGACGCCCGCGCTGCGCCCCGCCTACCAGGGGAGCAACCCGATATCAGATGTTTGGGCTCGGTTTTGTATGCAGGTAAGGAGGAATTGAACAAATCTACATCTAAGTTGCTATGCTAAAAATGTCGCTGGTGTAGTGGTTAAGGCTTTGGACTTCCATTTCGAAGGCCCTGTTTAGATCTCTGTCTCGGTGAAGGAATACATTGAGTGGAAACTGCACAGACCTGCAAAGAAATTCTAAGATTGTTTGTGAAGTCGACCAACCCACTCTTGGCCAGCGAAGTTAACTAAGGCCTGATCGCCCTTATTTAGGGTAGGGTCCCCTTGGTAGAGACATAAGAGTATATGAGCTGATAAATGATTAAATTCCTATATTCTACTCGTATCAACAGACCAGTGCATCCTACAGCATTAAAGCGCTCATTACCCATAGCCCGTTAAATAAATACGTAATATTTTGTTACAGACCCTACAAAAATACTTCCTCCGCTCCGTGTACAATGCTGACGACATAGAGGCTCGGTCAAGCATGCACTTGGCCGCGACAATGGCCGGCGTCGGCATCGGCAATGCGGGCGTACATCTCTGTCACGGACTGGCGTATCCTATAGCGGGAAACGTTAAGGAGTTTGTGCCGCAGGATTATGGGTTAGTTTCTTACGATTAAAGTTATGATTAATCTATTACTTACTAGCTGCGCCCCGCGGTTTTACACGCGTAGTTCCCGTTCCCGTAGGAATTTCGGGATGAAAAATAGATGTTGGCCGATTCTCAGACCTACTGAATATGCTCACAAAATTCAAAATCATGAGAATCGGTCAAGCCGTTTCGGAGGAGTATGGCAACGAAAACTGACACGAGAATTTTATATATTAGATATTCATAAACTAACTTTCTGAAGGAAGTGTATCTTAGTGTGTATCCAAGATTTAGTTCTTAGGAACAATGTAGATGGCGCTGTGGTGCCATTCATTTCATTAGAGACATTGTAACGAAATCTGTCGGTGCACAACGATAATTGTGAATAATACTACAAGTAGTTGTGCCCCGCTGTTTCACCTGCGTTAATTTCAATCCCGTGGGAATTTCGGAATAAAAAGTAGTCATAATTACTCCTTATAATAACATTAGTTATCTGTCAGTTGGCACAAAAGGTGGGGATCGAAAATACGTCCTTTCGATCGCCTTTGCCTTGGAGCAACTACCGTTTCGTTATTTTCCAAACATCAAAGTTATTTTCCATATACTTATCTTACTTATACTTACATATCTATAGATTTATACAAAGTAACCACCATATTCTTTCTACAGAAAAAAAGCAATGATCCCCCACGGTCTAGCAGTAGTAATGACTGCTCCAGCCGTCTTCCGCTTTACCGCTGCAAGTGACCCCGACAAACATTTGGAAGCAGCTTCATTACTCGGCGCTAACACTGCCAATGTGAAACGTGAAGACGCTGGCAGAGTGCTAGCTGATCTTATATTAAAGTATATGGATGAAATGAAGATAGAGAACGGATTGAAGGCGCTAGGTTATGGCAGTGAAGATATACCCCAGCTTGTCAAAGGAGCTTTGCCTCAGGTAGGTTTTTAATAAATTACTCTAATTAATAATATAGGTTTACTTTGGCTGTGCTGAAGTTGCTTGTATAAAGTACAGTCAGCGTTAGACAAAAGGTACCACCCTTGGTTGGCAATTCTGTACAGAGCATTAGGTGGTACCTTTTATCTAACGCTGACTCATACTTAAGTGTAAGTAGTCGAAATTAACTTATTCTACTACCAAAGGTTCATGATTCGATTTCCGGGTGAAGCCAAGTTTATTTTGACGGGTCTAAATCTGATTCTTTAATTTGATCTATCCTTTTACAAAAATGTAATCCCAAGACATCTACCTACTTATTATTACTGTGTGTATGGCTGCTTGTTTCTGATTGGTATGAATGTTTACAAGTGAGTGTAATTTTAGCTTTAGCTACAGATACTTAATAACTAGGTATGATAATATAATTAATAAGTAATAATAATAATAAAAAATAAGTTATAATTAAAAAGTAATAATAATATATTGTTTATAAATCTCTCTATTTTTATATGTTCTTGTGTATTTTCCAATCACTTTTCAATCATTGCCTGTCAAATGTATATCTGCTTTATCACAAACATGTGATTAAATTAAAAGTATTCATCAAAGGTCGTTTACCTTAAAACAATAAAAGATAAATAATTGTAATGTATTAGAACTTTATTTATTTATTCCAGAAACGATTGCTCGGTCTCTCACCCCTACCACAATCTGAAGAAGATTTATCCAAGTTACTAGAAGATTCCATGACATTGTTTTGAGATATATTTTTATACAACATGTTTTCTTATATTATCGGTGCTACATACGAGGATTATTAACTTATAAAGACAATTAGTTGTAAGAATAATATGTACTACATTTTTATACAACTAAAATAAAGTTTACATTGGTTAATTTACTACACTTAGTTTTATTATAAAAATATTTCAGGACTTTAAAAGAAACAAAAATAGATAGTGTTTAATTTTTAATAATTTTAAGTACATAAAATAAACCTATCAACTAATTTGTATAATATATAATATGTATAATCTTAAATTAATTTGTTGTAATTTGACTTCTTGTTACATTAAATAAAAAATGGCGCTAGAAACACACGTGTCGCATTGTTCGAGAGTTCGCTTGCAGGCACTGTTTGTGTATAAATATGTGTTCGGGTGTGACTAACGCTTAACATCTATCACTTACTGCTTATGTAAAAGTTAACGCAGTGTTAGTATTGTAGTTGTGGTGTTTGTACTCACACGTGTTCCGGCACAATGTTCTGGTGGTGGAAGGGACTGCTCTCGTAGGAGGTGGCGTTGACGGTGACGCTGTGCAGCGGCTGGTAGCGGCTCAGCTTGGGCGTCCGCGGGCCCGACAGGTCCTCCGACAGCTGCTGGTACACCAGGCCGCAGTCCTTCTTGGTGCGCCCGTGCTGGCTCATCGCCGCGATTATGGCACTGTTGTATCTGATCTGCTGATTCCTCCTGGTGCACATCACCGAGATGATCTTCCCGATCATCAGCAGCAGCAGTATAGCTCCCAATACGGCGATGGCGATGGGCCACAAGTACTCGTAGCGCCCGTGCTGCTGTTCCATAGCTACCTCTTGGTATTCCTCGTTCTCTAAGTCGTCGTACATGTTGTCCAGTAGTTTAATGTTGATCTTCACCTTTTCTGTGGGAGTGGCTTCGGACGTGGTCTGTGGTTTCTCGATGAGTTTGACTTTGAGGTTGACGTCGTCTCCGTCGTCGGCGTCCTCCCCGGAGTCCTCCTCGTCGTCCTCCTCGTCATCATCCTCATCATCATCGTCACCCAAGTCGTCTCCGTCATCGCCGTCATCTTTGTCGTCGTCCACAGTGTATTGGTTCAGTTTGTCGGCCTTGTCGTCAAGAGCGACCTTTCCATCGTCCAAAGTATCCTTCAAATCGAAGTTACCTTCGGCGTCCTTGTCGATTCTCTCCCAGATCTCTTCGTCGGATACGGTGTTGTCTAAAGGTTCAACTGGATGAACGATAGCAGTTCCGCATACTTTGCTAGTAAGGAATTCCCAGCTGTAATTGTTATCGCTGTCCTTACCGTCTTTAGCTGCGACGGCGGCGCTTTCGTGAACGGCTTTAGGTGATACTTTGCGTTTGCTCAACCACGTCATAAGGTTCTCGAAATCAATACTGCACGCTAGAGGGTTGTTGCTGATATCGAGCGTGCGTAGTTTGCTCAAACTATCCAGTTCGTTCTTCTTAATCTCTGTGATGCGGGCGTGCGAAACGTTAAGGAAGCTCAAGTTCTTCAACAACGTTACGGAGGTGTTTTTGTCTTGCTTCCAAAGCGATGTTAGTTCAGTGTGACTCATATCGAGCCATGTCATCAGTGGCGTGTGAATGAAAACTTCTGCAGTCAATACCTTCAAAGGATTACCTTGTAGATTTAATTTTCCAAGCTCGTTGTTCTGTTCGAATATTTTAACGTCCAAAGTAGTCAACAAATTGTTTGCGAGATTGATTTCTACAAGTTTGGGACAAATGGAGAATACCTTGCTACTGATGGTCTTAATTTTGTTGTCAGAAAGGTTGACCACGGATAACGCTGTGAAAGTTTTTAGTGAATTGTCAGAGATTTCTTCAAGGCCACAGTTGGAAGCGTCAAATAAGTAAATATTGAATTGGTCAGCTGCACATTCAAAACCGTCTGCTGGCAGTTGCTTCAAGCGAGGGTTGTTAGAAATTTTAAAGATATCCAGTTCAATATTTTCTTTGATAAGAATACTTGAGATAAAGTCAAGGTTATTATAGGACAGGTCTAAGTAGTTAAGTTCGACGAGCTTGTGGAACGCTTGGTTGTGTATCTTTTCAATACTGTTTCCACTAAGGTTAAGGTTAGCAATGTAAGTCATACCGTTAATCATTGAGGGACCTACAAATTTGATATTTGTTTGGCCTGCATTAAGGGTCAGTAAGTCTGATATTTGTAAACCATATACCGTGTCGATGGGGTTCTTAAGAATGTGTAGTGTGGCGAGCTCGCTGTTCTCTGAGAATATGTCGTCTGGCAATGACTTGATGTTGTTGTCGCTGAGGTCAAGCTCTTCGAGATCCAGGAGTTTCTTGAAAGTATCGGCGTCCATATCCGACAAATTGTTGCCGGCAACGTTCAGGTACATAAGGCCTGGCATGTTCTTGAAAGTGTTCGCCGTAATGTAATGCATGTTACAGTATGAAACGTCTAATTCTTGTACAGACGATGAGTTTAAGAAGTAATTGTCAGAACCAGGTGCAGGGAACTTCAAAGGGTTGTTGGAAAGTGTAAGAAGTAACAACTTCTTATTGTTTGCGAAAGTCTCGGGGTGTAAACTTTTCAGTTTGTTATTCGAGAGATTTACGGCGTACAATTCGTGCAGACCATGGAAGGCGTTGGGTCCGATGTAATCGATTGTGCAGTTCACTATTTTAACAGTTGCAACTTGATGAAGCCCTAGCTTCTTGAAGATGTAATCGTCAAGAGAGATGGGGTGCTTGGGGTTGGCATGTTCGATGACCAGATCAGTGATGTCGTCACCGAATTTTTGTGTGCCAACTTCGAGACGGTTGCACTTGGCTATCCTGTATCCTTGGGATACAGTGCATATGCAGTCCCTGGGGCAGGGTCTGTCTTCGTTGAAGAGGACCTCTTGGTCGTCGGCGGAGTCGTAATCTTCATATTGATACAGGAAGTTCTCTCCGTCCTTGACTTCCTTCTTGGCGGTCTTGTTGGCGACCTCACATGTTGCAAGCGCACACGCTGCCAGGAGCAGTAGCAACTCCCGGAACCTCACCCCCATTTCTTAGTGAACTCTGAAATAATAGAAAACACTCCTATTAATAAATGTACCGTACAAACAAAATTATTAGCTCAATTATGAAATTTTCTCGAACCACTACAGGTCACGTTACAAATGAGTAATAGTTATAAGAAACAATGATGTTGTCCTATTACATTTTTAACTCTTAGAAGTTAACAATAGGTCAAATGAACACACGATATTGTTTCAGAACAATGTGAAACGTGAATTTTCAAAACATGTTTTTTAGCATTGATTTAGAGGTTCGAGAACTAACTGTAAAAGACAACGTTTTCTAATAGTTGATGTAACTTTTTATGAGATATTCGCACCGAGTTGCATACACATTCGCAGTTTACACAAAAACATACGCCCATAAAACAATATGTGGTATAACAGATGTTGTTGGCATTGTTCTAGTGAAATCTTATCTGTTCATTGACCATCTGTCGGCGTGACGTGACTTTATAAAGACATATGATATCAAATTGTATGTATCTGCTTTTATGTGAATATAAAGAGATAAAAGTTTATATTGATTTACGAGTTCATAATATGACTGGATTAACTAATGTTTTTACAAAATTACAATTGACGTATTAGATGATTCAATAAAACTTGTGCATAGTTTCTGATATCCTAGATCTAGGACCTAGATACAGGTAATGAACCTAGTTAGGTGTCTGTTGCTATCTCTACTGGAATGCTCGATTGATTAGCTAATACAGTAGATAATGGGATAATTACCTCTTAAATATACGTATGGCATTCGTGCAATTTGGGAAAATCTTTATTATTAAACTTTTGAGGGCTCTACTTGTAACGAATATCGATAAAGATAGTACGAAAACCGTCGACTCAGCTATAGGACAGTACATTATTCTTTAATATGAAAAACTTCAATTAAGTTACAAAAGAAAATCGTCCGAGGCAAAACTTTACCGTCATCGAATTAGTATTCAATTGATTTTATTTAAATTTTCCTTCAATGTTACTTCTTTGCGAATTTAACCTTCGGTGAAACAATGTCAGCAATAAAAACTGTACCTAGTTCTGTTACGTCATTTATATAATGTACTAACTAAACTAAAACTTTTTGCTGAGAACAACCATTACGTAATGATAATAGTGAACAGTGAAATAAAGTAGAATTTACTATTCACAATGAAATTCAGGAAATTTGCTCAACCATAAACCAAACAATAAGGTTCTTTTCAATATGTTTGCACTGAACAGGTAGTTACTTGAACCTATTAAAACGCATAAAGAGACTTCCTCATACAAAACTATTTAATGCGGGTGTTTCTTTATTACTCTTTTGTGTGACTGCATAACAAATAGTTCGAGGTGAATTTTTGCATAGATAGATACATATATAAGTATGTACTTAGCTTATGAATATGAGAGTGCTATTATTACCATTTATCTGATTTTTTGTTTGTAAGATACTAATTTAACAGAGGATTGCGAGTCATAATCAGTTATGTATACTAAGTAGAAATAACAAAAAAAAGTCGTTTCTTTTAATTCGGGTTTATTCGAATAGAATACAGCGAATAGCCAATCCTTATCTAATCCAAAACATTTAAAAATCAGATTATAATAATTCCTGGGATTGACACGTTCAAACAAACAAACTGATCTTTTAATAATAAAAGCATCTAATAAAGCTGGACAGATTTGTACACCATTTTATTGAACGGATAGAAATAAGGATTAACTAGGAAGGCTGTGTGGTAAAATTGAAGACCGTTAAAGTCAGGGCAAGTCGTTAAATATTATTTATATAAATCCTTACTGAAATCATAAATCCGAACGTGCCCACTAACTTTATGTTTATTTCCTTTACACGACTAAACGGCGTAATTGATCTAAATACAATTTTAACTAGGAGGTTGCATACATATTCTAAAGAATAATAAAATCGACCTTATATTTACGTTTCTAAAGTGTATTTTTCAACCGAATGTTATGCGCAAGTATGGTTTTTTTCGCATAGTATTTGTTCCATAAAGGGCCTATTTCACGACCTTCAAGTAAAGTTACTCGTCAAGTAAAGTTAGTTTTGTCTCTTTCTTACAGGTGACAAAGACAAAAAATGTGAGTAGCTGCTCGGAACGTTACTTGAAGATGGTGAAATAGGCTTTTAAAATAATAAATCTTGAAATTATTGAAGATGCTTTAGAGCTCTACCTTACGTGTACCAACATAATAATTTACGTGTACACCTGACGACCTCTAAAAGCGTATTTCCTTCACATTTCGCGACAGTCGCGTCGTAATTATTTGCATGATAATTGTATGTGTCAATTCTGATACTAAAAAATAGTACATAGCTACGTATTATCTAAGAAACCTCGTATCTATGTGTTTGAGTAATGTATGAGTCAATTTTTAACGTGAAATTCTTAACACAAATTACTGTTTAGCAATCGTTTTTCCTTAGTTGTTTTTCCTGTAAAATGAGCTGGTAAATATTGTGTAATTTTCTTAAAAAATAAAATTATATTCGGTAAAATGATCATAGGTACGTGAGATTATTCAAAATCCGTGGATTTAACATTTTTGTAGCATTATTTTTAACTCTTAATTTATAATCAAATAGAATCAAGCTTACATTATAATTTAACTCCAATCTTATCTCTAAGATTAAAGGTATTTTTAAACTGTAATTATTGTAAGGCCATATC
Source organism: Timandra comae (assembly GCA_958496195.1). Taxonomy (NCBI): domain Eukaryota; kingdom Metazoa; phylum Arthropoda; class Insecta; order Lepidoptera; family Geometridae; genus Timandra; species Timandra comae. The sequence continues at coordinate 4,349,923 of OY292354.1, read as the reverse complement.
CTAGACAATATAGGAAATGTCTAGCTAGTTTATGTATACTTATGTCATGATAATCTGAGAAGTTATTCGACAAACAACATAGAATGTTCCGCGTATTGGAAGTTAAATCACATGACTACAGCTTGTTACTTTTATGCAGCAAAGTTATTACATAGTAAAGTAAGAATTCAAGTTTGTATTATCATATCAATCTAAGTAAAATATCTAAGTATTACGATAACTAGCAAAACAAAAATATTATTACCAAAAAATACGTACAAAATGTATTATAACGATAATGCTTACAGAGAGATAAGAAGCTAAAACTCGACTGGAACGTTCCACATTTAGAAACTTACATTTGTATAAACGTGCACTAAAAGTTCATAACACGAATCACTATTATTATAGAAAGTTAAGGCACTTTCACGGTTCGAAAAGCAAACGCACACTTTACTTGGTCGAATGTTTACTGAGCACCGAAGGGCGATGTGATTGCGTCGACCGATAATCACAGACTGTTGGCTCAGTTGAAACTGTCCATACAAAAGGTAATACTGTGATACGCCAGGTGTACGTATGTGTGTGTGTTTGTTGACTCGTCGTACATGATCGATCACACATCCGCATCACAAAACTTGCTTTTATATCAATCGGTATACCAGACATTAAAAATATATTCATTAATTTAAGAAACTGGAATTTTGGATTGTATCAATGAGTCATTAATGGAAACGTGAACTAAAAACTTGCATTTAATTTATACTACCGTATGGTAACATAGGTGCTCGGAATCAAAGTATTTTTCCAATCTTTATTCGATGTTAGGTACAGACAGCGGGAAGCTACTTTGTTTTTGTACTAAGTAGAGACTTAGAGGAATTATTGTAAATGTCTTTCCTTACATTTAATTATTTTTGGGCCAAACCTAGGCTAAGACCTATAAAATGTAATTTACATAATACATAAATATATAATTGAGTAGTGCTTTACACATAAGTACTTAAGGAAAATGTTGGAAGGAAATAACATGCCCTAAAGTCGAAATCAAAGACATTATTATACCTAGCAACGAATATAAGCACGGCTGAGGCCCGATTAGGTACTATTATGTACATTTGTAAGTACATAATGAAGATACCTAGTATGTAAGTACTAATTGGTAAAAACAAAGACGGATTACATAGACGAGTCATGCACCATCATCGTGGATCTTGAAAACAGCGTAAATATTACCTTAATAAGTAATTAGAATCTAAGTCTTAGATAGTAATTATGTGCGTGAAGAAATAATGAAATAAATGCCACTTTTTCGAGATACCTGCTGTTAGAGACATTATGAAGTTTTTTTTACGCGAAAACTGTTTTCCATTTTGAGGTATTATATTTTTTGTTACAATATTCAGTTAGTTCGTGTTATAAGTAAAGAATAAACAGTTTAAAGATAATGCTATCGTTTTGTATACAACTGTATCAGTATACAAGTACATCGGAGTATCCTTGATAAGATAAAACAGTAACGAAAGGGCGTTCCAAATAACACTCACCTGGGAGATAAAAGAACCACGAAACAATGAAAAACAAAAATTCAACGCTCTATCTACTTAATAAATCTTTTCTCTTTTAAGGTAGCTGCGATTATATTTTAAAATTCTTAAACTGTCATATTTTAGGGTAGCTGTAAAAATGTGTGGTATTTATAATCGAAAAGCATGTGTATTATTTTCCAAATATGTTGGAGTTAAATATCTGAAAAGCGTATTGGACAAGAGTGGTGTTGAGATAGATAGGCCTTCATACTTTATTGATAGAGGTATTTGCACTACAGGATCTTACATGCAAATTTATGTACCTATATAAGTAGGTAGTTTACCACAAAAAGGCCTCTCCAATTTAGGTCCATAATGCGTGAAGTGGTAGTTTTTGGTAAGACTCTAGGGCTCTACCTATCCGTCACGACTACTGATGATGTTACAACAGCTGCGATTGACTTTTAAACAAACCCATGAATTTTTAATATAAGTGTAATATTTTCCTAATCAATTTAAATAATGAATATAGGTACAACAATACGTCTTTGAAGCAGGCTGACTCAATTCGCAATATACATTTTAGTAGACACAAAATGAACTCTAGCAAAGGTCACAAGGACTGTTTGAATGGAAAGTTCAATGTTTTGTAATATTAATATGAGAGAGGTTTCGAAGCCGTTGAATGCCCTCCAACAATAAGGAAAGTTTTCTTGGAAAATAACGAATATTCATGTTTATTTTTGTTATTAAATACCGAAATTTTATTGTGGTTTTGTGTTTGATGATCTACTTCGTTTTAATTAAGTAAATAATTTATTTGAAGTTCATCATCATCATCTTCCTGCCCTTGTCCCACTTAAGTGGGGTCGGCACAATATGTTTTTCTCTTCCACTCGCTTCTATCACTCGTCATACTCTCATTCACTCCTTTCATATTCATATCCCTTTTCACACACTCCATTCAACCCTTCTTTGGCCTCCCTCTTCCAATGTTTCCTTTCACACACAGATCCATAGTTCTCCTAGCAGTATGGTGTTCTGGCCTCCTCAATTATTCAAGATTAAAAGAAACATTAAAATATCGGTCTGGAAGATCCCACTCCAATTCAGTGAAATGTCCACAGGCTTTTTGAAAGGTTTTTTCGACATCAGATGACGCGCGATGCTTTGCTCCAAATATCGTTAAAACCACAAACACAGTTAAAAAGCTACTTAATAAATTATTTCAAAACATTCCAACCAAAATGAATCACATTGACGTCAGAATAGGCGGCAATAACGTTTGTTAAATTAGGGTATATGTCATGTCGACCAAACTCGATAAAACGATCACACTTGGCTTACTAAGTTGCATATTAATTGTGATGTCTCATATTTTAATTTAAAACATAGAGGGTGTAAGAAAAACTTATTATTGAGTTCTTTGATTTACTCGAACACTACATGGGCGTCAGAAAATGTAAAACAAAATATAACCACGACAAAAATTAAAAGAAAAAGATTTTTTTTTTTCACAAACAAAGGTTGTCTGGTACAGATTGCTCTTAGCAATAAGACCGCCTTTGCCCATGTACCAAATGTTTTTGTCTAACTGTTTCTGTAATATGTCCTTATGTGTGTATGTGCAATAAAGAATATCTATCTATCTATAAAAGGGTTTTATTTCAAAAACTCATTAGTTAAAAGGGGGGTAATTCCAGAAAATATTACTCGGATTTCAGTAACTTTACTTGAAGATCGTGAAATAGGCCCAAAGAGTGAAAACACACACAGGCATTTTCCTTGAAGTGAGATCTTAGAGGTCGTTAAACTCATCTGTCTTTTAAAATAGATTTAAAAAATCCGCGAATTTTACTCTATTAAAGCAATTTTATTTCAGCATATTATTTTCCTTCATAAATTAAATCTAGGTAAATTACTTAATAATTAAATATGCTTAATTGTAAAAGCAATTACGACAAATAAATTAGTCATACTAAACCGCATGTATTAAAGTTAATACAAATATGTAAGTACTTAATTAAATTAAGCAAAAACTAATTAAGCCCTAAAACAAGGCAAATATTTTCCTCATTTATTTAAGATGTAAGTACCTACTTACTAAAAATATGAATAACATAGCAAATCGCTTATCCATCATTTTCATATAGCAACTGACCCTAACTACGTTTGTTACCTTTTTCTAAAGTATAACTAAGAGAGCCCACATTCATACACACACTCAAAAGGATAGACATAAACGAGATAACACATGTGGGTCTCACAAAGTATTCCGAAATCAGGCAAGTAAAATGGCCTGCGGTTTTACTCGCGTAATATCCTAACCTCGTGGCATTTGTGCAAATTTTTGGAAAAAGTATCCTTTTTATGCATGATTACAAGGATCCTGTACCAAAAATTAAATCCGTTCAGTAGTTTTCAAGTTTCGTTACAAACATACAAATCTTTCCTCTTTATAATGTAGAAGATTACATTATACAGTTAGGAGTTAGATAAATTATATATTTTGCATACAATCGACTCTGGTGAGGTCTGATGACGACATAGTGCGTGAAAATATGCTTATGCGCAGATTAACGATGATTTGCACGTACCATTTACGAGTTTAAAATGTTACAGGAACGTAAAATTATAAATAGGTTCGTTATTTGAGGTTGGAGTCACACTTTGTTGGGGTTTGACCTAATTCATTTGATTGTTATAAGTTTGACGACTACGCTAACGGACCCAGTGTGTAAACCCGTGTGTTATATCTTGAGAAAATCGTGATACATCGTCCTAGGTTATATCTGGCATATTCTTTGTGGCTAATGACGTCATTGATGCACGCATGCACAAAGATCGCAAATTAACCAGGCCGAACACCGAAACAGCAAATGTTTCCAGGCAACAAAATGTCAACAGCATTTGTTGCTCGAAACATTTGCTGCTTCGGTGTGCGGCCAGGCTTAGAGAGGTCTAATACTACTAATACCTATAACAAAGTGTAAGAGTTAGAATGGAAAATAAATCATTATATGGAATAGGTAAGTCATAGAGAGATGAATATCTTTCCGCGCTTATGTATTTATGCCAAACAAACAAACTCTGCCTCTTCTAAATAAACTAATTAAGATTAGGTATTCTAAAATTAAACTGTTATTTTGTAAGTAATTTGGGTTTTCCTAAATTGTGGCTAATGCGGTTTTATTAGTTGTTTACCTTTACGCATAACTGTACAGGTTAACTTTCTTAAACTCACTCAAGTTAAACTTTTATTCTCGCTTGATGAAAGTCACATAAAGTTGCATCAAAACAAAGATCATATAAATAGTGTGTGTGGGCGTTTCTCTGTAAACTGGGCAACTCATGGTCTCAGACCAATTGTGCTTAAAACAATAAAAGATCATAAATATGTCGTATATAATTTCAAAATTCATATCTTAATCTACCCCTGCTAAATATTAAAAATTCATTAAAATTAATTTTATTATATTAAAATCGATGTCAAAGCCCTTAAAAAACAGTCCCCTGATAGGTCTCCAAAACATTTTAGTTCTTTCAGGCAAAATTTATTGCGACAGTATCTATTGGAACTAATCTATTTTTTATAATTTTAAACCAATATTATTTGATTGTTAATAAATCCCATTTATTTTACATAAAATATTATTTTATAATTTAAAAAAAGGCAGTAAAACTTTGTCTCGTTATTTAGTGAACAGTCCCCCTGTGCATTTTTAAAATTGCGTATAATATAGCCAAAATGATAAACAACCCTTTTTATGCGTTTAACGAAACGCAATAAACCTGAAGTTTCCGCGGGTGCCACCATTACGGGCTGGACGCAATTTTGTTTAGTAGTATGCGAGCGTGATTCCGTGGATGCCGCGTTGAAACCTGGCAGCCAACAGTCCCCTGGTAGGGATTATTTTATTTCCATTTATGTATTTTAATGATTCCTTCAAATATTTAAATTGTTACAATAGATACATCTCTCCTATGTACAGCTAAATAGCATGGATGAGTAACATTTTGCACTACTCATCAATTAAATCAAATTAAACTGTCCCCTGGCAACAGTCCCCTGTCTTTCCGCATCACAGGGGACTGCTTCTGCATCCAGGGGACTGTTTATTTTATTGTTTTAGACTTATTTTGTGAATGACATTGGATTAAAAAAGCCACTAAAGCTTAAGATATTAAGATATTCTTCAAAAAAGTGAAGCAGACTTAAAAAGCTTTGAGTAAATTAAAAAAGACCCTCAGAAAAGGGAACAACTTAGAGAAAAAGAGTGCCGTAAGGAAGAAAGAAAAGGGAACAAGAAAACTTGTTGAGAATATGACTCCACGAGAACATAGGGATGCCCAGAAGAAGTGGATCTCAGGTTTAGGGACACGCACGGCAAATCAGGAGATGTACCATTGTCTGGGGAGAAATGCCACATCGATATCTAAATAGACATCATCTCCGAGCTGAAATCCCACCTATGCTGGTCTCCTTACTCACTCCTTGGCTCACTTGTATCTGACGTCTATTTAAGGATTTCAAGATACCCAAGGTAGATCATGTCCAGGGAAAAACGCTCTGATGGCTCAATGTACGGATCCATGTGGTGTTTCTTCTACCAAAGCTTTAAGCCGCGCGCCCTCTAACATTCCTGTCTAAGGGAGAAACTTCCTTGAGGAAGTTATGGTGGCTCTTTAGCCTCTGGGTCACCACGTGGTGCTGTAAGGGGCACGGGTCATTTGCTTTTTTCAGAAGCTTCAGAGAACCAGCCACATCTCTACAGACGTCCGTGGGAGCAACACCAGCCAGTGGATACAGTAAACCAACAGGAGTTGATTTTAGGCAGCCTGTGATGGTGATAAATGTGTCGTTTAGTGCTGTTCTCACTATCTGGGTGTGTGCTACATGGATCCACACCGGGCTGGCATATTCGCCAGCTGAAAAAGGCTAAACTAAGTAGTCCGCAAAGTTTGCCATGAGGCTCCCTATTTGGAAGATGTGAGGCAACGCAGAAGATGGTTTCGAAGGCCACTTTCAACTTGGTGTTACTGTTAATGTAGTTCCTTGAACGTCAGAGACTTATCCAATGCAATGAGAAGTGCAATCGGAACATTCACCCATTGAATGTTAAGTGTCTGCCGAGCCTCCTGATTGTGCAGATAGAAAGTGCAAGACTGATGGCTTTGGTTGTAGGGATTTTGCTTTCTATAAGCAAAATTCCGTCTAAGGGTCTCCAGCACTCTTCTTAAATTCCTTTCGATCTCTCAAAGGAAAGCGCTTGAGATGTCAAGGCTTGGATGAAATTGTCATCGGCATGGATGAAATGTTTGGTAGTCGGTGCGCAAGGTTGGTCTGGTTTTGTGTAAATGTTGAATAACATGGGGGCTTGCACACTACCCTGGGAAAGGCGAAGTCAACCACGACTCAAAATAAGAAGAAATTAAAAAACTGCAGAAGAAAGTATTGAAGTATAAAAAACGTTTATCGCGACTAAAAAGTACCATAAATCCAATGCCTTAAGACACGATATGAAGTAATGTTATATAAAAATAATTGATTTTTATATATTTTTATGGTTAAGTTACTTAATTTTTATGGTTTTAAGTTTAAAAATAATAAAAAAACATTTAATTTTCGTTCAAAAATCGTATTTTTTATTTAAATTCACAGTCCCCTGGCTTTGGTAACAGTCCCCTGTGGGCATGTTTTCAGAAAATGCTTAATATTTCCTAAAATAATGGAAATATTTTTGGGTTCATAGTCTGTATATTAATAAATAGACAGATACTTGTTCCCTAAATCAAATTTATTACATTATTAGCAAAAAAGTGGCCAAGACAGGTTTGTTAGGACGAGTTGCCCAGTTTACAGAGAAACGCCCGTGTATTGATATTCACATTAATGCTACACTATTAAACTATTCCATTCGTCCTGTACTTAATAATGAACAAAGAATTGCGGCAATTTGTAATATTGCCTATAAATATAAAGTAATCATAATCAATCAATACATACCTATGACCTCGTTCAGCCACCCAGTAACTTGATAGTAATCTGTAACAATAAAACGTCTCGTTATTCACAATACAAAATACATCTTTCTGGTACTAACAACAGTTAATAAAACAATATACAAAAGTAAAAGTCATTTAAACAGATGTTACGGGTCAGTGGCCAACCGATAAAATAGCCGAACGCGTTCCAAATGCCATATCGATATTACATACAAACGTTTTATCGATAATAATCGACTGAATAATCGAATGAACATCGCAGATTATCGATATTCGTGCCGCAAAGCATGAGACGGGCGTGGTTAGTCAACTTGTGCAAGTACATATACTGGTTCTATGAGTCTCAGCCGCTCGTGTTGTAAGCTAAAGGAAGGAATATGAAGCTAAATATTGCCTATGTAATAGTTGAATTTATTTCACGTTCATAAATAATGCAAGCGAATTCGTCCTGCTGCGGTATTGGATAGTAATTTTTAATCATTTCATATAGAACGACAATTTCTTTGAGTAATATATGTATGTATTGGAGTACGTGACTAATATTAAATTGCCTGTTTTGTTTTTAACGAGTTTCATAACTTATAGTTTTCTTCATTTTAATGCAACGTAAGCTTTATTACGTGAGAAAATTTTGGTAAAGAGGATTCCTATGCTATCCGTAATCATCATCGTTAGGCGAGATCTACAATACTGGGGTAGAAGTTTACGTTTAAGCTAAGCTGAGTTTTGATCCACCACCCAACCCAAGTCATTACAGTTGATAATTGAGTTTGAACTTCGAAGCAATTCTTAATATTGTTCTTCTCCGTGGTACCGTTATAATAACTTCCTCTAATTTATGTTTAAATTGCAGTGCGTCTAAGGCGTTAGATTGTAAAGGACATCTTTACCAAATATTATTCCCAATCTTTATGCGGAAAGGAGTAGTCCATAACATCCTCATAAACTTTCACGATTATAATACACAAAGACGAGAATATTATAAATATTGCTTCTCAAATATCTAATACAATTTATTCATATAAGGTTGTCAATTGAACAGTATGTACGAGTATTAATAGAAGTGCACGCCTTCAAATGAACACAAATTGTGGATCACAATAGAATGGCATTAACCGAGTTTATTAACTAGGCCTTAAATACCATTAAACGATTCCAGCGATTGATTATCAATTGTAGTCTATTTGCTTGCCATCCTATTCATTAAAACTAGATAATTACTAGCTTGTGAGCTATGGCTTCATCTTAAAGCCAAGAACAATGCATATTTGAAGATTTGAAATTAGAATACTTTGTATACCAGAATTCGTAATCATAGATATTCCTAATACATATTTACATTACACTACAATTAAATGATATTACCGAAATAAAGTTAAAATCTTGCTCTATTTTGTAATTAATGTTAAATTGGTCACAAATAAATAAATCATTCCATTTCAAATAATTTAATTATCAATTTCATTTCACTACTATGTATGTATTTACTACTAATATCTTTGTATTTACAAGGAAATCCATAAAATAAGAAGTATAATTTCTAACTATTCCGAGGAGGTAGCGCGTGGGTCGGACCTCCGTGGACGCCCGTTTTATGTGTTGGAGACTCCTTTAAGGCAACTTGACCCACTCTCGTTCGAAAAGGAAACGGTCATAAATCAATATACTTTAATCTAATTGCATATCGTTAATTTTAGAACCTATATGTTTTAGAAATAATACATTTTAGCTTTATAGTCAGTGCGCTTTTGTACCTACCTATATGGCAACGTACGGTTATTAATATTATACATAGTATATGGAACATTTTATTAACTACTAGCAGCGCCCCGCGGTGTCACCCGCGTTCCCGTAGGAATTTCGGGATAAAACTTAGCCTATGTTCTTCTCCGGAACATAAGCTACCCCTGTTCCAAATTTCAAGTCAATCGGTTCAATAGTTTAGCCGTGAAAAGGTAACAGACAGACAGACAGAGTTACTTTCGCATTTATAATATTAGTTAGGATAAAGTAGGGATTTCGCGATAGTTTCAACTGTTATCGTATCTAACTACGCAGGTAAAACCACGGGGCGATTCTAGTACAATTATACAATAATATTCCTCTAATTCTACTACTAAATATTTTAAAAGAAATATATCTATGGGCCTACGGCCTACTTATGTATTACAAAAATTAAAATGAATTAAAAAACGCGGGATTCCACAAACGCATTGTATGATGCAGGTAAAATATACAGTATTAAAAGACGTAAGAAATAAGTATCAGTTGGTATTACCAGTGCTGTGACGATAGTAACTGGTTCACCAGTTATAAGAAGCGAGACGATTATCATCACTTACGTGCGATTTATAATTATATTTTTGCTCTATTGTGAGTAGGGTATCGAGAACCGGTAAAGAAAACAGAACCGGGATTTTCGATACCAGTACTAATGAGAACCGGGATTTCCCGGGATTTTCGGTACTTTCGGGATTTTTGTCTTCTTTTTAGTTTTGGAGGTAAATATAGTCTAAAAAATATTATTTATATTAAATAACACATATTGCGCATTCTGGCATGACAAGATAAGCATTGATTGCTTTAACACATTAAAATAGCATCACGACAGAGCCTCTTAAAGCAGCAGGCAGGCCAGTGCTGCGGAAACTGCAAAAGCTGTTTTACGATGTCATCCACTCCGGGAGAACTCCAAAAGCATGGAACAGAAGCGTGATGGTGCTCTACTTCAAAAAAAGGGATAAAACCCTGCTGAAGAACTATAGACCCATCTCGCTTTTGAGCCATGTTTACAAGCTGTTCTCGAGGGTTGTCTCAATTCGTCTATCAAGAAGACTCGACGAATTTCAGCCCCTTGAACAGGCCGGGTTTCGAAGCGGTTATGGCACCACAGACCACATCCACACATTGAGGCAAATTATACAGATGATCTAAGAGTATTAGCCTCTGTGTCTTTCATTTGTGGACTATGAGAAGGGCTGGGCTATTCTGGAATCTTTGCAGCGATGCCAGGTCGATACTCTTTATGTAGAGGTGTTAAGATGTCTGTATGATGCCGCAGAAATGACCGTTCAAGCTCAGTGCCGACAGTTAAAGTCTATCCAACTGTGCAGAGGTGTAAGACAGGCTGACGTTATATCCCCGAAACTCTTCACCAACGCGCTGGAAGACATATGTAAGACTTTGCCTTGGGCTGGATGGGGCATAAACCTAAATGGCGAGTACATCTCACACCTCCGGTTTGCAGACGATATCGTACTAATAGTGAAAACGCCGCAAGAGCTACACTGGATGCTGAATGACCTAGCAGATGCCTCTCGTTGGGTCGGCCTCGGCGTGAACTTCGACAAGACCAAGGTCATGGTTAATAGCCTTGTTATGCTGGAGCCGATCCTAGTACACGGTACCCCTCTCAAGATTTTTCAAAAATACAACTACCTCGGGTAAATAATGCCATTATTGGGTAGAAACAATCTGGAGAGTGAGGTTAAGAAGCGAATACAGCTGGGTTGGGCAGCTTTTGGTAAACTTCCACGAGTCTCCTCATCGCAAATTTCACAGTGCCTAACAACAATAGTTTTCAATCAGTGCGTCCTACCAATGATGACCTACGGTGCCGAGACGTGAACACTGACGTGGCTGGTTCACCAATTAAAGTCGCTCAAAGAGTTCTGAAGAGGGTTATGCTCGGAGTTTCTCTGAAATATCGCATTCGCAATGAAGTGATCAGACAGAGAACTAAAGTCACCGACATAGCTCAAGGAATTAGCTCTCTGAAGTGGCAGTGGGCTGGCCACATCTGTAGGATAACCGATGGTTGTTGGAGCAGAAGAGTTCTCGAGTGGACACCGCGACTGGACAAAAGTAGTGTTTGACGTCCTGTGGCTAGATGGAGCGATGATCTGCGCAGGGTAGCCGGGAGAGAGTGGATGCGACGTGTCGGAGACAGGGCACATTGGCGCGTGTTGGGAGAGGCCTAAGTCCAGTAGTGGACGCAAACAGGCTGGTAATTATTAAAATACAGTTATAAATTCACTTTTGATAAAGTTGTACACATAACACATCAACGTATATCGTAGGCCGATTCTCCTAAATAGTATCTCCATTTTGGTCCTTATAATTAAACTTTCTTGTTCTCTTGTTAATGTGTCTTCAAAAAGATCATTGCATCTAAAGTTGCATCACCTAATCGAGATCTAATTTTGTTACAAAAAAGGCCAGCTGAGGAGAAAATTCTTTCTGGCTCCACGCCAGTAGTTGGAATTGTGAGAAGGCTTTTTAAGTAACACATTTTGTCTTATGATGGAATAATGATCTACCACGTACCTACAGATACAATATTTTAATGAGAATATGGTTTTAGCTTGAATATTTTGTATAAAAAGAATAAATGCTGTTAATAGAAGATTAAAATCAAACAAATGATTATATAGTTAACATGATTAGTTATTTCCCGAAAATACCGAAAATCCCGGTTCTTATTCATTGAGAACCGGTTCTTTGACTACTATTAAAGAACCGGGAAATCCCGGGATTTTCGGTTCCGGGATTTCCCGGTTCTGAACCCTAATTGTGAGGTTGTTTCTAAGGTAACTTTATTTATAAAAAGATTTTCCATCTGGTCTGTATATTCTATGATTAATAAAATTGTTCTTATTTTCCTATAGATTCTTTGCATCCTTTATAAGTATTTTTCGGATGATTTAGGAATTAAATGGGTTCTTTGGACACGGTGAGAATGAAATCTGGAATATCTGTCCTAATCTAAGATATAACTTTAATATGTTCCCAGACCAACACTTCCATAAGACGGTGCGTGTTTGTTATTTGCGAAATCGAATATAAGACTATCTACTTACACAGCTTCAAACATGTTGACAGAAAAAACAAATCACACGCAAAATTCTAAGAAACAGACACCTATTTAATTTTATTAGCACTAATTTTCATAATTAATTGATTGCCGACATTAAAAATAGGATACCGTCATAATAAATAATGTAGATCCACCTGTGAAGCGTAAAAAGGCGGTGATTTTTTGCAATAAAAAAAACCTAGACGGTTTTCGGTTGTATCGTGTTTCGATTGCTGACCACCTGGGTCAAGTATATTATTACACATATAAATTATGTAAATAAGGTTCGGCGTGTTTGTTGTATTAGTTTACGTGTGGAGTTAGACCGGGCCGTGAATACAAGGCTCTGCAATTAAATACAAATCTTTGAAATTGTACATGCTAAGCAAAAAAATCGTTTGATAAAGGGTTGACAAAGTAACGAAGCCGTATAATGTAAAGAGCCTTAAATTGTTACGGGTACTTACAAAATATAGGCTGGAAAAAACTTCAATTTTAGATATGAAAGAGTTCTTTAATAAGATGTTATATATACGCGATTTTAAACCGATTTGTTTATAAGTTTTTATAGTAAAACGATTACTCATAGTTGTGTCTTAAGTAAAACTCTGTTTTAAATATTAATAACTTTGATAAATTACACACGCTTCGCTCGAACTCAACTCCATTATTTTCTAATGCAACTTTCTGATGCAACTTTGTCTTAAAATTTCAAACCAATCAACCGAATATTTTTAGTCTTGCGAGCTCAAATCACTAAAAGGCGAACTTTTATTATAACAAGAAAAGAAATAAAAGATTAAACTAAAAAATAAACGAAGAGATTATATTATAAACTGTAAGGTTTCAACATGGCCTGTTTTCTTTGCTTGAAAGTGTACAAAACCCGTTTTCAATGATGATCAGTTTTCGGAACCGATGTTTTTGCACCTTTAGTTAATTAAAATCGAAGGTGGATTACGAAGTTAATAAATGGTATAAAAGATTGTAAGTGTAAAACGTTGATATAATGTTTTGATAATGGTGGTAACGTGTGAAGATAAAAACCAAATATTTTTTTAAATTAATCAATAAAAACCTCTTCTTGAAAAATACCTATTATAGTTAACGTTGAAAGAGATTTACGTTAACTTTGTACCTACCTACTACGTTTCGACTATTTACATTTCATATTATGAATGTTTTCGGTACAAGTACCCTATAAATACTGAAAACACTAATTTCTACTTACAAAAGATATACTATCTGATGCAGCTCTTAGCAAATATAACTCTTGCTCAATAAAACAAACGAAAACGAAGCTATTAAATAACCACCATATTAACATAAAGAGGTAACTTCAAAAAAAGGCTTTTGCGCTAAATAATAAGTACAAAAACATGATTCTTATCTTAGAATACCTAATAAAGGTTTATGAGACATTAAAAAGTGTTTTATTCATGATATTATGTATGCCAGGTGTGTATTATGTGCGGCAGACGGACATCTGTAGTAGTTGACAAACGAGTTGCGCTCGCGCAGCTTGGCACAAGCCATGCAGGTTGTTGTTGCGACTTTATAAACGATGTGCATTCGCAAAATGAGGCTAGAAAACGATCCATCATTTCTTTTCACTTATGAAAACGTTTCTCATAAAAGTTTATGTGAACCAAGAGCACAAATTAATGAAAATTTGCTGTCTGTGTGTTTCATTAATCTTTATAAGTATTTGTTATTTAATCACGAAAATAGCTTTTCAAAATTATATTATGTAATGCAACAGTTATGTACAATGTTTACTATATCTAAATCTATTGTACTCGTATTCTTTAATCGTAAGAGTAATCAATGAACGCACACATGTTCGCAACAAGTTTTTAGAGTGCAAATCTTCATCATCGGATTTGGGACTACTTAAAAATATTACTAAGAGAGAGCAGTGTCCTTCTTCTCCCTAACGTAAGTCCCATATCAAGTGGTATTGACTTGTTAGTCTTCTTCTTCGCGTCGATTGACAAGACTCCCTTACCTTGTTAGTCAAACTAGATCAATATTTTACGTGAAGCAACTGTCATCAGCCTTTACAATTTAAACTGTTTAGGCTCTACCTAAAAAAATGTCTTGAAATGCAAACTAAAAATGAAACAAACTTTTATTACCTAGGATTTATACTATCCCTTATACGAGTAAATCGTCAAAAAACAAGACCATTATTTCTAAAGTAAATACAACAAATCTCAATCAACAATAGAACATAAATTCGTGACCCATTTCAATTTAGTTCTCGTTTACGACTTAAGTTTGTTTGCGTTTCATATTTTGGTTCAGGAATAACCTATATACGTATTTGTTAACATAGAAATTATGTACAAAGTTAACTAACACGCGATCCATGGCACCGTTTAAAAGCTAAACAAAATTCTTGCTAATCCTGTTCGTGATTTTACGGCAAAACAAACGGTTGAAAACAGTTGTAATTAGCGATTACAGAATACTACTTCTGTTATTGTTTTTCTTTTACTACTTTGCACTAAATACAGTAGTTTATTTAAATCGTATATCCACAAAGGAGCTAGAAGTGCCGACACTTAGAAAGAATGCCTTATAACATAACCAGGAATTAGGTTTAAGGAACATTGTACTCATTTTCAATTAATTCCTTCCAGTAGTAAAGGAGTATCAACCTGTCATAAAATAGGATTAGAGGTTCGATCGAGAAAGCGTTGGAATATGATCGTCACTTTCGATTTGAACAGGGAAGACCTTTGCCCAGCAGTGAGTCAACATAGGTTAAAAAAAAACCAAATAGGATAAGGTAGGAGTTAACTTTGATTAAGTAAATTACTACACGTCATTATAAAACACTGTTAGATATAAAAAAGAGGATATAAACAGAATGTCTTTGTTGTATAACTATTTGTATTGTAAACTTTGTTCCCCTCATTTGTTATGTCCACAAAGCTTTTCATTGTGTACATAAATGTCATGGCGTCATTATAATTTTAACATTACGAGTATAACCCGTTGTTATTTTATTTGTTGTAAATAAGTTTGGTTATGTTTAGTCTAACAAATGTTATGACGACTTTACGAAATATTTTTGTGGGGAAAAAAAAACAAAATATGTACTTCAAAGTTAATACAAATGTAACTGTAGCTGTTTACGGATTTACGTGTTCACAATTTAGATACATTTTTTTAACCCACATCGTCCCACTGCTGGGCAAAGGTCTCCCCCATCTCCCACTCTCCCGATCCTTCGCAGCCTCCCACCAGCTACTGTCGAAGGCGACGAGATCATCCCGCCAACGCTTTCTCGGCCGACCCCGACGACGCCCTCCTGATGATACATTTTAAGTCCTTTTATTACGTTTCGATAGTCAAAGCACAGATCGACTTTCATATGTTTGTAAGAGTTTGAAACCCAGAAAAGACGAAAGGATTCACTACTCGAAAAAAAAACGGTGTTATAGCTCTGTTTGTAACTATTACACTACCACATTCATTTAAATATCTCTATTTGCTTTGCATATCCATAAAATACCGTAATATCTTCACATGACCCGTTCAAAATAAAACTCCAAGTCAATATTCATATTTAGTGATCTTTTAGTAGATTTACGTGAACTAACAACATGTACTGGAACTGGTAAGGTCACAGATTAATAACTTTTACTACATAGTATGTATTAGATACCACAGACTACTAAATAGTTACTATCTATTAGGTTTATATTGTCAACTGAACGGGACATTGACCTATTTCTATAGGTTAATGTAGCCAACGGATCAGTGATTTTATGGGCCCATACACTACATGTTTTTACGTAAAGCAAGCTATTAAAGAGTCTCATTTCTATCTGTTTTTGTTGTAAAAGTCAAAGCAAGTTAATATCTAACGTTAGGCATTGAAACTAAGTGATTATTTACATTGGATCATGTTTTAATTGTTTTGTGCTCCATGTAAAAGAATGAATTAGAAAATTAGACACCAGCTCACAAGGAGTCTAGAATCTTAATTTTGATAATATTTTAATATAATAATTTCTCGTTTAAACAAAAATTGGAATAAAAGACAGAATGTGGGAGAAACTTTGAGAGACAGTACTTACCTACTTAATTATGAACAAAAAATTTAGTCCCTATACTTAAAAGTTTTATTGGAATGTGATGTGTGAGAAATCATAAATTAAGTACCTAATCATCAAAGAAAAGGTTTTTGAAACATAGCAAATCAAAAATTTTAGTGACGATTTAAAAAAAAAAACCTTGCAATTAAAACATTTGCGTTACGTTACCCTTCGTACTTACCAGAAAAAAAATTAGAAAAACAATTCAATTACCACCTATACTTAATCCTATTCTTACAGTTACTACGATGTATCATACAATTCACTTACAACCTCTAATTCCTTAAATTAAACTGCGATAAGCCTGTTGTTCAAACGAAGCTAACTCCTTTACAATTTAGTGTTAACAATCAGGTCAGAGGCCGCTAGGAGCGTGTGGGCTTGTATAATGGCGTCATGGCTTGACTTGTATTTATTGCCACAAAGAATTCTACAGACGATCGTATAGGAAGGAAGGTCACTTCCTTAAGCGGTCGTTGGTTTCTGTATAGTTGATTTAATAATAAAATTATATCAGTAACTTAGGTTAGAATTGAATAATAACTAAACGTGTTTTACAATAATGACATAAAATGGTTTATAACGGAGATTTTTGTAGTTACACAAAGATTTTTTTGTGAAATAAGTCCATTATTTTTGGAAATTAGTCGTTTTTCTGACAATGAACTAAACAGCAAAACAAAATGTAGTTTTTACAAAGATAATCATAGCTTTAATCCCGTGAAAATCTTTCATAATAAAAGGCTATTAAGTGCCAAAATATTTTCTCAAATCGGATTAATTCCTAACATTAGCGCGTTCAAAAACAAACTTTGTATCTTTATAGTAGTAAAGATTAGGTCTTCTACAAGAGACGTTAATGTATAGTGTAACTAAATAAATAAACAGCTGAACCTTTTCCAAATAGCCGCTGAAGAAAAGCCTTTTATCATCGTGATGATCCCATTAATATCGAAGTAAGAATGTACCTACTACCTACATATTTTATTAAAACCTAATGTTACGGTCACTAGCTATGGAACTGTACTAATCTATACCAAAAAATTGAAGTTTGTGTAATACAAAATATATGTGAAGCCTTTATCAAGGTTTTTAAAAGAGGGATAAGAGATTGATTATATTGATCACTATCAGTAATGCAGACAATCATTGATACACTTATCAGCGCATAGCCTAAACTACTGGGGCTAGAACCATACTAGAACCGTTTACCTATAATGAAGGTAGTTAGAAAGGATTTCCAGAAATTCAACCCATTCAGGCGACTGACCCGTAGTCCAACAGCTTTGTTCAACGCGTTGGACTACGGGGAAGAAATTCAAGTATAAGTCAAGTCAAAGTATTATTTTTTTACTACTACAAAATGTCTAGTTGTAGATCAGTGTGTTTGTCTCTTTAAAGACTTTCAACATGTCAAAAGATTTCTTAAACCCATACTAAGAACACATTTAGTAGAAATAAATACCAAGTTATATTGTAAAGGGTCCGGTTACCTTAAACCATGAGGTCTCGTCATATATGGACTGATGTCTTTCAAGACTGAATTTATTATGATGTGGGACCAATGACGCACTTAATACCGGACCTCCGTGAAAAAAAACTGAGTTGAAGACCTCTTTTCTATATAAAAATACCAGCGAATGACTAATTATGAAACTTACAAAAATGATGTGGGCCATAGTGCATTTTGTTGAGTAAGAAGGAATTTTAAGTAAGTGCGCTGGCTCATTTGATAATTATGTAATAGTAAATATTTTACTTATTATGTAACTTTTATTGAGAATTAAGGAAAATTTACGATAACTGGCAGACAAAATAATGAACAGGATATCCCGTTGAGCTGAGAAATTTTCTGATAAGTCATTTGTGAGAGCCGGTATTACGCGGCTAAAAGCGAGGCGAGGGTTACACAAATATTTTTTGATTAGTTATAATATTAATTATGATGATAGTTATGGTGTGGATGTCAGGGGCCAAATTCAGCATTTCAATTCAATTATTACTAATTCTATTGTGCCATTTTCATAATAGTCTAAAAATCTTTGTATTGAATACTGAATATTTAATAGAGATTATAAAATTAATCGGGCGACCATTCAGTGCGGCCATAACAACAGTATACCCAGTTTGTGTCGGCTTTCTATGATTTCGGGGTCAGTTCATACTTCCGCTGTGATTCATGCATTTTGTGAATCAGTCTACATTGAAACGGTTTGTTATGCAGTCATTGCTTTTTGGTTTAATCGAGTTATTAAAATATAATTTTTAAACTGATTTAAAAAAAGGAGGTACCTACCTAGTTTATGGTCCGTAATTTTATCAAACTCTAATGATCCGATATATTGCATAGATAATCTTCAGGAAATCTTTCATGGCTTTCTTGGCATGGTTAAATATTATAGAATTGAGTGACAATAAATTCTGAATCTGAACGCGTATTCAATAATGTTCAGAATTTCCCCAATTTCCAAGAAAACACTTTTTCATTTTTGCCGTAATTACCTTTCGATTATACTTATCAATCTATCTAATGAATTCCTTTTTATATTAGGATGTAAGTAATATCAATGTTAGCAAGTCTTTTCCTGGAATTAAATTAGGCATAAGGCAACATTGATCATTATCATTAAGACATTATTCGATATAATATAAACTAGACAGTTACTTTCGCATCTGCTATAAGTATAGTTTAACACAAACAAGATAGGCAAATATCTCATAAAACCAACATTAAACGCACACTAAACATAAAATAACAAAATAAGTAGATACTCAACATCGTACTAAAGTTCTCATGTTTTACGACACAAAAAGAATTAAACAAATAGAAAGTCTATGTAAATGTTGATTTAACACTCCAAAAATCGTTCTGCTGATTCCCTTCAATTTGTTAAAGAGCTGATGCTGTATTGAGGAACAATGGCGCATTGTTCCTCTCAGTCCCAAGGTCTAATTTCATTCAATATGTTCGTGGACTAGTGATTTTAGTCTGGAATATTTCGGTGCATTCAAAGCGACTGCAGTGACGTCATTATGCATTTTTGAATAAAGAAGGGAGTGTCTGTCTGCCACATATCGATATACCTTCATATTATTCAGCCGATATCGCGATCACTATTTTCTATCCTCGGACTCTTTAGTCATGAACAGAAATGTTCTACCACAAACTGTTTAATCATCTGACGCCACCTAAATCTAATGTAGATGGATAGGCCAATGATGATGATGATGATTATCTATCCTAATTTAAGCAGACTTTGTTGAACGCTTTAAAGACATCTCAGGTTCTATTATTCCGGTTTGAAAAAGGCTTTTTCAATTGATAGACTTTTCAAAGATGGCCGAAAGTTGCACACTGACGTACCCTGCACACTGTCATACAGAGAAGTGATGACAGTACAATAATTAATAAAATAAATTAAATTGCTGGAAGAGTTAATTCAAAAAATACCTTACAAATCTCTCTCAGATGGAATCTTATAAGACAACTTTAAAAAACGAATAAATCTTCATTAAATATTTCAATTGATAACCATTAAACGTTGATAAATAAATAAATCAGATGGCGCCAATTGTCACAGTGTAACTATTTTGGTCCGTACGCCCGACCCGTAAATCGTAACTCCATTCCATGATTTGAATATAAAACCTTTGATAGTACAATACATTGATTTACGAGTATGGCGAACAGTTCAAACTTGGGTGCACATCGGTTATTTTATTACTTTTAATAGGGTTGCCACCTGTAGAACTGTAGATACTATCTCGGATCATGAATACTATCAATATGGTATCCGTCATACTAAGTATACCATACCAAGTTATTTGTACTCTATATAACAAAAAAAAAAGAAATAATAACAAGCTAAACAAAATAATCAATATAATCTTTTTATACATATAAAGTGACCAGAAAACACAGAACAGACGTAACAGAAATTTGAAAAAAAAAAAGATAAATTAGAATAGAAACAAAACATTAATTATGGTTATGATTTTCCCAAAAACTAACATGGAAAATGAAATAGCGATCAAAAATGGATATGTCAGACAAAATCTAATTTAATAATTTTGCAATGTTTTAGCGTACTTGATCAAATAGGAGGCAACCCTAACTTCTAGACCTCATTTGCAATATGTTTTATTTATGCTGAATTTATTCAGTTTATTTATCGCTTACTTAAACGTAATACTTAAATAATGTATCTAATTAACTTTTAGTTTTATCTTATAATTTAGTCCTGTCTAAATCCTGGTATTTGCTTTATCGCATACGACCCACATAGTAAGCGAACTGAAACGCATTTTTTTCGGTTTCGTGATTGCTTCGTATGTACAGTTTTTACTTAAAATAAATATTAAAAACGAGTTATCGTTATTTTACCGACTTTTACTATACTCAGGGCCTATTTCAAGTAAAGTTACTCACCAAGTAAAGGTAGTTTTGTCTCTTTCTTACTTTATATCAAGTGACAAAGACAAAACATGTGAGTATCTACTCGGAACGTTACTTGAAGATGGTGAAATAGGCTCTAAGTCTTTTAGAAGATGTAGGTAATTCGTTTTTCAAAATTAGTATGTGATTATTTTTCTAGACTATAGTTTCACAATATGAATGAGTATGTAATAGAACATTTGTAACATATGAAGATAGGAACCCATTTATTCTTCCCTGACACATTTTAGATTAATTTAGAAATAATAATAACGTATTATAATAGAAATATTCTAGAAAATCACGGATGTAATCACGAGCTGCGAGATAATTGTGGACACGAATAATTGAAATGTAAATTTACATAAATATACTTAATAATAAATAAACGTGTGAGGCGGGGTGTCGGGGAGTAGCGACCCCGCGGACCTGACGCGCTCCCGGGGGAGGTCACCATTCCTCACCTCCGCTCGCCTTCACTGGCCGGCGGAGTGAACACTGACGAGGAACAGGTCCCCCACCTCCGTGCTTGCCTTCACTGGCCGGCCGGAGTGGAGCCCGCGAGAGCACTTTGGTGCTCGGAGAGTGAGAGGCGTTGCGTAAGTGGTGAGTTGGCTTAGCATGAAGCTGGACCTTCGGGCTCAGTGGATCGCGGTTTAAAACCCAGGGCGTCTTCTCCACTCTCAAAGCCGCTCGTTTCATGTTGCCCCCTTGTTGCGATTCGAGCGACTTGTTTGGGGGGCCCAGTTATAGAGCTGGCAAGTCTCCATCCGCCACTTCGTACATGTTTATAGCATTGTATCGGCGGGTGTCATAGTTCCCCAATATCCAGTCCATTAACATCCCATTCCCATAACCCAGTCGTAGTTTTCCATATATTTACAATAGTCCCAGCAGAACCGGGGACTGTCCTTGGATGCATTTTATAGTGTTATACAGGGATAGTCGCCGGATTGTGCATCCTTTACACAAGATTAAACATGTCAAAGGGCTTCCGTGTGTTGGCTTTGGCCCCATACTAGCCTTCCAAAAGACCGGGACTCCTTAATAGTCCCGTGAATGGAAAAGACATAACAATAATAAACGTGTTCTTAATGCATTTACAAGTATATTTATAAGTCAATTATTATTATGGATAAGCATGTGTTTTTTGTTTTAATAATATAATATTAGTTATAAATGTTTTTTTAAACAGTTTTTTTGGGCGACAAGGTGTCTTTTAAAGTGCTTTGTAGTTCAGAATATATCTTTGTTTCTTTTTATTTCTTAATAAACACTGTTTCAGCCGCGTTTTCCCTATGTTTTCTAGTACTACAAATACCGATAAAGATGGCGACTGGTCTCGTTACAATGAATATGAATATAACACATTGTCAGGAGTACAGAAAATATACAGGGTGGCCCAAATAGAACGGTCGGAAGGAAGGTGGGCGGAAGTATAAAACTAAGAGATAAAAGATCTGTTCTTAGGAACCATGTCATCGATTTTATATTATTAATTCGTCCATTTGTTCAATAATTAAACTTCGTTTCACGGGAATAAGTACTACAGTTTCGAGAAAAAAGTGAAAATTGTTTACAAATACAGAATTCGTATTGCCAACACCGTCAACCGACAATCTTAAACTGCACTCTCATTAACTCCTATTGTTTTACCAAATCGTAATGAAGGCGAAAGGAGCAAAACAAGGGATTGCTTCGTTAAATCCGCAAAAAAAACTACAAGTCCAGTCTATGGTTTGGTAGCCATATTTGACGCGCCATTTCCTGACCGCTTTTTGTGGCCGTCTCTGTGACCAACTTGTGATAAATTACAATGTTTCCTTTATGTATTACTTATTATGTTTCCTTTAAACTATAAAGTAAAATAAAGGTTATAATTAATAGAAAACCAACTTTAGAAAATTTTAAATCATGTTTCAAAAACATTTTTTTCTACAATGAGAATTTTTCATCGGATTTTTTCCGTAGTTTTTAGTTTTTTTGTGTTAATTTCATTTGAAAAGTAAGGTTATTTTTCCACATTCCACATTTTGAAAAAAAATTCTAGTTTAACAAATTACGATTTCTTAATCTAAGCGAGAGTAAATACTTCAGAAATAACTCTATGCGATAATGTCTTAAATACTCATCAATTTAACACACAACCGCGAAAAGTCCTTGTAATTTTTTATAAGTACTTAACCCAAAAAAATCACATTAGAAATCTATCAACATTTAATCCACCAAGTAATTACTTGGACAATTCGTACCACAGTTCAGCGAGACGCAAGTCCTTGTAACAATGATGTTATCCAATGTTGAAGGCGTAACGTCATGTATAAAAATAAAACCAATAAACCAATGATACCTACAGTTTCTGACATTGAATGAAAACGTACTAATTTATGACTTGTGTTGAACAACAGACTCGTTTAAATTCGATTAGAATTTATTTGTAGTATTTGAATAGTAAGTAGTGATCCATTGAAAAGTTACATTTGGGGTTGCGTTTCTTAGAGGACGCAATTTTATTTTTTTGATGTGTAGGGGGGGTAAGTGTAAAGCTAAAATCAAGTTTGTGGGGTCGCCACCCTTGTCCCACGGCCGCCATCTTGAAAATAGGGGTTGAAACGGTTTTTACGATATATCTCTTAAACTAGTTATCTGATAAAAAAAATTTTTTAACGTTTTTTGTTGCAAATTAAATTCTCTATAACTTTGGTCCAGTAATTTATAAATAAAAAAGTTATAAGTGAAAATGTTCAGAAATTCGAGAAAAAAAATATATTTTTCGATATAACTTTTTTTTATCATTTTACGAAAAAACGATATCAGACCATTTTTGCAGATCGTTTTTTCGACAACTTTTATATGCAACATTTTTTCATTAAGTCAATAGCTAAGGTTTTACAGCGCTCCGAAGTGAGTACTATTTTTCAGTACTCTTAACTATACATATTTTATACGTGGGTACTAATAATGTGTCATCAGTTTTTTAATTTTTTTTATTTTGTTATTATAATTCTTTTAATTAGTAATTTTGCAATGTTATTATTAATTAATTATTGACTCTTTTCCTCACCACCCACGAGGTAGAGTCTGGAGGCAATGTCACAATGACATTTGTTACGAGGATACCGCTGCAGCACACTCAGGCACGGTAGAAAGAGTGGGAGATACTAGTTCCTCTCGCTTCCCCTCGATCGTACGGTTTTTCGATCAGCATCACGTGACCCTGACGCGAGTTTGAAAGTTTTTACCCATACAAAAAAAAGTGCTCAGCGCCGCTAAAGAAGTTTTCACTTCAAAAAAACCGGCCAAGTGCGAGTCGGACTCGCGCACCGAGGGTTCCGTACATTTCACGGGTTAAAGGCAATTAGATCTAAGTATTTGATATGAATTTCAACTTGATAGCTCTACGCGTTCATGAGGAAAAAAGTAATAAGTTTATATTTATTAAAAAATATATATTTTGTAATGTAACTAAAAATTTAAGGTTTTCGGAATTTTTCCTTTATGTGTGCTATAAAACGTTGCTTCATGCCAAATTTCAAGATTCTAGGTCGACTGGAAGTACCCTTTAGGTTTTGATTCCCTTGCGAGTACTTGCGAGTTTCAAAATATGCAGCTTAAATTGCTGTTTCTTTTGATTGCGTTGACATAGAAGTTTGATTTTGTTACAGCTTAAAGGTATTATAGACCTGAGTATTTGGTATGAATTTCAATTTAATACCTCTACGCGTTTATGAGGAAATGGGTAGTAAGGTTAAAATTATTAAAAAAAAATATATTATGTGATGTCACTAAAAATTTATGGTTTTCGTAATTTTTCCTTTATCTATGCTATAAGACGTTGCTTCGTACCAAATTTCAAGATTCTGAGTTCACGGGAAGCACCCTGTAGGTTTTGATTCCCTTGCAAGTGTCGAAAATTTGCGGCATAAACGGCTGTATCTTTTGATTGCGTTGGTTTAGAAGTTTGATTTTTTCACAGCTTCAAGGGACAGTAGACCTGAGTAATTGATATAAATTTCAGCTTCATACCTCCACGCGTTCCTGAGAAAAAGGGTCTTGACAGACGGACGGACAGACGGACAACAAAGTGATCCTATAAGGGTTCCGTTTTTTCCTTTTGAGGTACGGAACCCTAAAAAGAATAGTACAGTAAGAGAGGTTAGAAATAATGATAAAAATAATAGCAGCTTTTCTTTTGTTCCCTAATGGTCGCTTGGGTATTTTCTACCTGGACAGCATTCTCGGTAATTTTTTTCTCGAATTTCTGTACATTTTCACTTGTAACTTTTTTATTTATAGTTTTACGACAAAAAATTACTGGACAAAAGTTATAGAGAATTTAATTTGCAACAAAAAACGTTAAATTTTTTTTTATCAGATAAATAGTTTAAGAGATATATCGTAAAAACGTTTCAACCCCTATTTTCAAGATGGCGGCCGTGGGACAAGGGTGGCGACCCCACAAACTTGATTTTAGCTTTACACTTACCCCCCCTACACGTCAAAAAAATAAAATTGCGTCCTCTAAGAAACGCAAGGTAAGGCCTAAAAAATGTAACATTTCAATGGATCATAGGTATAAGAAATAGATGCTGCGTCTAGGCGTTTTTACCGACTAAAAAGTTCCTTCTTAATTTGACGTGTAAGTATATATTTTTTTATGTATGACTTATTTCTAACACACAAAAGCTTAAAAAATCTAACGAATTGAGAGCCGCTTTTTCCAATTCGGTTTAAAATGGGGTTTGTCGTCAAATCCCTATTGATTAACCCTATCAACGCGCGTACCAAAAGGGTTGAGCCGTCCGAAGGTCAACGAAGCCCCTCTACTAAATCACAACAAAAGAATTGATTATGATGAAACCATTGTACTTACTTAAGTATGATATTTTCGGTTATTGCTATAATAAAATAGTTAAATACAACATCTGTGTAACCAGTTCTAAGCAAACAAATTGGCCAACACATGTGGCGGGTTTTAGCTAGTAGATCTACTTGTAATTTTAATTTATTTTTGTCGTTTTGAATAGATAATAGTATTCATGTGGTTGGAGGTGAGCAATATTTGTTTGTACATATTATTATGTATATCCACTTGTATGTTCTAGAAACAGCTGTATTGATTTCGATGAAAGCTGTAAGTAAGTTTTGCGGGGCAAAAAATCGATCTAGCTAAGTCTCATTTCTGGGAAAATTCGTGTTTTCTATAAATCGATCTAGCTAAGTCTGATTTCTGGGAAAATTCGTGTTCTCTATTTTCAATAATTTCACTGAGGCAACCTTGCTGTGTGAAAATTTCTTACGAACAATGTTTGTACTTATAATGTTTTAAAAAAACGTAAAAAACTAATGAACCGATTTAAGTAAAACTTGGTAAAAACGTTTCGTGTATTCAAGCTTACTTTTTATCTCGAAATTCAATTTGATTACGTACCCACCTATTGGTTTTTTGTTACTTAAATCGAAAAAAAAAAAAAAATTCAAAATATTTTCCATTAAAACCTTACAAACAAAGAAATATTTATACATTTTTAAAAGAACGATTGAAAATAATATGAGTTGAAATAAAACGTCCGTAACACATTCATAATACAGCCAAATTAGAAACGCATCGATCTCAATAGGCTATAGAACTTTACAGAGGCTTTTCAATTTGGCCGAGAAGTCAAGCACTTGAGAGTTTGACAGGCTAGGGTTGTCAAAAACTAATAAGCTGATTTATATGAATTTAAGTGACAAAATACACAATGACTACTCAATTAATTATCGTAAATTATAGATAAAGGTATTATTTATTTGCTTTTTTAACATGTGTATTAAATGAATGAATCATTTTTTATATAAATTATGATGACGTCACTCATCATTAAAACTTGATTTTTATTTTCTATTGTTATGTTAATTAAACAATTAAAAAATATTTACAAAGCATATACTTAAGTAATTGTATTTTTTCTAAATAATATAAATACGCAAACGTGATAAAAACATGTGACGAAGTATGTAAATGATACACCAGCCTTCGCCTATTCGTTCCTAATTTACTGTCCATCCAAAGGTTGTCTGGAAGAGATTGCTCTAAGCAATAAGACCGCCCTTTGTATACCTCATAAGCATTTTATATGTATCCATTCGTTTTCATTCTGGTATTCAATAAAGAATTTCGTATCATATCGTATCGTATGTAACGTTAACACGCGAAACTATTAAAAAATATTTAACATTAAAACAGAATAAGATGATGAAATATAAAAAAATATCTCAAGTGACAACCCTAAGAACCAATCTCAATGTTTGTGAATGATCAGTGTTCCATCTCTTTCATACTCGTTACATAAAGCGAGACCAAATCATGTTGTGTTACCATTGAAGTGAGAACTATGGAGTCTGTAGCTAGCTATAAGTACTGGCAATATACATACATACACATATGTTATAGACTTACATACGAAATATTTACACGTGTTCAGACAAAGAAGAATATAAGATTCTGTTATTTTGTTTTTCGAATTTAAAACAGAATCAAAATTACTCTATGGTAGAGCATTTTTCTTAAAGGTTTGACAGTTTGACACATAATAATAATAATGCATTATTTCTATTAGCAAATTCTTTATTTAAGTACCAAGTAAGTACCTCGGTACTTTACTTTTTTGTACAATCGATAAAGACCTTATTTGCATTAAATAACAACGTCTGAGTAATGAAGATTGTTTGAATCATACCATTGAGAATCAATGGTGTGTCAAATTACGTAATCTGTCATTGAACAATGTGACTCGGCTATTTAAATATTGGTTGATTTCTGTTGTCAAGCGATAACAACTGCTTTGGATATAAGAGGTATTGGGTTCAGTATCCGAATGAGGGTTAATTTGTGCGACTTTTTGTTTTTTATTTGGAAAACAATCTACAAATATCTAAATATTTTCTTTTGTAAATAATACGCTATTACCAAAGGAAACACTGAGATCATTATTGCGGGTAGAACCGCTAGAAACAGCCAGTTTGGAACAAACAAAGGACTTTCCACATCCACTCGATAAGCGACATTGTTGAAATAACAAGAAAGAGATGACGCAGATTTACAAACCACAAAACCACTTCGCACTACATAATTCCTTTCTCTTAATTCTTTAGTAGAATTTAGTTATGTGACGTCAATAATACAAATAAAAAAAAAGTTTGGAAAAAAAGTATGGATATTAACGCTAAAATGATTATTTTTCAAGATAACACGAAAATTCTGGTAGATCAGTGGTAGAGTCGTTAGAACATGGCCTCTATGGAGAAGTGGTTCAAGCTACAGCTTTTCGACTAGTAAGAGATTTAGAGTAAGACCCCCTTCATTCTTCACATTATCCCTTTAAACCATATTATCATTTATTAACAAAATGAACTGGTGTGATCATCCACAAAGCGAGATAGCGAGAATTAAAGCCAAAGGCGTTGTTTACATTACACAGTACAGTCACCTCAAGTACCAAATTAGCTTGAATCTTATCGCGTTCGTAGAACGAAGGATCAAAATTATGTTTTTACAGTCATCATTGTTGAAATAAGAAATTCCTACGCGATACGGTGCAAACCCCAAAACTGTAGGTGTCAGTTCACTTAGATATCATCCATTGTGTTCTCAGCTACTTAATACATTTTTATAACACTTTTAAAAGATTAATCTTGCTAAATGAAGAGGCCTTCGATAAGCCTGCAAAAGGACACGAATAATAAACAAAAAATAAGAAGATTATCTACAGGTACTTAAATCTTTATAGAGGGGCTGATAATTTCATTAGCCTGGAGATAAAGCTAGTGCTTGTGCGGATACAGTTTTGTGTTTCGGTCCTTATTTTATGTACTCAAGTGTATTGTATTGTATTGTAAGTGGGTAGTTTTACAGAATTATACCTGTATCTGTAAATGTATTTTATTACTTGTAAAAATAAATCTCAACTTAGCAAGAATATTTGTTTAAGCCTTATTTAATGTGTTTGTATTTTGACACAAAAAATATGGGATGGTTAATGTTATTTATCTTCAAACTTAATCTGTTTAAAATTCTGTGTTGCCGTGAAGTAAACATGCCATGTTATTTTTATCGAGTTTGACTGATTAGACTAATATTAGTATGACCTGTCCTGTGTCCATACATCTACAATATTTATACTCTATACTTTGTGTGTTTGGTTGAACGCGCTAATCTCAGGAACTATGTACTTAAGTACTGGTCCGATTTGAAAAAATATTTCATTGTTAGATAGCCCATTTATTAAGGGAGGTTCTTCGCTATATTTTATTTATTTATTTATTTAGGACGACCAGTGAAAATTACATTACATCTTATAAATAAAAACTTAAATAACTAAATTAAAAATTAAATGCACTTTCTTTAGGTGCCACTTTATATTCGTATTCCTACGGGAACGGGAGCTACGGGGTAAAAGTAAAACCGTGGGACGCTGCTAGTTTATCATAAACAGTCACTAACATTAGTTGTATGTAGCGATGTCAAACACAGTATCTAGGTTATCAGCATTAAATTCCTATGATATGAGATAATTATAATACAGCCTTGATTTTGTGACGTAATTTTGATTCTCTACATGGCAGCAAAATACATTGAATTATGGTTTACTACTCTATTGGCTTTTGCCGGAAAATGAATATCAAATTACATATATTATTCTTGAATAAAAAATACTATTATTAATTACTAACTCCTATACTAAAATCTGCCATCAGTTCAGCCATTATAATAGCGTGAACAAGACAGACAGACAGTTTCATATTTATAATATTAGTAGGCTAGGCACCTATAGGTAAAAACGTGAAAAGTTACGACAAATCAACTGATAAGTAGAGAATGGTATATATAACTAATATTAAAGTGTTTTAATTTATTACTATTTAATATTTTTAACTAGTTCTCTGGTACAAATTTATATTAATTACGTCGTTTACAGACCGAAAAGTGGGCGGATATCCACTACCTACAATTTATCGGCATCTAATTATGCAATTTTAAGATATCTCAAATACTGTTTCCAGTTAACGAACATGAAATGATATTAATTAAAATATCTATGGACTTACTCATGAGTCACTAGTTCTTAATTTTTTTGTGTTTCATAGTTTATATTATAATGAGGTAAAGCAAAATTCTATCTCTATTACATTATATCCGTAATGATAATGATTATTTTAATTAAGTTTATTTAATCCCAATTTCCCTGTGGAAAGTGAGCAAAACAAGGTCAATAAAAATTGTTCAAAAAACAGTTTCGTATCTAAAATTTATTTTACTAAACATATAATAAAACATTGTTCTAGAAAATTCCACGGAGCTCATTACTATTACAGTAATGCTTCTCTAAATAGAAATTAATGATAACAATGTTGTTTTAAGTCTCTACATTTTTTTTATTTCTTTGCGTTATCGCTCCCATATGCAACGTTTACTATAGAACAACTTCCTTAAATTGCAAAGAAAACTATTCCGAGGCAAGACGCGTGCACAAAGACTAGCCCGCAAGAATTGCACCATCCAAATGTATACTTTATTGATATAACATAAAGTCTAATTTAAAGGTATCGATAGTAATTGTGTTCGGTTTGCAGAATGATAGGAATGTACCGTGTGCTTCTGAGAAAACGTCTGGCCCACCATTCCTTAGGGCAGTGCAATTTGCTTCATTAGGTTTTTATAAAGGCTTTGCATGATACCGCTTTCTGATTTCTCTGATATCCAATCGAAACATCTTTGTGAGGGTATTCTCGTATCCTGTGCCTTGGAATGTTTAATTATGTTATTAAATTCAAACACGCGATTGCACATTCACGATTTTTGACTGCTCTCTGCAACAGCATCATAAGTTCCTTATAGTTTTTGCCAACATTCTGCTTAGTTTCGGACCAACCACAGCTAGTTATTACTAGTATTTGATGTCGGTATGTATTATTTCCTTTAAGAAGATAAAATGTTCTAAACATTAGAGAAGTAAATATGGGGACTCACATAAACCAATTATGTATATTATTCATCATATTTGAAGTTACTCATGAACTAAATAACGAAACAAAGTTAAGGTAAACCTCATTATAAATAGTAATGATGTATTGTTTACAGTGTCTGTTTTTTATGAATATGAGTTCATTTGTGGTATTCAAGTGAGCATAAACCTAGAAAATGAACCGCTAAGAGTCAAGCGGAGGATGCAAATGGCAGTGCCGGTCAATGTAGAGTTATTAAGAGGAGTGTCGAGAAGCAGCTTTCCGTACAGACATACACCTTTGTTTCTCTTCTGGATAAAAAATGACTCTAGATACATTATCCAGGGAGGAAACATGGGAATACGTTTGCATGGAAAGTTGCTGTTTGACACCCCACTTAAGCCATGGTTGTAAGGAAGAAGCCTTTCAACAGTCAACATCTTCTAGCTAATGATATGAAAACTATAAGAATTATGAGTTAAATATGAGTAATTTATAGAACTAGTTCATGTAAGTAAATATAAATCGGAGTTCTGTAAACTCTTGAATCGTGATCACCTCTCTTCTTTTTAGCTTCGATCTACAAAGAATTGCTTTCCGATCAATTCGACGTAAAAGTTCTACAGGCCAGAACTTTTATCGACACACAAAGAAGAAGAAGCAGGTTTTAATCAGTTTTGGCACCACGATAGAGGGTTCGTGGACTGTAATGAAACATATGCGAACTTTCAAGCCAGTGTGAAATATTTCCGCGAGCTGTATTGTGACTTTGCGCGCAAATGTGGGGCGGACTAACATCACACGAGCGTGCGATTCAAATCAATTCGTATCTACGTTTCACTATGATATGCTGGCTTATACTTAGTTTATAGGAAATTTGTTTCTCTACATTGTATAATACAGATACAGTGATACTATGAAGTTCATGGACTATCCCTGTCTTTCTACATTGAATAGACTTGCACTTGACTGTAACTCGCCATATGGAAAGCGATGATACTGCCTAAGATGGAGTGGTAGCGAAGAAACCAATTTATTAATCTGTCTATCTAATTAATGGTCTGTCTTAATAACTCAACTATGACGTCAATATGTCTCGTATCTTTTACAAATTAATACGAAACAATTGAATATGAATAACTAATAAGTATAATAAATATTGAGAGGTTTTGTGTTTCCAGTTATCTAATTCTTATGATGAATCTGACAAACGTTTAATACGCTTATCGGGCATGTGAAGATGATAGCAATTACTTCAAACATTCAAGGTTTAGATACACTATAGGTAAATAACTGGGTAGAGAAAGTTCTATAAGTAATGAATAAGGCGTAGTTGCAAGAGTATAGATAAAAGGCAATGCAATGCACTTAGATTAGCCACTAATAAATAAAATAAGTTAAATAACTCAAAATTTTAGTTGGTTAAGGGCCTATTGCACGACCTTCAAGTACAGTTACTCACCAAGTAAAGATAGTTTTGTCTCTTTCTCACTTTATATCAAGTGACGAAGACAAAACTTGTGAGTAGGTACTGGGAACGTTACTTGAAGATGGTGAAACAGGCCCTTAACATAATATATCGCAGATCGCGCAAAATGTGCAATAATTTAGCCCAAGGAGCAAATAATAATAATAATAATTTATTTATTGCCATGAAAAGCATTTCACAATATTTGTAAATTACACAGACCCCCTAGGCACTAGGCTACGCCTGTCCTGTGGGGATTCAAATTCAAATCTATTTAGAAAATAAACTATAAGGTGTCTCATGTCATAGTAGAGTCTCTCTATAGATACCAACAACCAATTTCAGCAGTAGATCGACCAAAAATAATGGGTTCATTATGATCGCATTGTTATTTTAATTTGATCCTTATCTATAAACGTAATAAGCACTATATTTTCAGCTCGATCGAAGTAAAGTTAATATGATGTTTATAACATGCATCGAATCGGTTATGATAAGAAAAATATTTCTTTCATCATTAAATACTTTACAGAAACTGTAATCTTCAATAGGGATGAAATTTTTAATGATTATTATGTAATCATGCTATTGTTTACACTTTATACGTTTTGATGTTTGGATTAAGATTGTTTTACATTTTTAGTTGATGAGTATTATAAAAATCACTACTATAAACCGTTTGGACATTATAAGTGAGTATAT
The DNA here is from genome assembly GCA_958496195.1 of Timandra comae. NCBI lineage: Eukaryota > Metazoa > Arthropoda > Insecta > Lepidoptera > Geometridae > Timandra > Timandra comae. Next base: position 4,316,853 of record OY292354.1, on the reverse strand, counting down.
TGGATTTGAACACTATTGGAAATAAATATCTATAATTTAAATGGAATGAATTTATAAAAAACAGAATTAAGAGAATAGAATTAAGTGATCAAATGTGGAATAAATCAATTGAAAATTATCGAAATTTTTAAGCTATTGCATAGCTTCTATCGAGGGCCTTGAGCGCGGGGACCGAATCCAGAAATTCCGAAACGAAAAAAAACCTCACGTTTTTATTATTTCTTTTATCGAAAACTTATTTTTTGTAAATTTTCCAAAAAGTTTTTATAGTAATGTAGACAAAGTTTTATTGTATGAAGTCCCAAGTACGACATCAAAATTTCTAAGGTTATGATTGCAATACAAAAATTAAAAAGACAATTACTTAGTTGATAAAATTGCTATGCAATAGCTTTACCGCGGCAGTCCCCGAGTGCCACACGTTTTTTTTATGTAAATGGATGAACACAAAAAATATCGGGAACTGTTAATCTGAATCGTTTATTCTTGAGGAAGGCTGGTCATCAGTCATCATCTTATTACTCAAGACACTAAATAAATAAGTACAAAACTGTGGATTACAACTAGTATTATATAAAAATATTCTCTAAAACACACACAAGAGTCCTTGATAACTCAAAAAAGTATAATATTAACATTATACAGTTGAAATAACGGTTCTAATAACATAATTCGTCTCAAATATCATTCGCTTGGTGTAGTTTCAACTTCACCACACCGCAGGATCACATGACTTGGTTTTAATGACAAATAATACAATGTAACCTTCTTTCTTCAATCGCTTAAATTACTGTACCAAATCTTAAAATATTATTTTTCATTAAAAACATTTCAATTAATAATATAGCCTATGTTGTATACCGATTTCCCTTGAAATAAGTACCAGCCAGAGCACAGTCAATAATCTAAAGACCCAAATAAGAGAGACCTAATTGAGGAAAATTGTTCACTTAAGAGTACATACATCAGTAACGTGTAAACAAATATATTAAACTTGTTTCTTATGGTTATTTTCCAGTCAATATATCAATCTATTTAAAATAATCTTCCATCGCATCAGGCTGTCTTTCTTTTCGCGAAAAAGTCAAAAACTACAAAAGGATTTTTCATGCAGTTTTCACCAATAGAGCAATTTATAAGGAATGTTTAATTTAAATACCAATCAAAGCTTTGTAATTTTGAATTGCTTATGCATAATATTGTCGAAAGTGTCAGAAAAACTCAATGCCCCTGGGACCTTTAATCGAAAATCCGTGCAAATCCTGGGCCTTAAGTATACATACATATTACCTAGTATAATCGGAAATACAATGAAGGCATTGAAGGTTTGTTGCGTTACGTCATGATAGTAAATATTTAGGACAGTTAACTCTGATTGATTCGACCAAACAGTCTGAATCTGATGGCATACTTATTCTTTAGTGCATTTGACCTTTGAAGACGCGGTTAGGTCAGTCATGTTATAGCTTCATTAGTATTTAGTATCCAGTTAATGTTATGCTATAATATTGTCTTATTCATGTAATTTTAATGATTTGGTCTTATAGTTCATTCATTTGGCCGTGAGACAAAATGTAAACAAACCATGAAAAAGGTTATTTTGTATGTCATGTTTTATCAATAATACATAGACTACTTCCTACTGACTACTTGATATTTAATTAATCTTTGAAATATAGAATATATAACATACTAGCTTTAGCCCTCAACTTCGTTCGCGTGTAATAATTATTTTAACACGCGACTTCATTTATGTAGAAGGTGAAAAAATAGTTATTCTGTGCCGCCGTGCACTAGCCGGGTCGCCTTGTCGTAGTAACTATTTAGTAATCTGTGGCCTTGATCATAATTTTGCTGTAATGTTATTTTAAAACTAAGATATCTTCTAAGATACTTATTGAAATCAAATCATGTAAAAGGCAAATGTCTTTTAGATTAAATACTTTTGCAATGTAAGCGCAAAAAATGTGTTTTTTACGACATCACATTAGAAACCCCTAGATTTATCGGTGTTTCTCTACAATATCATGCATGTATTATACATATAAAAGAGATTGCCCGTCCATGGCACTCCTCCAAAATGTGTTGTGCCTCAAAAAGTTAAACATAATAAAATATGTTAATTAAAAATATATTTTTTAAATAAGACATAATCATTTTTTACAATGGGGATTTATTTTTGAAAAATAATTAGTAATTTCATGTTTCCGGCGATATAGTACGCCATTTGTTCTATGCCTGTCAATACTAGGGATGTCTATTTACGCCTACGTAAAATATACTAATATTGATTGTATGATTTATTCGATATATTATTAAAATAAGTTTCAAGTTAAATAAGTTTATTTAATAAAATAGGTGTACACATGATATTTTAAAAATATAGTTTCTATAATTCCACAGAGCTTGATATTATTTAAGAGGTATGATACATTTATTATTTTCATTGTAAATGTGACGAGACTAGTGGGCGATGAGGTATATTTGGTTGGAATAGTTATTTTACTTTATTTTATTTATTGTTATTTTTTAACAGCCCTATTTTACATTTATTGTCGGCTCTCATATTTTTCAAATTAACGGCGTTTTATTTACCTGTGGCCATAGAACCCGCACACAGTTACAGTAATAATCATTGTTTCATTTATTTTAATTTGCAATTGTTTCTCATCCTCCCTACTTGCCTGCATTACATGACCATATTTCATACATCTATATCACAATATGTACCACAATTTATACGGTATTCGGTAAGATTAGATATACTTACATTAATAATAATTGTTCTTTCTATGTGTTATATTTTAGTTATTATTGTTACTGTATACATTTGTATACTTACCTGTTTATTTGTGAAAGGCAATAAAGAGTTAAATCTATCTATCTACATTTAGCACTTGACTACAATTGCTCACATGTTTTCGGTTTAAAGAATTTTATTCTCAAAAAAGACACAACAGTCACTTACATGATAATACAATTAAAACATATAGTTTATGTAGTATACTTTGTACCGTACGAAGATGTTCAAAATCTAAATAAGTAATTGATGCGGTTTCAATTCAATGACTGATTTGCGGAAATCGTTTATAAATCGTATTGGATAATTTTTTCATTACGGGTTCAACCCTATTTCACATTTATTGCCCGTCTGTCATAACACAATATCAAATGGCGGCCAGTATGTTTTTTCCAAAGAGGTTGTAGGTTTTGAGTATGTATGTTAATGCGTAGAGTTGAAATTCTGAAGTACCATAAGAAGATGCTCAAAATCTCAGTAATTTCTTGGTTTTATGGACCACCAGACAAATTAAATGCTACATTAATGTACGTCAAATGTAGTTGAGCCCGTCCAGTCCCTTTCTAGCTTATTTGTATTGATTTTGTGTTCAAACATAACCTCGAAATAGTAATTACATTTTTGTAAATATCTCGGAAACCCCATTGTAGATTTTCATTATTTTTAAAAATTAGTATTAAGACATGTTTCCGATTATTTTAAAGTTGATTCCATGACGGCACAACAATGTTGAATTCAGTACATTTGTCCATAGCCGCGTGGGCATTCTCTTTTCCTCTGGTATCACTCTATTAAAAAAACCGCTTCAAAATCCGTTGCGTAGTTTTAAAGATTTAAGCATACATAGGGACGGACAGACAGCGACAGCGACTTTGTTTTATAAGTACTATTTAGTAACCATAGATGAAAGATTGGTTGGATACCGCGATACCTGCTGAGATACATATATTATTAATAGTTACTCGCATGTTCACACTGCCTTTTATGATCACGGATGAACAGTTCAGTTCATCCGTGATCATGGCGCTTGCAACAGCGTAGAAATATTGGAAACTCGAAATCACTACCTTTGAGCAATTGGTAGGGAATAAGACACTTTCGCCATAAAATACCTGGAAATTTAATGAAATACCGATAATGCGTCTCGGAGATTTTTTGTCGAAGCATATACAACAGCCCGAATCAAATGATTGACATACGTTACGCACGTTTTTTAAAATATGCAAAATTAAATGTATTTTTTATAATCTTACTGAGATATTTTCTTAATTTTTTTGCGTAAGAACATTCTACAGAGTCTTAGAAAACTACAAAAGAAAAAGCCAAATCGGTCTAACCGTTAGCAAGTTATGACGTGATAACGGCAAACGGGTTTCATTTTTATATATATAGACTAGCGGCGCTCTGCGGTTTCACCCGCGTAGTTCTCGTTCCCGTTAGAATATGGGGATAAAATATGCTAAAGACCTTCCCACTGAATCACTCTATCTATTAAAATAAACCGCATCAAAATCCGTTGCATAGTTATAAAGATCTAAGCATACATAGGGACATCAGGACATAGGGACATAGAAAGCTACTTTGTTGTATACTTTTTTTTTTGATGATTACACGAAATTTGTTTCTTGAAGTATTATTTTTACACAGTTTCACCTCGCAAACTGACATTTTACTACGTATTATGTTCAAAATTTAATAAAACAATAGGAACATACGCCTCACAGACAGCTTGCAGTGTGACTGGCTTGGATACGCCGAGTATGTACGTGTAGTATTTGTTGCCGCATTTGACTACGTCGGCGATACCTACCAAACACAGCGAAACCAATTCTTCATCTAAGGTAGTAATAGTAATGACGATGATAATTGACATTACTAAAACCTAAAAATGCTGTGAATCTCAAACTATGGATACATTTTAATACTACTAAATGAAGGTGAACAGTCATTTTAAGTAATGAAAGTAAAACTAATAGTTTTCGTATTTAGCCGGATTGTACCCGTCATTTTTCCTCTTGATCAACTTGTTGACGTGAGTGTTTTCTTCCCGATTATATAGTAAAGTATATTGTAAATTTTTGATAATTCTTTGTTTAAAGTAAATATTGTATTATGTTTTATATTCAGTTATCGTTAAATTTCTGTTATCTGAACGTTGATTTTGATGAAAATAAGTGAACCTGATTCAAACAGCGCTTGCACTTTTACTTCGCCGAAGATCCAAACATACACCAAGGTGTTATTAATATATTTAAATACGTAGAAGAGACTTGGCCAAAGATTCGTATCCCTACAAAAATAATATTGTATATAACGACTTCACTAGCCTCCGTTTACCGATTTCTAAAAGAAAAAAAGGAAAATCCATGTTGGAGCTCTTCTTCTTCTGAGGATCACCAATAAATAGTTGTTTATTTATTTTGTAGTAAAACAATTCAGGTGCTTACATGAATTGTTTTTACTTGTACTCAACTCATCCTGTTTATTACCTTTTTATTGAGTTTTACACTAAACTAAATTACTTATAGACGACTTATCAAAGATGCCTACTTAGTCTTTTTTTACTTTCATATTTATAACTCTAAAAAAACAATATATTTTTCGCCTAAAAGAGCTAAAAGTTTGACAACCAGTATTTCTTTGTTTACATTTTGTCTCACGGCCAAATGAATAGACTATAGGTATATGAATTTAAATACTAAACTCTACAATAAACCTATACAAATGATATTGTAGAGCTTCTTTGTGATAACAGTAAATTCGCACACATTCTTTCATAAATACACCCAAACTAAGATAAATATTTAGGGATCAAATAAATGTTTACCTATCAGAGTAATCGCATCAGCAACCCCCTTAATATGACAGTTCGGGATGGTGACTATCATTTGGATCATCTGAACAACGTGGATAAAATAGTAAGGTAGAGCTACTCTATTCGTAGTAACTTATTTCAATTTAGTCTAAGTTACCAAAGACATAGTTGTGAAACTTCTTCCATAATATGACGTAAAATTGTACTAAAGTCACACATAAAACGCTACATATTCACGGGTTTCAATTGCAGGAAGCTGTAAAATGGTTGAGATTTAATGGTAGAGCGAGAGGGGCGTACACGTGAATGGGATAAAATCAATTCGTCGAACTCGGTACTTACTTACTTGAAGTGTAAGATGGGATTCAAAGACCTTTACAAACTAAAACAGTTATACTACCTGAATAAGTAACACGTAAAGTTCACAAAGTATTGTAAAATCGTCGCTTTTTTCTCCAAAAATGGCTGGTAGAGCATTGTGTGTACAAAAATTTGCATATTATTAATAATTGTCAATGTGTTTCCGCGTCACCGCTCTGCAAATTGCTGTTAAATTTTGCAAAAACTGTTGCTAAAACATATTTTTTTCTTTTTTGACCCCTAACATGTAGAGTGTTATTACTGTGTAGTTTCATCTAAGTTTCAAACAAACATACCCATTTTGATTTTGGGTCTATAAAGATAACAAACATGAAGATAATAAAGATATAGAGCGTTCTTATTTACATAGAATAAAAGTTTCAGTTTGTCGGTGTAATTAAAAGATAGACATAACATGCGTAAACAAATTGTGCCTGGTTATGTTTGTAACAAACTTGCAGACTTCCTTAATGATTCGGTCATCAAATTCCGTCTCCGTCCGTCAATTTGTATTTTTTTTCTTCGAAATCATCACAGCCCATCAATCACAAGATTCTTATACCTTTGATAAGTCTTCGTTGATTGTGATGAGATCTCGGACAAGCAATCAGTCACGTTTATATCAGTTTTTTAAGATTAAATTGTTGTTACATAGTAACTTGGTCGCTATATTAATCTTCATTGAGCTGAATTTGTATCGGTCCATAATTGCAGAGCCTTGCAGTTGTACAAACAGGTTTGATTACATCAGCTTTGCTATAATTTGAGATATATTTTAGGCTAGCATAACGCGGGCAAATTGTGAATGATCGCATAAAGTAATGCAATGTTATTCGTTGGGACATAACCTATTTTTAAGGGATATAACGCAAATTTATTCAGCAAAGAACAGATATCATCAGTGATATCCTTTGCTTTACAGTGGGATATAACAGGTCGATACTTATACAGCAAATGAAAGTCCCAATTCAATATTTCTAGAATTATCTTGAACTTCCATTGCATCTGTCCGAGACAAATTTTCAGACGGAAAATAACCATCTCTTATCACACAAGATGACTAATCTATCTTGTAAATAGCAGAATTTTGGCATTCATACCTATTCAAATCACAGATACTAACTTTATTTCTGTTTGTCTAACTATTGCGACGCATAAAGTAGTCTTCAGGACATTAGTAACAGTTTATTCAATTGCAACTCAATCTGTTAGTATTAAATTGACTTGATCAAACTGTTTTGAACATCAATGTTGCTTCTATACTGGTCTTGTACGTCTATCTTAATTGACCGAACGTCTATCATTGAAATAGCTTCAAGTACCTAATTAATAGATGTTTTTAGAAGTTTATCAACATTAATATTAACATTATGTACTGTAATTAAGTTAACTCGAGTATGCAACTAAACAATCAACTAAACAATTTTCTATTTTAATGTTCATTAGGGCTAATTGCCTCACAGTTTTTCTTATCTTTTCTAGGCGAGTAATTTTGTTCAAGTAACCGACTAGTTTTACCTTGTATTTGTACAGAGTTTAATCGTTCCTCTTCAAAGTCCAACCTACGTGAAACGTGACTTAATTATTGACAGTTATAATGTGTAGTTGAGTCGTTCACACAAGTCGGTCGGTGTATTTACATTCGTGACTCTAGATAAGGCATCTACAAAGATATTACCTAAGTCTAAATAAATTTAATGCGTCACCGCTAGAACTGAGAACTGAAGACTCGCGACAAGTTTCACAACACAAAGGAACCGTAACTTTATTGTCTCCAGTCCAGAGCGCGAGGCTCCTACCTCGAAACGAAAACACCACGCGATACAAACAAAGAACACTAAACACACGAAACACTGTGGACTATCACGTGATTAACTAAATTGTCACATCGAATGTGTTATATTATGATGGTTGTGTTGGGTGCGCAGGCGTCGGAGGCACCGCCGCGCGCCTCGCCTCGCCACCGAGCCTCCGCTCACATCCACACCGCGCCGCCCTCACTTTGAATTCTTTGCATAAATAACCGAGAAAGCTTATGACCACAAACTGGCGCTTTCCACCACTGATCACTTCGCGAAACTTTATGCACTGCTTCCGAAACAAATTAAAACTATAGCCTTACCTTGCACTGCGCAGTAAAGATGTTGTTACACGATCGATGAGGAGAAACGAGCCGAAATCAGACACAGTCACGTTCGTACGGATACGTCGAGTGTAATGGCGCCGTCACCGGTTCGTTTGTTGGTCGAGTCTCTCGCAGACTAGGCAGGCAAGCCTTGTTTGCTCGTTCACTAGAGCCCTAACGTGTTACCTCCCTCTCTTTTTACAACGTATCTTCATTAGTTAGAGTGAGACAACGGTATTGTAATCAGCTCCGCTTTTATACCTGTGTTGGTGCAGCAACCTACATCACCGGTGCGTTGTATTGAACAATATTCAAGTTGCTTCATCGTCTCAACAATTACCTATGCGAAAACGTCTTTGCGTTGGTGTTTAAAAACGTCACTGATCACCTGTGATTATGACCTGAAATGTCAGGGTTTGCGTGACCGTCTCTCAACCCAGGCTCAAACGAGCTAGGTCACGCATTGTTCACATAGACACAATTAAATACTCGTCTGGTCTAGGTGGATGTAACCACTAAGGCGTGCACTAGAAAAACTTGATAGACCGAGAAACAACAATTTAGTATACCTTTACATACAAATATTTAGTAAATTCAAATTACTTCACCGACTGACAGAAATTACTATGATGTCATTTATGTACTTGCTTTGTGTACTTGGTTGGCATTTGAGATAACTTATAAACCGTTTTATTGAGTAAAGAGGTAAGATCTAGAAGACACTAATTTAAAATTAAGTACCTCCTTACTTATAAAATTATGTCATTCTTGACAAACGCAATACAGAGCGCAAATAAGTGTTTTAGGGAAACAATTAGATAAAAAAATATAATCTAATCGTAATATTTTGAAATAAAAACATTAAAAATACTATTTTACTTTATGTGACTATAAAACTACTACTAACGCCATCTGTTGTAAAGTGTCTAAACGAAGTGAAACGTTGAATGAGTCAAATTGAGCACGACCTGCTTGAAACTACATAGACATTCTATTCTGTTGGTTACAAATTTGTTAACAGGCTCGTTACTAGATGGCGCTTTAAGCAATACTAATAAATGTCGAAAACAATGTTTTTTGAATAAAATCTACAAATACATGATATTTCAATTCAATTGGTATTTCGGTTGTAAATGTAAATCTCGCCCGACTATATATCATACTAGTAGCTCCCCGCGGTTTCACTCGCGTAGTTTCCGTTCCCCTGGGATTACGGGGATAAAATATAGCCTATGTTACGCACTGATAAATTAGCTTTCCATTAGTGAAAGAATTTTTGAAATCGGTCCAGTAGTTTCGGAGCCTATTCATTACAAACAAACAAATCTTTCCTCTTTATAATATTAGTATAGGTAGATAGACGTGGAGGGAAAACTGCTGGATTTTCTGTGAGGAGGCTTCGATCTTCTGTCCCTTAATATAATAACCACCCCCCCGGAGTCGCTCCCCCAAAATTTTTCATCCAAAATTCCCTGGCACTAATCCTAACCTAAGATTCTAAGATTACTTAGTTGAAGCGTAAAGCTATATTTTACTAAACATTATTTTCCAAAAACAGCGAAATCTAAATCTAAACTCTCGCTACTATTACGATCAAATCAAAGATTCATCGGGTATCAGACCAAATGTGTGTATACAGTGAGATAAATCGATTCCAAATCCACTTTCGAACCAGTAGTGGTATTCACTTAGTTGGCAATAAATGAAGATGGGAAGACCATTGATCACGCGGCTGCGAGCGCACACCTTGCTCACAATAATACTACGATCACAGAGTATTACTTACTTCCGTATTATCTAATATTATATTTTTATTCCCTCTCCAAGATCGCACATGCCCTATGGAATTTCCGAAATGTTATCAATCTAGCCTTGTCTCCTGCCTTGTCAAGTGTAATAAAATTTATTGGTTTTTCCAAAATGAATAGGAATTGGTAATAATTAAACGGTTTTTTAGCATGCTATTTAACGTTTTTTTTCCTTAAAATTAATTACGAAAAAAGATAAGATATGACGGTAAAATGTACAATTTTAATGACTCTTGTAAATATTAATAATACTCAATAAGTACTTGATATTTTATAAAGGTAACTCCATGACATGAACCCTATAGTAACAATATTTTAAGAATTAAGATACTTATAAAGAATAAAACATGAAAAATTACACGTAAACTTAGTATTATCAAAGATAGATTAACCACATCCTCATTTCATAGATCACAGTGTCTCAGACTTCAAAGCGAGCCGACCAGCGCATGCTTTCACCCCAATGAAAGTGCTTATTATTTACCTCAAAGCAAGTGGACTGTCACGATATTCTGCCAACAAATGATTAAATTAAATTAACTCCATACACAGCCTTTTATAAACAATGTAACTCTGTGATTAGAAATTTAGAACGGACTTTATGGATTATTATCGGTTTTGGATTAAAAGCTTTCACTGTTTTCCTTTACACTTTTAGAGGGTATATTAACAGCTTTTATTGATCATTTTCTTTGTAATTTTTAAGTAAGTAAAACTTTTTATTTTAACTACTTCTAGAAAGACAATTTTTCCGCGACTAAAACCTCTCTATTAAGCTCTATTTGTACGAGTATTGATTGTATATTCATGTATATTCTTTATAGTATATTTATGTACTTATATTCTTTCATCAAGCAATTTTTTTTGTGAATGTACGAGTATATTGTAATTTTATAAAATTACAAATACTTAATAAATATTAAAAAGTCTAGCTAGCCAAATAGACACCAGTATTAACTTATGAGTACTTGAAGATGTTTAACAGTTAATAAACATTTACAAGTTTAAAGTTGCTACTTAAGAAACCACAATATGTATTTTATTTTCTTATTTGCAAACTTATCCTCAATCAAAGGTTATGTATGACTCTGAGGCCTGATTTTTCCATCACCAGATAACTTTTATTTGAGAGTAAAATTTACGTTTGACAGTTTTGTATGAAATAACTGTCAAAATTTCAAAATTATCCCTAGAATAAAGTTATCTGGCAATGGAAAAATCAGCTCTCAATGTTATTTACTAATTATTTCATCTATACCAAACTAGCGGCGCCCTGCGGTTTCACCCGCGTAGATACAGTTCCCGTGGGAATATGGGGATAAAATTAAAACAAACCGCATCAAAATCCGTTGCGTAGTTTTAAAGATCTAAGCATACAAAGGGACATAGGGACAGAGAAAGCGATTTTTTTTTATACTATGTAGTGATAAAGATTATAACACCATTTTTGAGACCCGTGATGCTGGTCCATGCCGCATCTTTTTGACGACCTAAATGCCATCCGTAAGGTTGCGGGTTCGATTCCCGTGCGGGGTGAATATTTGTGTGAACCACAAATGTTTGTCTCGGTCTGGGTGTGTGTGTGAATGAACGTGTGCGTAATTTCTGATACCCTAGATACAAGTTTGGAACTTAGTCAGTTACTATAATAAGATGGTGTATGTATATGAATGATCTATTATTTATCTATACTAGTAATACGTCATTGTACCCCATACAGGCAGTGGGTCCACACCTCAAACAACGTAGGCGAGGCATTATTAAAACGGTCTCAGTTAATTTTCGAAAGTGATCTCACGTCTATCAATACAGCAAAAAGTTCTAGATATTATTTTGATATGTTATTACCAGTCGTTATCAACGAGCCTAAGGTGATTAACCTCTTTTTATAAGGATTTATTAACTACTAGCTGTGCCCCGCAGTTTTACCCGCATAGTTCCCATTCCCGTGGGATTGCGGGGATAAAATTATGATATAAACCTTCCTCTTGAATTACTCTATCTATTAAAAAAAAACCGCTTCAAAATCCGTTGCGTAGTTTTAAAGATTTAAGCATAGGTATACATATGGACAGACAGCGACATCGACTTCATTTTATACTATATGTAGTGATTAGTAGGTACTGTAACTATTATTATCATATTTGCACCATCTTTATGATAACCAACTACCTACCTATTTAGTTGTACCGTTATATGAAGGAACTGTTTCGCATAAATAACAATTACGAGTATACATACCTATTATACGTACCTAGTTCTAATAGGAACTGTTTTTTTTATTTTTTTTATAGGAAGTAGGTACATAAGCAAATGAATTTCACTCGTTGTAGGTATACCTACAAAAAATAAATATAATTGCACTAGGTAGGTACCTACTACATATGAAAAAACGTGGAGGAAAGTCGACGTAGGAAAAATGCTTAATTATAAGTACTAATAGGTATAAGCAATAGGGATGTCGACTAAAAAATCTAATTGGTGCGTCAGATAGATTGTGCTAAAATATTGGACACGTACCTACCTATTTGTTTGTTTTAAAACTGACTTAGAATTTCAATTTGTTTACCCAGTCGACATTCCTATTTTTTATCCTCCTTTTTAATTTCATTAACGATCTGTAAAAATAAAAGAGTTAATAGGTAGGTATACCTACCTAATTTGTTGGTAAATAGGTATTACGTATTACGTAGGTACCTATCAGGTAATAAGGACCTACTCGTAAAATAGGTACTTACTAGTTTCCCCCGTTATTGTATTAATTATAAGTATTTATTTAGGTATTTTTGAAGTTAATACAATAGGTAGGTATTAGGTACCCATTTTCCCTTATGTAGGTAGTATTCATGACTTTTGTGTGTATGATAATAATTTATTATTATCCCTACTACCTAATCCCTTCTAATATTATAAATGCGAAAGAAACTCTGACTGTCTGTTACCTTTTCACGGTCAAACTACTGAACCGATTGACTTGGTATTTGGTACAGGGGTAGCTTATGGTCCGGGAAAGAACATAGGATAATCCCGAAATTCCCACGGGAAAGGGAACTACGCGGGTGAAACCGCGGGGCGCTGTTAGTAATTAATAAAACCCCATTGCTGTTGCCTCCAGTTCAGTTATAGGTACAATTCTACATAATCATAATACCTACTAGGTATATCGTTTGGAGGAAAAAAATTAAATGTAAATACTACCTACCTATACATACCTATTTTGTTAACGCGAAACTTGATTTCGAGAAATAAATCGGATTTAGATAGGTAATGCATTAGTTCCACAGCAATTAGATTTTGTCTGGCTATCTTGTCGGTAGTCGTACTAGGTATAGGTATTATATACTAGGTATTGTTTACTCGTTCTAGAAAATCGATTTGAAGTCGTGACCAATTTTCATGGTCTGATGTAACTTAAGGTTAATAGTTTATTTTCCCACAGATTGTTTTTCAAGTTTTTTGGTTTGTTCAATGTTAAGACTAGACTACTTTTTATTGGATTTAAAAAAATAAGTAGGTACCTACATACTGATAGCTGATAGTATGATGTAAAAGTAAGAAAATAGCGTTAGCTAAATATAAATTTTTCGCTTTAGGTATTTTTAGCTTTTATTAGTCGTAGTGTGATATTTATTATACTTATAGTCTAGAAACATCCTTGATATAGGTATGTACCTATAGGATATCCAACAAATATTTAAATTTCCTGATTTTTAACTGAACAAACTCTTCAGCTTTATAAATTTGAATGTGAAATGTAAAGTTGACTTTATTTGTTTTTACATGAGTCAATACAATTTTACAACCGGTAGAGTTCAACGCTAATCAGTTCACCGTATTATGATCGTACGAGTACACTTATGGACAGAAGTTATTTTCCAATAATATTTAAAATGTATTCGTAAAAATTATTTATAATGATAATGACAATGTTTTACCAGAATTACAAGATTACGGCTAAAAATAGGAGGCATGCAAAATTATTTTAGGGGGAAATATGGCAAAAGATTATAAATAAAGTAATTCATCTTTTAATGGCTTAATTGGGGTTTAGGATTTTGGAAGCATCAAGGTAGCTCAAAAAAGTTTATATGCCTGATACTATAACCTAAGACCGTGTGTCTTGGCACAGAAAAGTGAGATGAAACATTTTAGTCGCAGTCTCTCTACGGGTACATGCAGATCTACAGAGCCCATCCATGTCTTTTTGAAACGGTTGGCGGTAGAGACCGTTAGAGGTCTAGGAGAATATAACCTTTATGACAGATTCTTTGAACTGCGATAATCACAGTTAGGCTATATACGATGTATTGTACGTAACAGTATTTGTTAGTTTATTTTTTTAATTTGTTAATGTTTATTGTTTAATGTTTATTTTAGTTACTTTAGTAAACACTTATATGTGGTTGAAACTAGTCTAAATATTCGACTTAAATCGGTACGTACACCTAACCCTAATAATTAAAACACTTGTCTACATGACGTTACACCATGATGGCGTCAGTAGCACGCGCGCATCCTGTCGACAATGCACTGTTTGGTAAATATCGCATGAACTCCGTGACCTGTGTCCACGTGCAATGCACATTGAACTTACTGTTTACTTTGCAATATTATTTTTACCTTGAGCTAGTAAAATGGGCTAATAAACATCTAGTTCGAGGAAAATCTATATAGTGCATACACAACACAGGCAGTCTAAATACTTACTCGTATGTTCTGCTGAATGAATGGATGTTTTGTTACTGTTTCACGTAAAAAACTAGAAGGTTGATTTTGGTGAAATTTGCTACAGATGTTCCTTTAATAAGCAGGAATAATATAGGATACTTTTATCCTGAAATTCCTACAAGATTTTTGATATACCTATGCAGATGAAACCGCGGGCTATTTGACAAGAATTTTTTTTTGAATAGGAATCAAAAACTAGTCGTGGATGAATAATTTGTTCAAATTAATTAAAACACTACGTCATTGATTAATTAAATACGTAAACAGTTTTGCCAATTTATGTGAAGACCCACTTTCTAAGCTATGTTTGTTTAACAATGTGCTAAATTCGCAACTACTACTTAGTGAGACTAGATATTATTTGTTTTAGAAAACAGTTAGTTGCTTACCTAAAGTATGGGCTATCATAAGGATCGTAAAAAAGTTTGTATGTATGTTTGTTACTGCTTTACTCTTAAAAAAGTAAGTTTTATTATTAGTATTACAAGTGAAAATATTGTTAAAGTGTCTAACTAAATAAATAAATAAAAAGGTTAAGCGGATTTGTCCCTAAATTCCCACGAGATCGCGGGAATATAGTTTATTGATAAAACCAACTATGAAAGAGATTATTTTGTGATATAACAGATTAATATAGTGGAAAATAACTGATAAAGGATATTTTAACTTAGTGCCCGCTCAGACACGGCGGAACCCGCGCGGATGCAAATCGCGCGGATCGACCGCGCGGATTATTTACATGAGCGCCTATGAAGTCGTTCACACCTCTCCGCGCGATTACCGCGCGAATTCCGCCCCGTGTCTGAACAAGCTCTTACAGTTACAACCTACTAAATTAATATAAATCAGTCCAGTTGGTTAAGTAAACTCATAATTAAGCTCAGTATTGCAATTATAATTACTGTAAGAGAAATGACGATGTAGAGTAACATCCTGTATTACGATTATTAGTACATAATTGAGTAATTTGTTTGATTACAAATCTAGAATTTGTAAGGCTTATCCCACCAAAAACATTCTGTAAAAAACTAGCCAAGTCTCGATGGAGCTGCTTGTTTATCTCTAAAAAGTAATGAAATCTAGACAGACTCGTGCCAAGTCTAAGGTTCCTTACTGAGATTTCTTTATTATTATAGTTAATGTTGTGTGACTTGGCCGTATATTAGTAGTGGGGTACAAGTCAATTTAGTTTACACGTAATGTTTTGACATTATTAAAATACGCAGCTTTATTAAGCCTACAATTGACTGGATATTGAATTAACATTTTTCAAGAGGCAATTTTCTATCGTCAATGGGTAGGTTCTGTTTTTTTTAAGATTGGTGCAATAGCGTCATGGAACACCTAGTTTTGTACCCTTGTGTACATACATGTGTACCTTTCAACGGCCAAGTCACACAACATTAACTATAATAATAAAGAAATCTCAGTAAGGAACCTTAGACTTGGCACGAGTCTGTCTAGATTTCATTACTTTTTAGAGATAAACAAGCAGCTCCATCGAGACTTGGCTAGTTTTTTACAGAATGTTTTTGGTGGGATTTCATTTCTTTTTGTTAAAACTTGTTTATATTAATTTATTTTATTAGATTTTCTTATTTGACACATTTTTTTCTTTTTAGGAGTAGTATTTTATTATTAAGCGCCCCGCGGTTTCACCCGCGTAGTTCTCGTTCGCTTTTCCGTGGGAATTTCGGGATTAAAGGTATTCTATGTCCTTTTCCTGGTTTTAAGCTACCTCCCCACCAATTTTCAGCCAAATCAATTCAGCCGTTCTTGATTTTTAAATTTCCGTTCCCAATCCCGTGGGAATTTCGGGATTAAAGGTATTCTATGTCCTTTTCCTGGTTCTAAGCTACCTCCCCACCAATTTTCAGCTAAATCAGTTCAGCCGTTCTTGAGTAATAAATTCCCGTTCCCATTCCCGTGGGAATTTCGGGATTAAAGTATTCTATGTTCTTGTCCTGGTTCTAAGCTTCCTCCCCACCAATTTTCAGCTAAATCAATTCAGCCGTTCTTGAGTAATAAATTCCCGTTCCCAATCCCGTGGGAATTTCGGGATTAAAGGTATTCTATGTCCTTTTCCTGGTTCTAAGCCACCTCCCCACCAATTTTCAGCCAAATCAGTTCAGCCGTTCTTGAGTAATAAATTCCCGTTCCCATTCCCGTGGGAATTTCGGGATTAAAGGTATTCTATGTCCTTTTCCTGGTTCTAAGCCACCTCCCCACCAATTTTCAGCCAAATCAGTTCAGCCGTTCTTGAGTAATAAATTCCCGTTCCCATTCCCGTGGGAATTTCGGGATTAATGTATTCTATATTCTTGTCCTGGTTCTAAGCTTCCTCCCCACCAATTTTCAGCTAAATCAATTCAGCCGTTCTTGAGTAATAAATTCCCGTTCCCAATCCCGTGGGAATTTCGGGATTAAAGGTATTCTATGTCCTTTTCCTGGTTCTAAGCCACCTCCCCACCAATTTTCAGCCAAATCAGTTCAGCCGTTCTTGAGTAATAAATTCCCGTTCCCATTCCCGTGGGAATTTCGGGATTAAAGGTATTCTATGTCCTTTTCCTGGTTCTAAGCCACCTCCCCACCAATTTTCAGCCAAATCAGTTCAGCCGTTCTTGAGTAATAAATTCCCGTTCCCATTCCCGTGGGAATTTCGGGATTAATGTATTCTATATTCTTGTCCTGGTTCTAAGCTTCCTCCCCACCAATTTTCAGCTAAATCAATTCAGCCGTTCTTGATTTTTAAATTCCCGTTCCCAATCCCGTGGGAATTTCGGGATTAAAGGTATTCTATGTCCTTTTCCTGGTTGTAAGCTACCTCCCCACCAATTTTCAGCCAAATCAGTTCAGCCGTTCTTGAGTTACAATTCCCGTTCCCGTTCCCGTATAATTCCCGTTCCCGTTCGATTATCCTAGTTTTTATAGTTTTCCCTTTATGTGGCCATTAAACCCTAACTCTGTACCAAATTTCAGCTCTCTAGGTTTATGGGAAGTACTAGTTCTATTTTGATGATCATGAGTGAGTGAGTGAGTGAGTGAGTGAGTGAGTGAGTGAGTGAGTGTCTGTCATAAATACGAAACTTTGCTTTCGCTTAACTTCGGAACTAAATGACCTACAGACTTGAAATTTTATTTTAAGTATGTGATAGTATAGCTTACTGGATGACAAAAATTTCAGCGTTCTGGGCTTATCCAGAGGTTCTCAAATAGGGGCCTGAAAATGCGGCGAAAGGGTTCCTGTAAAGGATGGTACGGCAGTGTTTGCTTCGCGCTCGACTTGGCGGGGGGCACTGCCGTGCCCCCAGATTTGATTTATTATGGAATTGCTCCGAAAACCCTCAATATATGTGGGAATCTTTCTCTCTCATCTAATGAGAACCATTTCATTATGCGAACAATTTTGTGATGCATTGAAGTTTTATAGATTGTCTTCTTCAATTTCTGCATATACCTAGAGACATCTGAACAACGTTTAAATTTAAACCCTGGATACAAGTAAAAGGAGAGTACAAGCTCATTGTGCAAAGTTCACATAAACCGTTTCTGCTAAACTCCTGGACTAGTTTGAGCCACAAACGGTGGTCTTCATCAGAAGGTGTGAGATACGCTCGAAGGTACTTCAGGATGAGATGACATTCTACGCATAACCCTTTTAAAATAAGAATTACCCATAGTAGACCGTTTTTTCACTCATGTGCTTCCATTAATACGCAAACAAAATATACCACAAATGAGCAAAAAAGTTGTAATTCCAATCATAAATTTTTGTTTGCTTATAATTTGAACAAGAACACACATAATAATCCTTTTAAATTTCTCTAGCCAGTCACGTCTATATATTTGTAATACGGTACATAATACGTGGGCTCACAAATTAAAACCTTAAACATTTTATTATAATGTTAAAAGAATTCTATATTTATTGTTAATCAGATTATTCTTAGTAAAAAATGGTTGTCACTGTTGTCATACAAAAGGTTGGACCACCCGAAAGCGTTAGATTACTGGCATTGTTTGAGGGTCAGAATTTAAATTGTATTTGACAATGGAATACACAATCAGCATACGATAATATATCGGTTCTTAGGTTAAAGAATAGAATATTCAGTTATGGAAGAAAATATAACATAGGTACTTAAAAAGGTAAAGAAAATGAATCATCCGACTGTTTGAAAGCAATTTTGTTTCTCTTGAGTAAAATTTTGGCATACTTACTTACATATTTGTTATCGTTATTATCCTAGCCATCTTGTGAGAACTTATATAACAAATCATATAGATTGATTGAATCTATTAGTTATCTATTAGACAAAAAATATCTATTTTTATGCACATAGTATAGTTAATCTGTTTCTACTTTAAATCCAACATTTCTTGCTATGCTTTAAGCCAAAATTAACTACTGTTTACTAATTTGATAAATGTTGTTTCTGATAAAATATATTTCTCCACAAAATCTCATTAAATATTCACTCCATAACTTCGAATAACCGTGAGACATTGATTTTAAGAAAACATTATCGTAATACGTAACTACAGAAAGCAGTGTCGATCATTTCACTGGAAACTATGCGATCGGATTACATATTGACATTCTTGACTACAATACTGTGTAAAACGCAACGTGATATTCACATGAAAGTTTAAATTATTTCACTAAATTAATGGTAATAATTTAACGCCATATAAATTATTCTATATAAATCGTTAAAACATGGGACGTTAATAATACAACGTTAAACATACAAGTGTTATAAAATTTAACGATGATTTTATTTATGTCTCCTGATTTTGTCTTAGATACCTATAATGTAGCTTGTTCAATATTCAATTAGGTATAAGTACTTTGTTCTATTGAATGCCTTAAAAACCTGCAACTAATTTAAATGAGAAACACTCTATGGACACAAAACTAACTCATAGAATAGAATTATTACTATTACCACAGTATTAAGACTGTGCAATTTCTATACATAAAACAGCATCAATTTATCTAACAAATGCAATAATAGTACCAACGCTATCTGTTACGAAATCTCTCTAGATCTTATGTTAGTTAACCTACGGTTAATAATGTGACCTGACTTACGCCTAAGTGGGACAGGATTGCGCATGCGCGGTGCTCACCCGAACGGGTCTGTGTTGTGCCAAAATCTGGGCCATGTACTTACTAATAAAGAACCTTGAGTACATAAGAGGTAGATGTCTATAGTAAAAGGAATAGAGTGCTAATATCAGTCTCACACGATGAACTTAGCAAAGCGATGCGTGAGCATATGAAAGGTGTATTAGACAATGGTCCACTGCTAGTTGAAGCAGGCGGATACAGACCAAATAATCATAAGACTATTGGACAGTTATAGGTACAGAAAAGTAATAAAATAATGTCGTGTACTATACAAGATTGACATCATTTTGTTCTGGTTCTCGTAACGCTATTTTTACCCGGGCTGTGTTTGGTAGCCTAGGCAGAGGTGGTAGATTATTAATACAAGCAATTTTATGAGTGAACATAGAGGTACCATGATGTTAAACTTCTTTCTGTAGGTCTGTGCTGTGTCCTTATTGTCTGTGCTAAAAGATGAGTGTTTTAATATACAGGCGTATAGTTCTTTCAAAACTTTTTAATGTTCACACTCATGCGACTGTTCACCATCAGATTTATTTTCTCTATACTATTAGTTATTTTGCCTTCAAGACTTATAAGTTAATCTCGATAAATAAACAAAAACACATTGTCATGTGTCGAAATCGAACAATGAGAAAGGCTGACGTGCTTCCGTCCTTTTTATTATTCATTTATAACCTCTGTCCTTTGTCGTCATATCCTGTCATATCCTTCTTTTGAGTTTAAATATCGTTTTTTATAGCATCAAGTGAATATTTTAATAGATTTTTAATAAATAGTATTGTTTCTTTTCTGTACATGTCATTACATCATACAATATAAGGTTTCAATAAAGGATTTTTGAATAAGATTTTGATATGAATTATTTATATTGGTAATTTATGATTCATGAATTTAAAGGGATGTATTTTATTATTGAATTGACGATTGCCGTTTTAAGATGATTTAAGTGAATATGAAAAGCAGCGGCCCGCGGTTTCACCCGCGTAGTTCCCTTTCCCATGGGAATTTCGGGATAAAAAGTATCCTATGGTCTTTCCCGGACCATAAGCTACCCCTGTACCAAATTCCAAGTCAATCTTTTCAGTAGTTTAGCCATGAAAAGGTAACAGACAGACAGAGTTACTTTCGCATTTATAATATTAGTTAGGATTAGTAAGGATTGAAAATAAAAAATCTATCAAACCAAGTTCTTAAAATTTTGATCGTGTAATCTGCTTATCCTGTGGCGACATTTGCATTCATCTTTTTAGTATTTGATATTTCAAGTAATCAGTCGGCATTTTTATGTCATTTTTTATGTTTCCTTCCATTTCAAATAAAAAACGTGGAAATAATAAGAGTACTGATATCGTTATCAGAGTGACTAATTTCCGGAGAGTCCTGTGATGTTGAACCAACTGCATAGAAGTTCATTGTTCTTTGACTTCAAAAACCTTGACTCATTTGTATTGTATTTGTTTCAAATAACCATTTTGTTTTGTCTCGTTTAGATATAACTACTAGGAATTATAATGTGGTTTGCAAATTGTTTGAGGAAAGAATTTTAGTAGAAAAATATTTGATTATTTGTTTTTTATTTTATGTACGGTTTTACCTTAAAACTTAGGAAGTATTTAAGTAAATTCCGTTATTTCTATTATTTTTAGTTTTTTTTTTACGTTTTCCTTTTTTGTATTTTTTAATAACATATTGTTGGCCTAATTTTATAAGTTTTTAATTATTAATTATCTTGTCCTGTTAGAACTTTGTTGTAATTAGATTAAATAAATTTATCCTTAACCTATTCAACTTAATAATATAATAATGTTTTCATTATATGCATAATTGATAGTTAAAAAAGTAAAAAGTCTGCAACCGAAGTCATTTTAACTTTTTTTTAAATTTCTTATCTAATATCGCGAGCTCCTAAAAAAAGGTGGAAATTAGCCCTCGTTCTTCCCTGAGACCAGTTTTTAACCCCCGACGCAAAAAGAGGGGTGTTATAAGTTTGATGTGTCTGTCTGTGTGTGTATATGTGTGTGTGTGTGTGTGTGTATCTGTTTGTCTGTGGCATCATAGCTCCCGAACGGATGATGTTGAAAGGGGAGTTACGTGTGAGTGTTATTAGACATGTTTGATGAAAATCGGTTAACCTGTTTAAAAGTTATGGGGTTTGAAAGTAATTGTGTTGGGAGTTTTTATTTAATGTTTTGTCATTATAAGGTAACAAACATATACTTAGATACTTTCGCGTCAATATTAGTAATATTTATTGAGAATTGATACCTGAAGGAGGCCATTGTTGACCTTTCCATGAATGATGACGTCAGTAATGTCACTGACGTCTGCTCATTTTATTGTATTGTCAGTGTCACTGATTTAGTTTGCTTTGCGTGTTTAATTTATGTTCTGCTAATATTTATTAATATTCTATAGACTAGACACTGATTCTTACTAATGAATGTTTTATTATCTTAGAAAATATTTTTGTATAAATAGTGTTTATACGCTAACTGGACCACGGTTTAACCCGTGTAATTTCTGTTTATGCTCTTTGCATTAGAATTTGGGGATACAAAGTTATCATATAACCTTTTCCCCCTGGTTTTCAGTATACTTACTCATTTATGGTCTATGACGTGAAAATGGAACAAACAACCGCTGCTTCACAGCCTTTATCTCCATAATTATTACATAAACTAATAATTATCCTTGATGCAAGCTTAAAATACTAAAGATTAGTATAAACATCTTGTACTTAATATTTCATAACATTTATAATGAAAGCCTGAAACAAAATTACGCAAATACATCACAAAATTACATGTAACAGTTTGCACAATTGTACATTATGTGTCGGTCGTTCACATAATCACATTTTAAATGATAATGACATTTAATTCTTAGAGTTTAGAGTTGACATTGCCTTGTACAAAAGTCAAGGTAATATTTTTTAATTCCTGTATGACAATGTCAATTGCGGAACTTTGACGCCAAGCAGTCTCTAAACTGGTTCGCTTCAAGTCTGGATCTGAAAGTTTATTATTGTGTAACTGATTGTATGTTATCGAAGAGTTCGTTGATCTATTAGTATTTAGTTTGAAATGTATTATATCAAAGATAAAGGATTATGGATGTACTCGTAATTTCGATACCTACTTACGTATATGTAGTCGAAAATACGACCAATACAAAATATGTTTCTATGTATGCGCTACGACCAATATACAGATTAAACCGCGGCCGGTAAGTAACTCGCATTATCTCCGCTTCTATTGGCTTTAGCGTGATGTTCTATATCTTCCTTCTTCTTCTTCGATAACTGGACTATCTGACACAAAAATATTTTTTAATATGGAACCAGTAATTTCTGAGATTAGCACGTACAACCTAACAGCATTCTGTTTTAAAATCAATTAATTGCACTCTTGAGTTCAATCTGAGTAAGTCCAATCGTTATGAGCTTCCTAATGAATAAGAATTAATAACATTAATAAAATGAAAGTTAATTAACAAACACAGCTAAGTGATAGTCATTAATATGTATGTCAAGTGATATACTGTATTGCGAAGACCAATTTTCGTTATCCACAAGTACGTATATCAGTTGGTGATTGCCTTAATAGCTTCAGTTACTAATTGTTACGGTGGAAGTGGTCTGGTGCGGTGCATCGACTCCCACGAAGTTATCGGGCTTGGTCTAAGGTATAAAAGTTTAAGCCTTCAAGAAACGAAGACGGAACTTCAAGAGACAACGGTTCTGTTACTTCAAAGGTCGGCTACGTACTTAGTTGTGAATCTTGGGATGCACATGTACATGGGCGTTGCTAGTCACCATCAGGTGAATCCGTCTGCTAGTTTTACCCAACATAATGGTTTCTAAGTGGTATCATTCATAAGGCATGTCAACCAAGTTGGAACCAACCCAATGACGTCAGTCATTAGAATTACTCAGATATGGTAAAATAAATAAAACTTGTAAAATGCAGATAGACAGATATTAGAACCCATTAACTGACTCATTTTTGGAATACACAGCAATGAATAGACCATGTACAAATACACTAAAAACCTATTGTAAGAACACCTATAGTGAAGAAATGGAAGTTACTAAATAGTCAGTTTATCTTCTTCTTCTTCTTGTTCTTAGTCGGTAACTTCATTGCTGAAGGTCGTGTCTATTGTGACGTGTTGCTCACTTGATGTACCATGCTCTTCCATACACTTCTGTCCTTGGCGGTCTTAATAGCCTTAGGGAGTCAGTTGATGACTTGCACCAAACATGAATGTATGTTTGTTGAGTGTTGTATACGTTACGTAGCGTAATGTGTCTTTAATCGATGTTTATCGGACCAAAGACAAAACATGTTGTTTTTCTGCACTTGAAACCTAACGGGATGTTAGTTATCTTTATGGGCGGATAAGGTTTTTGATACCAGTATTGGAAAGTGATTAAGACCGTGTTTTTGTTGAGGGAATGGTGTATGGTATTTTTATGTGGCAGTTGGCTGTAGTTGTAATAGGAAGTAATGACACATGTTTGCTTTGCAGGCGTGGCGTGTGCGTAATTAGTTAATGATATTTGATAAATTGTGTGTGAAGTAAAGCTTTCTTTATGCTATATTATCTTGCTATCCGTGTCTTATGTTTTCCTCCACTACATGTTTAATAATTGGGACAAAAAGCAGGTTGTTCTATTCGTTTTATTTCGTAATTAAAGAATCCATGTATAATTTCTCCTTATAAAAAACATTTTAGAAAAAAAGCCTATCAAAAAAAGGAAAAGTAGGCTTCACTTCACCAAATCAAATCAAATCAAAATATTTTATTGCGAAAACAGGTGTTTACATGATGTTATTAAAATACAATTGTTTAGTGTCACTGTTAACAGCTAGTATTTAGCATGCAATATCAATTTTAAGTTAAGTAAGGATATTACATTAACTATTTTTATAAACTACTATAACTTAGTTATTACATAAGTACATAAAATTAAAAAGAAATAAAATTAAAATGAAATTTTAACATAAAAACAAAATTAAAATGAAAAATAAAAATTTAAATGTTTACAATAATAAAATAAAATAATAACAGAAACTTGCTCATTAAAATATTTAAACAAAATGACATAGTATCTACTTAATTAACAAATTTACCAAATTATTATGACCTAAATCTAATTATACTTAGTATTGTAAAATTTTACAAACAATAATAAAAAATAAAATTAAAAATAAAACAGTTACAATAATAAAAAAGTAAAAAAATAAAAAAATAACAATATTTATTGGTAATAACAAAACAATATTAGAGGCTTGTGTCTTGTAGGAATTCTTGGATGGAATAATAACACTTCCATAAAAGTAGTTTTTTCAGATCTTTTTTAAGGTGTAAAAGTGAATTATTTTTAAAAGTTTGTGGAATTTTATTAAATATTTTAATACCCATTATATAAGTACTTTTACTGTATTTTGTAGTTCTACAATATGGTAATCTTAGTGTGTTTTTATAACGTTCACTCTTAAATGTATCAAAATCGGTAATATTTTTTGCTACAAGTAATGCTGATTCTAAAATAAATAATGACGGTAAAGTAAGTATTTGTAATTCTTTAAAATATTGTTTACATGAGTCAAGTTGCCCAATACCTGTAATGGATCTAATGCATCTTTTTTGCGCAATAAAAGCTTTGTCTACTTCAGTGGAATTTCCCCAAAATAAAATTCCATAATTCAGGGTTGATCCCACGTATGCATGATATGCTGTTAAAACGGTTGAGGTATTTGCAACTTTTCTCAGTAAATATAGTGCATATGAGAATTGTTTAAGTTTTTTACATACGGAGTCAACGTGAGCTTTCCAATTTAATGAGCAATCAATTTGCAATCCTAAAAATTTTGTACTGTCAATATTTTCTATTATTTTACCATTATAACTTATATTCAGTGCTCTATTTATTTTATTAATATTTGTGAATGTCATATTTTTAGTTTTATCTATGTTAATTCTTAAGTTATTTAAATTTAACCAGTTAATTATAGCCTCAATAGATTTATTAATATTAATTTGGAAAGTGTTAGGATTGTTTTCTACAAATACAGCAGTACTGTCATCTGCAAACAATATTAGTGGCTCTTCGATACAATTTGTAATATCATTTATATACACAATAAATAATAAGGGTCCTAAAATAGATCCTTGTGGGACGCCATATTTCACATATCTAGTGTCAGATCGATAGATTAATTCAGTTTTAGTTTTAATGTCAATGCGAGAGATTTCTGTGTATTGCTTTCGGTTTATTAGGTAAGATTTCAGCAAGCTATGTGTGTTATTTCTTACTCCATATTTTTCTAATTTTTTTAATAGTATTTCATGATCTACATGATCAAACGCTTTGCTTAAGTCCATATAAACAGTAGACACTCTTTTTTTGTTTTCTAATGCACGATAAATTTTATGTAGAAAAATGTTTAAGGCCATATTGATAGATTTCCCTTTACGGAATCCAAATTGTTCTGGAACTAATATATTTTTATTTTCAAAGTAATTATATAAGCGGTTATAAATTATTTTTTCAAAGATTTTTGAGAATATTGGTATTAGAGCAATTGGTCTATAGAAATTCATATCTGAACGATCTTGTTTTTTGAAAAGTGGAATTACTACCGTTACTTTTAATTTAGTTGGAAATACGCCTGGTACTATACATTTATTAATGATATCCGAGATAAGTGGAGAAATAAATACAGATACTCTTTTTATTATTTTGGTGTTGATTTCATCGTATCCTGTACTTTGTGTATTTTTTAAGTTTCTTATAATGTGTTGCACTTCATCGGGGCTAGTCGGTTCCATAAACATTGAATGAGGGGAACTATATTTTATAAAATTAGTATACGATGTATTAGGGGGAGCTTTATTTACTTTGACATTATCAATAAAGAAATTGTTAAACTCTTCTGCAATGATTTTAGGATCCGTAATTAGATTTCCATTAGTAAGAATTTCTTTAATTTCCTCTTTTGGGGTATTAATTTTTTGATTATTTATAATTGTCCATGTAGCTTTTGCTTTATTACTAGAGTTCAATATGAAATTATTGTTATGCGCTTTTTTAGTTTGTTTAATAATTGATTTGAGTCTTTTAGAATAGGTTTTAAACATAATTTTATTTTGAGTGGTTTTTGAATGCCTGTAATTCCACAGTAGCTCTCTTTTTCTATTTGAGCATAATTTTATACCTTTGCTTATCCATTTTGGACGCGATATTATGTAATTTTTCACTCTAACTAATGGAAAGCATAAATCATAAAACATTTTGAATGTATCATGAAATAGATCAAATGCTTCATTAGCATTATCGTTTATGAAGCATTCATGGAAAGTATACTGTTGTAGGCAATCAACAAACTTAACAATATTTTCTTCGCTATAGTTTCTTTTAAGTTTATACCAGTAGGTATATCTACACATCTTTTTTATTGGACAAATCATCAATTGGGCTGTGTGATCAGATAAAGAAAGTTCTAAAACTGAACTTTGGGCACCTTTTATATTATGAGCTATATTATCTAGACATGTCATACTACTTAACCTTGTAGGCTGATTAATACTTAATTTTAAATTATAGCAAAGAAGTAATTGTTCAAATTTTTGTGTATTTAAATCATTGATTAACCTGTTAATGTTGAAATCACCACAAACAACAAGTTTCTTATTACTGTAGGATATGGTACTTAATAGCTCTTCTAACTTGGTAAGAAACAGATCTAAAATTTTTACTTTAGTATTAGGAGGTCTATATATGCATAGTATAATTAATTTTTGATCAGTTAATTCAATACCGCTACATTCGAATACATTACATACGCTATTCAAACTAGCTGCAGGTATAGATTTATAATTTATATGTTTTTTTACAAGTATACATGAACCCCCTTTCCTATTTGGTCTTGAATAACAATCGCCTAAAATCATGTTAGGAACATTTATAAACTTAGTATCATCAGTTATCATATTATGTTCGGTAATACATATAATATCCATTTTTTCAAATACATTTATTGTCTCTAGTTGTGCAGTTAATTCTTCCGATTTAGAAATTAGACCGTTAATGTTTTGGTGCATAATAAATAATTTATTATAAACGAAAAAACGATTCAAAATTATTAAGTTTACCGGGATTTATATCAATTACAGAGGGGTTGACAGTTTCCTCCTGGTATTCATTTAAAGGAAACCTCAAGAAATCATATTTAAACTTTGCCATTGGTGTATATTGAATGTAATCCTTTACTATTTATTTTACCATTTCTTTTAGATAACATATCAAATGTAAGATACTGGTTACTATCAAAACAATACGCATACTTATTATTTTCAAGCTCTAAATACAGTAAATTATTAAACATCTCGACACGATAATTATAAATTAAAGCACCTTGTATGTATGTTGGAACGCATAATATAATGTTAGTATGGATTAAGTCTTTTAAGCAGTCTCTAATATTATTTATTATTTCTACACTATTATTATTTACATTAAAATCATTTTCTCCTAATAATATCACACAATAATCATTTTTGTTATAATTTAATAATTCATTTTTTAAATTACACAGTAACCGTTTAATACTAGAGTTTGGTGAGGAGTACCTGTAGTATTCAAAGTCTTGAGAGAATACATCCTCAATCATTTCCAGATTCCCCGAGTAGGTCTTATTTGTGAAAATACTCAATTTTCTCTTACGATTATTGGTACGAACTTGTTCTTCCCTTTTATTGTTAGGAGTATGATTGGGCTGCGATTCTTCACTGGTAGAAGGTGGAAATAGTAAGCGTTTGTCGCATAAACTCTGTTTATTACTATTATTTTTGCTTGAGATCGGAGTAGTTTGAGTGCTTACTAAGCATTCAGAATTAATTGTATTACACTGGTGGTTTGTAGAAGAGTTACCAGTGGTGAGTCTATCACGGGTTATTTTACGTTTTTTCTTCGACAATTGTGTTTTAGAAGTTATTTCAGTGTTTTCATTTTTATTGCTAATGAGTTCTCGACATTTCTGTAGTTCTATTTTGAGATTTTTAATTTCTTCGCTCATGTTAGCTATTTCATTGTGTGCAGACTGTAGGTTCGTAGACAGAAGAATAATTTTATCATTTAATACTTCACAGCATGAATTGGTACAGGTGCTGCCCTCTACTGGTGGCGATTTAGGACTCATTAATGTCGATTCAAAAGACGAGTTGGATAGGTTGTGTAAAGATAATGATTTTCTGACTTTACGAAAAGTTATGTTCTCTGAATCAGATTCCATTTTGTTTTAGTATATTTAAATTTTTCAGCTTCAAATATTTTGTAATTTAATTATATTCTTCATAAAATATTTCAGAATTAATTGAGCATAAAAATAAATAAAAAAAAAAATCCTTTTCGGCAGTGAGATTCGTAACCGCAACCTTCAGATTGCAAGTCGACTTCGGTACGCCTTACCCAATTTGTTGGTTGTAGATAGGTCGAAAATTAACTAGAGTAGCAACGTTCTTCGTAACATGCGACGCGCGTCAGTTTGAAATTTGAAATTGAAAAGGCGGGTAAATGTAAACAACTTTCAAACTATGTTTTCACAGTCACAGGTTTCACTTAATATGTTTTATTGTTCTTTTCTGTATGGCAAATACTATTTATAGGAGTTTATGATGTATTTGTTAGGTTTTTGATAAATTAGTCTATTATTCTGAATTTACTTTGATGTTTATTGAATTTTAGTAGAAACACTTTTAATTTTGTCTTATTCACTGTTTTTGTTTATGTTTGATAGAGATAACACTTGTACTAATTAATTACAACATTGGAGTCTATTTTCACAACTTTTTATCACATTTCACACTAATTTACTATTCTTTATTGAATAAAATATACAGAGACTATGTTGACAAGACGGCTAGCGCCATCTTTTTTTTCAAAAACATTTGATACTAAACAAACTTGACATAAAAGACAAATTATATGTGAAACGTAAATAAATTAAAAATTTCCTTTTCTATTATAAATCTACGGTTAAGGATTTGATAAATGCTCCATTAACATTCCATAGTAAAGTGTTGTAGAGACGGACTAACCCACTATCTGTCATCTTATAGGATTATAGATTAATACAAATTAGGAGAAATAATTCTACACACAATTTTGTACCTTACCTCCCTAATTTTTTAATCTATTTTCACATGACCAGCTTTGTCACAGAGTGTCAAGTGAAATTTATATTTTTTTAACTTTTATGAATTTTGGGTTTTCTAAATGTTTTTTTAGGGTTAATAAGTTTGATATGGTGTATTTAAGAGATGTGAGTTCTTGCTTATCATCCTTTTACGTTCTCGTGGACCATCTGCCCTTCATTCTTGGAAACAGTTTTAAGAAATACTCGTATAATAGATCTTACTTTACATATAAAATTTTGAATGTTAGGAAGTTTGTTACTTTTAAGTATCTACTATAGAAATGCAGCTTTGAAATATTGGTAATGAACTAAATTATTTAAGTTGTGGACATCATTTTTGTGGAATTTTCGAATAAAGCTGTAGGTATAGTTTGTCTGTGTCTAGATGACTTGGTTGGATTATGAGGAAAGAGATTTGTAACGAAACTTTATATAAGTACTTAATTAAAAAACTCGTTATTCATGTAGCTTATTTTTTATTTAATCCATCCCACCGTAATTTAATTAGCCAAGTGAATACCTAATAAAGAAGGTACAAAAACGTTAAATTCCCTAATTTGTCTCACATTATTGCCCGTGCGCAGTAGGAGACGGAGAATTTCAAGAACTTTCATTATCAGACTTAATAGTATGGGTTTTTTCTTTATTAGTGCGTCTGAAGAATTAAATTAGGTTCTTTTACATTGTTTATTTAAATAAAAATATAATATCGTATTTTTTACGTTTGGTTCACTGTATAGTCATGCTTAGTACTTAGTATGACTTAGTTAATTCATCAAGCATAAAGAGACTCATAATTTTAACCCAAGTGCGGCGGAGTCAAAAGAATGTTATGTTATGATATAAACATGACGTAGTACCGGACAGACTATAAGTACGAGTAATTCGTAAGTTCTTTAGGTTTCTAAGATCAGATCTTTGTATATATTATAGTTTTATACTTCCCCCTACTGGCCGTTCTATTTGAGCTTCCCTGTATAACCCGTACTGGTTTCTTTAAACTGTCTTCCAAATATCTGTGAAATCAGCAATATCACTTCAGCTACGACCACACAGTTAGAGTTTTACCAAACCTGTTTTATCAGTTATTATTAATTTCGACTAGATAATAGGTTTGACTGTAACTTTATAATTGGTAGTTGGAGTACTTGTTGTAAACTCATTCATCATTTTTCGTATTCGCTGTTATTGACCCGTTAGTTAGTTAAAAGAGCATTGACTTCTAAATGTGTAAAAAAGTTATAGTATTATATTACGTACCTATTGTTTTCATCTTATAAGTACGAGTATGAACGTAACGTTTTATAGTAAAGTTTGGACGTGTATTTCAATGAATATGTCCGCAGTTTGCACCCGAAATTAATGTAAATTATGAAAGCTCATTTATATTATTTGCGAATGCTTCTTGCAAGACAATTCCCGTCCTTCCCTTTTAAAAATTGTCCAATATAATAATACACTACTAATCTAAAAAACAAAATATAAACAACGAAGCTGTAGTTTATTCTGCTTGAAATTTTGGAATTAAATGTATTCTATATCCTGTTCTGTTACTGTACCCTTGAAACTGATGAGCAATGTAGCAAGTAGCAGCTTTGAGACACGAAAGTGTAACAAATTCATTGTCGCATTTATAACAAGGACCCCCATGAAAACATCACACTCCTTTTTTGGACAGTCCCAAAAAAATACACTTTAAAAACTTCAGAGTAACCGCAACAAAAACGATCTTTATATCAAATACCTCAATCTGATAATTACCTTAATGCACCTATTATGTCAACATTTTAAAGGAAATCTTGCCAATGTTAAGTACTTATTTACCTTCGTGAATGAGAAAGTAAAAGAGAGTGTTTTTTTTTAATTAATTACACGTCAATCGGATCTGTTGAGGCCGGTGTGTCAAAGAATTAAATTGATTTCTTAAGCACTCTTGTATGAAGTAATTGGATTAAACGTTACACAATGTATTACATATATCATACAAATATACATGTATATCACTCAAAGATGACTGACTGACATAGCCCGATCCGTCCAGTGGCTTGGGCTGTGGTTTGATAGATTAGATACCCAAACCACTAGACGGATCGGGCTGAAATTTGGCATACAGGTAGATGTTATGACGTAGGCATCCTAAGCTAAGAAAGGTTTCCCGCGGGATTGTAATAGCTAGTAACATATAAGAATAAAATATTTTAGAGTATGTTTTAGCCATGGGTTAACTGTTACTCTAATCTAAGTAGGACAAGAAGACTGTGGAAGGACTGTCTTCAATGGTTTTTGTAAGTAGTTTTTAAAGCAAAATAAATAACTATTGCAATTATCTTACTGATTTTCCATAACATTGTCCCATTTCTAATTATTAGGGTCGGTCGACTTTTTAGTTTAATGGATTTGGCAGTATACCACATGAAGCGATTATGGCAATCGCTACCACAGGGAGCTGATATACTTTTAATGATGCTTATTCTATACGACTATTTATTTCGAAAAGGCTAGTTCTCTCTTATGTACAAGTTGGTTGCCGACTGCATGCAGCAGCAGCAGCAGACCACATGTTGCAGCGACACTACTGGTTTGTATATACATACTTTGCTTTACATTATACCAATAACCATCTTATCAATAATAAATACTAAAGGAGCCAGTGCATAAAACCAGGACCTAAGTTCCATTCACATTGAAGTCAGGTCGAGATGACAGGCGCCGGACCGGAACGACACTCGATATCCTACTGATCACAGCATCATCGGGTTACTGCCAACTAAACTATACATTTAAGAAACACGATTAGATACTTTATTGCCTTGAAATAAGGGCATTTAACTTATTAAATAACTGCAAATGCAAGTTTGCACCAAATCAAGCTCTTTTGCATGTGCAGTTTCTCTTTCAAAGGATTCTAAATCTTATTTCAGTCGTTATAAGGTGTAATTTCTTTTGATTAATGTTGTTTGGATTATTGGCGTTATGCCAGAACTATTTTGCTTAGAAATTATAGCGAATGATCAATAGGTGGTAATGAATTTGTATGATAAATGTAATCTAGATACAGTAATTGAAATTCAATTCATGATAAATGTTGTTCTAATGTGAAATTTAATTTATTGGCCACTGGCCACTGATGCTGGTGTAAATACGAATCGGTAGTAAGAATTATATTGATTAATGATGAAAGAAATGCATTTTTGGTTTTGTCAAGTATCGATCTCCTTTGGTTAATGATAGGAGATTTCAATAGGTGTAATTTATAAAACTAAATAAGGTATTAGGTCAGTCTGACCAAATGTACTTGCATAGTTACCTACTTAGTACTTAATAGTAGAAAAATTAGCTAGTTTCAAATCAGTCTAGAACAACATGTTAATTAAACTTTCCACAATGAACTTGCTGCTGAAATATTATCGCATCATCGCGTCATCCATTAACAAGTCTACGTTATGCAGGTCAAAGGACCATCTGAGGTCATTATTTTACGGCTTTTACAAATGTTTTTAAGAGAAATCTGCATTTATTTTTTATAATTAACAGTGTAAGTATAAAAGCACATAATGTTGCATTAGATACATAGTTAATGTTATCGCTACGGTTTTAAAAAACATTTAAATTATTAACTTATCAGAAATATGAAGATTAAACAATAAAACAGTTTAACAAAACTAAAAACCTATCTCGATTATCTTACCTCAAGAACACTTCGTGACTGTGAAAGCTCGTGGTGTTAACCATATGACATTTCATGATGTTTCACGTGAAAATACAAAGAGAAAGGTTAATATGCATTGCACCATGACGTGCCAACTATTACCGACCACCTGTTCGAGCAAAGGAGGATTTGAAATGGAAAACTACTAAATCGTGAACATTTAAAACAGAAGGCAACACGTTTATAAGCAATTAGACCTATTAGAATTTATTGCGACAGTAATTGACACTCGCATGGTACAGGTGTTACGAATGTCTTTGTAATAATGTACATTACCTATGTTGTCTGTGATTTCGTAGTTGTACTTGCACTTATCTAGGTATAGGTAAGTATTCGGGATCCTACGGCACCCCAATGTATCGCGGACGGAAGTCGCTGTGTTTTTAGTGGGTAGGCTCAGCCCTTCTGGCTGGGAGAGCCCTACATGCCCCGTGGGTCCTCCCAATATCGGCTAACGGTGGTATGCAGTTCTATGCATTTTTACTGCGTTAAAAAAAAAGGTATAGGTAAGTATAAGTTTCTTGAGGTAGGAATATCCAGGTTCATAAAAAAGTGTATTATCTTATATCCTTTAGCAGCTTTATCAAAGTCAAAGTCAAAAATCATTTATTCAGTTAAGGCCTCAATGAGGCACTTATGAACGTCAAAATTGATTCTACCTCCGATTCGGCCGAGAAGAATCGGCAAGAAACCCGTGCTGGTATAAAAAAATAAAATACAAACAGTACCTTAAAACTAGTACAATGTCATAGATAATTTATTACGTAATAATAATTTACAAATGAGTATAAGTACATTATAAAACTTACACCATAAATATAGGTAATGAAAGTAACACCGTCCATATAACTCCATAAACTTTATGCCTCCACCAGAGAGATGTATTACCTTACATTTTCTATTAATCTAAAGTGAAATTTTACTTGATAAATTGCAGTATCAAAGACAACTTAGACCACCCGTTAAGTGGACTCGAACCATCGTTTGTCACTTGAAAATCAAACCAATTACCTGTCTACCATTACCTGGATCTAATAAGTATTTTAAACCTTAACAACTTATAATTTAGTGCCATTATCGCAGTAACGAGACTTGTCAAACGAAAGCAACTTGATTCGTTTAAGGAGTTAACAGTTTTATGTATTAAATGGAACTGGTGGTTAAAAGTTTGTGTTTAATGCCGTTGGAAATTATAAACATGGTTAAAACAGGAGTTGTAACGGAAAAAGGAACTCTCACGGATTATTTTTAATAGTTGTTGGGAGCAATTACCGGTGTAACAGTCATTACATTAGATATGTGTAACAAGTAAAAAAATATGTACTTAATACTAATCGCATATCATACTTTCTTTTCAACGGACTAACAATCTTACTTGAGCCTTGTCGTTCATATACAACTGAACCCTAACTATGTTTATAACCTGTATTTTGGGTAACAGAAACTACGCAGGCACATCCAGATCGAGTTCCTAAGTTGCACCATTATCCAGTTATCCTTTATTTAGTATCTGCAAAAGATCATTAGATAAAAGCTGTTTATGGGGAATTTGTTCATCTAAGGATATGACTTGATAGGGTTCCAAAGAGTACTGGCAGACGATATCATTGAATATTATTTCCTTATTACAAGCAATGTACGTGGAGTATTTAGCAGAATG
The DNA here is from genome assembly GCA_958496195.1 of Timandra comae. Classification (NCBI taxonomy): domain Eukaryota; kingdom Metazoa; phylum Arthropoda; class Insecta; order Lepidoptera; family Geometridae; genus Timandra; species Timandra comae. The sequence goes on along the minus strand of OY292354.1, from coordinate 4,281,509 downwards.
GATTAGTAATAAAATAAATTGCTCATATATCAATGATGAAGTATTGAATACCGTGAAAGCAATTCACTAATGGATTCGGAAAAATCTAGTTTGAATTTCTAATATGATATAATACAATCTATAAAATGAACACACAGATCATGGGAATAGACGAAGTCGTATAGAGAGTAAAGAACACTGAAATGGTGCGGAAAACAACAAATAGTCCATATACATATTTGTATAAATCATAGTGTCGAATAAGTTTCCAAAAGAAATAAAAAAAGGTTTCAGTGATATGATAACTTTTACTTGATATATTTTTATATCTCAGTTATCGTGGCACTAAAGTAAAGTTATTGTTCGTTCAAAATGTACAAGGGATGCAAACACAAGACCCATTCGTGTGTAGGGGGCAAATAGTAAGTCAGCATTATCAGGTCGTTCCAAGCACACTGTCGGCACGGCCTACAAAAGTGTTTGAATATTATATCGACTTTTCTAGCTGATTGTACGATACACTCCGTCAATGGTACGTACATACAGACAAAAAGCGTCTGTCAGTCTGTATGACCGCATTAATCTCGACAACTGCTGAACGGATTTGTATGTAGCTAATTTACTGTTATTTTCTGCTGTTCCCTAGAGAAATGCAGACCATTTTTAAAGAAGATATAGATGTATTAAACAGTACTAGATGTACCTGTCTGCACAAAATAGTCTAAACACCAAACCACATGAGAAAAATGGCGGAAACCAAACACAATCCTGCAATAAAGTCTCTGTGTATTCCTATACTTCCTGTATTAATTTGTTTTACACTTTATTTACCCTTGAAATGAATTTTCTGAATGAAAGTTCATAGAAAGTTTAATTATTTCTAATAATTTGAAGTTTTCTCGAAACTTAAGCAGTACATAAAAGCATAAAATCGTGACTTATCGAAGCAATCTGATCACGACATTAAACTTAATTGATTTTGTTTGTGTTATCAAAGTTTCTTTGAACTTCTATCTTATAAAATACCTCTATTACATACCATCAAAATAATGTACTTATAGATAACACAATTTTTTCCTCCTCTCATTATAGACTCTTATGTTCAAAATAATTAACTACGATCAAAGCCTTCACGCTTACTACGTTTACTTTACCTTACTTTCGCTTGGAGCAGTGACTAATGCGTTTATCATTGAGCTTTTTATGACTAAGTGTGGTTCTTAAACAGTAATGTATATGAAACATTGAGATTGTATTGTTTTTATGACGTTGGCGCCAAAGGCCCGTCTACCGGCAGTCTAGTCGGAGGAAGCCTACTTTCTCAGAGGTAGTTCATAGTTGCGTTGTTTTTTGTGGCCGTTACAATAACCGAACTATTGTTATTATCTACTAACTGACACTGTAATTATTTTGACGAGTTGTTTTATATTCATGAGGGATTGATCTAATTATTCTTGTTCGGGTGTGGTCTCGATGTGGTCTAGATAATTTGTAATAGTACTACTAACAGTAAATTTAAAATGAATTTCATTAACGTATTCAAAGATAGAATTAAAACACGCTATTTGGAACTCAAAAACACAAATTACGTTTAATTATAGATGATCATAGATTCGTTTATTTTGAAAATAGAACTACTTTAAACAGAATTAATTCGAATTTAATTTTGTTTTTACTTTTCTGAAGTTTGAAACAGTTTCAAAGAAGTTTTCGTTGTTTCGTAAGATGAATAAAAATAAAAAGTTTACATTAGAAGGTAACCTCTTAGTATTGTGAGTCATGTTAAAATTAGGCACATTATTATTAGTCCACTTAACAGAGAACAGCACGTCGATCAGTAATGATGATTAATTCCTAAATATATCGAGTGATGTTGATTTATGGATAGTTAATAGGTCATTAGGACATTCGCTAATTTAACAGTTAAATGATGTTTGGAATTAGAAAACATGTTATTCGCTTGTTTACTATTACTATTTACTTCATAACTGTAATTATTATTTATGATAGAAACTCAATTTCCTTTTTAGCCTTTAACTAGGAGTTGTTTAACGATCATACTGTTGAATAGCGTACTTAATGGACTGATACTCTAGGCTAGGCTCTTGATGAGAAATAATTTGAATACCTTGGAATTGGATATATGATGTAGAAAAGTATTAACCGAATCTAGGCTGTTTGTTTGTTTTCTTTTTTTGATTTGATAGTTGGTTGTTTTATGGCTTTATACTTATTTATAGCAAATCGAGACAATTATAAATTACAGGTCTATTTTGAAGGTTCAAAATTGCTTGCCTTTTTTACAGATTTGTCTTTGGCTCAGTATTGGTTATAATTTAATAATCTTCTTCTTCTTTGCGTGTCGACTCATATTTTTGAGGTCCAGAACTCGGCCACTGATATGGCACTATCAGTGGCCTTGTAAAGGTCCTCGGGTGTGCAGGTGTAGGGACACGCACGGCAAGATATTTGCCGTTGAGTCGTGGTGGAAGGATCACCTAGTCTGCGTTACCGACTTGCCGTCCGCAGACACTTGCATACAAGATTGACTTCACGGCAGCCATTAGTAAAAACTGACGTCAATTCACGTCACATCATAGACCAAATGACAAAACGTCGTCTCTTTACGTCACCTCCTCAAACAAATGAAAAAATGATCGACCAACATGGAAATGATCTAAGACCTAAAAGATAGTTACGATTTGGGTACATTTTAAAAAGGATGTATGTTCGCTGTTGGTTGTGGTGATCCGGCAATTGCCGTATTCAATTAGGATACGCCCAAGGACGTGTCCAGCGGGGCACGTGTTGTCGTCTTCCTGCGTCTGGCGGAACGCTTCTAATTGTGTCCTGGCTACAACTTCAAGGTCGATACGACGATGCGAAGATTGCCGTTAAAATGCGGGCTCTGGGACCGATAGCAGGTTCAGAAGGTTTTGTTTTATGGAGGAATATTTATTTTTGTTGAAAAGTAAGTAATTTTGGTTACACGAGTCTTTAAGATAAATAATAAGTATGAATGTATAAAGTAAGAAACAAGATTTACGTAGTTTAGTATCTGGCCGTGAAGTATATCTAAACAGAACCAGCGGTCAAGACGCTTCAAATGATACCACCTTTCTCAAAATGTGATAAAAAAGTTTCAAAGTTTAGAAGTTACAAAAGATCAGATGAACACACCACTAATTATTAAATATCAGGAAAAATTAAATATGTCTGTAATTTTTTTTATTGAAGTGCCAATACTGCCAACTAGATTTTTTGTCAGTCATGTCTGGGTAAATATTTGTCTAGAACGGATCTCGAAACGGTTCACCGGTTTTCAATTATAGTAAACAAAACAACCGTATCCTTACGGGACGTGTTTTAATTCAGTAATGCAATAACGTTAAATATGCTTTAGAATTAATATTTAATTGTATAAAAAACTTACTACTTTTCTAGAAAATTAGACTGTTAAAATGCTACAATGGTAATTAGATTCCATCGCGACCATGGCTATTCCAGAATCTTCTTAAAACCGTACTTAACAATCTTAAGTAACATTCAAAACCTTGTCTTTACAATGTAATATCCAATCAACCTTTCTAGAATAACAAACACACTTATGAGAAATTGTCATTCAGAACTTCCCCATTAAATTACAAAATACTTCTTTGCGTGGGCAGATACTAAGTACGTCTTAATATTTCTAGTCATAAGGTCTAAATCGCTGCAGGTTTGCACTTAGCACGGTCGTCATGCTAACGTCAGTACTATCGTTAGTTCCTGGATTGTGGGCATAAATAAAACGTCCAATGGAAACTTGTTTTAAGGAACCTCTCCTTATCGAAGGCGTTTATTACTAGAACCATATAATGTATTCATATCCTTACCTATTGAGTATAATTATGTGATGGATATATAAAAATGGTGTTGATTTCCTTTTTGGGTGATTGCATTGATTGTAAATGGGATTATTAATAAAGTAGTGTCCCAAAATGGTTTAAAGAATGTTGTTAGAAAATTTAACTATGGTGGAAATTAGTTTAACATCTTTTTTTATTAAGTAATTTGTTTTGCAAAGCGCTGGCTCTATCGTGATAATACGAGCGTATAAATTGACCCTGGGGGATAGGCAAGGTTGACAGAACAAGCTCGTTTGCCCCCTATAACATGAAAAAACAAAGAAAACTTTTTACTATTTCAGTCCTTGAATCTTCCTATGAGCCGAAATTTATTGTAGTCCGATTTGCGATTTATAAAGATTTCATCTAATAGAACCGTAGTTTCAATGCTCCGGCAGTGGTTTAGAAATGAAACATCGCAGACAGACAGACAGTTATTAGAAGTAAGTAAATCATCGAGGTATATTGCTCATTAAAGGCAATGTCAGACATACAGAAGGGGGAACCGAAGTAATTTTTAATAGTGATATTGAATGGATCTCTAATAGCTACTTGCAAATGGATGGCGTTATCGAGGTTGTACCAGAAACTGAAAAAGGTGGACGTTCGGAGTTGGGGTATCAAAGAAATTGACTTGTAAAAAAGGAGAAGTGGTAGGTGCACAGACATAAATTTGGTCAGTAATAGTACGATAAATAAGAAACATAATATTAACATGAAATTGTACTAGTAAATAATAAAAAAAGACGCAAAAATAATTTATTTTTCTGCAATCTGTACAGAGAAGCAAGTCCAGTTGATTTGGGTATTCATGAAGATTGATTGCGCCCCCCAGGATTATTTTGTCAACACAACCAACGGGTGACTATACGTGTTAACTGATCCTTTAGGATGTTTTCATTGTCAACGGGAGCAAGTTCACAAACCTTTCACTTTCAAACGTTTTACTACCGTTTTAACTCAAGAATAATTACGTTTTTATTAGTCTAGAACTAATTAATTTTATGTGTATTAGTCTAAAACTAATTAAGTGATTTGACTATGATTTATAAGCAATTAAGTGTTATATCCGTTAGAGAAAGTGGTTAATTAACAGTGCTGTTGTAATGTTACTAAAATTGTACTTTCAGTATCTACTGTGAGTCGAGTAAATCGCTCCAGTTTGTGTTAACAACGAGATATATTGGATTCAATTTATGTTTTATAGTGTACTTGTTAGTAGTTAGTAACTGTAGGTCTCTAAAGCTGGTTCGAACTACAGTTTAGAAAGTTTCTTGTTTTACGATGTTTTAGGAAAGGAATGTTTTTGAAAAATATAAAAATAACATAGTAGTTTTATTAAATACTTACTTAATTCTGTTTTATATGGATCAAAATTGCAGTTCTGCAGTTTTCTTTTTATTTCATAGTGACAACGGAATTAAAGACAAGGAAAGGGAATTAAACGGAATTACGGATTCTTCAAGAAGAATCCGTGGTCACGGAATAGTGATGAGCAAAATGGTCGTCCTATTACGTGTACATTGCATTTTTTGCGCTATCATTTTTTGCATCACCTATTTCAACATAACACAAGAAAGCAATTTGACTTTGAATCTCAAAAGAAGCTATACAAAACCAAAATTACATTCAGCGCATTGAAGACAAATAGCTTTCGAATCCTGCACCTTGAGCTATTTCGCCCACGGCATCCGTCCCGATTGCAATTTATTGCTGACAGTGTTATAGAACCTAGAACTACAGATTACTGTATAGTTACTACGTCTAGAACTCGTATTGTGTTGTGGGGTGTCGACAGTCCAAGGTTTTCGCCCACCCGCTATCTTTACGACTAAAACCTACATTTGTCGATGGAGACTTCCTTCAATTTACTGACACATGAATACTTACTCTCTCGCGACCACGCTGTTTGTGACATGGCTGAAACGTAAAGGCAATTAAAAATGTTCTATTCACGATTAGCAGTGCCCCGGGGTTTCACCCACATAGTTCTCACTCCCGTGAGAATACGGGGATGAAATTATGCTAAAAACCTTCACCTTGAATCACTCTATCTATTAAAACAAACCGCATTAAAATCCGTTGCGTAGTTTTAAAGATCTAAGCTTACATAGAGACAGACAGCGGGAAGCGACTTATTTGTTTTATACTATGTCACAGTATAATTAATAATGAGTAAGTACAACCGTAGCTATGTAGTGATAATGAAGATAAGTCCCGTGAGCAGTTATTACAACAATCGTGATAGTTTAAATAATGTAACATGGATACTAACGGGTGAAATGACGAATGTAATAGACGAGTGTTGTAGTTGGTAGTGACACTGCCTCGTTTACCGATGGCTACGATTTACGATTCCCGCTCAAGACAAACATTTGTGCAGAAACATGACTGTTTGTTTTGATGTTTTCTATCCATTCTAAGTATTTACAAAAAAAGTCTATACCAAAGTGTGTTTAGCTATTGTCTAGTGGCCATAGTACAAGCTTTGTTTAGTTATGTGATAATAATAATATATACATACATAAATATATTGATACATACTCGTATGTATCAATATATTTCATTGCTCATGTGGCGCACCTACACAAACTATGTCCCATTTACTGGAGTGTCTAGCCTGACCGAATTCCTGCACTTTTGAGGACCTCATGTCCTTCCAGCCCAACGCCATTGAGGTGGCCTCTCACTGGCACCTCATAATTTAAGTCTTGTCCATCGACTCGAAGAAGAAGAAGAATATATTTATGTCCTGATATAAAACCTGCGTTAATAGCTGCCGACTTCCTTCAATTCACAATCGTCAACTTTACATCACCCATTTCCCTTTGACGTGCCTTTGAATGTATAAACAGACGATAATGTTTACGGAAATACTTTGATATCTTCAGCTTTAAGTAGTTACATTTAATTGGATCAAACGCGGTTATTTTGTGAATATTACTACATGTTTTTGAGTCATTTACTAACTTAATTAAATACTATTATTACCTGCCTATTTATTATTTAATTATACTTTTCTTTGATATCAATGATTCAAGTTTTTTTTCTTACTTGTTTGAAAATGTTGTTAATAAAATTCTTATAAAAAACTAACGCATACTTGTAGTAAAATCATGTCCTCTGTGTCTCATTCTGAATTATTATTTTTGTTTAAACATGTATGAGAGGAAACTTGGATTAACTATACCGTTGTTATTCCTAGTTTATTTATAAGAGGGCAAATGATTAATATGATGTACAGTTAATCAGGCGATAGTTATTAAAACAATCCCTAAGGCAGTTTAAAACATTTATGTAACAGGATACACTCGCTAATTTCTTATGTAGATATCGCACCCAATTTCTTTTAATAAATATATAATTATGTTATTAAGATTATCGGTGATAGAGATGATAAATATTCGCATGTTAATTTTAATTAATGATGTTTTGAATATAATTAGTAGCGTTTGATAGTTGGATAGCTTCCAAAAACGCCCATAACTGCTTCTGTCCTAAAACATAAGATTATACATTTTTATTAATGAAACCAATCATTATATTCAATCATACAACTTTTACAAAAATTAACTGTTTTTAAGAAAATAAAATGTATGTAGGTATCAGAGTTTTATATTTTCGATTTCAGTAGTCTTGCACTTTATTAAAAGAGTAATAACAATGGTATAGTTAATTCACGTTTTCTTTTTTTCCATTCTTGAAAATTCCTTTTTTTCAAAAAGGAAAAAAAGGAATAGAGTTAAGAGACAACAAAGATTTAAATTAAACTAAATAAAACTAAAGAAAAACTTACACAAGCACGAATATAAGAACAAGTATAACTAAACGTGGATTAACTATACCGCTGTTATACCTCGTTTATTGATAAGAGGCCGCCATTTAAGTGGGAAAGTAGCTATAAAAACATTTTTTACTAACGAGCGACCTTAATTTAGTATTGTGTTGGAACTTTACAGTATTTTGACATCAATAAGCACTTTAGTTTTGTGTATATTATCGTTAATAGTTACTGCATGTCACTTAGCTTAATCTACTGTTTTTATATGATTTTGTGTGTAGTTTAAGCTACATTTAGTTCAGATTTGTGACTAATTGGTTTAATTTAATTAATTGTTAGGGTGATTTGATTTTGCTTTGATATTTTATCTAAACTAATATTATAAAGAGTAAAGATTTGATTGTTTGTATGTAACGAATAGGCTCCGAAACTAATGGTCCGATTTCAAAAATTCTTTCACTATTGGAAAGCTAATTTATCAGTGCGTGCCATAGGCTATATTTTATCCCCGTATTCCCACGGGAACGAAAACTACGCGGGTGAAACCGCAGAGCGCTACTATCCTATATAAAGTAGCGGTTTAGCTTTGCGTTTTGCTCAAAATCCAATTACATACTGATAAAAATAACATTCTCAAATGTATGAAATCACACTAACATACTTCTGTAATTATGACAACGAGTAAGTTTATCTAATATATAAAATTCTCGTGTCACAGTTTTCGTTGCCATACTCCTCCGAAACGGCTTGACCGATTCTCATGAAATTTTGTGAGCATATTCAGTAGGTCTGAAAATCGGCTAACATCTATTTTTCATCCCGAAATTCCCACGGGAACGGGAACGGGAACTACGCGTGTGAAACCGCGGGGCGCAGCTAGTTTTATATATGATTACGGTTGTCCTCTGAACTATGTATTTACTATGAACATACAAACATACATATGATGGCGATTTCGATGGCAGAGTGGTCACCATGCCGGACTGCCATCCATAAGGTTGCGGATACGATTCCCGCGCGGGGTAAATATTAGTGTGATCCACAAATATTTATCTCGGTCTGTGTGTGAATGAGTGTGTGCGTAGTTTCTGATACCCAAGATACAAGCTTCGAGCTTAGTTAGGGGTCAGTTACTATAGATAGTGAGATGATGTAGTGAATGAGTATGTTATGTTATATATTTTCTTGATTCGTACTTTTTTGAGGGTACTTTTATTTTTATCAGTAGTTCAAGTACTTTAGTTAATTAGTTGTAGCTTTTGGACTCGTTTTTTTATTTAAATAGTAACATTTGTTTACTTTCACTAATTGTCATCATTACAATATTCACCGATTGTATTCATTACGTTAAATGTTTTAAATCGTCTGTATGTATTAACTTTCTCTTTAAGTTGTTTCGTAACTTAAGAAGCAATTAGTTCACGTAATTAAGTAATTAGTTTAAGCTTTTATTATTGAAATACAAAAATTAAATTATGTCAATTGATTTTTGATGTGTAAATATAGCCAATTTTATCCAATGTGTATTTTAAAGTATGTAAACAAATAAACATATACATTTCTCTGTTATTGGCATTCTGTATGCCAAGTCTGAGGTCCCTGCTTCAAATCCTGCAATGTATCTATACTAATATTATAAAGCTGAAGACTTTGGTTGAACGCGCTAATCTCAGGAACTAAAGGTCTGATTTAAAAAATCTTTCAGTGTTAAATAGCCCATTCATTGAGGAAGGCTCTAAGATATATTACATCACTCTGAGATCAATAGGAGAGGAAATAATGCGGGTTGAACCGCGGGGCGCCGCTAGTCTTTTCTATTTTCGAAATATGGATCGTGTTTGAGAATTATTAGCAATTTTCACTTCATTATAAACCAAAATTGTATCAAATATATGATGTTATAAGTCCTCTTTACCTAACTAAATTAAAACTTGAATACTGCCCCACGTCAATAAATATAAAACCATAATTAAATTAACATTTTTACAATTGAATGAATTCAAGGGGACATTTAATTTATTGGTGGTGTTTACTACAATTTCATTTATTTCGTTCAAAGGAATAAAAGGGAGATATATTTGAAGGGGAATAAAGACTGTGATGTATAATATTAGGCTGACCATTAACACCATGTGTTTGATTTAGTTAAAGATAGGAGCTATTTGTTTTTGGAATTAATTGATGGAATTTGTATAAGGAAACTCGATTATTATTTTGTTATGATTAAAATGTCATTTTAGATTATAAAAATAATTTAATGTCTAAAATCAATTAATTATTATAAAGTATTAGGTATGTATTATAATACAAGCAGTGCCCCACGGTATCACCCGCGTAGTTCCCGTTCCCGTGAGAATTTCGGGATAAAAAGTATACTATGTTCTTTCTCGGACCATAAGCTACCCCTGTACCAAATTTCAAGTCAATCGGTTCAGTAGTTTGGCCGTGAAAAGGTAACAGACAGACAGAGTTACTTTCGCATTTATAATATTAGTAGGGATTTAATTACCAAAATCAAATAATAAAGTATATATTATAATATTTACTAATGTAAAAATATTATATTCTGGTTTTAAATATTCCAATTTTGTTTGACCACAGATGAGGTTTCAATGCTTCCACTTACTAGGAAGTTTAGTCATAAAGATATGACCTAGACTTTAGTCTACCAGAACCAAAGCTAGACCAACAGACTAGAAACAAGTGTGAAATTCAAAATAATTGCGTGGCTTATTGCCAGTTGGTACACTTCTACTCCCAGTTCGTACACAATTTTTTTCATTCAAACCATACTTTAACTTCCACTTTGTACACTTTACCCCTCTCACAAAAACAAATGATGATAATTTTTGTCCGATAAATACTTCTACGAATATGTGCTTTACGAAATAAGTTTTGGATTAATCATATTAAATTTAAATGTAACTGCAATGTTTGTTTGTGGTTTAAATGAAAGTGGAACAATGCAAATGATTAAGGAAAATAATGGAAACTTTTTGTATTTAGAAATATTTCTAATAATTTTTATAAGAATTGTGTTTTTTTTTTCATAGAAATCCTTTATAAACATCATCATCACCAGCATCCTGTTGTCAAAGACTATTAAGTGCTTGCTACGTGACGCTGGCACAAAGTTTCTACAGAAATCTTAAAAAAGAACAATCTCTAAAGGTCTTCTAGAAGAATATTTCCTAGTAGAACTACTTCCTTCTACAGCATAGAACTACAAGTAACAAGGAAGTCAAAAGGCATAAATATAAACGAAGACACCGTTTATAACAATTTGTTATCTGCCACACATTCAATTTTTCCTGTATCGTGGGGGGATCGGGCTATTTCCAAGTCCCCCTCTGGGCAATTTTCATTTATTACTGTGCTATGTATACATATGGGGCAACGACCATATGTGACATTGAGGTTGGTATTTGTGTGTACTTGGCCTTATCCTTTTGTTCGTTCAACTCATAATATACAACAATTCAGTTCCAATTTAAGTGTGCAGTTTTCTTTTCGGAGTAGCAGGTGCAAATCCCTCCACCTGCTGTTTAAAGCAGAGACTGCTTATACGAGTACATAATGTATAGGTATAAAGCGACATTATCCCTTTTTTGGCATGATATAGATTTATGCTGAACACCGAGAATGGAAAAGTAGCAGGAAGGGGTCGGACAAGAATAAGCTGCATACTTGTTCAACAATTGCGTATGGCATAAATCCTGGGAGAATTAAACTTCTATTTCTATTCCCTACGTAAGTTATTCAGCCAACTTACAGCGATAGTTGTGAATTTGTGATAATAGAGTGATAATTATATACCTAGCTAGAATAGGTAGTACAAAAACGTGTTCGTAGTTTTTAAATACCCTAGATACATACAATAAACCTGGTCAGGGGTGACTTGCTGAGGTAGGAGTAATTAAAATGATAGTAAATGACGCATAAACATAAATTTTGAGGGTTGATATTTAATAAACAAACAGTCACAAAATCAAACTGAGAATAGTTTGCAGAAGACATGCATCAAACGGTATAACGGTATTCTGTTTTGGTAATTACATTAACGTAAAATGTGTTAAAAGTTTAAGTAGCTCCACCTATTGTTTGACTTATAACGCTAATGTTCAAATTGTAACACTTCATATTAATTAGAACAACAATGGAGATCTAATTATAATTGTAAATAACGGTTACTTACGGACCCAATGAAAAATTGTATAATACTAGCTGCGCCCCGCGGTTTCACACGCGTAGTTCCCGTTCCCGTGGGAATTTCGGGATGAAAAATAGATGTTGGCCGATTCTCAGACCTACTGAATATGCTCACAAAATTTCATGAGAATCGGTCAAGCCGTTTCGGAGGAGTATAGCAACGAAAACTGTGACACGAGAATTTTATATATTAGATAATGGTTAGAAAATTTAAAACCGCGTCCCTTGCGGGATTGTGCAGTCAATAGGATTTAGCAATCAGATAGGGTTTTACTTAAGAGGTTCTGGAAAATTATTTCAATTTTTTACATTAGTAGTTGAAATAGTAACCCTATAAAAAGTAAGTACCTATAAGTAGGTATAGGTGAAGCTGGGTCTTGGCTTGACACTTAGAAAGGAACCGAAGACATTATATTAGAGTTTTGAATAAATCTTGGACGCACCAGTTTTTGTCATTCAAAACGTGAAAGACATCACGTTTGAAACATTGACATTGAACATTTAAATTTATTCAATTACGCATGAAACTTGAAGCAAGTTGTGAATAATTTTACAAAAATATACATCAATCTACTCCAAACAGGGGTCACGGTTATTTGAAAGATTTATTCATTGTCTGCCTATGACGAGTGTTAGAATTTACATTCGATTTTTAATCTCAAATTTATTCATTATTTTACACCGTTATCTACACTAATATTATAAAGAGATTTGATTGTTATATTTTATTCCCGTATTTCCACGTGAGCGGGAACTACGCGAGTGAAACCGCAGGGCGCTGCTATTAATTACATAAAATTTAAATATGATATCGCAAATCCACAAACGTTTAACAGTTGATTAAATATTGGAAATCTCTAGTTTCTGAAATTACAATTAAACCGGTATAACGGTAAAATTAAAAAGTTAAATATAACATAACTATGAAAAATTACACTTTACATAAGTATTTAATTTGTCTCATATGACAAAAATAGATATTTTGTCAGTATTTGCTTATTTACCGTGGTTATAGTGATCTAGTAAAGACATGACATGAATAACGGAGATACTAATAATGGCAAGTCACGATTCCTTGACTAAAAGTAATTTTTAACGTAACCTTCGAAATCTTTTATGTCATCTCATCTCAGGCATGGTTTTTGTCATGTAGTTACATCCATAGATATATCTTTTTAGTCAAAAAATATTATTTACAGCTAAATGTTTGAATATTATTACAAGAATCTAATATAGGAGAACATTCAAAATGGACCTTTTTCCAAAGTGCCTTCCTCCAAGTTCAACTCCCAAATCGTCAAGTACCTCTCTCAAGTTGCCAAGTTCAAGTCTCAAGTTGCCAAGTTCATTTCTCAAGTTGCCATGTTTTTTCTCAGGTTTCCAAGTTTTTTCTCTGGTTGCCAATTTCAAATCTCAAGTTGCCAAGTTCACAAAATAGTTGAAAAGCTAAATAGTCAAAATTTTGGAAACATTTAATTTAATTCCAATTTAGACGTTTTTTTATATTAAAAGACCTATCGAATTTTTGGCCAAATTGTATCTCTCTGAAAGGAAAATGGGCCTTTTGGAGATACAATTTGGCCTAATTATATTACTTATAAGTTCACATTAAGTATTGAGTCAGTACTGTTAAGGTGTCAACGTACGATAACAGCCAGTAATTGTAACAGTAAGATAATGTGGCTGGAACTAGATAATCCTTGTGCGGTTTTGATGCTTACTGCCCTACTTATAATAGTTCTTATATTTCCTCTTCCTTTTAATAATTATCAAGTATTTGTATTAATGACTTCACCATCTTCAATAACTGACCTTTTTCTAGGTTCATAACATATGGGTCTCTCTCTCTGGTCAATTCTGTCTAGGGTATCAGAAACTACGCATGCACTCATTTATATACACACCCACTGGACGTTATATTTCTTGGAGAATACTAGACTATACATGCTTTGAAATTGAACTATTACTTGAAATGGATTTAGTTTTATATTTCTTTTTCTTTGAAAGAAATAAAATTCAAAATACTTATTGTTGTTAAATAAACTTTCCTGACCTCTTTCTTGTCCTTTAAATGAACTTTCGCAATTGAATAAATATTTAATATTATATTAATTAACAACAGCATTTTATATGCATAAAACTTAAATGATGACAGACCGTATTATTGATAAATAATGCATTGATAAACATTAAAATATTTGCTATGGAATGCTAAATATAAGTGGAACAATAATAAATAGAATAACGTTAAAATGAGAAGCCATTGTTTTTACTTGAGTTTATTGTAATTTAATTTCATAATAGATTTCATTGTGCTTAGCCAACAATTACTTGAATGCTTGAATCCTAAAATTATAGAACATATCTTGCTATTAGAAATGAATTAATTTAGGAATATTATATTTTGGTTATATGTTTAGTTAAATATAATATGATTACAAATCAGATTATACTAAAGATTATGCCTTCAGATTACATTGTACGTAAATAATATGACAAAAATTAATTAAAACATACATAGTTATAGTTATTTTAAGAATAATGTATTCAGGTTCCATGTTAATACTGCAAATAAACGTTTTATATCACAAAATATCGCCTTTTTTTCTAGAAGATGTTTTAAAAAAATAAATAAATTAGCTAATTATATAATTTAAAATAATTCATTACAAATTACGAAGCAAAAATGAACCAGCCGTTACCTCGACTAACAATCAAGGTTAAGAATAATAAGTCTAGACAATTTTCTTTACTGGTTTGCTGGCGGCTAATTGCAATGGAAGCAAAAAAACAACCAAAATTGCTAATCTCAGTTACAACAAAAAGATAATGATTACTTTGGAGTAATTCGACCTGTCTTCAGTATACAGATAGAGCTTAGTAGCAGTGATATCAAAATGTTTATACATTTACTGGCTGACCCGAAAAACGTTCTTGTTATATACATTTGTGGGGCAAGCCACCTTTATCACTTGGGTTATCCAAAATAATTTACGTTCTATTCTCAGACCTTCCGATTATACACAAAAATCATAAAAATCGGTTCAGCCATTATGAAGGAGTTTGGTTATAAACACTGTGACTCTAGAATTTATAAACACACACAGATTGATACAATTGCACTACACGAACCACACCTCCTAAGAACAAAAACAAGAAAAAAAGTAGGCGGTTTTACCGGCATCGCGCGATATCATACGATCACAATACGAACACAACTCGTAAACCATATTCCAACTAACGTCACCGTTTCGACTCGCGACTGTTATCAACTTCTTTCTATAATGCTGAGTATAAATAGATAGTGCATAATTTTAAACAAAAATTGAAGGTCGCCGTGTAATGTCGTCACATTATAATCTGTTTGATGATAAACGGATTTAAAAGAATGTTTTCTTAGTTTTTCAGTATATAGTTTTTCGTTTTAAAATAAAGGAGAAGCCTTGGAGGAGGTTTAAATTGTTTTTTTGTCTTACCTTAGAACTCTCTTTTATGAACAGATTTTATTTTTATAGAAAAATATAATAAAAAAGGTATAAGTAGTTTTTTCTTTTTTTTTTAAAAAAAAAAATTTTGGATAAGTATTTAGTACTTACTAATTAAAAAAATAGGAAAAAATATTTACCATACAAAAAATACTTTTTAAAACATCTGTGACACTACAAAACAATAATAGAGAAAGTATTTTGCCATTAAAAATCCACTACACATGTTTACAAGGTTAAAAACACGGAACTTGTTTGCCAAATGTTCGACCATCCCCAGGGAGATTCAGCCATTTTTTTTATTAATAAAATACGGGTTATCTGAGGAGCAGCTGCATGCGATGATGATGATTGTGTGCCGCTGTGTGTCTTGCTGTGTGTTTGTTCATGCGCATCGAGTCTACAGTTGCTCGGACACTCCGGTCTAGTTCAACCAGCCAGTCAGATTCGATCCGCCGACACGATAGAACGTTACACGTACCTCCGTGGTACCGCGTGCCGGTCGTGTAGTGATAGTGCGAGTGAACGGATTTTTGTGTATCGGAATACCCCTACGAGACTTTTAAAATTCGAACGAATAAACGATTTTCTTTTTAAATTTTATTGCACATGATTATCGGTAAGTAACTTTTTTTTCGCAACCTGTTGCTTTTTTTCGTCACGCTGCTAGTTTTTTTACGGTTAGAACATACAATTACATGTTAATTTTAATTTTTTAGTTAGATATTAAATGATGACAAACAAGTTCTCAAGGTCCGTTTTATGTTGTTTCCTATTTATACTCATTTTTTACTAATGTTGCGTGAATCTCGTGTGACTAGTTTTCTATCTATATGACATAATTTAGCAATAAAGTGTATGAATCAGTATTTTTTTTTGTAGTGTAGTTATGACAAAAAGTGCGATCAACGTCAATTTTCTAAGCATTTAACTATTTTAAAATAAAATTTGGCATAGACAGTGGGCGATTAGTTTTCAATGCAGGATTTAAATGAAATAAATCGCAGTAACGTTAATTGTTAAACATTTGCATACATTAAGTTTTTTTATCTACCCACATATTCACGTAGGAAAATACACATTAGAAATTTTGGCCACCATATTGATGCCAATTTAGGTTCGTCCTTTTAACCGATCAGCCCGCATGTTTAGTTGATTGGCAGACCGCATTCCCATGTGAATTCGGTCACATTGAATACTACCTATCTACTAACGAAAAAAAAAAGCCGAAAAAAGAAGAAAGTACCTATGACATAATTTAATACATATTTTTAGTTTGTATTCTACAAAATTTCCTCAATACTAATAACTTTTTTTTCTTTTGAAGAAAAAGACGAAAAATTTTTTTAATTGGATGTTAGACATCATTGGCTAAGGATAGAAAGGATGTAGGTAGGTGTAAGATGTATTTTTTCTCCTTTTTATCGAAACATCTGTTTAAAACTGGTTGCGAAACACGTTATTATAGTCACGAAGGGATAAAACATCGAGAGGGTTAACATTACGTAGGTACTCGTTAGTTTTTCTGTACACTATTTTTTTGCAAATATAATTAAGTGATTGAGAGAAAATAATAAGTGTTTTAAGTGAAGTTTCTATTTATTTAGCTTGAAGAGATTTAAAATATTTTTTGGTCTTGTTTTGATCCGTTATTTTATGTGTACTTTTCAAATTCCGTTAGATTTATTTGCTCGAACAAATAGGAAAAAAAATATCCAATGGGTTCGTAAACTATCTGTGTAAAATAATAAATTAATGAACGCTATAATTTCTTTAGCTTTATTTACATATTACACTTTTAAATATTTCGCCATCTTTTATTATAGTTTGTTACAAGTCTTGGTCCGCGTGACCACAGTCTGAGTATTCTTATCAAAACTGAGAGGTGATAGATAATTTTAAATGTTTTTAAACACGATTATGAGTTACGGTTATGACGGATGTTTTAATAAACTACATTTAACTACCTATTGTAAAGTTGATCTCACGGTATTTTAATTAGATTTTTGTATCAACATCAGTTTAGTTCTTTGAACATCAAACAGACAAAGTTGCTATCTCTAAATATGAAACAAAGTTGGGTTACCTATTCAAGATCAGATAGATAGATTTAAGTGAAATTTGGTGGAGATATAGAATTAGGATTCCAAAGAGATGTTTTTAACCAAAAATAACCATTTTCATCATATACCTAGGATACCTACTTTTTTTCTGATTTTTCTACGTAAAAAACGGGTGCCACACGGGATCATCTAATTAAAATAATCACTTAACCAACAATGTATAACATTACATTCTAAGACTAATAACGCGTGTTACATTGTGATCTATAAAGTAGTACCTATTACGACGGAGGCTGCGCCCGCGCCCCTTGCGATCTGCCGCCATTAACGTAATAGCGTATTCTCTATTAACCTCCGACCACCAAGGCATTTGACGTTACCGCATTTCCTTATTCAGATTGTAAACATGTACGGTTAATTTCTCGCGGTATAGAGATTTAGTACAGTTTTATAATTGTTCTGGATTTATTTTATAACTCGATTTGGTTGGCCATATAATAAGCAATGATTTTCATTTTAAAAATGAAAGTTGATTTCTTTTGCTCCTTCTTTTTTCAAAATCTATCCAGCAGTCTAAGTGGACAGTTTTCGCAATTATATGTACCACTATTTATTTTAAACAAATGACTTATTTAATAGTCATTTTTAACCATCCATAATGGTCTGTCTGGTCAAAATTACACTGCGCCATCATTCAGGTTTTAAGCCAAGTATAACTTTGTAAAAAATACGGTTATTTGTATTTCCGTTGGTGCGTGAAATAAGGACGTACTATTTTCGCATGTATAATTATTATACAGTTCAAACAGACACAAGAAAAATTGCAAATATAAGCGTCACCTGAATTCCATAGTACACTTGTTAAAACGAACTGTAATAGCCTTGAATGTATCAGCTTTATAATTTATTTGTTAATTATTTATTTCAGTGTTTAAATACTGTGCAAAAATTAATAGAATTGTACACTAGTAGTATAATAGTGTAGTTTAATTGTTGTTATTGACGCTTTGATTATAACAATGCTTGACAAAAATAAATAGTTTAAATGTGTAACTTATTCAATCTCTTTATCATCTTACACTGACTCGTAATTAGTCCTATAACCTGTGTCTCTAGGGTATCAGTAACTTCGCTTACTTATTCGTACCCACATCCAGACTGAGATAAACATTTGTGGATCACATAAATATTAATACCTACCTCGCAGGAGATTACAATAAATTGATTAGTTTTTATAGCTTTTAATTCAATTTCAATTTAAAGTTATAAACATTTCTGTAACCCTGCAAGTGAAGTTAATTTTTACGTTTATTATTAACGTTTATATAACTAAAACTGTTACATCAACAGTTACATTAGTCTCTCACGAGCAGTTGTTAATTTCTATAGTTAACGTACAACAACTTTTATTATTTTTCGTTTACAAAACTGACAGACAGACTTTAAAAAGAAACAAAAGAACGAAAAACATCTGCTCAAAGTAATGTTTAAATGATTGTATAATTCACAGTTTTCTGTCTTTGGATCTTATACATTTTATACACATATACATTTATTCAGTACATTTATACACATGTTTAATTGTGTATAAAACTAGCAAGAATAATGTTATTTGCGCATCAGAACGGAACGAAAACTCAAATTACGGATAATAAAAATACAAATAATCGTTATAGTTGATCGAATGTTTCTTTTCGAGTTTTGTTTCTTCGGCTTTCGTTTATTTATAGTTTGTTTCTCGTATTCTGTGAATTTGTTGGTGTTTACGTTTTTTATTTAATGGCGTACCTATTCGTAATTTTGTGCAATTTCTTTCTGAACGAGTTTGATGCTAGGGTTATAAGAGTCGTGACCCTGGACCTTCAAGTATCTTTGCTTTAGAAGTATTTTTACTTACGATATTAATCAAAAACCATCAAATTCTGAAAACTAAATTGCTGAAAAAAAAAAACTAAATGTAAACTATCAGTTTACAACGTGGTGCCTTTTACTATAAGATCTGAAATATATTGCTCTTTTTTATAAAATAAAATAATAATTGCAAGTAGGTATTTGTCGAAAATGTTTTCAATTTAAAGTAAATTCCTGTGAAAAAAGATTTCATTAACCTTTTTAATGAAAGTAATTGAATATAGAATAATTTCAATGTCCTTTCTTATCTTCGTGATAACACACGATACAATTAATCCTTAGATAATTCTATACAAATTTTGTGATGTCATAAAACTAAGGTCACATGAAACGTGTTGCGTAAGAGACGATAATAATAATACAGTAAAAATGCAATACATTTTTTATAAAACATTTTATTACAAAAATAGATATCTTTTCATCTCAATTTGTACTTGAGAAAATTCGAGGAAGTCGTAACTTTGCACTCGCGGCAATAAATTGCTTGCATTTCGTAGATAGTTTATTTTTTGTCCGCAAATATATCCTTTATTACAATGTATGTAGGTAGATTTTATATTGCGTTACATTATTTTTGTCATTGAATGACATAGGAATGTTATTTGAATGTAACATTTAAATATTTACTTGAGATAAATTCGTGAAAAATATGACGTTTGTTATTTATTCGTGATCGATGATTTATTGTTGACTATTATACAAAGTTTTAAGAAGGATGTGACTCGACTGGTTACCGACACGGTTATTTGATTAGGATTTTTGGTGATATCTTTCCTCGAGTTTTATTTGTAATGTTCTTCCGGTTCCAAACTTTTTTTTGCTTCTGATATGATTTATTATTCGACACGTACCGTATCCAAAGGTATTATTGAATGTTTTTTACACAATAATATTAACTTTTTACTTTAAAGTATTGTGGAATAAACCAGAATAACAAAATATAGAATTTTGTCCTTTTCGGACAAAAATGGACATTTTAGACCACCATTTCTGGCATCCTCAAAGTGTGTACTTTTAATCACTTATGTTTTTTGATAGAGTAACATTTTCACTAGCCGCTATTGGCATCTAATAAGGACTACCTTAATTATATATTTCGCCAATATTGGTGTCAATTACCAATTTTAATTATACTTTTCGATTACATAATATTAAATAAAATATAAATAAAAGTACTACATACTATAAACAGTATGCCATTTAAACTTTATAAAAGTAAGGTACGGTCAACAAGTAAGTTCATTAAATATCTCTGTCACATGTCGTGCCACCATTTTTGGTAATTGCAAACCATGTTGGGTTTCCTTCCTTATTACTGTAATTTTTTTATCTGTTATTAATCTCATTGCACACAACTAAATGTCAAGACTTAAAAAATATTTTATCTTTTCAATGCAGTGAAAGCCCACCTACTTTCACCCCCAAAAGAATGAATTCGCGAACTGTATCAACACTTGTCTTGGACGAAACAAAAAATGATGCCAATAGGTCTTTGACTTTTGAAACTCGGGCACTGCAAACCGAGATTGATGAGATAATTCATTTTGAACTAGACTATATTGAAATTGATTTTGTAATTTATATTCTAATTACATTAATTTAGGGTTTAGATTTATTAGATGAATTAGGTACAGTTAATATTGAATTGTTTTAGAATTGATTATAGGAATGATTGTTTAGTATACTTATTATAAGTCTTAGAATGTAACGTTTTTGCTTCTTACCTTCACTCTTAAAAAGGAATATTTGAACTTGGAAAGAAATATTTCAAGTTCAGATCCAATAATTGTCACAAGGGTAAATGACTCTCTTACTTATGTTATGATATTGATCAAATGGAGGTTTAATCACCACGCTTATCCAATGCATGTAGGGGAGATGCCTTAATTGAAGGCAAGTTTAGGAGTAAATATTTTCCAAATTCCGCTACCCAAAGCCGTGAGCGGGAAATTAGTAGACTTTATAAGGATTCCTATCTATAACTTCTAATTCTGGACTATAAAATAGATTCAAAGATAGTTCCTAGTATTGAAATCTATTTTCATTTAACTGTATCAGCCGTCTGCGGTTGCAAGAAAGCCACCGGTAACTTAGAACTTATCACTATTACATGTAAAATGGGTTGTTTTAGATACAAAGTAATTTAATATTTATCGCAAATCCGTGCCAGTACTGGGATTCTAATGATATCTTATAGGTTAATAATAATTGCTTCGATGTTTTTGAGAACTAAAATAATTTCATTTTCTTATTTTTAGTATCAAAAGTGGATGTGTGGATGGATTCTTGGAAACAAAATTCAATTATTCAAAGTTTTTGGGTACTTACACCCTATTTTTCGATTAATTTATATATTTTTTTAAAACAAATTAAGATATAATTGTGGTATTAAAAATACTTGACTTTTGAAAAGTCAAAATAAAATTTGTTTTTTTTTTATTCTGACTGTACCTTGTGCGTTTCTAGAAAAAAACTCTTTGCTCCAAACTTCCCACGTTATCCTGTAGGTAACTTTCAAAAGAATCCTTACGCGTGTCGGGTACAAACTATCATAATTATAAAGCTGTATAAATATTTAAATCATATATTCTTTAATCGGTATCCTGTATTTTAATTTTTGGTTTTCATATTTATTTTATATGTTGTTTTACATAGGTTTTTGTACAATGTTTGGTGAAAATATTTAATAATCGAGTTGGTTATTAATAAAGTCATTTGGTGCTTGATCGGTCCTTATAGAAATCAACGAGGCATTGGATATCCATAAACTAAAATGGTGATCATTGATGACGTATGCAATTGGCTGCTTATTATGAGTGCGTATTACATTATCATCACTAATTTATTCCTTGATAATGTCAACATTTGTCCCATTTTTGTCGTCCCAATAATTATAGCAAAGTATAATATTAAATTTAAAATTTAAAAAACCCCAACACATTTACTTTCAAACCCCCATAACTTTTAAACTTCAAAAACTAAATTGAAATCGGTTCATCCGTTCGGGAGCTATGATGCCACAGGCAGACAGATACACACACACACAGACACGTCAAACTTATAACACCCCTTTTTACGGGGGTTAAAAATATAAAGCTACAAGTAAAGTACTGATTAGTGCAGTAACTCAGCTAGCAAAAGAAACCATTAAGTACTTTAAAAATAAACTATTAAGTACCATTAATGTTATTATTTAATCTATACAAGTTAAAATGCAGTAACATGGACGCGACTATTGTTTTATTCGCTCGATCATTTGATGACATCAATACCTTGTACTTTTGAATATTGTAATTAAACAATGTCTGTTCAGTGATCGTAACAGAATTAATGATTAGTTTGTTGTAGTAATGAAGACATTAATATTTAATAGGTAACAATCGTTTGTAAAGCTTAAGAAAATAGGGCTTTCGAAAAAAGTGAAAAAAGAAGAGTTTAAATTCCTTTTTACAAGCTTTTATTTAGTTTCACGTGTCCCGTGGTTACAGATCAAATCTTGCAAGCCATTTTTCGGTTTATCTGGTTATCCGATTGAGCTGAAATTTGGCATACTTATGTAAGTCTCATGACAATGCAATAAAAGCAAAAAAAAGCTTGTTACAAAAATGTTTTTTTTTTTTTAATTTATTTTTAGTACTCTGTCTAACTCCTAAAGTGGTAGTTATTCAAAATTAACTAAAAATTCATTTGTAAACATACAAGTTCTATATCTCCTAAAATTAATTTATAATTGGGCCACATTATAAAGTTATAGGTCATGTCAAGGGTCATGCATACAATTTTGTTTATACACGCGTCAATTTGAGAATGCACTCTTTTACGTCTGTCAAAATTGTTTTTTTATTTATAAAAGTCTATGGAAATATGGTTACCACATCATTCAAAATATATTGGTTATTGAGTTCGTCAAATTTGGTATTAGTCAAATTGGTAGTTCGTCAAATTTTATATTAGTTAAATTGGTTGTTCATCAAATAGTCTTTTTGTCAAATTATGACACACTTCGTTAGGTAGATACAAAGACAAAAGTGCAGTTATATTGTTAATAAATACATTAGAAACAGTCACACGTATCAAATGCATTTATTACGCAAGCGCAACGTGTTTCATCACTCTTTATTGCAACTTTGCACTTTGACAAAGTTCATATTTTTATTGGATTTGCACAGTTTCAAATTGATTAATGTTATAAAGTATAAATTGTTTTACTATTATTAATACTTCGTGTTCTTATACAACGATGATAAAGTGGTTTTTATTGCACATATGCTTATGTTTTCTATGGATGACATACTTATCAATTTAAACTAAAAAGTGCAACAAAAATCCTAATCCTAATTAATCCTAACTATCCTAATCCTAACTAATATTATAAATGCGAAAGTAACTCTATCTGTCTGTCTGTTACCTTTTCACGGCTAAACTACTGAACCGATTGACTTGAAATTTGGTACAGGGGTACTTTTTATCCCGAAATTCCCAAGGGAACGGGAACTACGCGGGTGAAACCTCGGGGCGCTGCTAGTGTTCAATAAAAAGTACTTTCTCAACTTCTCAAGTATTACTTTTAAATATTTATTATTTTGTTTGATTAGACATCCCTAAATATTAAACGCGTGACTGAGTCTTTAAAGCGTAAATAGTGCATCTCTAGTGGCTAAGGTGTGTCCACACTTTGGGTTCATAGCCCATCGCCCATTATCTGATGATTGGGCCGTCATAGAATCTATTGTAGTCATCAATGTATTGTGTCCATTAAAATATTACCATATTACGTGAAATAGATACCGATGAGTCGTGTCTCATTGCGGGGCGGACAAAGGTACGCCTATTGTGTGATAATTAATAGATGAATTTGTCGTTTTAACAGTGGTTTAAATGTCTATGTTAGTAGCTGGCATTGAATAGGGAATCTCGTCCTAGGATGGTTTTCTAGCGCGGACCTTTCCTCGTATTAATGTTCTGTGTTTACTGGTTTTTTTTAAACTCAGGTCACAGGTACAGAAGAAGGATTTGAATTTTAAATTCAGAATGTAGTGTAAGAGAGTTTTAATGTTATTGTTATTGAATAATCCTGTTTATTATTGGCAAACTACGTCACTATCTTTATTAAATTGTTTACTATTACGAGTACGTTCGTTCTGTCACGTTGATTGATCATAGTTTCAAATAAGTACTAAATTATGTTGACATAGTATTAGTAATAGTAGATAGGTATTTTTATATCTTTTTTTACGCGAATATAATGCTTACTTATTGCTGAAAGTAGTTAATTATTAAATTACTTAAAAATACGAACATGGTAAAACCTACAAACTGCATTTAAAATTTAAAAGCCCACGAACTAAAAACAGGTCTGCAAAATGAATTAATTATTACCCAATTTAAGCACCACCGATTCACGTAACGTTTTAAAAATAAACCTCTAATTAGGTAGGTGCCAATAAAAGATTTTAAGCAAGTAAGATCCGATATGCCGAGTTGAAAAGGACGATTATATCGTAAACGATTACGCGATGCCAAGAAATCTGTGACTAAATCGAATAAATCACGAATATAAATGCCGAGAAGTATCGATTGAACCAAAGGTCTGTTTGCTCATGTTATCTGTTACATAAACTTTCTCAGGGTCACTGACAATCGGCTCTTTCAACTAGTAAAGAATAACACACGGTTTGAAAACAGATGTGAGAGTCAACTTACGATGTGTACAATGATTTATTTTTCGAGAAAGAGTTTTTTTTATTGGAAGTTTCTAGATAATAGTTTTGTGTTTCACAAAAAGTATAATTCTATTGCTTTTTTGTTATATTGTTTTTAACGGACATCAAAAAAGAAAGACGTAACTGAAAACCTTCTTAGAGGTATTGATTGAAAATCTCCTAATATGTATTGCACTTTTTGGATTCCACGCGAATTATTTTTCATCAGATCTGAAAGGATATAATATAAAATAATATTCAATTTTCTTTTTTTTAATAAATGCGTAAATATAACATTGTTTTATGTCTCATCTTGGTGGAATTTCCTTTTTTCATTTGTATAAATATTTAAGCAGGATAACGAAGTAATAATTTAAAAACATTCTTAATTTTTTTTAATAATTTTAAGTCGTTTTCCCCATTATAATTTTGGGTTTTTATTTAAAATAATTTGTTTGTTATAATATAATATTTTAATTTCATTGAACAGGATACTGTCAAAAAAATTTTCAAAAAACTTTGGGCTTTATCCTTCCCGTTAATGCTAATTTTACACGTTTTTATTGATAAAATATATCTACTTATAGAACAGGAATTAGTTTAATACTTAAACTACGGTGTACACACGTCATATACATATGTATATTATGTACAAAGTTGAATATAGAAAGAAAGAAAACATTTATTCAGACACCAATACAGAGAAAAAAGTCGAAGAAAAAATAAAAAGGAAACAAAATAAAAGGTGTGCTGAAATGGTTCTGTCTCAGCTATAGCTCCATCCAATATATATTATATCTGTAATTATTTCTACAAACCTAAACAACTAATTGATAATTTCAGTTTATCTTCCAAGACTTTAGATAATAAAGATCAAAGTCAATGTGATTCGCGATAGTAAATGGCCATTTATATAAACTTGTGTTCATATTGATATATTTAATAATAATAACTGTGACTTATACGGGTTAAATTGTTTATAATTGAGTTTTACGTCAATTTTAATAATAATTAAAATCAATTTGTTCATTATAGAGTCGCATTGACAAGGTCGCGAAATAAAACTACATGTGTAGTCATGGTAAGAAAAGGTTCGTCACCTTCGTTTTGCTCAGTATTGAGAGAGATAATCTGTTATATTTAGGGCCTATTTCACGATCTTCAAGTAAAATTCCGAGTAATTACTCACAAGTTTTGTCTTTGTCACTTGATATAAAGTAAGAAAGAGACAAAAGTAACTTTACTTGGTGAGTAACTTTGATTTTATTTGAAGGTCGTGAAGTAGGCCTTGAGTATCGGAAACATATTTTGCGTGTATGTATAAACCTGCGAGTTAAACTATCGCCCTCATGCAGGGTGGGCTCGAGCCCCTCGGTGGGGACATATTATAGCTGATGATGATGATGATGATAAAACTACATAAGCAAGTACATGAATACCAAAAAAACACGTGGCAAAAAACTAACAAACTTACAAATATTACCGCGGTTTCACCCGCGCGAAGTTCCCGTTCCCGTAGAAATATGGGGATAAAATTATGCTAAAAACCTTTCCACTGAATCACTCTATTTATTAAAACAGCCCGCATCAAAATGCGTTGCGTAGTTTTAAAGATCTAAGCATACATAGGGACAGTGAAAGCGACTTTGTTTTATACTATGTACTTCGTGATGATGATGATATATCTAAGTACATGAATTGCAAAAAACACGTGTCAAAAAACTAACAAACTTACGAATATTGTTTTTAAAAACATTTAATAATGTAGAAATACTTGTTTATTTATTTAAGCGCCGTAATATGGGGTGCTTCCGTTTTCTACCCAAGTTTTCTTCCCACGAAATAAAATAAATAATAAACATTCCGTTTTAAACCCACAACAAAAATAGATTTTTAAAACATTCCGGTTTCAACCCGCGACGAATTAAGTACTAGTAAGTAGTGTCATTGCTTGTGTAAGGCCAGAAGAAAAATACGTATATTTATTTTAAACATTTATTTTTAAATATCACTAGATTAAAAAAAACAATATTAAATAAATCACATCATGCTATCTTTTAAACTCTTTCATCTTAGGGGTTAGCGTCACTAACCACCTCTTAAACGATAATATAAAAAAGTATCAACATTTAAAAAATCACAGATTCGTAGGAATAATTACTATTATTTTCTAGGTAACAAGTAATAACAAAGAAACATTTAAGTCAAAACAATTATACATATACATACATAAATCACATCAAATGTAAAATATGACTATTTCTTTTATAACATAACATTATAAATTACATAGTACTTAGTTTTAATAATCTAATTTGAAACAATAAAATATTTGTCAAACCTTGTTAAATATTTGTCACAGTTGTCAAAATAAATGTAAACTTAGGAACTAAAATTGTAGTCATAGAATCAACTAATACTTCCAATAAAATCACAATTATTGACGTTAAAATCACACACAATTATGGAACTAATTTCTCTAGACAGTGTCCAATGTTAATTTTGCCACAAGAAAAGTCCTTTAACACCGATTCAATTCTTTTTTCTCTCTCTAAAACGTCACTGCGACGGGGCCTTGATGATGAAGTCTGTCCAGTGAACCGTATGTTTTGTATCTGAGCACTCCAATTTCTATCAATTTATATAAAATTGATAGAAATTGGAGCATGTTAAGTTTCTTCTTTTTTGCTACGAAGCGATTCAGGGTTGCATGCCAGCTTTCGAGCGTGTTTGTAGTTCTGTGCCTACAATTATGTGCAGACCATAATGTTGGAGGATATTTTCCACCAAACATATAAGTTTGGACAACATAATCATTAAATTTCACTACATTTTCATTTGTAGGTGAGTCTTCCATTATATATAGAAACGCGTCATCTACCATTTCAATTGGGATCAAAGGTAGAGTCAACATTAAAGCCACATGCCTTTTTAAGTTTTTCTTTTTAATTAAATTCAATTGTTTACCTTTTTTGTAGAGGGCTTGGCAAAAATGAAAATAGCAAGCCCTTGTCTTGGCCTCTGGAAATACAATTTTCATGGCCTCAAAAGCTGCTGGTTCAAAATCGGTTAAAAATTCTGACGGCTTCCACATTGGTATTTGCGATCGGATAAGTCTGAACACCGTTAAATATGTTGTTTTTTTTTTATTCAATAGGAGGCAGTATACAAGTGGTATGACGCTGGTTGTAGTTTCTGTGCTTCCCATGTCACCATGAATAACGTACAACTGCATAAATGGATTGATGCAACATTTAAAAGTGCCATCTCCAAAAAATAATGTCAGTTCAGCCATTTTAACTCGTGCTTCTTTGGTCGCAAAAGCTATAATTCTATTATCATTATCTTCGTAATCAAATAATAAAAAATCTTCAAAGGTTTTCGGTATCTCAACTTCACTTTTGTTTTTAAATACTAGTTTTGACACGTTTTGACTTTTATTTCGAGCATCGTAAAATGCTGTCTTCACATTTGAAAACTTCGGAATTTCTTCTAATAAATCCAGACCTTTTTCTTTTATTAATAAAACTTCGTCTTCGTATATCTGTTGAACAGGGCGACCATCAGAAGATTTCATCTTTTCTTTAATGTTTTGCATTGATTGTTTGATAAAGAGCTTATTAGAATTTGGTTGGCATCTAATGTTGTGTTCACCTCTTTTAACAATCACTCTGTCCAATGTTTTTATAGTACCAAAGCAAGAAGGTGCTTTTGCGCATCGCCAAATAATCGAATTATCCTTATTGGATCTCTTCTTATAGAATTCTCTTCCACCACATACTAAAACTGGTTTATTTCGCTTTGACAAAGTCAAATAATAATCTTTATCGACTGAGTTCGAGTCCTTACTGGTACTTGGAGTTTGCATTGTTAATAATTTAAAACTAACACAACAACTACTTTTGCCTTGCACTCAAATGTAACTAACAGATAAACAAAGGGCATCCCAGATTAGCTATAATCTTTACAAATATATCTTTCTCTGTCTCTACCTGCTTGGTCATACGAAATAGATAGAGATAGAAATATCATCCATTAAACCTGTTTTGGTTTTTACTTGTGCTAAATTTATGAAAGTCACAGGTACTTACCCCTTAGCCAAAATTACAAGTAAGTATCTAACATATAATCTACACTAATAAGTATTTATTTTAAAATTAATTTTCTGTCTGTACAAAAAATATGATAAAATGCTATGGGTTTAAACCGGAAAGTATTTTAGGTAGAAAACGGAATAAAAAATGTATATTATTATTGTGGGTAGAACACGGAATAAAAATTGGGTTGAAACCGGATAAAAATAATCATGGGATGAAAACATGGGTAGAAAACGTAAGCACTCGTAATATGTTGATTAGTTTTTTGTAACAAATGTTGTAACGTAAACCCGTTTGGTTTAGTTTATTGATAGCAAAAAGTTTATTATACAAAGGTCCGTTTGACCAATTGTGTTTATTTTAACATATTTTACATTTGAACTTTGTTTTAAAGTATACATTTGAATGTTATTTTAAAACTAACATGGTTGTTGATTAAAGTTGAGTGAGTGTGTACAGAATTATGTCATTGATGTTTGTTTTATTCATTTTATTAGCAAATCAATAACCAACTTGAAACTTAAATAAATTAGCAGTTAATAATAACATCAGAAATATCTAAATAAGTTAAGGTTTAACATGTTTGTTCCATGATGCTAGATTTTTCACGTTTTTCCGGTATAAGATATATACATTACTAGCTGTGCCCCGCGGTTTCACCCGCGTAGTTCTCGATCCCGTGGGAATTTCGGGATAAAACATAGCAGCATGTTCTTTCCCGGATCATAAGCTACCCCTGTACAAAATTTCAAGTCAATCGGTTCAGTAGTTTAGACGTGAAAAGTAACAGACAGACAGAGTTACTTTCGCATTTATAATATTAGTAGGGATTTGTTGGGATGTAGCACTTTTGATTGTGAAACGAGTGCGAAAAATAACATTTCACATGTTCATTTGTACACATTAGAGAAGGTTGTTTAATAGTTTAACTATCCATGGAAAACCTAATACAATTGGCTACTCCTTTTTAAAAATAAAATGCAATAGATCCTTCTTAAAACAGTTAAAAGCCGCGCCCCCTATCAGCTAAACCACATTATTCAAATACTTAAACAACAAGATTTTTTAACTCACTCCCGTCTAACTACATCGCTTTGAGTACTATATACGGAAGGTTAACCTGTTCATCCATCTATGGTACCAGGACCTAGTGCTTGTACTAGCAAACTAGTTGACTAGATTTAAACACCAGATAGGATAGGTTTAGCGGGAATATTGCTAAAACAGGCTTCGGCGCATAGATGAACTGTCATTGATATGCAAAAGATATTATAATGGTGGATAGTAGGTCGACACTAACCTTTAAATATTTGTTGCTGTAGTTTCTACTGGTTTTTATTTTACGTGTGAATATTTTAAAGTGGTTCGTATTTGATTAATTGGATGTTTTAGAAAGTATTGATGTAATATGCAAAACTGTTTAGGACAGACAGCATAATAATTTACCAAAAGGCGTAGATCATATGCTGCCTTATTTGCGTTGCATTTTTAGTCTGGTTTAGCACTAAACCAGGTTTTACAATCAATTTTGAATACTGTCAAAGTGACAGATTTGACTGACAAGGTGTCAAATGCTTACCAGGATTTGTTAAACCAGACTAAAAATGCAACTCAAATAAGGCCAATGAAGTCTTTTTATAGCTTAAACGTAACCGCCTCAAAAATTGTAAACCCATAAAACCAACATGTTCAAACTAATAAAAATACACTAATAAATTACTCCAAATGTTTGACAAGCACCCCAATCTATTTGTTATTCACTAACAGAATGTAAGAATGGCATCCCTAAGTTGAGACCACTCAATGGAGCGTTCCGGGAAGGGTTATCAAATTGGTCTTCGTCCCATGGGATATGGCTTACCAATGAACATATTATTATATTTATAGTTTGTAGCATAATTTATACAACCATTAAATAATGGAATCGATGTTACCTTATTATTTGAAGAGCAATTTTGAATGATACAATTATTTGTATGCACAGAACATTGTTTTTTTCTAATTCGTGCTTGTATGGATCATATAATTAGATTTAAATTTTTAATGTTCTATGTATAAGACCACCCAGAAGGTTTTAAACTGAGACTAACGGAACACTTAAAGCCTAAACCGGTATGTCTAGGTTTAGGTCTAGACGCATATTAGATTCTTACAGAATATACAAATACAAATACGTTTATTGTTCCAAAGAAAGAATAGCCTAGTTATACAGTTTGGAGCTAATTTGAATAGTAAGTAAACTCGTACGAAACTATGCTTGTACTCGTATTATGCTACCGCAGGGCATAAACGTCTCACTGATGGTGTTAAAAAAGTGAGGAGAACTATTTCTCCTCACTTTTTTAACACCATAATCAGCACGATTTCCTTTCTTCCCAATTTTCCTTTATCCAAAACCGGTAAATAGACAAAATGCCCTTATCATCCTTAATAAAAAAAAGTCTATTTGAGATTATTATGACCATTGATTTTAATGTATATAGTAGATGTTTAGCTACTTTTAGCTAAGTATATATGCTGTATATATGTTCTAGAAGGTACACAGACATTCGTAGTTGTATAAACTTCCAAGGATTATTATCGTATGTAGTACCAACACGTGCTGGAAACGCGTAAACAAACACAACGCATAGAAAATACAACTTCCCTTCGCAGTAATTGTTTAATCATCCCAACCTTGGTATTAGCTTATATTTTCTAGAATAACATTTTGGTTGGTACCTTCAAACCGTAATGTACTTAAAATATTCGAGATAAGGTTGAGAGTCCAATGAAATGTGTTCGCAAAAACGTGTTACTAAATTCTGATGAAAGGTATAATGGTTGTTAAAACAGGTGTGTTTTGGAAATGTTTATATTAGCGTTTGAGGTGTAAAGTTATGTAACGCAAAAACTGTTCTTGGTCTTGACTTCTTAATCCGTAATAGAAGGTCAAGGAGTAGTTACTATACTAGTTTTGTTTCATCGTAGTAGTTTTAGATTCGTAGTTTAGCTATTTTAAAGTTGTTGATATACAGGGTTATTGGTTAAGTCGACCTATTCCCGTCAAGGGCGTGTAGTTTACATCGTTTCCGACTGATTTCACCACGAAACACCCTACCCTAAACCTAACCGTTTAAGAGATATTTCAATTTATTTGTTTTTATAAAAATCGCCGGATCTTCGGCTATAAGCTTGGATATTTTCAAATGCGCATGTCTTATTATTACTATTACTTGATTTTTACGTTTATAATAAGGTGCTTTGTGACCCCAATAACCAATATTGTACCTAAAATAAATAAATAAGTAGTTATAGACGATTAAAACTTTTAAAAAATAATAACAATCAGAAAGTTTATTTTTCTTTCAAGGATATCTAGAAAAAAAGATATGGCACCTGTTTGGCAGATGTGCCTAAAAACATCTACGTTTCATCGGCTATCCAACGAGCTATAACAACCTAGGGTTTTATCGGAATTTTGTACAAAACATGTAGTTTTATAGGCTACCGGGGAGGTTAAATACAACAATAGGTCAGCATACAGAACAAGATAAGTACTAAAGTTTAAACTTTTAAGTACTACACACACCATTTTTGAGTCTAAATTTCATGTTCGACATGTCGGCCCCTGCATTGCACACATCTTCGCATTATTTTGCGAAGACCAGTTTTCACTACACCAGTAGTAATTTTGTTCTTATTTCATTGGCCGCATTAATGATTCTGTCTCTCAGTACTTCAATTGATGAAATTGGGTTGAGCTCACTGTACATGAGACTCTTTATGTACCCCCACGCATAAAAATCCATGGGGGTAAAGTCCGGAGTTCTGGCTGGCCAGGGTATAGGCCCAATTCGTCCAATCCATTTGTTTGGATAAAACTTCTCCTGAAATGGGCAGGGCAGCCATCATGCTGAAACCACATGTCTTGAATAAGATTGAGTGGGAAATCATCAAATAGGTCATTTAAGTCTTCTCGCAGGAAATTTTCATAGTTTTCCCATTTAAATTGTCGGGGAGAAAGTAAGGCCCAATTAAATGATTGGAAATAATCCCCATCCACACATTCAGGCAAATCGATTGGACGAAGTGGGCCCATGTCTTGGTCAGCCAGAAGTCTGGACTTAACCCTCATGGATTTTTATGCGTGGGGGTACATAAAGAGTCTCGTGTACAGTGAGCCCAACCCAATTTCATTAATTGAAGTACTGAGAGACAGAATCATTAATGCGGCCAATGAAATAAGAACAAAATTACTACTGGTGTAGTGAAAACTGGTCTTCGCAAAATAATGCGAAAATGTGTGCAATGCAGGGGCCGACATGTCGAACATGAAATTTAGACTCAAAAATGGTGTGTGTAGTACTTAAAAGTTTAAACTTTAGTACTTATCTTGTTCTGTATGCTGACCTATTGTTGTATTTAACCTCCCCGGTAGCCTATAAAACTACATGTTTTGTACAAAATTCCGATAAAACCCTAGGTTGTTATAGCTCGTTGGATAGCCGATGAAACGTAGATGTTTTTAGGCACATCTGCCAAACAGGTGCCATATCTTCTTTTCTAGATATCCTTGAAAGAAAAATAAACTTTCTGATTGTTATTATTTTTTAAAAGTTTTAATCGTCTACAACTACTTATTTATTTATTTTAGGCACAATATTGGTTATTGGGGTCACAAAGCACCTTATTATAAACGTAAAAATCAAGTAATAGTAATAATAAGACATACGCATTTGAAAATATCCAAGCTTATAGCCGAAGATCCGGTGATTTTTATAAAAACAAATAAATTGAAATATCTCTTAAACGGTTAGGTTTAGGGTAGGGTGTTTCATGGTGAAATCAGTCGGAAACGATGTAAACTACACGCCCTTGACGGGAATAGGTCGACTTAACCAATAACCCTGTATACAAAACGATGAGATTGAATTGAATATTTTGCGTAGCTTGCTACATTACTTCGATAGGTTTTAGTTTTCTTATATCAATGTATATTGCATTTCGCAGTTTTCTCGAAAGTCAGAAGAAGTCGTAAAGACCTTTCAACAAAGGTCATATTTAGATGTGTATGC
Source organism: Timandra comae (assembly GCA_958496195.1). NCBI lineage: Eukaryota > Metazoa > Arthropoda > Insecta > Lepidoptera > Geometridae > Timandra > Timandra comae. The sequence goes on along the minus strand of OY292354.1, from coordinate 4,247,338 downwards.
AGCAAGACTGCATATACTTACGTATATTTAACACAAATAGTATGTAATAAAGATGGTATACCATCTCTACGAACTATTTCAAGATGAACTAGAAAATCTTCAGTAAACTAATAGTTACAAGTGGCCAGTAACATAAAGAACAGTATTCTTTGGCCGTTTACTATCAAATAAGCACCTTGCAGAGTTAACACGAGTTTACCTCGAGGCAATCACGCTATCGCCGTAGAAATAGCAGATAATTCTGTAAAATCAGGATCATTTTTACACTTGGACCTTTTTTAAAAATAGAACAGTTTATAGTGACTGACGGACAACGAAAAAGACTGTTTTGCTCTCCTTGAATCTTACTTTTAACATTCAAATATTGGCACCGAACAGGCTTTATTGGTTAGAGCCCTCAAAAGTCCACCGAAAACGTCGCAGTATAAACAAAAGACCGTCATTAGAAAGGTAGCTGATACCTAATACCACTAACGCAATATGTACTAAATAAATGACTTGACATGAATAAGATTCTTCTTTTTAATCTCCAACCCGTTGTCACATGAATATTTCAATAGGATTATTCAAATTGAAACAACAAACAAAACCCTTTAAGAACAAACCAACAAATCAACAAACAAGACCATAGTACAAGGAGAAACATGATTTATTACACAGTGACATTGCCCTGCGTTCAACGGCCGACTCCAAAGTCCTAGAACTTCAAGTCTATACAGGTATTTCGCCCACATACAGAGCTCTCCAATCATTATTCCCACTTTCCAACGAATTGAATATCCTAAGTAATAAAATAAACTTTACTATCGACTTGTGCTATGAAATTTGCGGACATTATGCGTTTCACTGTTTTATGGCTATCGGTGTAATGTCACTAGCCTTTCGTAATGTACTGACGAAAGTTAGGTATTAGGTACCTATATTTTCAAGTTTTTATTATAATGGTTTGGTGCTTGTTGATTGAATCAATGTAATATTATCAGTTTCATATCTATATAGGTATATAAAAATGAAACCCGTTTTCCTTGGTCACGGCATCACGCGTGAATGGCTGGACCGATATCACTAATTTATTTTTTGTTGTATTTGTTATTATTAGAAGGTTCTTATGTAAAAAAATCTGGAAAATCAACGGGAAAATTGGACCCGTGCGAAGCCGGGGCGGGCCGCTATTATTTATAGTTATTAAATTGTATCTAGTGTATAAGAAACGCCCAGAAGCGCATCCATACAAACACCTATATAAGTATTGAAACGCATACTTACCATACAATCCTAACTAATATTATAAATGCGACAGTAACTTTGTCTGTCCGTCTGTTACCTTTTCACGGCTAAACTAGTAGTAAGTAGTTTGGCCGTGAAAAGGTAACAGACAGACAGACAGTTAGTTAGGATTAGGATAAGAAGGGATTTGCAGAAATGTCAATAGACTGAAATTAATGGAGATATCTCACTCAAATAGGCGTGATAATGATGATCGCTCACCTAGTGGTGATTTTTCAAAGTAATTCGTTTTAAATAATGTAATTTCTTCCCGTCTTGTTTCTGAATATACATTTTCGTAAGACAGTCTATAAAATATTCCAAAAACACTTCAATGAGTGTTTATAAAAGGTCAAGCGCATTGATGCGAATAATCGATTATTGATTGTTTAGACATGTTTCGCAACTTCTGTAATAATTATTATTTATTCAACAACTAGTAATTGATGGAAACATAGCCTTTAATTATATTTGATTAATTAACGGTTTTAAGGGTTTAATTTGGTTAAGTTAACAATACTCGTATAATAATATGAAGGACCGAAACTATAGTGGCCTACATAGTTGCAGAAAACTGCCCGTTTACATTTGTATAAATAAAACAGAAGCAAGTACAGTCTCGGAATGAAAAGGTTCGTCAATTTTCAAATTGATTCGTTTAATGTGTCGCGAAAACATACTACCTTTTGAAACTATGGTACAGAATAGACTCGAGTTAGAGAAAATAATGTTCTACTGCTCGATAATAAAGTTCTAAATTATTCAGATCAGTGTTGTTTGACAGGATAAAAATCTTGTCAACAAGATTTTCGATAAAATGAAACCTTCTTTTTGGTACAACCTGCCATCATTATTTCTGTTAAAACTATTGTCAATCGGTCAATGTCATCATTGCAAAATATCAAAGAGGTTTTTATATGCCGCGCGCACAAGGCAGTGTTTAAAAAAGGATAGAAAAATCAAGCAAAACCTTATTCGATAGCAAACGTCATTCTATTTATTTAAATATTAGCATCACTGTTTCTTACACTTGTATGTTGGCATAATTGTTTCTTGCAATACTAGTGCAAGTGAAAACCAACTCTAAGGTGACGAACCTTTACCTATATCTATGAAAAAAGGTTGCCTAATAAAAAAAACTATTACAAAACAAAATTCAAATTAGGAACATGATACACGTTTAAAGTCACAAAAAATTACAAATCACACACAAACTTTGACAAGCTGATGACCTTATTGCGGTCACAGTTGAGGCTTCCAGTTAATTATTGGCCAAAACATTTTAAGCTCTATTCCAACGTTATAAGACTCATAAATTACAGATGCCAACTTGATAGATAAGACGCACAAATTACGTATATTCGAGGGCATAACTAACCGCAACATACGGACGTGTCGCCAAAAAATTACTTGAACATTTCTGTTTCCAACTAATTAGGAAGTTGAAAGACACCGCGTTTGACTGAATCCATTAAGAATGTCGTAAAAGTAAAAGAGCTATAAAGAATTATAGGATCCCCATCGCCTTGTTGTGGTTCGGTGGAATCGTAAATCGTTATTGCTTTTCTTATAACAAAATAGTCTTGTTTTTACAATGCAGGATACACGATTTAGTTATAAAACGTAGATTACTTCTGTGGTGAAGGTTCTACTTAAGAAATGGTTCTAAATAGTTTAATTTCTATTTGCTAGAATCTGGTTGTGCTGAAGAATGATGCTAATGCAATTTTCTATGGGATCACCTTCATTTGGTAACGTTTCAAATACATAAACAGAAATAATCTATGAAAAATCTCGTGTTTCCGAAATTATTAATGTGCCACTCGGTATATGAAAAGAATTCTTTAAATCGGCCATAAAAACATTACATGCTTTTCAAAGAATTCCAAACATAATTAAGAAGAATACTCCTAATCAATTGTTCATCAGTTAAGTATGCGGTCGAATTAATTTATACTAGAACGAATAATGTACTCGTATTGTCTTGCATCGATAATGTATCGGTTATCGAAGCGTGATTGGAATAATTGTTACTTGATACTCACTCAATTGTTATACGGTTTCATCATTTTGTCTCATTGAGTAATTTTAAAAATATTTTCACATCGCTAATATTTATCTTTCTTTAGTTCGTGGGTCTGTTGTTTGATTAGGTTTAATTGACTCTAGACTGCTTTGGACTATTGTCAATTTGAGTATCTAGAAGATCTGAAGCCTTTTGATTCAAAACCTTCATTTCAATTCCCAGTTTTGACCTTTCTTAACTAGAAAATGACTTGATTTTCTTCAAAGTTTGTAAATGTTATGTTTATTTTTATTTTTAAATAGGATCTGCAAATATTTGTGACCAACAAACAGTTTTGTGGTTTCAGCATGATTGGTTAACAAACACAAAAACAGCAAAAATACTTAAACCTAAAACACGTACTAGACATAGTTAGGAATGTTTCTTTAGAACAACACAATTGACCGAGTTACAAAGCTTATCAATTTATAGATATCATAGAATAGCTTAACATAACATTGCTGTTACTGATAACAGCATTGTTGTTTCGTAAGCCCGTGAAACCACGGTAATATTGTTGTAATGAAACTGCGTCGTTGTTTAATATATTATACATATTAAAAGGTATGTTTGTAGCTGACTCGGGGCCCTTCCTCGTTCAAATATTCATTGTCTGGTCAAAGGGTATGTAGGTATTGTCCCTGTTGTTTGGGATCAGCCAGTAAAGCGTTTTTATGTTGACCTCCCATCAAGGACGACGACTGAGCAAACGTTGTGGTTACCTTTGCTCGTCACACGTTAAATATTCAGTTTTGGGATTATGTTTTTGTTTAAGGCTTTGAGTAATGATAAATATTTTTAAATGTGAAGGAAAAAGCAGTTCGTTTTTGCAGTTGCTTTGCTAAAAATCACGTTTAAATTTGCATGTTTCTCGCAAATTCTTTTGATCGGCGTTATGCATGCAATATTATGTTTAATTTGTAATAGAAAGTTATATCATTGGATGATTTCTGACCTTCGAAATAATCGGTAATTTCATAGTGTTTTAAGGTACTTTAAACTACAACATAATATGTATTAATAATCTACTTCTAGCTAAATAATCTTCAAAGAAAAATCGAGAAATCTAAAGTTACGAACTGTTTGAACCTTATATAGCAGATGAATAAATTATCTAAAAATAGTTTCGCAAAACTAGTTTTTCATATTCATATTATTCATACTCTTGAAAAACAAATAACCTCTATTGTTATAAAACAAAACTATTAATTTTCGTTTTGTTTCGCTCGTGAATATTCTTTCATTGACCTTTCATAGCTAAAATATATTTGTTTCCTAGACAATAACAAATGGCTTTTTATCTAGATTATAATGGACTTAAATAGACAAAAAATAAGCATTCTTGTTCGGGATTTAGAGTCATAATGTCTTCCATTTATAGTAAGAAGACGATGGCGTGATACCGAGTTGTGTTCGGTTAAAAAACCGATTAGATAATAGAATTCTTAATGCATACTTTGCTCCGCAAATGGGAAGGTCTGCAAACTGGATTTGGCGTTCGAGCCATAATACGGTAGTTACAGTAGAGTGTAGGTTCCTTTAGTATGTACAGCCAGCAACAAAAGAGTACACGTATTCAACCAATTATATTCAACCCCTGGATCCTACCTCTTTTTATGAAATCTATTTTATATTTTTATTATGTAGGTACTAGCAGTACCAGCGGTTTTATCCACATTGATTCTAATCCCGCGTAATTTTTGCGATAAAAAGTCCCTTAAACATACATATTTTTCCCAATAAATTGTACACGTAATCTCAATTACGAATAACTTATTATAACTAACTGAATCACAGACATAGAAGTAGATTCACGTACATAAGCGGCACACGACATGCTAAACCGAGATAGCAAAGTTTGTTCAACAAGATAGTAGAGAAACGAACACAGCTTTACCTGCTTTCAAAATGGATGCAACAAAAAATTCTTCCTTTATAATTCCATGGTTCCTTTCTGTTGAGACCTCCGACACTGATGCCCTTATACCCTGCCCTTAGCTTTAACTGTGACCCTTTTTTGTCAATGTTCAAATTGCGGTGCTAAATTGAACGAAAAGTATCAGCTAAACTTGTTTTTACTTACATTTTAGAAAAGTTAGACTCGGATATTGTTCTACTAAGTGTTAGTAAGCCACCATTTGTTAGTAATAAATGAATATTTTAGATTAGAATCTAACAATTTTACGTCATGTTAATTTAAATTAAAAACTTGATATTTTCTAAAAATAAATAAATTCGTCGAATTTCGTTTAGCTCTACTACGCAAACGAAATTCTTATTTATTTTTAAAATACCTAACATTATTAGTGGAAAAGAAAAAAGTTAATGTTCTTAAATTTAAAATTGGAATGATAGAGTAAAATCCATGCTTCATACATGACATAAATATTTGTTCAGCATATTAACTCAAAATTAGTCGTTAAGAAATGAACAAAAATAAAAATAGCTGATTTAAACATTGTGATATAAAATTTGTTATTATATGAATAAGACAATGACTCAATCAATATAATATAATTTACGCCCACAAGTTCTGAGATAAAATACACGCCTATTGGAAAGTACAATATGAGAACATCTTTCTGTTTTTAACTCTTGGGTTTTTTTTTCAAGGAAAAAAATACCTTGTTTTTTTGAAAATAAATAGCATTTTAAAAGAGAGATTTTTGTGAATACTTATTACTACTTAGATATTAAAATAACTTAATCAATATAATAATGACGTGAAAAATACTATGCTAATAAAATGTAAACGTCTCTAAAATAATTTATTAGATTAAATAAATATAGTTTTAATTTAATAATCTTAATAACCAGTATAGTGAGATTTCGTTTAGATAAATCAATAATGTCTGTATTATTGCCTTAATTAACACATACGAGGAGTATACTTTTATTTCGAAACTAGCTGTGCCCCGCGGTTTCACTTGCGTAGTTCCCGTTCCGATTTTCGGGATAAAAAGTATCCTATGTTCTTCCTCGGACCATAAGCTACCTCTGTACCAAATTTCAAGTCAATCAGTTCAGTAGTTTAGCCGTGAAAAGGTAACAGACAGACAGACAGACAGACAGAGTTACTTTCGCATTTATAATATTAGTTAGGTAATCCAAACTAATGTTATAATTTAAGAGTAATTTGTATACGAGTTAATTGTTTCAACGAACATCACAGACTGGTGGACCAAACTTTCGATTTGTATCTACTATGAGGCGCGATTGGATTTCATGCGAATAAAACCGCGAGGTCAATAATTAAATTCATTTTTATATAAGTAAGAAGGTATTGCATATAGAAAAGTATGTATGTTTAATATGTACGTTATAAATATAGGTAATCTGTTATCATATTATCTGTTTGCTCGTTCTCAGTGACCATCTTAGAACAAACAAACTTTATCTATAGTTTACATAGCAAAGTTTACTTTCGTAGTACTCTGTTTATAAACTATATCGCTTTTTACTTTATTTACCTTCTATATATACTATACTTTTATATACTTATTTATGTTTATAACAATAAATACGTAATCAAAATGAAGGCAACTTTTTTCTTAAACATGGTAGTAACAAGCAGTTATTTTTCAAGTTTTTCTCGATTAAAATTTTGTTTTATTTTTGAAAGAGTGAAATGAATTTTAATTCCTTAAATTCGGAACAAAACCATATGTTCAACATTCAACTATTCTAAACCAAGTGAAATATTTAAATCGTTGAAGAACAAAAATAAACTATAAGATTACGTTTGGATCAAAATAAAAGTGGTTTATTAGTTTTAGAAATCTATTTTAAACTTTAGAGAGACAACTCTCGGCATTAACATTGAATAACTCTCCAAATTCTTAGAACCAAATTAGAACTAACTTCTTAACAGGTCAAAGTGATTCTAACAAAAAAACGTTTCTTTATACGCATCGTCAAAGCAGATGAGTCTGATTTTCCCACGCAAGTGTACGCAAACTGTTTCGTTGCTAATAAGCGTAAGTGAGATTAAGATATGCATGTTGCAGTCTAAATTGTTTATTTGTACTTTTGCATAAAGTCTTGTTACTTGAAATTTGGACTTAATGTACTTGTTATAGCTTAGATTTTAAGAAAATTTTAGTTCAGGGTACGTTTAGAAACGGAGTGAAAAGTTAATAAGTTGAAGTGATTTCAAATTGATGGCTATAGATATAAGTAGTATGTCTTCGTACATAATAATATGTACTTACTATTTTTGATTTGTTTGAAGTTACTAAGGTTCCAAGGTTTGTTTTGGCAAATCACGTTTTCAGAAAAAAGAAGAAGAAAAGTTATATTCCGTTAAAACTACATTTGACCGGTTGAAAGTATTGACTGCAACATGTACACTCTCGCACAATTTACCAACTATTCTACATAAGTAGAGGCACGTAGAGGACCGCAAATGTGTCTAATTTAACACTGCATCTTGCGAAGATACTATAAACAAGATAGACAAGTTTTTATGCAATAGGACGTTTCTTGAAACCTGCTACCACAATATAAGAACTACGAGTACTAATAAGACTGTACTGCTACCACACATACTCATTAGCTGCTGTTTTTAGGGGTCCGTACCCAGAGGGTAAAAAACGGGACCCTATTACTAAGACTTCGCTGCCTGTCCGTCTGTATCTCAAGAACGGCGATACTAGCTAGACAGATGAAATTTTCACAAATTATGTATTTCTATTGCCGCTAAAACAACAATAAAATAAAAAATAAATATTTAAGGGGGACTCCCGTACAACAAACGCGATTTCACGTTTAAAGGTATGGGACTCTTCGTACGCGAATCCGACTCGCACTCGGCCGGTTTTTTTTTTAATTTGTCACACTGCAATCGATATGCATTTTTTTATTTAAATGCCAGTATGTCTGGTCTGATGTGTCCTTCATCCAATCATTTTAATTTATTATGTGTCAATGGACATTAATGTTTTCAATGTCAAGAAATTAAAAAAATGAACTTTTAGAGGTCAGTCACTTTATATACATTTTTATGACTATTTTTAAGATGATATGTTATTTTTTTATATTGTGACAGTTTAATAGTAAAATTTATTGCTTTTTTGTGTGGGTTCATTTGGATTTTAGACAAGCTAATCTTATAACATGTATTTTTGACCTCTTTATAACGAATATTGCTAAAGGAGCTTGATTTTAGATATATCGTTTAAAGGCCTAGGCAGATTTATTCATACAAAATCGTTGTTTTGTATGGACAAACGCTGAATGGAGCTGAATAAATGTGTTTAGTCCTTAAGAGTATAAGGACGGTGTGATAGTGAAATTTAATGTCTCTTTATTGTTTGTGGGTTGAATTAAAAAAGCAAATTAATGTTTGTGATTGACGTTTGTATCTCAAACAAAGTATGTAGGTGTCATTTGCGAAATCTTAAACAAGATGTATTATTATTTGCAAAATGACTTTCTATCTGCACCCACGCATGCATTCGAGACTTTTAAATCAATTATTTGTTTAAATAATTCAGTACCAAGTTTGAGATAACCCTTCTATTATTAAAAGAGGAATATCTACGGTATAGTTAATTCATGCTTACTCCATTTCTTTCTTTATACATATGTTTAATGAATATCTCCATCAATACACATACAATTCGAAATAATATTTAAAATTCTAATTTTTATTTAATAACTAGCTGTGCCCCGCGGTTTCTCTCGCGTGGTTCCCGTTCCCGTTCCCGTGGGAATTTCGGGATAAAAAGTATCCTATGTCCTTTTCCTGGTTCATAACTACCTCTCCACCAATTTTCAGCCAAATCGGTCCAGCCGTTCTTGAGTTATAAGTGGCGTAACTAACACGACTTTCTTTTATATATATAGATTTATTAATGCTTATCGTAAATATTTATTTTACTTTATATTATAAAACCATTTACATCATAATTAAATCAATTTATTTTATCTACTTACTAAAAAAAATATTATGCTAAAACATTAATTTACAAATACAATTAAAAATTTTAAATGTTTAAACCTCAACCTGACTTGACTTCTTAAGACAAAAATTAAGCTTAAACACGTGTAATAGACATTGATAAATATGACGTAAGTAGCTCCCCGCGGTTTCACCCGCGTAGTTCCCGTTCCCGTGGGATTACGGGGATAAAATATAGCTTATGTCACGCACTGATAAATTAGTTTTCCATTAGTGAAAGAATTTTTGAAATCGGTCCAGTAGTTTTGGAGCCTATTCATTACAAACAAACAAACAAATCTTTCCTCTTTATAATATTAGTATAGATTAATACAACAATAGTTTCTAGTTACCAATTTGTTACAGCCTTGCATATAACTAACGGTAATGTAAAACGGGATACGGTCACGAAACGGATGATGCCATTTTTGTCATTGTCATTTTAGTCTCATCACGAAATCAAGGTTAGAGTTTTGGGCATGTTCACTCCACTCATTTCAAATCTTTATATACCTTTTTTTGGTCCTAACTGTAGTATAGTGGGTCGTGTTTTTGACTTTGTTTCCTTTTAATTTCATGAGCGTTAAGATTAAGATGCGTCGGTCCTCGGTAGTCCTTAAAATCATCGACAAACACGATCATTGTTAGGGGTATTCAAAACCTTAAAAAATCTTACTAAAGGAATTGAAAATAAGCAAAAAGGACCCAAATTTGAAGGGTCTAATAGCGGAAAACTGCCCACTTGTGAGCATATTACACGAGTTTCGTAATCTGCATACTCGTGAAAATAATGGTCATAATCCACCTTTTCAAGTGCCTCTAAAAGAAAGTTGAGTGCCTTTTGAGTAGGGTAACTTATAAACTTTAAATGCTTTTTGATCAAAAACACAATTGACGTTCACATCCCAATTTGCAATATGACACTGAACATCATCATCATCATAGGCCTTTACATCTACATAAGATGATTTAGGTGGCGTCAGGTGATTGAACAATTTGTGATAGAACAAATAATAACAATCCTTCATTTGTGGAAAATGTGGTCGCAGCTGTCACTCCCGCATAGGACTCTTCAGTCATGAACAGAAATGTTCTATCACAAATGACACTGAAACGCTCATAAATTTCTACCACCCATCAAAGTAAGATGTCAAACGTTGCTTAACAATACCGATCGTCAGCAAACTGCCTCATTATACGTTTTAATAATTACAAGTAATATAGTAATATTTATTAGAGATACAATAAATTCCAGTTGTTTGCACACCAAATGAGGACGCAGATGTTGTAAAGTTAATTATTAAGAAAATGTACGTAATAAACAAACTAATATATAACATATGATTAATTATAATTACATACCTTTTCAATCATATCAATCCTCTTCATGTGATTATGATCGCATTACAAAATGCGTCACTGAATTTTGACCGTGATAATGATTTTTACAAACAATTTTGTATCTTATGTAACTTAGTAACACAATATTTGTAGCGATGGTATTTACTTATTACATTACTAAGTAAGTCGTGTAGAATTTCACTTAGCAAGGTCTGTATAAAAACATCGATGGCATTGTGGACTTAGATTTTTTGGAAGGCGCTGCTGTATTTAAAAATTTTAAAAAAAGGCAGCACTCCGGGAGTGCCGGCAGAAGTGAAAACTTCAATATTAACGTTGTGTTTAATTATAAGTATAAAAGTACTATCATTTATGAGGTAGAATACAATGTTTGTTTCTTACTTCAGTTATCATAAACGTCACGTGATGCTGATCTTACGCTTTTTCGATCAGCATCACGTGACCCTGACGCGAGTTTGAAAGTTTTTACCCATACAAAAAAAGTGCTCAGCGCCGCTAAAGAAGTTTTCACTTCAAAAATAATATTTTTGTTTGGAGTAACTTGGGACTTTTTGGTGGAGTAAAATGGGACTAACCATTGATATCCGCTACGTCCCAATGGGTTGTCAAATTTCGAATTCGTATGTACATAAACTTAATCACCCTAAATCAGGGTAGGCTCAAGCTCCTCGGTGGGGACATTTATGAGCTGATAATGATGATGTACATTCGACGTTCTTGCGGTGAGGGAAATCAACGCTCTTACGGTGAAGGTTCCCTCACCCTGTAAATAAATTCTTTGGTTGTGTGTGATGTCGATCAATCCACATTTGGCCAGCATTGACTAAAGACTCGAGCTCTTCGGTAAAGATATACATAAACTGATGATTACTATGTAAAATCGTGCAGAATCCCACTTAACAAAGTCTGCAGTCATGATTAATGTTATCTATACACTTTTCTGTACCAAATTTGGCAATAAAATCTGCATTCACGCCACTTTTATAACATGTACGGTTATTCTCAGCGGTTTTTGATTTGTTTACCGTTATTTTAACTACCGGTAATCTTAAATGTTTTATGAGTATCATTGGTAAGTATGGATGAGGTATCAGATCTTAGTTGTGTGAAGAATTAATATTTTTAATTAGTGGTTTCTTTTGATTGTTAGTTATTGTCTACCATTTTCCAAACATGCTTGTAGCTTTGAGATCACCAACATGCATCGAGCAAGCGTGGTGATCACGTCTGTTCCTCTTCACTATTCTATACCTAATTATCAGTAACAGGGTCCCAGCAATGGCTTTTCAATCATTAATTTTGCAAAATAAATTTCCTAAATACTTTGCGTAATAACATGATTCTTAAAATACATTATCATGACAAGTTTATCGAGACATTATAATTTTATTAGCTAATGTGGTTTCAGTTTCTGTGGGTGAAGTCAGCGTCGCTAATAGATTGTTTGTGTTTATGTCATTTTTGTCATTGACGACTTGAGTGACACAACGTATGCCGAACTCCCAATTAAGGTTGTGGGTTCTATGCTCGTGTGCGGTCAATTTTGTAACTTAGTCTTAGAGTCCGTAGTATCTATTATCCTAGATAGAAGAAATGGAAGTCCATTACTTGTATCTAGGATACTAGAAACTACATTGTGTGCATTGATACTGAACTTTATCTACTTAGATAAGGGCCAGCAGTATCTAAGCACAATGTAGTTAAGGGTCAGTATCTATGCATTTTTACAAAGTGCTACCTTGCTTAAATGGACCTTCTAAGAGATACTTACATATATTATTCTTACTTGAAAAGTTTTTTAAGGATATCAGGGGCATGATAGTGGCCTCGCTAAGACAAAAAGTAGTAACAAAGGGCTTGGGAATCACAAAATAATACAGTACAATTACTTGTTTCTAATATCTATTACGCACCCTAATATTAAAAATTTTCGAAACGAATCTTCCATGTCTATTTTAAGTCGTAATATTTTACAAAAACAGTTCTTAAAACGAATAAAAAAACCCGTACTCTGACGTAGTATCCTAACAGTTTGCGTCAATATTTTTCCGTAAAAAGTTTGCTATAGACTCTGACCTGGCTGTGCATGTTCCAAAGAATTGTGACTTTTAGTTTCGAGTTACGTAATTAACAAGAAATGCCCCAAGGTTGTACTGATATGTAGATGTGATTCATAAGACGCGTCATTGTTCAAATCCTTTTATTTACCCTCGACACAGATAACTAAAAGATTGCAGGCTATTTTTATGATGTTTTTAAGCACATATTACGCCTCGGGCGGTCTAATACAACCAAGTTGCGTGGTTGGTAAAATCCCTGCCTGGTATGCCCCAATGTTTAGGTGTACGGCGTGCAATCGCATCTGTTTGTCTAAGTTTTGAAGTGTTCTATATGTTTATTCGGTGTTTAGTATCCATAAAAGAATCTTTGACTAGTCTAAGACTGAGTAGCGATGAGTGATTAATATGTCTAGAAAAAGAATACGGATTTGAATTAATGTGCAAGCGCCTGATAAGGTAGCTCCTGTATTCGATTGCTGGATGCCAGCGATGTATGTTAGCTAAGACTAACTAAAATTTTACTTGAATACGCCTATAGGAGATACGAAGTAGGGCCTCTATGAGATTCTCCATAGAGATGCAGTTGGATGTAACTGGCTGGTGGCTGATATTCACTTACAATATATTTTTGCATATTTGAATGGAAAGCGTTTCAATATAATTGATAACACAATAATTATCTTTCATTGTTATCAGTCTGGTAACAAGGGTCTGTTTATCTGGCAGGAAGTGGGAATGTTTACTGTCATTATTCCTTTTTATTGCGACCGCAGGTTGCGAGTTTGTTATTAAAATGTGTATCCGTTTAGATATTGTTGAAATGTGCATAAATGTATTTTACTTGTACTATATTTCTGATAGATTTATGCAAAAAGGCAGGCATAGCAATTTTTTTAAGTATCAAAGTATATAGATGAGGAGGCTGCAGTGTTAGTAAAATAAATAATCTGTTTAACATTTTCGAATAAAAAATATGTCCTGTTATTTACTTTATATTTTCTTCTGTTCTGACTTCTTCTGTGAAAAAAGTTACCTAATAGGTTAAGTTGTTAAAACGTGAAAGTATACAAACTCACTTTCGCACGTATAACATTAGGATTATTTTTATAATAATATACGAATAAAAATTGTAATCCTTTAAAAAATCCGATGAAGTTAAATTTTGCTTGGAATTTAAATCTTTACAGTGATAAGAGTCTAAATCAAAGTCGTCTTACAATACACTCTATGTTTTACCAAGTTAAATCATATTCTCGGTAATAAATTCAGTACAATACTGATAACCTACGAACTGGCCCAAATGCCCGCGGCGATTGGATGTTCTAAGTAATTATAATTACCTATACTGATTAATGGAAATTGATAAATTGATTCAGTTTGATGTTCTGCCTCATTTAAATATCGAACTATCGTCATTTCTGCCAGATTTTTTGCGTTTTATGCGTCACATTATCAATAAGCAATAGCGCTTTCTTCCAAGGCTAAGATAACGTACCAAAACGGTTTTTATTGCCATTTTTATCATCTGTGATTGGAATGTTATTAAAAAAAAGAGGCGGTAATTTTAGAGTTTTTTTTTAAACCGTTGCCTTGAATGATGCAATATCGTATGATGTTTTACCTGAGATTAAATAATAAGATTGGGGCGGGTCGAACAGATGTTCTCGATTCTGAATCGAATGAACGATTGAATGAACTTGCTTTCTTTTCAATTCGATATTTGAATCGATTTTTTTTTGCATAACGGCTGAATATTGTTATTTGTCGAACTTTTATGCTGTGTGTGAATTATTTACAGTCCACTTATTCTTGATAATTATGTTTTATTCTTAAATTTTATTTCTTTTTTGTTACAGAAAGTGCAAGAGTGGGGATGATAAATATCTGCTGGTGAATATAATTGAAGGTAAATATGTACATAATATTTATTTTATTACAAATATGTATTTAAAAAAATACAGGATGGCGACGATAAAAATAAATTTGAAACTGCTAGTTTAGAAAGACAATAGGTATTTTATAACTTACCAAACATATAAGTAGATTAAATAAAATGAAGTTATTTCTATGGCACGAAATACCTAATTAAAATAACATCCTACATCCTTACAAATGTATAATTTATTTATAAAAAAATAAACTACTTTATCATCAAGACATAATGCCATTTGTAACCTTTTAAGAACTGGCTAAGATAGATATCATCGTCAATAGATGACAATCTGAACATGTTAATATTTAAATGAATTCAAAGTGAAAAGAAAGCTATACTAATAGTTGATCCAAGGATAGATAACTGTATGCTTGTTAATTTAAATAGGAGTGTTGGCTTAAAGCTTGTTACATTAAAACTATACAAACAAATCTTTTACTCATTATTTTTTATAAACAAACAAACAAATAAAACTAAATAATGAAGATTAGGTTGTTGTTGTATCGCTTGTGTGTGCACTTGGCCAGCGTGGTTAACTAAATCCTAATCGCCCTAATGGCTAATGGTTTAGGCCCTCTTTGGAGACATTATATGATCTAATGAGGACAATATCTTGGTTATTGTACTCATCCTACAGGCACGTAAAATTTGTTCTATTTGTAGTACTAACTTCATCGACAGTCGTTACGGGTAGTTAGGGCTCTTAAAAGTCTAGCAGCTTTTTTTTTTCAAATTAAAGAAATGCGTAGTGGCATGGAATTAAAAATAACATTATTTTTAAAATATCAACGAAGCTTATGGCTCTGGACCTATATCGTGGGTGTCAGTAAAAGAAAACGCAACCCCATATACATACTTAAATAAGTATATGGGAAGAAATGAAAGGTTAGAAGGAGTATATTTGCTATGCTATTTAATGTAGCATTGTTTTTTGGTCCTCTGATAAAATGATAAACTATATACTACTGCTAGGTGAACGCTAGCATCTATAATCATTATTAGTAATCTCAGATAGGACTGATAAATATATCGACCGAATAGATAACCAGATATATATACATATATGTCAACGGTTTCGATGTAACAAGTTCAAATCCGGGAGCGAGACATCAATTTTATTTCTGATTGATGAATGTCATTAAATATAAATATTATATTGGTTATTGGTAAGTTGTCTAAAGTGCTTCTTTTAAAATTATGAAATTGAATATGTACGTATGTTACCATATGGCTCTGTTATGAATTAATTAAATCTCTTAAGTTACATAGTTCTCACAAATCAATGCTGTAGGTTCAATTCAGTTAGAAAAAACTTTTTAAATATTTTATTTTTTTTAAATGCCATCCCGAATTTCTTGCCTATTCTTCTCGGCTGATGTAATTTCGGAATCGGTAGTAGAGGGGTCCATATTGGCTCACCTAAAGTTCTTTACCCGAAAATGTTTTTCCTAACTATTTGTAGTCCGAATGATCATTCTTCCTAAAAATTTTCATCCTAAAGTTTTAATTCATACTATTTGTAGTGCTACCGACGATGCTCATAACACTGATGTGTCCGAAAATTTTAATTACTAACATCATTAATGTAAACATATTTAAACTCCTACTGCCTTATTTGCGTTGCATTTTTAGTCTGGTTTAACAAAACCTGGTAAGCATTTGATACCTTGTCAGTCAAATCTGTCACTTTGACAGTACTCAAAATTGATTGTAAAACCTGGTTTAGTGGTAAACCAGACTAAAAATGCAACGCAAATAAGGTAGCTACTGTTTTTTATCATAACGCTTTTATCCCTAAACATACTTACCATAATATTTTCACTAATGCTCAGAAAGAAACATTTACCCAGTGCAATATAAAATATATGTGGGTAGAAGATGATATTTATACTTTTAATGATTATTATACGACTCGTTTACGGTTATGCTTATGGCCTGGGAGTTTACCATAACCATAACTAAAGGACCAATTCGGTTCTGGCACTTCGCCGGCCGCTGCCGCGGCACGCTCGCTACGCTCGCTCGGCTCGTGCGTTGGGGTCACAGTTCTAACATAACCTAAACCAATAATTAGGAATAGGACCGATTCGTTACTGGAACTTGACTGAATGATTGGAGCAGGACTCTGGTTTTGCTCGCTCGGCTCGTGCGTTATATGTTATACCTACATGTTATGTAAAAACAAAGTTACGAAAAATTTATGTATATAATATTGATTATAATAAATAAAAATAAATCTAAACAAAAAAAATATGACTTTGAATAATAGTATGAACGGTGGTTATGTTGAGAAAATATAGGAAAATAGGAAAATATATAAACAAATAAAAGTGTAATAGTTATTTATGGTACAAGCGAGGTAATCATCAATACTCGCGTGTACCATACAACGTTTTTCAACACATTTGCGAAGAAATTATCATTTTTCGCTAATAAATAAACAGTTTTTCTATTCGCGCGCATCCAACACAACAATGGTGATCGCCAAAGACTAAAAGAATATACTTATTAAAATAAAAACGAATGAATGAATGAATGGAATCGACCATAGACCTACCAAAAGTAAGGCAACATAGTTGAAGTTTGTTTTTAAAATGTATGGACACATTTTTTTTGGTGTCGAAACTTTTTTAAAAACAAAGCAATTTAAAAAAACAATCTATAACTCACTAGTGAATAAAACGTGTCATTATTCAACTGTTTTTGCACAAATAAGAGCCCCTTTATGAGCAAGTGTGTTGAAAAAGATGTTTATTGCTACTGACTTTATGCAGTTGAATGTTTCGGAATTAAAATATTAGTGACAAAGATTTTAGGAGTTGCGATTGTTAGGATAAAAAATGTTAGGAAGAAAATTTTCGGATTTCCAATTATCGGAGTTGAAATTTTAGGTGAACTTTGGCGCACCCGTAGTAGAGTCAATTGACGTTCATAAGTGCTCCATTGAGGCCTTAACTGAATAATGTTCTTTGACTTTGAAAAATAGATTTATTCTAGACCTCTGTTCCGAGTCATTCCCGATGCTGAGACTTGCTGGGTATAACAGAAATTACTGATTGGTGCAAAAAAAAGACATTATCCACAAACATTTATTTAGAATTGGATGTATTTCTGATGCCCTTTAAATCAGAATTAGGAATAGGGATCAGTCACTATAATGAGATCATAGAGTCATTGATAATGTAGTTATTTAATTGATTTAAAAACGTTAAAGGTAAACAAGTAAATATCAATTTTATGTTTAATGTACTAAGATTCAATTATATTTCCAGCACAATTGACTTTAATTAAACTGTAACCCAGTAATTGTTGTTCAATTGTGGTTCGTCAAACAGAATTGGATCGATACTTTTATTTTCAAGATAAATTGTTTTTACTTAAGTACTTATATGGCTCATAGGTATAGTGTTTATTAAACTTTATTGCCAGTTTATAGTATAACCAGAGTATGAAGACTACTACGATATTAAGGCCTTAGTATAAATAACTCGTCAAATATTTTCTAGGATTAGGTATTTGGTGTCTTCCGGAGAGGTCCTCTCAAGGAGGGGGGCCACCTTTAGTGCGGGCGGCATTGGAGTGCCGTGGTAGAAATCCCCCTTAGGATCTTACGGCACCCCAATGTAACGCGGACGGAAGTCGCTGTGTTTTTAGTGGGTAGGCCAGCCCTTTTGGCTGGGAGAGCCCTACATGCCCTCCCAATATCGGCTCACGGTGGTATGCAGTTCTATCCATTTTCACCGCGTTCAAAAAAAGGCTTATTTGGTGTGTTTTCTTCTTTTATCCTCCTCAGACTAGCAAAGATCCAGTTACATTTAGTACCTTTTTCGCGAGACGAATCTATGTAAACAAGAGGGGTTCCCTACGTATATCAAAACACTTTTCATCGAACGTTGTTTCGTCGATGACGATTAGTCAATCATTATAAGACTCAACGCCTTTATACTACGAAATATTCAAGCGATTCCTCTCAAAAATTATAAAAGTAAAGTAAATCACTACATTGTATAAAACAAAGTCGCTTTCTCTGTCCCTATGTATGCTTAGATCTTTAAAACTACGCAACGGATTTTGATGCGGTTTGTTTCAATAGATAGAGTGATTCAGTTGGAAGGTTTTTAGCATAATTTTATCCCCATATTCCTACGGGGACGGGAACTACGTGGATGAAACCGCGGGGTGCCTGTTAATGAAAAAGTACTTTGATAAGAAAAGTACTAAAATAACATTTTGTACCAAGTATGTGCTTGTTTGTCGTGTACATAAGGCCGGCAACTTGACCCTGTTCCGTAATCATAACGACCTAAAAACTATAATTAGCTCGTGTATTGTACATAATAATATTTCAGTAGGTTGCTTCGTGATCGGCAATAACTTAAAGGTACTTTTATGTATACGATAAAGTTATTTTCTATATTTATTACATTACTAGCGGCGCCCCGCGGTTTCACCCGCGTAGTTCCCGTTCCTGTAGGAATATGGGGATAAAATTATGCTAAAAACCTTCCCACTGAATCACTCTCTATTAAAACAAACCGCATCTAAATCTGTTGCGTAGTTTTAAAGATCTAAGCATACATAGGGATAGAGAAAGCGACTTTGTTTTATACTATGTAGAGATTAAAGGTACATAATGTACTAGGTATATGATAACTTTATTTTGTTCTTACATACTTTGTATTTTGGTAAATATTTACTTTCTTGTTTGTCGGGTTCTTTTACGTTTACTTGTTTCGAGAGATATAAAAGAATTTGGCGTAATTTTTTAACCCAGTTTGATATTGATATTTATCTACTTGGGGCAAAAATATTATTGAGCCAAATAATGTTTATAATATTTTAGAAACTTTTGAGTCCTATTCGAAATACTAATACCGATTTATATTTAGAAACTTTGTCTCTTCAGTATATGATAATTTGATAACTAAGTATAGCCTATATATAACCTAAGGGTATTCCTGTGATGTTTATGAAAGAGAAAAATAGGAATTTCGATTTTTCTATATAGGTACTTATCGTGTATAAGTACTTTTTCATTTATAATACTTTTCATATCCCAAATTCGACCTCGACTTGACGTGCCCATTTAATAATCCTTCACAAGGATATTGAAGTGCCCGAATGACGTCATACGCTATCTAATCTTTCGTAGATAAAGTAAAATATTGACATTCAATATATTTTCCTGTACTCACTCAAATTTCAATGTACAGACAGCAAAAAAGCGCTTCATCATTCGTCGTACGTATTTTTTGCGGCGCTTGTGTTTTTCTTACACGTCTCCGCTGAAAATGTGTGTCAAACGTGAATTTTAGCAGAAAAAGTGATTCGCTTTTTTATTATATTGGGGTTAGTTGACTTTTATAATGTTGGTGACAGTTTTGATAACGTAAATTGGACCTAAATGGTACTGGTATAAAGTTGATAATACAGTAATTGATAAGTTAAGACATTTGAGTGATACTTGAGTAGCTACTTATGCAGAATATGTGAGATATATTTTTATCCTAATCCTAGCTAATATTACAAATGAAAGTAACTCTGTAACTCGAAAGTAACTCTGTCTGTCTGTCTGTCTGTTACCTTTTCACGGCTAAACTACTGAACCGATTGTCTTGAAATTTGGTACAGGGGTAGCTTATGGTCCGGGAAAGAACATAGGATTTTATCCCGAAATTCCTACGGGAACGGTTACTACGCGGGTGAAACCGCGGGGCGCTGCTAGTAAATAATAATTGTGTTTCGTGTGTCAGTTATGTAGTCCTCGTTTCGAATTTGGGGGTAAAAAGTATCTTTTAGACTGAAAAAAGCACCCATAATAATATAACCTATAGTCAAATATTCATCATAATAGGACAACATTTTTGATACTTTACTTATTTTTAAACTTTTCCAATTTAAAACAAATACTTATAAATGTTAGTTATTATAAGTAGTGATTTAGTTATAAAATTGAACGCGATAGAGATTTCTCGTAAGAGATTATACTAACTGCCCATTTATAGAAGTTATCTATCAGTTAATTGAAGTTCACAGAGTTCAATGTATAATTATACCAGTTTGTTGGTATTAAAAGTATTATTCATATTTTTATGTGAAGTGCTACCTTTGTGCAAGAACTGTACCTATATATTATTATCAATAGGTAATTGTGAAATAGACCCTTGTAAGATATTCAATATTTTTTGTCTCTCTCTCTCTGTCGCTCTTGTTTTAAAAACTCTTACGAAATTGTCTAGTGTATACAGGGTGGCCCAAATAAAAAGGTCAGTGGGAGGGAAGTATCAAACTATAAGAGTTACAAACATTTGACCAACATGGTTCTTAAGAACAAATCTTTGTTACTCGTTGGGCCATCCTGTATAGTGACTGCAAAAACGTGGTGTTTACCTTTAAGTCTATCCATTTCTTCATCAGTGTATTAATGTAACCCTTTGCCCCTCAGTGGAATCTTACACACACCATAATTATAATACTATCATCAGCGTAAGACGTAGTAAGATAAATAATACCAAACATACTATTATACATATCCGTTCTTTGGAGGGCAAATTAAACGGTCCCAGTTGTGGTACTAACATCATTGACGTTACGGGTAGTTAGTGCCCCCAAAAGCATAACCAAAAATATAAAGTAAAGTAAAGTAAAAAATATATTTATTGCTACATTTAAATTAAAATACTTACATAAAAAAACACACATTTACACAAATAAACTTAAAAACAAAACAAATGTAGCAAAAGGCGGCATCTCAGTTGTTGCTGTACTGAAAGTTCAGTACAGCGCTGGTTTTCAGATGCCCCCTGCTCTCTTGGTGTTATGAGAGCCATGAGAGGTAGGTAGTTGACACCAAAAAAAGCAAGCACAAAGGTTCCAAACTATTGAGGTATAATTGTGGAGAACTGCCCATCAACGAGTACATTATTATTTATTATACAATAATAATAACATAGTCCCCATAGTTTCCTTATATCCAGTCCATTGAACATCTCATTCCCATAACCCAGTCGTAGTTTTCCATATATTTGCAATAGTCCCAGCAGAACCGGAGACTGTCCTTGGATGCATTTTATAGTGTTATACAAGGATAGTCGCCGGTTTGTGCATCCTTTACACAAGATTAAAATATGTCAAAGGGCTTCCGTGTGTTGGCTTTGGCCCCATGACTATCCTTCCAAAAGACCGGGACTCCTTAATAGTCCCGTGAAAGGAAAATACATTACAATAATAACATAACAATATTATGTGTTGTTGTTACAAATATACATACATCCCTTCGTCGCGGAATGTCATTGATAATTTCAGGCGGCTCCTCGTCTCGTCTTCCTGGCGTTTCGCCAAGAGCCCATAATGATGAATGATCAATATTTTATTTGAAAACTTCTTAACGCCATTTATATGTTATAATGAGTTTTGAAGTGTTTGTTGTTGTTAAGTTTAGTTAATCTATAAATTTTCCAGTGTGAATCCTAAGATTGATCAATTATAGTTGACGTCCGAAGTATGTAGTTTCTATTTATATCTCAGGCGTAAATGTTTTATAATTTTCTAAATTATAGGTATTTATTAATAGATTTGCCTACAATTGTAAAAGCTAATATAATTTAAGCCTTATAAAATGTCATAAACATACAGATTTTTTTTATTATTCACACGGCTTAACAGTAACAAAATTACACACATACAGTCTCATCAAACAATCTATTCTCATAGTAATACATACTCGTAATATCGTGTACATAATAATTACAACAAAAAACATGGAAGTAAACAGTGATTGACTTCGGGTTATATATTCGCGTCAAAATTTACATTTGACGTCATAGTTTAACCAATTAACTGAGAATCGTTAGATACAGTATACTATTATGTTTTTGTTGGAAATATTGATGGGATTTGCTACGCCATAAACCTTATGGGACTGGTTCAATGTGGTCTTGTAATATGTATCTTTTCTACATAGCATTTTTTTTAGATTGGTTTGTCCATGTGGGAAAAAAACCTAATTTATACATTGAAAATAATCTATAAATTAAAAATTTAAAAAACCTCCAACTCAATTACTTTCAAACCCCCATAACTTTTAAACGGATCAACCGATTTTCATCAAACATGTCTAAGAACACTCGCACGTAAGTCCCCTTGAATACAAAAACTAAATTGAAATCGGTTCATCCGTTCGGGAGCTATGATGCCACAGACAGACAGATACATACACACACACAGACACGTCAAACTTATAACACCCCTCTTTTTGCGTCGGGGGTTAAAAAGGAACGGGACAGTAACCTACTATACTACCGCGGCAAAAAGATCAAAACCAAAATTTAATAACCCTGCCTCCATTTTTTTCGTCACAGTCGGGTAAAAATATGACATTTGATAAGGTTACTCTGACCTAGGAAGTAGATTCAATGCGAATTCTCCTTCAATATAATATTAGTCTAATGTTCCATAATTTGAATTAAATGTACGGCAAATAACTTGCCGTGCGTGTCCCTACACCTGCACACGCGAGGACCTTAACAAGGCTACTGATAGTGCAATATCGGTGGCCGAGTTCTGGTCCTCAAAAATATGAGTCGACACGCAAAGAAGAAGAAGAAGAATTAAATGAACTTCTAAGTTTAATTCTCGTATAGATCCCATAATAGATTGACTATGACGTCACAACCCCACCAATTAACTAACATCCATACTATTATGTAATAACGTTTATTGCTTTTATGAAGACAAAATTACAGAAAATTAACATACACAAATTGGTCTCGAACTAATTTTGCACGCGTAATTTTTACGCACGACTTTTTGTTACTACGTTGTTTTTTTGCAATCATTACATTTTTTACTATTACTGTTAAATTAGATTTGATAGCTGTATTATAATTGTTTTAATAGAAAATATTGTATAATTTCAATCTGAAAAAAAATGATCCAGTTTTTAATAGTTTTATGATAGTAAGGTGTCCTAGTGAAATGTACTTATAGCTATAATTTCGAATCAAAACGTTTATCTCTTTATGACAGTATCCTTACTTATCGTAGGTAACTAATATTATAAATGCGAAGAGAGTAACTCTGGCTGTCTGTTACCTTTCCACGGCTAAGCTACTGAACCGATTGACTTGAAATTTGGTACAGGGGTAGCTTATGGTTCGGGGAGGGACATAAGTGTGTTTTATCCCGAAATTCCTACGGGATCGAGAACTACGCGGGTGAAACCGCGGGGCGCTGCTAGTAAGTACTAAATGAACACTTTCTTTTATACCACATCACAATAAATGTAAAAAAACCTCGAAGTATAAATTGTAAAGTAATAAAATACATAATAATATACAAATCCAAGACGATAGTCACCAAATATTGATCTATAAATAACGCCTAGCTAACAGACGTATGGGCGCCATTGAATGACTTGGTAACGAAAATAAAGTGATAAAATACAATAAAAATAAAATGATCATAGAGTTTGTTTGAAAAGTTTTGGTTTACAAATATCTTCTTTAATACGTAATACAGTAGAGATACCGTTTGAATGAATAGCCAATGTCAGACATGATGCGTCTGCGCATGGGTTTGTGACTTTAATTTGATAATGGTTTATATTACAATATGTAATGTTGAAGGAATTCATTTAAATATACGAGTACATTATGTACTAGCTTAGCAATATATACTTGTAAGTATTTAATTTACGTCATAAAATACGTCATTTATAAGTTCTAAAAAAAACTTGTCTACTAGTTTTCTCAGTCACCAGTATTAAATGAAATACAATCAGAAGCAGCTGCTAAAACATTTACATCCGGGAATCAATTTGAATTTCGAATAATATTTAAATATTTTTAAAATTGGAAAAATAATGCATTATTCATAAAATCTGTATCGCTCTTGTCCCAAATGTCGAATTCTACAGGCCATTGATCCGCAACAATTTGCACAGATAATACAAATCGGCCATCATGGATTATTCGATATGCCAAATTAAAAACTATTCGAATAGAAGTATCAATGATATAATTCGTAACTAATCGAATTTATTATCTTTTTATACACTTCATGGGTTTTCTTTTGTTGTATGGTAATCGTAACTCAGTTTGTGTGCGCAAAATGTGTGAAGTTTATTCGGTTGCGAAAAAAACTCTAGTTTCAAATGCAGCTATGATGCAGACAATTTCACTTGTGTTATTGTTTACAGTGTATAAAAAACGTTTTATTTTTGTTGACATATCCCTCTAATAACTATAATCTTGGCAAACCATTAATCTCCATGTTATAATTAACTCATTATCTTCATACATCGAAAGAAAGTCATGAATTAATTAACGTAAGTACTACGACTAACTATCTTTACCACTTTAATTGGTCCAATTAACCTTGACAAATTGCTCAAACACAAAAATAGGTAATTAGGTTATGGAGCTATTACACGGCGAATCAGTTGTCACATACACGTGAAACGTAAAGAACAATTAGCTCGTTACAATTTTTGAATTCCCTGTCTAGTTGGCAAGTATCCATTTTCAACTACCTTGGGTAGCGACCACAAATAAATTGTTTCATTTCTCTACTTCAGTGAAATCTCGAATTTCGAACTCAACAGTGAAATCTGAGTGATTGTTTGCAATAACCACTTTTGTTTGGACATGCATGTTTGTTTTGCCGACCGTACGCAGTATTGTTATACGAACGACTAACGATTTCAACGTAAGTTATGTGTTCTTGTCTTATACATACATACACACACAAAATATTAGCCTTTCATATGCCCACACGTAAATGCTTTTAATTTTAATAAGCGTAAATGTGCCACTTTATTTTCGAAACAATGTTACCAATTAAACAAAAAACTGTGAATAATTCCGTGAAAAAATTCTTTGTCGATATAAAGAGAGCGTACACTGGCCAAAAATATTGCATTCACAACGTCATTAGCGATTAAAGCTTTTGTTTCGGATAAATATTAATACTTTTTGGACGTGCTTGTATAAGTGGTCATATCGTCACGTGCTCAAATTTCATTGAAAACAATATAACATAACTTTTATCATACAGACATTTTGTATATTAACAATTTCTCTGCTCACTATCATCAGCTTTGACAGGTTTCTAACGCAGCATAATCATAAATATTCAACACTAGATGGACTATGTGTTACCTGGCTTATGTTTCTGACTTCTTTTAGCATATTTGAAGTGTAAATTTGATAAACATGTTCCTCCAGAAAAAACACAACAAACCCGTGAGAATTATGACAAAAAGTAGCCAAACAAAACCGCGTAGTGAACTTATAATCCTACAATATATATTTCAATACCGGTAATGAAGTAGGTCAGTTCACATGTAAACTTACATGCAACATTCGCTGACCAACCTTAGTGTAATGTTAATGAGACTCACCCATGCATTACAAGTACACGAATTCACCTAAATAGTTTTCGTTACACTGTCACTGGTCCACGCTTGTCAAAAGAAATTATGTTTGGATACTGTGGGCATTTGCATGGTTAGCGTTTAAGAATTTGAACATCATTCGCCTTGGTTATACGTGGTTAAAGGGCTGGAGAGTTGGTTTTGTATTTTACAAGTTGTGTCCTGTACTTTAAGTGCGTTAAGATTTATTTTATTATACATTTAAGTTTATATAATTTCCCCTTGAATCATCGTCTATTGATGAAAATTTCAAAAAAGTCGTGAACATTTAAGAAATTAAGCTATGTATATAGGAGCAGACAGGAAGCGACTTTAATTAATACTCTGTTGAGAAATTGAAAAATTATTCGTAGTATGTAGAAAACATTAAAATATGATTTGGCGACGAAAATAAAAATTCTAACATCCGTTGATAAACAAAAATGTTGTTTCAAATATTTTAGTCCGTAGGTGTACTCTAATGCGTTTTCTGCATACAAAACACAATGTCACATTGACTAGTTGAATGATTTATGAATAGAAACAAACTAAATGAATAGAAAGAACAATACACACAAACAGTTTAAATGTGAAGTCCCAAATTAATATGCGTTTCCACATTGACCTCTAGAAACATAGGTACCTACGTTTACAGTAAATTAGCTATGATTTTTCCTTACATTGATCCCGTTTCTGTGGATCTAATAGTAATTTTTGTATTGAAAATAATTTTAAATCCGTTTCTGTACCACTGTCAACGTGTCTGCAAAATTTTATGATGATTGCTTGAGTAGTTATAACGTGAAAGCGAACAAACATATTCACTTTCGTATTTATAATATTAATTCGGATTAAATTCATTATTTCTTTATGGTTACAAGTAGTTTATATGGTATTAAGAGCCCTCTAAAGTCTATGTGAAACTTTGATTAATTAACTTTTCATCACAAGTACATCGTAATCTTTTATGTTAATATTTCAAATGATAGCCAATACTCGTATAAGACTATTTCCATTCCATTTTCGAACTCAAAGACCAATGCTGGGGTTTTACGACAAAATGCGTCTAAGCATAAACTGTCCGGCCGGCATTAAACCGCGCGAAAGTGGAAGGTGTTTTATAGCTTCAAAGAAATTGTGAGAAATTATTGTGTTTGAAACTGTATACTTCATTTAATAGAGGTTTTATTACAAAGGCTTAGAGTTCAAGTTTTATTGGCATTTATGTATGTCTAATCAAGTGTGTAGATGCTAAGTTGCAGAGAAAATTTAGTAATGATTTTAACGTACAACTTAATTTTGTTTGCGAGAATGTGTTGTTAATGTGTTTGCAGTACATTATTTAACTATAACCATATCCGGATTATAAATGACCGGACCCTTTTTGGTTGTTTTTGAAGGAACTAGTAAATATTGTAAATACCTAAATAAGTAGACCAATAATCTGAAAATTACCGGAAATAAACACCGGCACCATGCGTGAACGACTGAACCCATTGATTTGAAATTTAGTACAAGGGTAGCTTATGATCCGCGAAAGGACATAGGTTATGTTTTATCCCCATATTCCCACGGGATCGGGAATTATGCGGGTTAAATCACAGGGCACAGTTAGTATTCAACATAAAAATGTTGAGTCGTAGCGTCTCAGTAGAGTGCCAAGAATTTAAAAAGCGGATCGCAATAAACTGTGTATTTCAAAGTAGTGTATTGTTACTTTATTTGTTTATAAACATTCATTATAAACCGACCATAGTAAGCTACATTGTAAACTACTATCACGGAAGAGTAACATTTGGACTTGTTTTGAACTTATAGCAATCACAAAAAGTGTCCACAACCGTATCTGTAGTATGTTTTAAATATAACTTCATTTTCTTACTGTAGAATTGGACTCATATGCTTTTAATTAAATTAAAGTAGCGGGATGTTCGTACATACTTATTTAAGTCAAATCCTCAATAATGTCGTACGTTTCGTTTA
This sequence comes from Timandra comae, assembly GCA_958496195.1. Lineage (NCBI taxonomy): Eukaryota > Metazoa > Arthropoda > Insecta > Lepidoptera > Geometridae > Timandra > Timandra comae. Next base: position 4,219,315 of record OY292354.1, on the reverse strand, counting down.
ATAATAAAATTATATGCTTTAGTTTTAACGCCCAAGTGGTATGGTTGGCAAAGAGCTTGATGAGCGTGTCTGCTAACTCATTATGATACTGTGGCTATGATAAAAGTTACGACGATTCCTGCTTATGACAATTTGAGTGTGAACATTCTGTCTTGGTCTGTGTGATTTCTACAAAAGACAAATTTGAACATAACATGAGAGATACAAAGATAGTAATAAGATGGTCCTTAAAACAAAACTTAAACTGCCTTAAGTATTTGCGTTGCATTTTTAGTCTGGTTTAATAAAACCTGCTTACGCATTAGACACCTTGTCAGTTAAATCGGTCACTTTGACAGTATTCAAAATTGATTGTAAAACCTGGTTTAGAGCTAAACCGGACTAAAAATGCAACGCAAATAAGGCCGAAAGAGTTCATTCTCATACTCATTTATTTGAAGTATAATCCCGTAAAACTTTTAATGACACCTATAAACTAATCATAACAATATAACAAAATAAAGAAAAATGTGAGCACTTTTGTGTTAAGAAACATCAAAGTTAAAGTGTCATTTATAAATATAACATAACATAATCATTCACGTTTTTATTTGGATTGCTTTTCTTATGAAAACTTTCATCATTCTGAACTAAAGATTTAGTTATGGTGATAGATTTCACTAAGAAATTAGGAAATTATCCTTAAATAATGAGACGTTCAGTGGTTTCAGCTGTGTGTTACTAGATCAGTCAGTCAGTCAGTATAGGCTGTCTTTTATTTATATACAGATACAGAAGGTAATAAGTATAAAGTTGATATATAAAAATATACGCTTATATTATTTGCTATCAAGCAACTAACATTTTGACCTCTAATAACATATCTTTATACGACTGTTATTAAATTATAAAGTAAATCATTTTGAACTATATTCAGCCCTTCAACGTCCTCAATCAATAATGTTTATATTAAAGAACATTGTAAGTCAATATTATTCTATTTACTTTGTTATTTACAGACCATGTCTTGTTCCAGTGCTCAATGTTGTATAATGTAACAAGGTTGAATGCATATGTTACAAGATACTGACGTCTAGCAAAATCGATCTTATTTAGAATTGCAGATAGTTTTATATATGCGTTTTATTTGCAGTAATGTAAAAAAAGGATCTTAGTTTAAACGAAGTGTCTAGTCGTCCAGTAATTCGGACGAATAAAATTAATGATGTTATATTAAACGTCCTTTCTAGCGGACGCCTAGCAACAGCCTAGTTTAAAAGGTTGGTCTTGAGAAGGAACCGAGACTGTCTTTGGTATAGCAGGCAGAATCACCACTAAGCCACTTGACCGTCGATTTGTATGGAATGCGTCAAAGTACTTAATCAATTATTAAACATTAAAGTAATCATGGTCACTAAGTAATCAATTGAACGTTGTTAAGTCATGGTCATCAAATCGCAGGGGCTTAAATTCAATTATTATTATTATCATGTCTTTTCCATTCACGGGACTATTAAGGAGTCCCGGTCTTTTGGAAGGCTAGTATGGGGCCAAAGCCAACACACGGAAGCCCTTTGACATATTTAATCTTGTGTAAAGGATGCACAATCCGGCGACTATCCCTGTATAACACTATAAAATGCATCCAAGGACAGTCCCCGGTTCTGCTGGGACTATTGCAAATATATGGAAAACTACGACTGGGTTATGGGAATGGGATGTTTAATGGACTGGATATTGGGGAACTATGGGGACTATGACACCCGCCGATACAATGCTATAAACATGTACGAAGTGGCGGATGGAGACTTGCCAGCTCTATAACTGGGCCCCCCAAACAAGTCGCTTATTATTATAAAGCCCTTTTTTCGCTAGCAAAATGCATTTTTTATTCTCGAAGTCATAGAATGAGGGTAACTATGGATGGTTTTGTAAGGCGCTCCGGCGGAAATACGAGGCCTATCCACTAAAAACTCAGCGATATTCAGTCTCTACAGAATCTTGGTTAGGTATACTTACGAGTAAGTGCTTGGAAAGTACAACCAGACGTTAAGGGTACTGATGAAACCCAAAATTAGCTCAAATAAGCTAATAACAGGCATAAATACCAAATATGAGTAGTCAGGCTTATTTATGCTGTCCAATATTCGCCAATAATTTATACTTTAATCTCTTTATTTGTATGTTTACTTACATCACTTTTATCAGATTTATCAACTTGCTATACATGAATCTGTGACATTTCAGACATGGCCAACGAGATCAGAAACCTTGATGACTCAGTTTCGTCATTATCACGGTACCCTTTCATTATAAACGTATTTACTTGGTTTCAATGCTGCCTCTTACTTGCTAAGACTTATCGCTTCATAAAACATGTTTAATACATGACTTTTTTATTCAAAATAAGCCTTTTTATGTTTTGCATATTATTTTTGCGATTTATATTAAAAACATGCAATGTTGATGACATGAAAAGGTTCTATGTGGTCAAGGAAACATGTCAAATTATTATTATGATCGTATGTGCTTAAATGGGTAATTAAAAACCGTATAATAACTATGTATTAAGTAAATACTTATTTTATATTTATGTTAAAAGTTATGTATAAGTAGTGTGAAATCTTAGACAATGAGATAAAATAATTTGTAATTATAAATTTTACACAAAATTATTCACTAAAACTAAAATAATAATAAATTTAAAATTTAAAAAACCCCCAACACAATTACTTTCAAATCCCCATAACTTTTAAACGGGTTTACCGATTTTCATCAAACATGTGTAAGAACACTCGCACGTAAGTCCACTTTAATACAAAAAATAATAAATTGAAATCGGTTCATCCGTTCGGGAGCTATGATGCCACAAACAGACAGATACACACGCACACACACACACACACACAGACACGTCAAACTTATAACAACCCTCTTTTTGCGTCGGGGGTTAACAATTGTTTTTATAAATATTGCATATACGTACTTAAATATAAACATAAGTAGACGAATTTATGTGATATCGCCTCAAAAACTTAAAGATCTAAAAGGTCATGGATGAAGTGATGGGTTTTATTTTACAAAAATACTTTAAAAAAGCGTATATTTTTATATAAAATTTATAATTTTTCCTTTACAACAATACACTAATTATACCTCAAGGTGACCATGACGAGTCAGATAAACTGATCAGTCCAGACATAAGACAGTGGCGTCACTCCAAAAGTTTTAGGCCATCAAGATTTCCCCACTGGAATCTGGAATCGCTCCGGTGATTGACGACCGTTTTTGAATGGACGGCAGTTCAACTGATCAGTTAAACTGGCTCGTCAATGGCCACCTTTATATTGAAGGTTTATGTATATTGATCAGATTTGGTTCAATGACGTAAAGATTTTCAATGAGGTTACTTTTGGACTGTCATTCTCGTATAACTTAACATGAATCACTTATATTTGCATATTATTATTCACTTCATTTAAATACAACAGTGTTTAGGGTACATTTAACATGCAAGTTACAAAAAATTGGTGCTCCAATTTTTAAATATATCGTAATACAAATATTATTGTACTAGCTGTGCCCCGCGGTTTCACCCGCGTAGTTCCCGATCCCGTGGGAATTTTGGGATAAAACATAGCCTATGTTCTTTCTCGGATCATAAGCTACCCCTGTACCAAATTTCAAGTCAATCGGTTCAGTAGTTTAGCCGTGAAAAGGTAACAGACAGACAGAGCGAACAAATCTCTGTCACTGATGATTTTGTTACTTTAAGAAAGTGTAATCACAACGCCTTTAATAGCTTAGCAGAAACGACCCCTATAAGAATCCTGTGTTTTCAAGTTTGCAGAGTTATAGTTTACTTAGACGAGTGAGAGTATAATAATGAGTACTTTAGACATAGTTATTAACATAATTAAGTGGTATTCCATACTGGTACCTATTTTAGATAATTTACACTAACATCCTAAACTAGATTTAAAAATTATGCAAAGGAATTTCATAAATAAAATTTGAGTAGGTAATGATTACAGTAAAGTTTCCTCAAGTTTCCTTAATATTATAAGTCACGGATTATAAGACATCTTTTGTTAGCTTTCTGACGTTCAGGTTCATATGCTTCAAGCCCAAACTGAAAAATGAAATATACAATTGTTAAGACCAAAAAGATCTTGTTTTTACCTTACAAAGACCTAGATAAACATCTAGTTTCATGTATCACATTATTTCAGTCCCAAATTGAGCACAATCTTTTTATCAAGTATAAAATGTTTTAAATTGGACAGGTCAGTTAACACGGATACTGTTTCGTTCGTGCGTAATATAAACGAACATAGAGTTACACAGATACGCCCACACAGATTCACATGTCCTATCTATAGTTAGGTGTGACTCGACATTCGCATAAATTGGTAACTGCTATCTTCCTGCCCGTTAACATTGGACCACTTCTTGTTAGGCCAAGTGCACACAGGACGTTATTATATGGATAAAAATAGAACAAAATTTCATATTACACAACACAATTGATATCGTTACTATGGTCAAGGTTTGTTTTCCTTGTTTGTTGTGCGTTTTTGGCGGTTTCTTTTTTATTATTCAAGCTTTTATTTAGCTTAAATTGTGTGTAACTTAAATTATGTTCTTTGATCGGGGTCAACTCTTAAGTATGTATTTGAATTTTAAAGGAGCATTTAGTGACATTGCATAGTAGTGTCAAGTGTCACACTTAATCCAATATGGCGGGCTCCTCATAATGGCGGCCTAGTTGTTTCTCATGCACACCATGAAATCAATGAAAATCTTGTGTTTATAGATATTTTTAGGTAAGTATCTATTGGATGATAGGACCTGTTCCGAATGTCTCAATCACAGTACAGGTTAAGTTAGAACTCATTATTGTATTTTTACCTACAACAAATCTGCCAAGCTCATTTTCAAGTTCATGTGAGATAATAAGGCTGCTTCGTAACAAAATAACCCAGAAACACCTGAACCGTATTGACTCAAAACAACAACAATCAACAAACATGCATTCACAAATCATATGTACATTTAAACTAGTGAATAAATCTTTCAGATTGAGTTATTAAGCGTTTAAATCTTTGTCAAGATCCCGTTACGAATGAAAGGAAACGCATAGATTGAAATTGCAGGTCTAACTGCACTTACAAATGATCGGATAGGTTAGCAATGGACCGCGGGGGACCGTAAGTTATTCTTACCTATATTTAGATGGCAGTCCGTAGGCAGGGATGTTGTGATTTATTTAATAGCAACCAGTGAATGGCCGTTTAGATCTAGGATTCTAGATCGTGCTATGGACAATCTTGTTTCACTTAATCTTTAGACGATTGATGTAGTGTGATCTATAATCTCGGCAAATATACTGTCGATTTTGTGTTATAGCCTAACTGTGATTTCATGAAGTAAAAAGATGGTTTAATTCGTCCAATTACGATTTTATATTATAAGGTTAGTTTAATTCTATTCACGTGTGTAGGCTTGATGTTCCGAAGCTTTGTCCCGCGTTTATGCCCGTGTAATTAATTTTTTTTTCTTTTGTAGGTGGTCGAGGTTATTTGACGAAAAGACAAACATACCCAATGTATAAATTATATAAATAATAATTTATATGTATTGTTTACATTCCTTATTTGTTTATTGTTAAACGAATATTATTCTTACTGATATTTTGTGAAAAAACATTTTTATTTATTATTTTTTCTTTTAAATAAATAACTTTATAAATATTTTTAATAATGATACTTATTGTTTTACAAACGTCACAGCTGCATATATTCACTTCTAAACAAATGGCTCTCACTATCCACGCTTTCCACCTTGTCTCAGAGTCAAACAATTAAAAATAACTAATAATATAATAACTAATTGTTCTCGACGTGTTTAGTTTCCATAAAATAATTAAATAATGATGTATAGTGTGAATAATGATATTGAATGTCGCGGTTGATATTCTATCTGCGATGTAACCGCTAACATGTTTGATTAATCGACTGGACGTGATTTACCGATGTTATTAGTCAGCGATAAATAATATTAACAAAACGTTATACTTTAGTGTCAGTCCATGTATCAAATTTCATAAAAAGTGCGTCATTATCAACTCAATGAAAAACTGTAAGACTATTTCATATTAACGCAAGGTTTTAATGGATTGTTTTCTTTCTTTTCAGGAGCAGTGAATTACAACAATGTGGTTACAAATATCTGCCTGTTTATTGGCAGTGTCTCAGCTGCTAGCGCCGGTTCTAGCGTCCACCTGTCCAGATTACTGCCACTGCATCACAACCCGCGATGGCCTCCACCGCGCCACCTGCAGTAACCTCATCGAGTTATACAAATTCTCTGTTCGTCAGAAACACCACAACATCAACATCTTGGACCTCTCGCACAACAACATCACAAAACTAAGTCACGAACTCGACCGGCTAACCGAACTCGTCACACTAGATCTTTCTACCAACCGTATCACCAACATCAATAAGTTTCTACGTAATTCAATGAAGTTGGTCCATCTCAATCTGGCAAATAACAGGATAGAGAAGCTATCTTTCACACAATTGCCAACCAGTATCAGTTCTTTAGATCTAACACATAATCTCTTAACCGATGTACCTGATGACCTCCAACATTTAGCGCACTTAGAACATTTTCAGATGGAAGGAAATCCTCTAGATTGTTCGTGTGAAAATATAGTAGCGCGCAATAAACTGATTGCAGCCGCTGTCTTCATAGATGATGTCAAATGCGCTACTCCAACAAAATTAAGGGGGAAGTCATGGTTAGAACTCAAATCAAAAGAAATATGTAAAGTTCCTATTACAGAAAGTTTCAATTTAGATATGATGATGGGTGATGCGCCTATTGATCCGGCACTAGTCGGTCAAGATGCAAACGATTTGAAACCAACTAATTTGGTAGCCAATAATGATTTGGAAGATGGTACAATTATTCACAGTCCTGACGTTAACGAAGACGACGATAGCAAACTATTTTTGAAAGTACAATCGTCTACACCTTTACCTTTAGGTGATTTTGAAGGGTCAGGTGAATATGAAAGTACTACAATTTCCGATGTCGATTTAAAACCCACGATACAAAAATCTATAAACGCTTACCTAATGGCAGAAGAGCAAATATTACCTGTACTTGAAGATCATAACACAGAAATTCCAATTGAAGGATCTGGTGATGATGGTTCTGGATTTTTACCATCATATTTAGGAAATGAAATGGACATAAATGAAGAAACGACTACTGAAGCCCTTGTCCCACTAAATCCAGGCCCAGTGCAACGACTATTCGACGATGACAGCAATAAGTCTACAACTGAATTTCCCTTACCTGAACCTCCATCAGTTTATCGTGGTGGTGCTAATTGGAACAGTGAATCAAGTCCTCCATTAACAACTGAGAGAATGGTGACATCATCTACGCCACGAGACACAACAGTATCGGAACAAATAAGGGTAACTCAAGCATCCGAGGTATCAGGCCAACCCTCTTCTACAGAAAATGCTGGCCCACATAAAACGGGCACTTATGTCTGTGTTGCAATTATTGTAGTTCTGTTAGTTGGTCTTATTGGTTTTGCTATTGTCAAAGGGCAAATGAGAAAAAGACGAGACCGGAGGTTATTGCGCCAGCAGAAAAGGGACGTCGAAAAAGCATCGAAAGAAATGGTAGATATGAATAAATCTTTATTAGGAAAACCAGCTGCTCCTGAAGATTTAATAGAAAAGAAAGTTAATGGAAAATACGAACTGGTTCCTACGCATGAGTCACATCAAAAGAAAGGAGAAAACGGTGATGTTAGCAATAGAAATGGAACTCATGAAGGCAATGGTTTAAGAACGAATAGCCCGAGAGACACAAACCAAAACAAGAGCAGTTCGAAGGATAATAATTTGAAAAATGACGTAACACCGCAGCAAGAAACATCTTTTGAGTCACCTGCTTCACCCAACTCTCACAAAGATCTTAACTCATTATGCAGTGACGACATTTTTGTGCCCATGGGTGATGATAGTAACAAAAAATACAGCAGTAATCTAGGCTCAGATGTATCACAACCGTTGATAAACGGAGATCGACCCGATTCTGACTATTTGTCACCTTCCCGAGAGTACGTCCCAGTTTACTCCCCAGATATGGGAAGAGTTCGCATCAAGATGGCGGAGATCCCCAAACCTAAAACCCCAGTACTAGTCACCAGGAGTAGGTCGAACGCTGGAGACATTATCATCACGCCGTCAGATGAAAGTCCGCGAAAATCAACCATTTAAAACTGAAACTTAATTGAAAGGACTAAACGCAATTACATAGGTTATAATCAAGTGTCTATGAACAAACACTCCACATTTGGCTAAATTCTGTGATTATTGTGCGTATTTATATTGAAATATGAGTGAGCGGGATCGGTACTGTACCGTTATGGAATTGAAGACTGTTTATCTCGGGAACATTTGCTGCCAAAGTGTGTTTGTAGTCGACAGTGCCTTGTATTTAGTAGTTAAATAGTATATTTATTAAAATATATTGCGCAATAAGTGAAAGTTATTTTTTATATTTGTAAAAATGTTGCCATGTTCATTTTAGATGTAAACAGTTTCAATGTTATTTAACTAAACCAATGCTTGTTTTATTGTGCGTTTGATGTTAAAATTCAATGGTTGTGTACTTACTATTGTGCTATGTTTGCAATTGATTCTTATATTATGACAACATAATTGTGGGCTATGTTAACTATCATTTCCTAAATAAATAACTGTTTTAATGTTTTCTGTGTCTGAGCGTAGTTCCTCTATAACATTACTGAGAATAGATAATAAGAATGTGATACCATTTATTATAAGTTATATCATGCTATTCAATGCGTATGTATATACATATTTAATTTCCATTCTAGTTGATAATTTAGATCTTTTTATTTTGATTATTTTATAATAATGATTTTAAGATAATAATGTAATCATTTTGTAATTATTGTATGATGTTTTCGTTAAAGTAGAATTTAATGAAAATGTATGGGTTTTAACAATTATTTAAATAGTATGTAAATGTGTTTTTACGAAAGTGATCATGTTGAACAATAAATAGTGTTGTAAGGAGATTTTATAAATAATTGTAATTTTATTTCCTGAAATACATACATTTAAAGAGATACGGTTGCTGACTTTTATTTAAGACTAGATTAGTTTAACCTTTCTCTAGAAACACTTATCAAAGATTGTAAAAGGAAACTTTTACAAAAGTTATAAAAAGGAAAGCTATTTTTTCTCTCAGTTACTACTTGACCGATACCAACTATAATTTATTCCACTAATGGGAACCTATTTAGATTTTTTCATAGGATACTATAGGATAAATAAGATTAATGATTTTTCCTGGAAATAACTCCTAGATTTTCCAGAGACATATTTTCTAGGTAGACTATCGCCCCAGTAAATTGTTTGTATTTATACCATCCATTTTCTAGAATGTAGTCGCACATACTATATCTAGTAAAGTAAATAATGATAACTATGATATAGGATTAATTTAAAAATAACTAATAAGTTCTGGAAACCCCCAGTCGCTTCGGTCAGGTAGCTCTTCGCTAGCGACATCTATGAGATATCCCCAGAACTGTTTCCATGAAGTTGTAACATTGAATTATTTCAACGTTCGAGTACATACACAAACAGATAGATGGCGCTTAATTAAATTGTCACAATAATTGTTAAAAACATTTTTTAATCTCATCAAGATAGATAAAAATAATCAAAAACATATTTATTATTGATATGTCTTACATAACTATTTACAATATTATTCATATATTAATTTAACCTTATGATTAAGTTAAGCTTATGGGCGAGTCTATTTAGATACTTAGTAATTTAAACGGAGGGTTTTTAAAAATTGCTTTCTCTAAGAGTATCGTCATCTCTATTATCAGGAACTCTTCCATTATTCGCGTTTAAAGGTTCTGCTTCAATTTCTACTGTTATACTGTCTCCGGTGTCTACACCGTACTCTGACATACGTCTGCGTCTTGCTCCTGGTGAATTTTCTAATTCAGCAATCTCATGGCTTCCATATCTAGCAGATCGTCGGCGTCGTCGTCTCCGCCCTTCATCTGGTACATCAGTCATTTCAAAATCTTCCATTACCGGTACATCGCCATTTCTTTCGGTTTCATCAAGTAAATCTCCACTAGATTTCGTTTTCCTCCTCCCGCGTTTTTTTCTCGTCTTTCCTGAACCAGTTTCATTAAGCGAATGACTTGAGGCATTTAGTTTTGGCATTGAGAGAGCTTCGTCATAAGATGGCGGGGCTATCAAGTCTCTGGGGTCTGGAGTATTGCACAATGCTTCTTGCTCAGCTCGCATCCTTAGCTGTCTTAGTCTGTCCCTTGCTTCTTCAACTTGCCTTTCCCTTTCAGCTTGTAAAGCCGCCAAACGGCGTTTCATTGACGCTCTAATAGTATTCACTAAAACAATACACAAAGATAATCCTACAATCATAACTATAATAAACCAAATCAATGCATCTGTATTTGCTGCTTTCTCGGTGGGATTCCAGGTATAATAACATGCCTCGAACCAAGTCTGTCCTATTACATTAATGGGACTGTTACATACAAGATTATATGATTCTTCTTTTTTGCTCGGTTCTAAAGTTACAAACTCATAAAAGTCGTACATGTTCAAATCAGTACAATCACATCGCCACATATTGTCACTGAGGTCCAATCTTTCTAAGTACGGATTGGACTCGAAATAAGATTTCTTCCATATTGTTGTAAATCTGTTCCCGATAACACCCAACCCTGTCAATCGTGGCAACATAAAGAAAGTGAAATTGTTTATAAAATTGATTCTATTATAATTCAAGTTCAAATATTTTAATGTATTTGAAGAAAGACTGTCAGGAATATGTGATATTAAATTACGTGATAAATCTAAGTCTACTAAAGACTGTAAACCTTCCAAAGAATCTTTTCCAATTATACGTATTTCACAAGAGCTCATATCTAGAACAGTCAATGATGTCGACATAAGATGACCAACTTGTGAAAGATAGTTACGTGCCAGTCTGAGTTGAGTTAGAGATGGTAACTCTATTAGTGTATTATCTGGCATAACAGCAATTTCATTCCATGATAAATCTAAGTATTTAAGAACAGTCAATCCTCTAAATGTATCACTTTGTAGCGATCCAATATTATTGTTTGCTAGATCCAAATATTCCAACATAGTATTGTTCATAAACTCGTTACTTCTTAAATATCTAATCATGTTATGGTTCATGATAGCTCTTCTCAAATTTGGAAATCCTTGCAAATTGGCTTGTTGGATGTTACAAAATGAAATGTCTAGATATTTTAAGGAATCAGAAAATAATGTATATGCGGTATTAGACAATTCTAGCCGATGATTATTAGACATTTTCAAATACGTTAGTGAAGGCAGGTACATAAGTTCATTATGATTTATAGTACTGAGTTGACAGTTACTAACATCAAGACTTTTCAATGTCGAAGATATAAGGTTCTGTATCCTGACTAAAGGATTGTGATTTAATTTTAGCACTCTAATGTGAATGAGTCCGCTTAGTGGAGATCTTCCGTGTATAGAGTTTATCTCACAGTTATCTAAGATTAGCGTTTCTAGCGTTGGGCTTATCAGGAGTTCCTGATTTGCTAAATTGCCCATCGTATTAAATTTGTTATGTGATAAATCCAATATTTTTAAACTTGCAGCTGGTTGGAGCACTTCATTTGGATTCAGGTTTAGCCATGCATCGAAAAAGTTTCTAGATAAATTAAGAACTTCAAGTGACGTAAGATTAAATAATGCATTTTCTGGCAGTTCACTTAAACGATTCCCACTAGCATCTAAATTGACTAAATTGTAAAATCTACTTAAAGTAGGAAATATAGATATTTCATTATGGGAAATATTAAGAGTTTTCACCTGAAACAAAAAGTTATTCATTAATTATTCAATATCAAGGAGACATAAACAAATGGACAGTATATCTTTCAAAACACTTTCATTAATTAGGAGTATCAAAAACAGCTCTAACATTTTCTACTAAAGAAAAAGTGTCAGTTCAGTCAGTTTCTCTAGGGTCAGGTAGAAATCGTTTTCTTCATAGCCATCATCCTCATTATTTTTTTTGTTTCCACTTTAATATGTACCAAGATTGCTAGTATTATTAAAAAGTATTTGTTTCAATTTTGGCCCAAAGTACCACTATTACTAGTACATTTCCAAGAACTACCCAATATTTACACTAACCTGTGGACCAAGTCCATCTGGAACATACGTAAGTCCTCTTTGAGAACAGTCCACTTTGCTCCTGTCCAAACTACAGGAGCAATAATAGCAAAGGTCATTCAACCCTTGTTCGTCGAAAACTTCTCCGTGAGTAAGTGCACCCAAACAGAGCACGACCAATACAATTAAAACCATTGCTTCTTGATTTCATTACTATCTGAAAAATATTACAAGATTTGTTAAGAAAATCGCTTCAAGTTAAAAGAACGCCGATTTTGGCATTGATTTCAAATAAATACGGGAATTTGATCAAATTTTTTCATTAGTTTTAGTATTTTCCTAGTTAGTAGTCTTATTCTGACTCTCACATTCATATTTATGTCAAGAGATCTGTAGGTATTCATACAATCTAGACTAGTACAAAGTTTTCATTAAAAACTTTCAGAAAAACATGCTGTTAATTTGCAGAAACTTCATCCAAACCATCATCATTATCATAAATAGTTTAGTAGAGAATCACGAGCACTTAAAGTGTACCACCACCTCTTATGAAGGCAGTTAATAGGTCACCATCAAATAGAAAAGACGTAGAATCAAACACCTGCACACTTAGATCAACAAATTTTCTTGTCACGTCTCAGTTACCTAATTAGGAGGGTTGGGCGACATTAATATCTATAGCATAGAATTAAAAACTGTACAAACGTTGGTAAGACAACGCTTAATACACACAACAATTTTATCTTTGTTATCGCATATTGATAAAGCAGTAGGACAGAATTTGGGTCGTGGTATGAGTGACCTACCTGATGCGAAACCAACAATATTCTGATTTCTCATAGCATTTGCTAGTTTGTTAGCTGCTTCTTTTCTGGAATCAAAATAGTCTATATTAAAAGCTGTTGCTTGTTCTCTATTTTGTAAAGTTTCATCTATGAAACTTATCTATAGGTAGTAGAATTTCAATAAGTATCTAATAAACTTAACAAACTGAGCTCCGAGGTTTACCAGTTCTAATGTTGTAAACCATTCTTTCTCAAATGATCTTTTGTGATGTGTTTATGTCCCATTTGCCACCACATACCTGTGTGCCAACTTTTCGAGATTTCGCATTTGATCGATAACTCGAATTCACTTTTACAACTAACTTATAATCTACTGCATGAGTCAATTGTTATTTCACACCAAATTAGTAAAAACGAAAACACTAAATAATATGATGGATGGATCAAGATAATTCGTGCATGGATTCACGGCATACTATACTTAGTCCAAAAGCGAAAATAGTGGAATATGAGTTGGGAAAGTCTTATTAGCTTCAGATGTTTCTTATACAGAAATAACTGAATTGCAATTTTATGTATTCCATGTTACTACATATATTATTTAATTCTCTATTCATATTTTCTCCCATATTATTATTAACTTTTCCATAAAACGAAAAACTACTTCCGTCACTTTTTCGTTAATTATATAAACCACTAAAAAGCTATGAATCACATTCACACTGCTTTGGCTTATTCATTAGCACTCAAGTATGATTTAAATTATACGGTACTTACATTAGCTGCTAATTACATTTAAAAGTTACGTAAGTAATCAACATTATCACATCGATTCACTGCACTTGAGATAAATTTCCAATAAATATATGGTTTACTTTAAATTTGTTGGAGCGTTCAACGTGTGTTACGATACGGGCGTTACATAGTGACTCAAACAAAATATGATGTGTTATCTTTGATAATAGGCCGATAAGAATGGCGAAAGTGTGCACAGGGGTTTATAATTATCTGATTTTGATTGTCTTAAGTTTCTGCTATATTAAAATGGGATGTAGGATTAGGCAATTCTTGTAAATTGTTTATCTGTGGTTATTTTTAGCTGTGACCTAATTTTTTTTATATCTGTTTTTATAATATTTATTGAGAATTAGTAAAAACAAATGTTTTGATTTTTACACAAAATTACTGTTTTTTATATTTTTGTTTGCTACTGTCATTAACGCCATCTGTACTAAACTCTTAACAACAGTTTTACGCAATCGTCCATTCTATGAACCACTCAAACATTCATATCGGTTTCTACTCACCATGATAGATGGCGCTACCTGTACCATTCTAGTTTGAATTCTTGTGATATAAACATCTTTAAAAATTAAAAAACACAATTGTAATTATATTATAATATTTTAATTCACTTAATTAGCACTATTTACAAAGCAATACACAATTATAAATAAACAATAGTAATTAAATAACTTTAACTTATATTTATTTCTACCGTTCGTCTTACAGAGCGTCTATCGTGGGTTCTAGGAGGTCTGTATTCCGTAAGATCACCAAACGATCTGGACCTTCTATACCTTCTGTTTGGGGCTTCATCTTCCTCGTCTATGAAGTCAGGTAAAGAATGGAACGAAGAGTTAAGCCGAGGCATCAGCAACGCTTCATCATATGTAGGAGGAAGATCTTCTTCACTTCTTAATTGAATCCTCATTACTTCTGATTCAACATTAGGCTGAGTCGCTCCATTCACGTTGACAATAGTAGTTTCTGGCCTTGGAGGCTCCGGCTTAGTTATACCCATAATACCTCGACATACCATAGAAGTTATTAATATACCAATTATAATACCTATCATAACAGCTAGAGTAGTGTAGGATTCTGTAGTACCGTCACCTGGATGCCAAGTCAGAATATAAGCTTGCTGCCAACTCATCTGAGTTACATTGGACGGTGAATAGCATATAAGAGAAGCTCTGTCATTAATTTTGGCAGGCTCTTTTGTCAAAAACTCATAAGTCAATAGAAGGTTTACGCTAAAACCTTCGCAACTCCAACGGTTTCCCTTCACTCGGACTTCTCTCAAAAATGGGTTTGAGGAGAAGTGTGAGGTAGACCATACTTCCTTGAATTCATTCCCTCTCAAGTCTAACACCGCTAGATGCGGTAGTGATGAAAAGGTGCGGTCTGTCAACGAACCGATCTCATTATAACTCAAGTCTAACTCTTGAAGAGTATTTGATGCAAAATTGTCTGGTATCTCCTCAATCTGATTTATAGACAGATCTATTGCCAGTAAAGAATTCATTCCAATAACTGAATCGACATTCATGTTCATAACTTGACAATTGCTCAAATGTAGAGTTTTCAAAGAATGCGACTGGAAATGAGGTATCTCAGAAAAGTAATTTCTGGACAAAATGAGTGTGTCCAAACTGTACGCTTCAGTGAAAGCGGTTGCTGGCAAATCGTAGATTCTGTTTTCTGATAAATCTAGAAAATGCATCAGCGGCAACTGACTGAAAGCGTTGGCTTCAATGGTATTTATTTTATTTTTTGATAAATCGAGACTTTTCACGCTGTACTTGTATCCATTATTAGTCCACACTTCGTAATTATTATTGGATAAATTAAGCGTATTTAGTGTAGTCCATTGTTGGAAGTATTCAGGAAGGGATCCTTTTAAATGGTTTCCGGATAGATCCAGTAATTCCACTTGTGGGAAATTCTCAAGTTGTGGAGGGAAGGTCATGAAATTGTTATTAGATAACAGCAGCACTTGAGCCTGTAAACAAAGGATGACGTCAGCGTGATTAAATATAACTTTCTAAATCCATAACATGTATTAAAATCACGTAAAATCCTACCTAAATACGAGTATTAAACAGTTGATAATGTTAGTATTACAGGTGTTTCTTATAATGCTAATGTAAATTTGTCTGGAAATTGGTAAGGGCACGTAATTTGCACTTTATATAGCTTCATTTCCCAGTTTTATACCATTTATTCCGAAATTTACTAATAAAAATGTAGCCTTTTCTACGCAGTAAAGCGACGGGCTAGACACAAAAAGCTAACTTTTCCTAGACATAAAAGATTCAAGGAAAAAGAACTCATACAAAGATTTCACGTTAACAGCGATATCAGGAATTTTCTTTAGATACTTAAGTCTTTATAAAAGGGAAATTCTTAGATCACCGATCAATTCCTCACGTTTTACAATATTGTACCTTATCACATTGAAAAATAAAGTTGAATTTTCAGATTAATGAACGTCCTAAGGTTTTCAATCTGATGCTTATGTTATTCATCGTTAGAGCACATGTTTTTAGGGATTGAATCAAAGTTTCATTGTACAAAGCTATACGTGCAGCAAAACAATGTTTGAATAATTCTACTTCAGAAATAATATTTTGAAATAACGTTCAAATTTTCATTTCAGCTGGGACTTACACCATGTTGAAACGTAGCACTACTTTAGACCAACTGGCTGAGCTACAAGGGTCTCGTCTCAACTGTTTGGATATATTGAATGCTAAGATTGTGGTTTGTTTGTCGGGGTCGGCCGAGAAAGCGTTGGCGGGATGATCTTACCACCTTCGACAGTAGCTGGTGGGATACTGCGAAGGATAGGGATGGTTTGAAATGGTTGGGGGGAGACCTTTGCCCAGCAGTGGGACACTATAGGTTGACAAAAAAAAAAGATTGTGGTTATATGGCAGCTACTAACGATATCTATTGACACAATATACTCACAGTATAATCTAATCCATCAGGTAACTCGGTCAGTCCTCTGTCTGAGCAGTCCAGATGGACTAGACCATTCATTATGTACTCGATACAGGTCGGTTCATCCTGGTCATCAAGTTCACGAATGACACCGGCCATCACCATCGCTGGCAGCAGCCATAATGCCAGGAGCAACGCATCTGAAAAATGTTATTGAAAATATTTTAAATTTTGCCTGATAGTCCCTGATTACATTTTTTGTATGTCACATGTACTTGTAATTTGGTTTTAGGACATGTCAGTAATATATCCAACTAGCTGCACCCCGCGGTTGTACCCGCGTGAAGCCCAATCCGATGGTAATTTCGAGATAAAAAGTATCCCACGTGTTTTTCCTAGTTATAAAGAACATCTGTAACAAATTTAATCTAAATCGATACAGTAGTTTCGGCGTGGAAGAGTAACAAACATCCAAATTCACAAACATACAAACTTTCGCATTTATAATACTTATTAGTAGAATTGAATAACATACTTTGTTCCTTGATATATTTACTACCGGTTACTAACAACATAGACCACTAGGTGTATCATGCTGTTCCTATTACAGCTAAGGGAATGAGGGTGACTGAAAACTTGCTCTATAAGATATAATAAATCTTTTACATAAGCCAAACAACCTTTTTTTTTGCGAGTTTATATTTACACGTATACAAAGAAATGTGCATACTATGACTAATGGCTAATGATAAAAGTGCATGTAAAAAATAATTTATAATATAAAAATCTATTAACATTTTAAAAAATTGTATGTGTCTAAAACCTATAAGAAGACCGAACTTTGCCTGTCCTCGAAGGGAACCTACAAAACTTTTAAACATAAGGAGTGATAATTCTAATCTTAAAAAATAAAACAAAAACGGAACTCGGAATGTAATACTATAAATAACTCACCAGATCCCATTAGAAATGTATTTGTATCACATTATTAACACTTCACATGTCCAAACACTGAACTTGTTTCAATGTTTCAGTAAACACATAATTTAAAGTATTATTATTTAGCAAGGTAAATGTTACACTTGCTTGTTTGTTCGTTGCTTTGGCAATGGGAGATAGTCAGTGTTAACAAATACTAGGTGGGTTCCATTCTGAGTGTCCGATAGATACAGGGTGTTCACAAAAATATAGGTACTTTATACTCAATGATGGTAATGTATGAATAATTGTAATTCAAATTCAAATGATTAGTAATGTGAATTGAGATCGCTTCTAGCGATAAGACCGCCTTTGTATGTACCAACTTTTTTGTAACTATTCTGTTTTTCTGTTCTTTTTCTTGTGTGTGTGTATGTACAATAAAGTATTTCTATCTATCTATCTTATGTGTTTCAGCTTCAAAGTTAAAAAAAACTGCGGACAGCAACTTCTTTCCTTCTCAAAATCTTCCACAAAATTAATATTAAAATAATTAATTTGTTTCACCACGATTAATTGTCTGGTATTCAAAGTTTGCAAGTATTTTGAATGTAACTGAAATTCATTTATTAAACCGAATATTTTTTGGCGCCACTTTTGCATTTTCTTCATAGAACAATTAATTTTGTAACGTATCAAATCTTTTTTTATACACTCTTTATTTCCATTATTTTCTATATAATCAATACTCAACAACATCAAGCTATAAGTTCTTTCACAAAAATCATCACAATTTCACATCACCCTGTACCACATACACGTTATCGACGTTGTCTTATCACTGATTAGGTATCGACTTATCGCTGCCCAAAGAAATAGCATCACCTCGAAAATAAGGTGAATCACACTAAAATATTACAAACGAATATTAACATTACGTACATCTCTCTAACTGCCTTCAGCTCGACAGCTAGAAACAATTTCAATTCGAGATCACATTTCTACGACAACTTCAATGAATTACAGATAAGATAAAACAGTTTTTCGTACAAAAAAATATTACGCGGAGATAAGGAATTTATGATAATGTGTCGTTTATGTAATTGTTATATTTTTGACATGAAACCCTAGTTATTTTAACTAATTTATTGAAGTATTTTTATCTGTGCCTGGGCTATCAAGTCACAGTACGAACTCTACGCGGAAGAAAGTATCCCACCAAAAACATTCTGTAAAAAACTAGCCAAGTCTCGATGGAGCTGCATGTTTATCTCTAAAAAGTAATGAAATCTAGACAAACTCGTACCAAGTCTAAGGTTCCTTACTGCGATTTCTTTATTATTATAGTTAATGTTGTGTGATTTGGCCGTTGAAGGGTACAGTACAGTACACAAGGGTACAAAACTAGGTGCTCCAAGACACTATTGCACCAATCTGTCGCCAGAACCACTACCCATTGACGATAGAAAATTGCCTCTTGAAAAACGTTGATTCAATATCCAGTCAATTGTAGGCTTGATAAAGCTGCGTATTTAATAACTAGCTGTGCCCCGCGGTTTTACCCGCGTGGAACCTTATCCCGTGGGAATTTTGGGATAAAAAGTATCCTATGTGTTATTCCTATGTATGAGGAACATCTGTACCAAATTTCATTAAAATCCATTCAGTAGTTTTAGCGTGAAAGAGGAACAAACATCCATACATCCACACATACAAACATTCGGCTTTATAATATTAGTAGGATGTTATAACATTACCTGTAAACAAAATTGACTTGTACCCACTACTAACGTTTTAAACAATGTTCAACGGCCAAGGCACACAACATTAACTATAATAATAAAGAAATCGCAGTAAGGAACCTTAGACTTGGTACGAGTTTGTCTAGATTTCATTACTTTTTAGAGATAAACATGCAGCTCCATCGAGACTTGGCTAGTTTTTTACAGAATGTTTTTGGTGGGATTTCATTTATTTTTGTTGAAACGTGGTCATATTGATTTACATATTTTATTAGATTTTCTGATTTGTCACATGTTTTTCTTTTTAGGAGTAGTATTTTATTATTAAGCGCCCTGCGGTTTCACCCGCGTAGTTCCCGTTCGCGTTTCCGTGGGAATTTCGGGATAAAAAGTATCCTATGTGCTTTTCCTGGTTTTAAGCTACCTCCCCACCAATTTTCAGCCAAATCAGTTCAGCCGTTCTTGAATTATAAATTCCCGTTCCTATTCCCGTGGGAATTTCGGGATTAAAAGTATTCTATGTTCTTCTCCTAGTTCTAAGCTACCTCTCCACCAATTTTCAGCCAAATCAGTTCAGCCGTTCTTGAGTTATAAATTCCCGTTCCCAATCCCGTGGGAATTACGGGATTAAAGGTATCCTATGTCCTTTTCCTGGTTTTAAGCTACCTCCCCACCAATTTTCAGCCAAATCAGTTCAGCCGTATTTGAGTTACAATTCCCGTTCCCGTTCCCGTATAATTCCCGTTCTCGTTCGATTATCCTAGTTTTTATAGTTTTCCCTTTATATGGCCATTAAACCCTAACTCTGTACCAAATTTTAGCTCTCTAGGTTTATGGGAAGTACTAGTTCTATTTTGATGATCATGAGTGAGTGAGTGAGTGAGTGAGTGTCTTAAATACGAAACTTTGCTTTCGCTTAACTTCGGAACTAAATGACCTACAAACTTGAAATTTTATTTTAAGTATGTGATTGTATAGCTTACTGGATGACGAAAATTTCAGCGTTCTGGGCTTATCCAGAGTTTCTCAAATAGGGGCCTGAAAATGCGGCGAAATGGTTCCTGTAAAGGATGGTACGGCAGTGTTTGCTTCGCGGTCGACTTGGCGGGGGGCACTGTTGTGCCCCCAGATTCATGAAATTGTTTGCGGACTTGATTGTAAAGACATATTGATGGTCACAGGTCACACGATCTGTTGTGTGTAATTATTTACAAGCTATTTCGAAAGCAATACAGAATAGAACCTTTTAGAATAAAAAAGGGGTTCAAATAATTAACGGGTTATTAATTATGTTCATATTCATTCGTGATTTTCATTCTACATTCTCAGTTATTTTGTAAGTAAATATGTAAATATAACAATAAGAAAACAGTGTAGATTAACACATAATTTTAAAATGTATTGTTTTCTCATGACAAAAAATACATAGATATTATCAAAAACAACTGTAAAATAAGTTGTTTGATGTAAATCCTAAGTGCAGGATTACCAGGTGTCGCTCGCGTCATCACGGTTGTCTGGGCTCGTTTGTGACCTGCTTTCGCCCCCGACCCCGCTCCGAACTTAGTCAATCAATGGGGTGGTTAAGCCGCATCGATTAGAGTGGAAATGTTCGCAGTTTTAACGTTTATTGACGGTATTTAAGGTGGGTTGTTGTGGTTTTTTAAAGAGTGATCAATTTTACTTTAAAAATCACATTTTTATCTTGAAATTTTCAGATAAACATATTCTTCTTCTTTGCGTGTCGACTCATATTTTGAGGACCAGAACTTGGCCACCGATATGGCACTGTAAACTTATTACCTATGTATTTTCATCTCATCATAACACATAATTAAAGTAGTCTAATAGTAAATCTTATCTGTTATTTTACATAGATATTTATTTCGAAGGGAATAAGGTTTACAATCTTGAACAGATTTTAATTTGATAGTTACAAAAAGTAATTTTAGAACATTAGATCGATGTCAAATATGTATGTATAAGTATAGATATTATTATAAAACATTATAATCATACATGTGTTGAAAACGCAATAAAAATATTTGTAACATTAAAATGCAAACATTTAAAATGTAAGTGTTAAAATTGTCAAGTTTCCGTAACGTCGTAAACGTATAACTTTTAAGTTTATTTCGTGTAGATTCAGTTCGGGCGGTGACTCAATAAATAAGGATAACGCCCATTATAGACGGTCCAGCAAATCTTTGGCCACCGAACGCCACTTACTTAGACTTAAAGTGTTCCGGAACGCTATTTTGTTAAAGATTTAGGATTGCTGTTTATATTTTGATACACGGCAGTGAATTTTGTTTACAAATTAGTTTTTAAAGATATAAATTCTTTAAAATCATTTAACATTTCATTTCGAGATTGATGCCTTTTATGACCATCATATTTCATTATAGGCATTCGTAAGCATTCATTATCATTCACTACATCATCTCATTATACGAGTAGTAACTGACCCCTAACTAAGTTTGTCACTTGTATCTAGGGTATCAGAAACTACACACACCCAGACTTGGACAAACATTAGTGGTCCACACAAATATTCACCTCGCGCGGGAATCGAACCCGCAACCTTACGGATGGCAGTCCGGCATAGTGACCACTCTGTCATCTAGGTCGTCATACATTCATACCTTTTATGCTCTTTCTTAAATTTAATTAGTATAACTTCTGGTTTCGGGCATAGATAAAATGTGACATGCAATGAATAAATAAATGAATAAATCCATTCTTTATTTATATAAATACTAAATATTGATAATATTTTTTAAACCTAACATATTTTTATCGAAGTGTCTATATTATATTAAACGTCCATTCTAGCGGACGGCTAGCAACAGCCTATTTTTAACCGACTTCCAAAAAAACAGGAGGAGGTTCTCTATTCGACGTGTATATTTTTTTTTTTTGTGTGTTTGTTACGCGATTTCTTTGTAATCATGAATGGAGCATTTTAAAATTCTTGTTTCATTAGAAAGCGGATATTCGCGAAGTGGTCCCATGTCAAGGAAATCAGGATCTGATGATGGGATCCAGGAAAAATCGAGGAAAAACCCGCAACAATGTAGGCTGGGGTGTCGATTGACATTATTAAAAGTAAAACTACCTGTGACCCGATGTTTTGCTCGCGATATTCTTGATACCATAAGAATTTCTGGATGAAATTTTTTTGGCTGTATTCTTTCGTATTTAAATCAAATGCTGTTCACAATTCATGGGTTTTAGATATAAAAATGTCCTGTTTTTTAATTCGTTAACACACACTTAAATAAAACCGAACCTACAACATTTTTAAAAAATGTTTTTTTATACTATTATAGGTATCTATTACACATATATGTTCGGAGCGTTTTCATAAAACTTTTCGTAAAAAAATATATTTAGATATTACAAACAAACACTGCACCAGATTAGATTGTATATAATTTTTTAATTAATAAATAGACAGTATAAACGTCATCCTCTATTTTCGTTTTTATTTTGACTTTGGTTAATTTACTAAAAAGTTCTTATGCCTTTGTGGTTATAAAGAAGTTTTGTAATAAAATGATGGTTTAATTTGGATGATGAAGTTAAAAAGAAGTAATAAAATGCAGGGTTGTGTTAGATTATGAATCATGAGTAACATCAGCTCATGGGACAGGATTCAAGCGGTACCCGTTGAGGTTGAACTGCTCGACACTTATAGAGCAGCGAAAAAATCCCTGCAAGAAGGTATTGCCCTCGCAACTCTCGCGGCAATCGTGGGAAACGACCTCTCCTTGCCAAATGTAGTCTCTGCTATGGTGAGCGAGAAGAGGTCTTGGATTGGAGTGTCCACCTTTTGTGAGGTCATACTCTCGCAAAAAAAAGCTGCCGAGAGAGAGCGCGAAGCCCTCTCCACTAATACTATCCGCAGCAGAAGGTTGGGCAGACGGAAGCGGGACTACCACTTTGTCCTGCAACCGTCATACGCCCAACCTGCGGCAGTGATCCCCGGGGGGAGATCTAGTGCCGCCATATAGGCCTCTAGGTGGCGCGCGGTACTGTCGGAAGGGGATAACTCAACATCTGTCGCCTAGAGCTACATTCTAGCTCGGAGGAGAAACCCTGAACAGGGTAGAGGCGCTGTCCGGGATCGTAGTAGCGTGCAGCCGCGTTTCTTCCGGTTCCGGCCATAAGCGCAGAGGTGGCACACAGAGGGGTTTTAGTCGGCAAGCGCGTCGCCGCTCTATCTTTGCGGCGCGGAGTCGGACATACCCCGTCGTTCCCCTGGACAGAGGATAGACGTAAAGTCTTCCTCCCTCAAAAAAAGGATTCAAGTGATCCACGAGTCAAAAGCTCTTCTGGAGGAAAATTTAAGCGTCTTTTGTAGAAGGAGACTTGCTTCCCACTAAAAAATTTAAAATAAAGTTAATTTAAAAAAATAAGAAACCGACTTCAGCACTAAAAAGTAAGAAAATAATTTAAAATAAACGATATTATTAATACATATTTACAATTTATAATTAGTTACTTTTGAAGTCGGTGACAGCCAAAGCCAAAGCCTTCATTAATATTATAGGCGCGTATCGTGCTATCTTATAAGGAAAAAAACTATCCTGGGCTGGCACTGACTCCAAAAGTTACTAATTATAAATTGTAAATATGTATTAATAATATCGTTTATTTTAAATTATTTTCTTACTTTTTAGTGCTGAAGTCGGTTTCTTATTTTTTTAAATTAACTTTATTATATCCTACAAAATATTGTATTACTTCCAAACAAAAACCTGCCTCCCATCGATAGATATAAACAATTAAAGTGGGTACAATTGTCCGATATCGGTTGACCCTTCTTAGTTGGGGATCAGCGAAATATGATAGGTAAGGAGCTCGTATTTATTTGTGCCCACTAAGGATTTGCCCTTCATATGTTAAGCCGTTTGACCCAACGAAATGAGATGTCGGCAATTTGTTACTGACTTCTTGATCTGATCTTCAGTTTATTGTGTACCAATTGCTTTTTTATGTGAAATGGATCTGAATGTTTGTTTTGAATTGCAAAAATAATAACTGAAACAAGTTTGCTTTGCATTGATGTAATAAATAGTTTGTAAGATGAATTTTCGTAGACTGTAGAGCTAATTTGTAGGTGCTACGATTAATTTTATTTTCGTAGTATTGTTTCGTAGCCGATATGAAAATCGTAAAGGAACTTAGGTTCTTAAATTACGTATTAATTAGAGTGTTATACTCGATTACTCATTTTGAAAAATGTCGCCACAGCCAGGACTTGAACCCGGAACCATGCTGAACTCATAGCTAACATATACAAACAAAATTTGATCTTAGTATTTTTACTGCACAAGAAAATATTTTTTACTAAAAACTTATACACGTTTGATATTTTTGGTAAAATATAATAAATGTATCTGAAGAAAAAATACAAATCTCTTACAGTGGAATCGCACAGGCTTTACTAAATAAACAAATAAATAAAAAAATATTTATAAATATACTACTTAACTACCAGTACTTACTGAAAGTATTAAGCGCACAAAAAGTATATAACAAAAGATGTATGTTATATTTACAAAGTATCTATTAGGAATATCGTCGAACGTCATTAAAGGGGTAGATATTCAAACATCCATGATATTTGCCATTATCAAAGAAGTACGCATTTGTACTCGACTTTGTCTCCGTCTGGATTCGGTACTTCGCTCGTTCTCGGCCTCGAATGTCAATCCTTTTATATTAGTGATGGGACGTATTCGAATCGATTGAGTGAGTTATCGATAGTATTTTATCGTACTAGTATTTTGTGAAGACGAAAGTTTGAATGTATGGGTGTGTGTGTGTGTATTTGACACACACATCACGATCAAATAGCAGAATGGATTTGAACTTTTATTACATGGTAATTAGGTATATACCAAGTGTATTGCCTGGTTAAAAATATGAGAGTACTATATTACCCTTTAAACTTTACATCCCAAAATTCTCACCGAAACTATATTTGTGCGTATAAAACTGCGAGGCACAGTGATTATACAAAATTAGGTTACTAATGTATTTTGTAACAGGGGCTAAGATTAGTTTGTTTGCTTACATGTGTTGTTGATTACGTATGTGTACTAGGTGTGGACTTACGATACTTATCAAAATATCATATCAGTTCCATTGTACGACGCACGTTGACAATGCGTCATTTGTAAAAATACCAACGCACTGCTTCGTCAATTATGATTTATGATACTGAACCGATATCTTTTTTAAACACGGGCCACTAAATAAAAATAGTCAGTCTTGCAAGAAGTAAAGATCGCAAGAACTAATACATTATTTCGCTATTCTATTATTAAATTGGGCATTCATGCGATTTTACCTTTAGAATTCAGGAAGAAAAATTAAAATTGTACCTTGTCTATCAAAAAAATCCAGGACGTCGCCACACCATAGCGATGTCCTAACCATACCGATGCTCTAATTAATATGTTTAGTTACATATTAATTTATTACATTTACGTCAACAAAATAGAAATCTATCGACACATTTCACATCACAAAACAAATTTGAGTATTGATGGCAGCAGAATAAAACAGTATTGAGTCGAGATGTCGCATCCCTAAACCTTGTCGGGAAACAGGCTTATTCTTCCGATGAGTGCTATCGCTCGTGGCCTTTTAGACCCGACTCCCGCGGGAACTGAGCCTCACAGTGTGTACGCGGCTTTATACGATCGACTTTCAATATGAATTTCAGATGGGTTATAAGATTGGAAGCTTTGTGTTTCTCAAACGTATTTGATAAATGGTTTTCCGTTCAGACGTTTTGATGTATGTTGTACTCGTTATTGGAAAGTTTACTGTCTTCAGAGTTACGAGTACTTTCATGTTGTGTTTGGTAGATTAGGTGACATGTTTTTATGAGTACAGTTTCAGATTGTATTTGTGTGATAAAATATAAAAAAAAACATTGTAGAAATAAGTAAGTACTTAAATTATAGTATGGATAATTATTCAATTTTCAATCAACGTACATGTACAAGCGTCGTTTAAATATTATTATTTTTTTAACTTGTTAAACACAGTTTCTACTGACAAAATATCAAACAACATTTCAAAATTAACAATAAAAAAAGTAACGAACCCCTCAACGAATGAAGCCATCAAAACAAGAAGTCATAACGAAAATTAAATACGCTTTGATAAATTTTTGTTGGAAGCCACGTCTTACTTCCGAGCTCCTGTATAAGTTTTCATAAAGTTATAGTTTCTCAAAGCCCGTGGAACATTCCAGAAAATGAAGAAGCAAAGCATCCGAGTGAAACGTAGACGCCGGCTGAGGCGGAATAAAGTTGACATTTTTGCAAAGCTACGGTAGAATTTCAACAAAATTAAATGTGACAGTACACGGAATGAAAATAGTGTTAGGGGGTGTTCTCCCGCCGCTCGTCTCGCTTCCTAGATCTGTATTTTTGTTGGGCGTCTTCGAGTTTTGGTACGTAACAAGGTAACTAACAACTTCAGGTAACAAGTCTCGTGCAACTTTCAGAGGACATTTATTTAATCTGATGGTACACTTTACTTTATTTTTTTCAATCTTATTATGTAGATACAGGCTTTTATCTATATTTGTATTGTATTTAACAATATATAAAAACAAATAAACCGATTTTAAAAGTTTGACGATCTCTTCGAAAGTTGCGAAAAATATAACTAACAGGTTTCTCCAATGTGAATAAAAGAGCACAGTACCGATTACTATATGAATATATATATATAATTATACATAAAATCATATACTGTCTCATATATATATGTATATATACACCCTTATTTTGAAATTGCGATACCTTATCTCACAGCTAATGTAAACGACGGGTGACAATATAATAGTGAAGTTAGTTTTTTTCTTTTGCTTTTATTTAAAAAGTTATGATAAGTCAAAGATTTTCAAAATCCCGCCGAATTTTATTGTTATTCTACACCGAACGCTGCGATACACAGCTGAGCGCGGTCATCGACCCGAGCCGTCACAGAATACTTGATAGCTAGTGTGCTGTCTGGTAATACGGCATTTATTTGGTATTTTTTAAAGATAAGTAATCGACTATCATTTTTGATATTTTTATTGGATATATGGATTCAGTTACTGCTACAGATATTCTGATTTTAATAAGTCCCATATTTTCAAAATAGGGGTGTATATTATATTTAGAGCAGATCAGACAGGCAAAATTAAATTAAATCCGTCTCAAAACCATTGAACAACATTAGTATTTTTTGTTCCAAAGCTAAAATCAATATTGTTTTTAAAGTAACAAATACTAATGTAAGTAAATCCTTCAAAGATTCTAGACTACTTAGAGTGACAGAAATAAAAAATAAGTAAAAGATTCCTTCGAAACAGCAGACGCAAACGATGCGATGCACATTAGTACAACGAATAACCTCGGGCCCAACTATCTGGTGAGACATAAACTACCCGCAACATTACCGTTCGTCTACATACAGACTTTGAAAATGATAAACTTTACAGAAACCAAATAATAATAATTAAGGTATAAGTTGGTAGCCGACTGCAGACAGCAACAGCAGACCACACATCGCCGCGCCACTGCTGGTTTGTATGTATTTCTATGAAATTACATTCGTAGCGAAGCAAGCGTCGCGTCGTCGAGCAGCAGACGGCGAAGTGTCATGATGACGTTGACGTGTGGTCTGCTGCTGCTGTCTGCAATCGGCTACCAACTTATACCTTAATTATTATTATTTGGTTTCTGTAAAGTTTATCATTTTCAAAAATTTAAATAATTTTAAATAACTCTTTAACCTTTAATTACAAATAAGTACCAAAAATTTAATTGCATATCTTATTGTAGGTTCATCACCCTAATTCAGGGTAGGATAAGCCCCTCGGTAGGGACATTATATGAGCTGATGATGATGATGATGATGGTAAGTTAACAAAACTAACTACAAACTCATTGCTCAGATGTAAACAAAGTAAAAGCTTTTTGTTTAAATTCCCGACTAAAACAATTTGGGAAATCAAAAAAACATTATACAATCCTGAATTGATCGCTCCTGAAACATTTCAGAAAGGATTAATTATTACAAACTAGGTATATTTATAAAATAAATTCGTAAAATAAATCAGTCTGGTTTTGTATTTTTATTCCAACTTACTTAGTCTAAATTTAAATTAAAACCTTTTTAAATACCTACAATAATAAGACTACTGATTTTAATTTTAAGAGACTCTAATTTTAATACCTACATGTACCAGTTTTTTGAGCAATAAATTATTCTTATTCTTATTCTATACAATACTAGCTGTGCCCCGCGGTTTCACACGCGTAGTTCCCGTTCCCGTTCCCGAGGGAATTTCGGGATAAAAAGTATCCTATGTCCTTTTCCTGGTTCTAATCTACCTCTCCACTAATTTTCAGCCAAATCGGTCCAGCCGTTCTTGAGTTATAAGTGGCGTAACTAACACGACTTTCTTTTATATAATATAGATTTTTATCTTAAAGAAAATTTTTCTTTATTCTTACTTTTGTTTGGCAATGTGTCTCACGTTTATGTTAAAATCGTTAAACGATATAGGTACATAATGATGATACACTGCTCTTTAAAACTTTAAAAGAAATATGACTTTGGCTATGAAAACTATGTGAAAAATCAATTTATTGATCAATGCAAAATGAGATCTAAATACTTATACACATTTTTTTTCTTTTTTTTACTCCCTCTTTTTCTTCCTAGGAATATATTTCAGTTTAAATAAAGGACTAGGTATTATTGGGATTCCTACTTGAATACAAAAGCCTTAACATAATTTAAACAAATTCAATGAAATAATTTACGTACATTAGAACTTATTATGAACAGAATCACTGACACAACATAAAAATAATTCACAAATAACATTCTAAAAGCTTATAAAAGTAATTAGTTAGTTGAGATCGTTAGGTATCTGTACCATTTATCGGGCACTGTTGAACTGGAGCTAAATGTCCTTTGTAATTGGCTCGAGTCCATCTGCAAGCAATTAGGGGACGACCGCGTTTTAAAAGATCCATATTTAGTCGAAAAGAGGCGGTTGCGGCCACAAATGTGCCCACCAACGGTATGATTACATTGATTACGCAGTTTCTTGTACTTCATTTGAAATGTTTTATTGTAGCAAATGGTTGAGTGTTTACTTTAGCTACGTGATTACTGTGTTATGTTGACGAGACTTGGAAATTAATCAGACATTATCTCAATATAGTTCTTGCTTTTTACAATCCGTCTGAAGACGATAAACAATCCATCTGGTCATTAAAAATGTGTGTCAAGTAAATATGAATGATGTAAAGCAATCGAAAGTGAAAAAGAAAATGTTACCGCAATTAACTTAAGGGTAATTGTCAACGACTTAATTAACGTTAATTAACTAATTAAGTTAATCACTGATTAACTTAAAAAAGTAACAATTAGTGTTTCAACGCGTTAATATGCAAACTTAACCAAAGAAATCTTAATACTATGTATGTAGTACATATAACCAGAATCATTAATATTAAGTCACAAAATTTTGTAGTAGGCAACATCGATAATATTGAACCGAATTGAGCTCTTAACGTTCTATATACGAAAATATCCTCAACCGCTTTCCAGATGATAATGACCTCTTGCATGTGGCCAGTAACTCAGGCAAACTTGTCTATGTCTTAACCAACGTTATTATGCAGATATCAACCTTTATCTTCTTTCTTATACAAAGGAAATAGAGTCGAAAATCGTTTGGCAAGATCTGGGTTAAAAGCAAATATATGTGTGTAGTTTTGTAGGACGTTAGAGGTACAATGCACTAATTATATCAGTATCTTAGAAAGTCTCTAACCAGCCCCTTAACAGTTTTCCATGGTATCGAAGAGGCATTAGTGCATTTCCCCATAATGCTTCTAAAGATGGTCGACGAGCGATGACCGAGGTCAGGGACGGTTTCAACGTTATACGTTAACTTGGACGTTTATTATACGATTGGTTAGTAACATTAAGTATAATATTAGATATTATTATTAGATATTTGACTTCGATTACAATTTATTTTTTTAGAATGATAACTTACAACTTATTATGCCAAATGGAATACCAATAGAAGATTTGAAAAGTTAATAAAGTAAATTTTGGCCTATGAATGCTTAGAACGTTATCACCGAAATTTACTTTCACATTTATGTTCTACCATGGCATCTATCCGTTACTAATGTCAATGATTAACTTTTAATCGAAGATTAAAATTTCTTCAGTACGGTGTAACCCGTCCTCGGCTAATTTAGAACTATCGGCCAGCAAAGTGCTTTGGTAGCGTCTTGTGCCCACAGAGGGGGCGGACTTGAGACCGTATTGGGTCACCACTCTAAACAGAACTTCGGTTATACATGTGTACCTACTAAATATGTTTTGTTAATGTTTATGATAGGTTCTATTATAATGGCCTTGTAAAATATTTCGATTTTGTAGTAATTGTGTCATGCCAGGCAGAAATATTTTTGATCCAATACATAATCTAATCTTGCTATCATATAAATATAACAACAAATGTTAAAACTCATAAGACCGCAAATGTTGAATCTCATCACACCATTATACACCCCTATTTTGAAAATATGGGACTTATTAAAATCAGAATATCTGTAGCAGTAACTGAATCCATATATGCAATAAAAATATCAAAAATGATAGTCGATTACTTATCTTTAAAAAATACAAAATAAATGTCGTATTACCAGACGGCACACTAGCTATCAAGTATTCTGTGACGGCTCGGGTCGATGACCGCGCTCAGCTGTGTATCGCAGCGTTCGCCAGTTGTTCGGTGTAGAATAACAATAAAATTCGGCGGGATTTTGAAAATCTTTGACTTATCATAACTTTTTAAATAAAAGCAAAAGAAAAAAACTAACTTCACTATTATATTGTCACCCGTCGTTTACATTAGCTGTGAGATAAGGTATCGCAATTTCAAAATAAGGGTGTAGATATATCACCATCATTATATCCCGCGACTTTTCATTCGGTTGTCGATGGGGAAGCCTCCCGTCTACTTCCACAGTGACTGATCACATGTGCTCTGCATCCAAAGATACCTTCGAGTATTTGTGGTATTAACCTAAAACAGTAACTTTAAAAAAATATTATTTTTACTACAAGACCAATAAAATTATTATCACCCGGAAATCCTGCGGAAAAGTGTCATATATCAAAAACCTTGTCAGAATTACTTATACCTACAATTCGCATCCCAATTAACCGTAGTACTAATATCCTTTAATTGCCAAATATAGTTTCGCAAAAGGGATCCGTCTCCACTAAACCGTTAAATGGATCTGACTGCTAAGTGCCAGATCGAGGTTCGATACCCCATTCTGTAATTCGATTCTATACCAATTAGCAGTTTAGTTGTCCTCCGAACTATGTCTTAGAGGTAAGATGAACTAATGTTACTTAGTCGTCCGTCCATCCCGTCCCTTTGTAAGATTTTAAGGGTGTCTGACCTGCGGGGAACGTTAAATTGGTACAATTTGCTTCCCGTAAAGGGTTTTAGTTGAGTTCGAAATTTGATTTGTGGAAAAACAGGTTTCGTATTAATTTAGGAGTTTTAATTGTTAGTAGTTGTATTCTCTTTTGATGAAAGAACGCGTGTTGTGGAGTGGATATATTCTTATATTTTTTAGTTTCCCAATATTGTAAAAGAAAACTATATGTTATTATACCGGACTGCCATCCGTAAGGTTGCGGGTTCGATTCCCGTGCGGGGTGAATATTTGTGTGAACTACAAATATTTGTCTCGATCTGGGTGTGTGTGTGAATGAGTGTGTGCGTAGTTTCTGATACCCTAGATACAAACTTCGAGCTTAGTTAGGGGTCAGTTACTATAATGAGATGATGTAGTGAATGATTATGTTATGTTATAAGTACATTGATGTAATATTTAAACTTTAACTAAGTGGCGTCTCTAACAATCGTGGTTATACAATATTTTATCCTATACTTTTGAATGAGCAATATTTGTAATCACGTTATTGATAAACGGTTCTATTTAGTGAATGTTTTAACAAGGGGTCTGTGAAGACGAAAAATCGACCAAGCTAAGTCATATTTTTCACCCGCGCAGAATTCGATTAACCAGGTATATTTTAGCCATAATCACAGTTTGAACGAAGTTCTTTCTGGTATTTATAGTCTTTAAGAGTATTATAATGAGGTACTTAAAGTAATTAAGTAACATACAATCTTTGATTTCGATATAAAAAGCCACGAAGTTTATCAAACCTCAGTACCCAACAACAAACTTCTAAACTTTCCACGAGAAAAACATCAAAGAAAAAACTGAAAGAAACACATCCCCAGAAAACACAGTAAAGGTATTCTCCATCCACCAAAGTGCTTAGATTTAAGCAAATCCGAGCGAGCTGGGCGTCGCAAGGCGTGGCGATCCGGATTGGATATAACCGGTTATATCCGCGTATATCCGGTGGGCGGATCAGCGCGGATAACCAACAGGTGGGGGATGAGCCGCGGTTCGATCCGCCCACTGCCACGTGGACCTGGCTACTCCGAGTTTTATCCGTGACTTTTACGTAAACATTGTGGAGTATATGTTTGGCGTTGTTTGGTTGCATTGTTTTGTGTATGTATATTTGTTATGTGCTGGGAATCATAGGTGTTTCTAGATGAAGTTCGTACTTGAACTTTATGAATTAAACGTTAATTATGTACGTAAGTAAATAATTTATATAAATAATATTTTAGTCTATTTTGTATCAAGGTATATTTGAACTTAGACAAACAGCAAACTGAATGACTGATGTGTCAGTATTTTTTAATTACTTATTTTATTAAAAGTTTTAAAGAAGAAGCTGTCTACTGTTTGATTACAACAGATTTTCAGAAAGAAGGTACACCTACACATCTTTTAGAAAGATTAAGAGATTCCTGTCTTTCTTCAAAAGCTCTTTGACATTTATAAATCAGTCTTTGAGACGTCTATTTATAGAATTGTTTCGAAACTTATTTAACGGTTATATTTCAAGTAAAACCATTAAAACAACTAGATAATTATAGAACATCAATTCATGATTTACACTTAAACTTTAGTTACCTCAATAAATAAAACAGGACTTAATATTACTCCTTCAAAAACATAAAACAAATCTGTAATGTTTTGAATTTCGTTAAATTTTAAGCTAAAGTAACCTCTGAAGTGTAATTAAGTGTGTTTGTTTTATTATTTAATGCGTAAAATTGACGAAATCAGTCGTTTTGGATGTAAAACTTTGGTTTGGGGTGTCATTATAGTCGAATCAATCAGAGTTTAAATGGCGGTCGTGTTGCGAGGGATGGAAAACGATTGTGTAACGGTCGCTTTATTTATGATAATCACGAGTTCCGGGGGAAATGTTTTTCGTAATAAAGTTGTGTTTAGTTTACTTTAATGATTCGATATTTATTATTATTTTACCCTTTAAAATTATCAAGCTTTTATCTAACAACTAAGAAGGTAACAAGGCACCTGGTTGGTTTTGTATCAAATTAGCATTTTCCTATTTTATACAAGACTGACTTGATAACTTACCGTGATAGTTTCCGAATTATTCATATACATTTCCCCTGAGATTTGAATTATTAAAAACAGACGTAGCCAAACTATAGGAGTACCTTAGAACTACGGAACTCATCCAAGAAACAAAACACACTCGTGCGTCTATCTTAATAACATGAAGTAAAAGATACACTTGCCAGGAATTAATTTAAACTTCGCATAAAATCTGTATAACCAATATTTTAGGGAAATTAATAACAATCAAACACACGCCCACGTATCCTCGGTTATTTGTAGCGTTCGTCCTTTAAGTCTTAAATTAATAGTCTAAACTTGGATCCCGCGCGGTTCTTAGTCGCCAATTAATATATTGCGCCAACTTTACTTTTCGTTCTTTACCTTACCACTTATAAGTCTGTCGCCGGGTTGCCAGATCTGACTATTTAATTAGTTTTTGGTACAATTTGTTTCTTTTTTTGGGGAAAATTTAGAAACTAGCATAATTTCCACTAGTGGAAAAAGTTAACTGAAATTATACTAGACATATTTGATGAACTTTCGTCACATTATACTCGTGGGTTAAAGCGTATATTTTATTCTGTAATTTCTACAGAACCAAGATTTACGCTAAACGTAAGTTAAGTACAGGCAGGCATTTTCACATAAATAGAGAAATAAAACTTTGAGATAAATTCCATTAAGTATTAAAAGCATAGTTTTTGTTGTAAAGTAACGTCAAGAATTATGTTGGAAATTTTCCCTACACAATAGGTAAAAATATTAATTGGCAACACTGCGCTCCAGCCTGTGTGCCGATAACCGTGAGCAAGAGATTTATCGTTCCGCGAACTTGTTAAAACTTCATAATTTGCATGTATTATCGGGAGGTTGTGTGTGTTGCCTTGCTCGTATTTTATTTTCCCTGATATATTTTCAATTAATATTTTTCTTAAACGTATTAATAAATTAATAAAGCATATTGTTTATTTATGTACTCCGAAATTGTATTAAGGTATTAAAAATTTCATCAAATTGACTAATCGGTACTTATTAATAACTCAAAGCTTAGTTGTCGTAGCAAAATAGCAAGGCGTAGCAAAGTTGATAAATATATTTGATAATCAACTTCTTTAACAAAGACAATACATTGTTCACAAAATCGTCTAATAAGCATGTACAGTCGTAAACCAATTCTAATTAGCCCCTCCTTATTTATGATTCATAAGCCGAAACACAATAAATTCTCTGGAATCTTTCCGTCCCACATGTGTTAGTAAGCCAAGGCATTAGCGAATGTTGAATGTAGGTTCTCGCCTAATAAGAGATGGGATGTAAGGAATCGCACTGATTACTATATTATTTATTACGCTACGTGCCGCCAGTGTAAACGCTTCCTAATACTCCTATCTACGCTCCGTTCTTAGAACCTTTACCAAGTGAAACGTGTTTTCTTCTTTGAAGTAGCGCGTGGAATTTTCTTCTGTGTTTATTGTGGAACGGTTCTAAGTGTGTGGAAGGTATAACGCCATCTATCAAATGGGGTAACGATTAAGTGAGTTGCAGCGGCGCGCGGCACCTATGAGATTTTTAATTATTGCCAGTATTAAATCGTGATTAATGTGAACCATGCTTTATGGCTATGGGCTTAAGGTTGTGAGAATGTTTCTTGAGTTTTGTTTACGTTGCAATTTCTTCGGTTTGTATTGTTTTAGGTTATTTTATTATAATTCAGACGCCTTTTTAGAGAACTGAGGCATTTAATGTAAATAATAGCGACGCCCACCTTTTACGCCTTTAATACATATTAAAAAAAACAATTATATTAAAAAGTATCTGTATAATTAACTAGAACGTAAATTGTTATTAAACTTAATTTAAATGTCATTTTTCCACCACAATGATAATAAAAGTATAACCCGGCTAATGTGAATATATCAGTGGATGTTGACAAACCGTCGTGAATTATGACACTCATATTTTGCCGTATCTCCTTACCGATTGCTAAAAGGGATAAGGAATAGACATTTTGCTTTATATGCCACCTTGAGCTTACCATGCCTCCTCAACGTGCGATATGGCGATAATATTAATGAATATTTATAATGTTTGCCATAACTTAAACTTGGTTTATGTGGGAGTGTGGAATAAAGATCGAAGAAGCGTGTTTCTAGTTTGATTCGAAATAAGTTTTTTTCAGTAATAATAAAGTAAATCTGCGTTCTTTTTTTTTCGTATCATCCGGAAAATACAAAATTTTCTTTTAAAGAAAGGTTTGAAAGAAATTTGTATTTCTTTACTTTTCTCAGATTTTTTTTCACCAATTTATTTAAAATTCATTCTTTTTTATTTTTAACCCCCGACGCAAAAAGAGGGGTGTTATAAGTTTGACGTGTCTGTGTGTGTGTTTATGTGTATCTGTCTGTCTGTGGCATCATATCTCCCGAACGGATGAACCGATTTCAATTTAGTTTTTTTTGTATTTAAGGGGACTTACGTGCGAGTGTTCTTAGACATGTTTGATGAAAATCGGTTAACCCGTTTAAAAGTTATGGGGGTTTGAAAGTAATTGTGTTGTTTTTTTTTTTTAATTTTAATTTTTTTTCTTATTCTTAGACATCTTCAACTGTCCTACACAGGCTATCACCAACCGTTGCCAAAAGTGACATTAATCCCTCAAAACATTCATCCGAGAGCAAAATTTTAAAGTATTATATCACAAAATCACAACACATGATTTGCTATAAGATAGAATGAAAACCTACTTCATAACATCTACGAGTACGTACACAAACGACGTTCATTTCATTTTAATATAATAACTAGAGTAAATCATGTGAATCATCTTTACGGAGTAATCTTCGTCGAAATTATTATTTATATGGTAATTACCCATACGCTAGATAACTCGCTGTAATGTTATTTATGGGCGGATAAAAATGTGCGGTTTTGCATAACGCCCTCCTTTGTTGTGCTAAATTGAATGGTGTCGTTCTTTTAGTGATTTTTCTGATGGTGTTTATAGATTGGAGTTATACTTTTAAAAGAGATATTTCATAATTTGAGTTCGAATCATGCATATTAAGAAAAGAAATATAAAGAATTTTATCGATTTTTTTTATGATGCTTTCACCACCTTGTTAAGTTCGAGGTCTCAGGTTCAATTTCCAGCTTTGCCATTTTTCCAGCCAGGAATTAAAGATCATCAACATACTTTGAGCGATTAAAATTACCTATTACTCCTCAATGTACTAATCATCAGTGAGCGAGAGGCTAAAAGATCGAGATGTAGTACAACTTCTAACTTTTTCTCCTTCAAAGAAATCCTAACAAAAATCAATTAATAATAAAACAAAATATACATAATAAACATATTACTTACATAAATAGGGTACGCGCCCATTATTCGGCACCGTTCAACTTTATTATCAGACACCGCTTACCAATACAGTGGTGGAGTATCCCAAACTTATTTTGCATGTTAGCCGAGATACGCCTCGTGTGTTGCACTTCTGAAAGAAAGTTATATGAATTATGGGACACATTCGCCTCGTTTACCCCATATATCTGGTCTTTTGTCGAAGAAAGATTAAGTTTGCTATTTTGTTACGCTACGAAGTTTTGTGTTAGATGTTTTATGGGTACTTGTTTTAATTAAAGTGGATATCTAATAAGTAATAAGCGCTTTGTGAGACATCACGGAATGTCGTACATATTTTGTGTATAGTTTCTAGCTGTTAAATGCGTCTCGTAATTTAAGCATCCACCTATTCATATAAACCTTGTTCTTACTATTATGAGCATAACAAAAAATAATTCGCCAAATAGATGTTACTCTTCTGAGGAGATGCGCTTACATATACCTTCATTGTTCAAGTGTTTTATTATTTTAATGAGTCAATTATAACAACCGAGGACATGCATTTAAGAACTAAATGCCAAAAAATAGCAATTTCTATAGAAACATATCCGCTTCTTAAAGAAAATCATATTCATAGAGACGATAAATTCTCAAACACTCACACACCTCTTTCACGGTATTATTTTACGTAAACCTTTCTACTTGCCTCTCTGTCTGATAACAGGAAAATGTGATATATTCATACTTTTCTGTTTTCGGAGGATATCTTAATAAGATTCATGAAAGGACGCCATATTTTATATCCGACTATGTCCTCTATCTCTTTATATTATCCAGAATGGTGTGAAATATACGGGCGTTGGAATTTTCCGATGTTTCAATTACAGTTTCCAAGAAGTTTGTATTGAAGGTTGTAGATAAAGCACGTGTGACGTAGGCTTGCTAATTAATGATTTAATTAGAATACAGTTAAGTGACTTTTTGTTTGATTTTGAGCTTTTCTTTAGTTTGTTGCTATGTTCTGGTTTAGGTTTATGTAGTAACCATTTTAATTTTCCACGCTAGTTGTAGTATGAAGTTAGAGCCTTCAAAAGTATAAATTATAATACATCCACAAATATCGCAGCACATGTTGAGGGCCCGCATTAGTCCGTTTCGAATTTGAAAAACATGAATGGAATACTTTTATCCCGAAATTCTCACGGTATCGGGATTCACGCGAATAAAACTCAGTTAATAAATATTGAAACTATGAGAGACGATTTTTTTATACAAAAAATTAAGTATAAAATAAGGAAAAGGTAACATTATAACCCTGTCTGACACTAAAACGATTCTGAACCTTTCCAATATAAAAGTAGACGTCGCAGCTTAAAACTTACCTAAGGGGTGTGGATGAAACCGTTACGATATTAAATAAAGTTAAGGCTATAAATATTCCTTCAGTTTACTCTGTAACAGGTAAAAAGCCTCTGAATCTTCGTTTGGCTTACAGCCCGGATGGATTCATTATAAACTTTTATATTAAGAAAAATATTAAGTGTTTAATGAAGCTTTATTTACTTAAAGTATAAAGTTTGGTTCTTGTAGAAACTTTTTATTATAAACTTTTTAATTTGATGGTTGAAATTAGATCGTTGTTTTAAAATTATATCTATTTTATTTATAAGTTTTGATTTTGTTTCTGCATTGTGTATTCAAAGATTATTTCCTAATTTTCTT
This sequence comes from Timandra comae, assembly GCA_958496195.1. NCBI lineage: Eukaryota > Metazoa > Arthropoda > Insecta > Lepidoptera > Geometridae > Timandra > Timandra comae. Next base: position 4,180,216 of record OY292354.1, on the reverse strand, counting down.
TTAAAATTTCCGTCGGTTGTTAGGCAATGTTTAAGTAACATTATCTTGATAACAAATAGAGTTATTTTATGTTCAACAGTAGTATATGATTATGTCGAAAATTAAATATTAATTGAGCAAATTATGTAAAATTGTATGACAATGTCACATAAGAAGTTTCCTATGTAAAAGCTGACAAGAAAATTAAAAAAATCACTTACCGAACCTGATACAGACACACGCACTTTTTCATAGTCTCATGTCTTGGCAGCTTATTTCGCCCGCGTAATATAATTCCTTTGGTCGTAAATCTTAACTTTAAGTGAAGCCAGGAGGGGGATTAAAGATCAGTAATCTTAGGGGATGAGTTATGGCCACCGCACCATCCTCTTTATTGTGACTTTAAGAAACTAAGAGGAGATTTTGTAAAACGTTCAAAATTAATTTAGATAATGATTAATGGTATCTAGTGTAAGCAGGAAGCTCTCGAGGGTGGGTATTTGCATAATTGGGTTCTTAGTTCTGCGGTACGTTCCAATATTTGCGGTGTATTGTTTTATTGGGTTTAGTTCGAGTTCAATAGTTTTGATAAAGTTTGGGTCCTCTAGTTTTGTTCGTAATGTGATTATAATCCCGGTTTTATTGGTTCTACTTTTAAGCTACGTTTTAATTGAAAGTTTGTATTACGCAATCCTGGTTTTCCCTCATATTTACTTTTTTTTAAGATTGTAGTTAACCATTATTTTCAGTGGTTTCAACTGTGTCTTGATAAATTAGGCAGTCAGTAACTGCTTTACAGATAAAGGACATGATCCAACTCTAGACACAAACATACTCGTACTTAGCTTAGAGAGTTTAACAAGACTACTAATAATGTCCATCCAAGCCAACATAACTAAAAACCTTCCCAAAAAATTACATTAACAAAAACTCTTTCACAATATAACAAATAACTCACAAAGGAAACGTCCAATAAGACAGAAAACCACAATAAGAGGTAAGAAATTAGTCATACCTTGTGTTTATCACCGATCCTCGTAAACAACGGGCTTATTCATAAATCTAAAGAGCGCATTATTCGCGGGGAAGGTGAAACAACAAACATTATAGACATAAATCTGGGACGTATCTCGGTTCAGAGTTATTCTGCGTGTGATACAGGTGCTTAGAATGGGTAACTTTTACCAGGACAGGGAATGTATAAATACTTACGTGGGATTTGAAAATAAATGAATCTTGGAATTATTTCTACCATTTTCTATTTTTAGAACCAACAGCAGTAAAATAATTAATTAGGAAGTTTCACCCCTTATCATATTAGTTTACTATCTTAGGTGCCTTGGAATTTAAATATAAAATTATCATAATGAATCATAGTATGTTCGTCGATAGTAAAAATTCTGAATTATTAAATTATTTGATTTTTTTATATATCACATTAAAGTGTAGGCTTTGTGAGGGACTTGACAAAAAAATACAAAGATAATTCAGATCAAATAGTTAAAAGTATCTACTTCATATTTTCTTTTATTTTTAAACTGAAATAACGTTCGTTATTCACTAAAGCTGTTAATGAAACTTTTCATTCATCATAATTGTTGTTGGCAACATTTTTAAGTATTTTATTTTTAACTTAAACTTTATTCGTTATTTTCCATATCCGTGTGTATCGTCCGCTATCTGGCACAGTCGCGCCATAAGACAATAGTAACGCAATAATAAAAATGTTGAATAGCCCTCGTAATGATATTGTTACTGCGGTAAAGCATTGTTACTCTGATAACGGATAAACTGTACCCAGTAGAGCAAACTCGACTGAATTATGAATAGATTTTGAGATTTTATAAGATATATTTGCTATGTCAGCTATGTTGTTATGTTATACATATTATTTTAATGGAAGTTTGTAAGAAGAACATACTTATTTCCAAAGTTGTTTGGGGATTTTGTGATAAATAAATAATTCGCCATGCCTCATGTAAAACTGCATGTGAAAGTGTATAAAAAAATAAACTTCAATGCTGATTTTAAGCTAAGAAATATCTTTATTACTACTAAGTACTTCAATAATGTGATACGTATAAAATAAAATTATAGTCAAACGCGTTCCCATAACCAACTTCATAACACATACAATTCGTTACAATATCCGCAAAAGAAAAACAATATATGAAAAATATAAAAAACTTCCACCGGTATCGGCTTATTTACGACAAACATCAAGATATTCTTTCAAATTTCCCCAAAAGTATACACGCATATTTTCACCGTTTATTATCCAAGCGCCGACCTCCTTACTTATCTTCATATTGTTAAAAACATGATGACTTAGGAACTGAAAGTCCCATTAAGTAGGCGTCTCTATTCATGTGGTAACATGGGCGCGGAAGGGGGTGAGTGGCGGGGCGGGGCGGGCGCGGGTAGGTCGGAATAAATACAAATAAAGAAGTGACTTGTTTAAAAATGGAACAAGCGGGTATTCCGCGACAGATAACGCTGCGTTTCCGCTGTCCCCCTCCCCACCGGGTGTCACACTGGAATTATTTCAGCGGTTCGACGAGAAAACCCAACGTCGCGTCGTGTCGCTGTCGCATTCAACACTCTATCTTTAAAAATATTTAGTGTTGTGATACAGAGGGGTTTGTCGATGTGTTGTTTTTTGTTAGTAATTGAAAAGATAGGTAGCGTACTTTCAATCCTCTTTGTAATAACTGAATGCATGTTGATGATTGAGGTTTATGTTCTAATTATTATTAATAACTTGGGTATATAGACTTTTGTTGTATCAAAGGACTGTTTTAATTAAATGTATCTGAATTCCTGATCATCGATAAAGAAAGCTACCAAAAGTACTGAATTGGGTTCGTCGCTCTTTATAAAATTCTGATATTCCATTAAATACGATGAATCTAAAAGTTGACCCAAATTAGACGTGGCACAATAATTTGGAAAAAGAATATTGATTCTTACTTATTTTAAATGATTAATTCGGAAATAGTACTAAAAGGATAATAACGCGGTGTTTTTAGTACTTATACTGTTATGCGTAAAAACGATTTTTTATACATAAAAAAATATTTTTATCGATAAATATTTTGTCCGTGACATCACTAGTGACAGATCTGTAAAGAGCCACCGTGTCAGATGCCCGGTGCTGTTTCTTAATTTCCTTTTGCCGAGATAAGATTGGCTTTTAGCTTTTTATTGAATTTTCTATGTTAGACGTAGCATTTTACAAGTTACTTTGATGAGAGGTCTACTTAGTTATAAATATTGTGTTCGTTTATTTTTATTTTGAAATACTCTTTATGTTTTGTTTATTATTTTTACTTTAACGTATTGTGGTTTTTTCCATAAGTTTTTTCTGGGTATTTCGGATGCTAAACATAAATAAAATGTAAAAGAGCAAAATAACATGAAAAACAATTTATTTATTTAATCTGGTTTTAAAGTTTAAACATGTATGTATACCGCGTAATATTTTTTTTTTTGGGAAATTTGCCTTGTACTAATGAAGACAAACTACTCATTATGGTATTTTAAAACATTACATACTGACACATGAACCCTATTACCAAGAGTATAACCTGTGTGGGGTATCAGAAATTTCGCATACACACACATTCACACACCCAGATCGAGATAAACATTTATAGATCACAAAAATATGTATCTCGCACCCCCCACACGGGAACCGCACCCGCAACCCTAAGTTAAATAGCCCAGCATAATGACCACTGACCAGTTGACCAATAAAAAAAAGTTGACTACTGTGCAGTTGATCATTTCGGCCAAAAGCTTTTCATTTTTGTAGTTTGTTTGGTCTTCAATTTAATTTATATGGCCTTTGAAACCATAGCGCATAGACACGACACAAGACAAAGTAATGACCATTAACCACACCGACCACACTCTGCAATTTCGGTCGAATAACGTTTTTTTTGCGGCCATTGATACAAAAGAAAAGAAAGAAGATAGAAGACCAGTAAAAACAACACCATTCGTCTCAAATTCACTTTACGTTCTTATATAAAGATTGTGCATCGGAATACATTTGCGTCTGCAAGTCTTATCTGACGCATAAACCGAGCGTTAGCAAACGCTTGCTCGTTTCCTTTCTGTATGCTCAAATATTTTATTCATTCAACTTCCGATGTACTTAGTTAAATGCGATATTACCAGATATTAGGGATCGTGGTGAGGCAGTGACAGATCAGCATTGTGATATGAATCTTGATGTTCTCGCTGTGATTGTGGAGACGGTTGGAGGAGTAAAGGTTTATGCGGTGTCATTTACTTAGATAGATGTATTTATTAAGTTACGATTTGCTAGGCTTTTAGATCAATAGATTGCTTTATTTATCAAACAACCGCTATTTCTTAATACTTACATATTTTGATATTTGATTTTCTTTTTTAGTTCATATAAATTCAAATCAACGCTCATAGCCCATTGCTAATGCTACCGGCAAAGAATCCAAACTGGAGATCTAGTTAAGTAAACTGCTCACTTACAAGTACAAGTAGTTCACAGGTCCATATTAATTATATGTTTTAGCGACTAGATCTAAAAATTCATAGCACCTGCTACAATCAATCAAGAAATCATTCCGTTAAAAATGAATTACAAAAAACAATACACAGAAATCCTGAATCTACACATTTAATTTCACAATCACAAATCAATCAAAAAAATTAAATTAAATACGAATATAATCTTAAAAATGAATGAATGTATTATAAAAAATTAAAAATGTTATTGAATATTATCTGTGCAATTGTTTTACGCATCTTAGGAGGCAGCTTCTGAAGTCGTGGGGATACTGTCAAATGTTGGGGTGGTTTCATTAGAGATCAACTTTTGGGGGAATTAAACGGTTGGACATTTGTTTAGGTTTAGAAATACTCGTATGTGTGTTTAAATTGTATAATAGTTAATTTAAGTTTAGAACTATGTAAGTACTTACATTTTAATTTAATAAGAGATTTGTACCATTATTTTTTAAAAGTGTTAGAAAAAATTTAACAATGAATTTTAATTTTTTTTGGAATACTCATAATAAGGTATAGTGAACTTTTTAACTTATGTTTTAAATAATTTCTTGCTCTACCGAAATACTAGTGTTATCAACCATTACAAGACAGACTTGATTTGATTTAATTTAATTAATTTTTAATTAAATTTAAAAAGTACTCGTTAGTGTCCAGTATAATAAATTACATATTAAATACAATAGAGGAACAACAAAATGTGTAGGTACAAGCTTATAGTTATATTTTAATAAACATACGGAACCTCAACCAAAACATTCCCCAATTCACTCCCACCCCAACTTTTTTAAGAGCTAATTTCCTGATTCCGTCTCCATCAAAAGGACCATCATCGTTTATCGTCGGTTTACGGTGGCGTTTCTTAAACGGTTGATTAACTAACGGTTGATTAGCTTCCACACCGACCGAACTGTCCTTTGGGATGTAATTAAATCGTTTTGACGAGCGCTCGTTAAAAATTAACTTGTTTTGTCTAAACGGCACTTAAAGCCGCACAAATAAACGACGGCTTATTAATTTTATTTTACTAATTAGTGTTATATTTTAATTATGTTTCTTTTTTTATTATTTTCTAGTTTAAATTAATTACATTATATTTTGGATTCAAATAGTTTTAAAGAAAATATTGTTTTATAAATTATAAATGCAGTACCAAATGTTTTCAACTGTTTCCAAATCCGTTATAATGACTCGCCATATCTATCCTTTCATATCTAAATTCTATTCAATTCCACACGAAGAGGGTTAACGCGCTAGCTAGTTTATTATTTTAGTAATCAAATATCACATTGTCACACAAAATATTTCTATATATAAACTGTATTGTCTGTTTGTTTGTCGTGTTGTGAGGACAGACGGTGTAGACCAGCTAAGCCATGGCAGACGATGGTGGGCGTGGGATCTTTTCACCTGAGGCCGCGGTGAACTACACAAGAAACATACTTATGTTATTTATATAGAGTTGGTAATGCCACCTTGGAATAATATTTTGAGGACTTTAAAATATTATTTGATTACCAATATTGAAATACTCATTTAAAAATATGTTGTATACAGTAGGAAGTTTAACATATAAATGATAGACTGGTGACGATTTTTTTTATTGAATCACTTTTGAACTTTTAGTCAAATTTTGTTCTAGACAGTCCAAGACCAACCCATTTGAACGTTAAATATACAAATGAAACGTAAGTAGGTCTCTAATTCATTGAAAGTGTTTGCTACATGTTTATGATTTTGTCTAATTTTCCTTTTCTAAAATCTTCCTAGAATGAAAACTTATCAAGTCATTTAAATATTCGAGCCATTTTCATGATTTAATTATCGCAAGTCATCTTGTCGTAGAAACAAATTTTACAGTCACTACGGGTAATTAGAAACCTGAAAAGCCTAAAAAAATATCGAACCACACAAAGTCCAATTGCGAAAAACTACTCGCGTATTCGAGTACATACATAGACTTCATCATAGTATTATCATCTCTATGTAAATAACAACAGAGAATCTAGTTGCATACACAGAGGTGAGATTTAGCGAGATGTCAGAGCGTACGACGTTACTCATGCGTTAATTTGAGACGAGACAAATTAATTTGAACACAGATTTGTATGTGAATAAAATTTACTGTTTTAGACATTAAGTTCTCTCTGTTTAGTTTCAACATTCATATGTTTATTTTTAGTTTTATAATATCTTTTTTATACCTCCATGTGTTAGTATATATATATACGAGTATAAAAGGCAACCTCTCTCTCATGTCTATTTGGGGTCGGTTTTCAGTTTAACCAGATTTGGCGGAATATCATTATTTTACGTGAAGCGACTGCCATCAGATCATGCCATCATCCTTCACAACCCAGAGGGCTATACGACATTTATAAAAGGCAACCTATTAACACATAATATCGCTAAACGGATTACTCTGTTTGGCACGAAGATATTTATTATGATGTTAAGCAAACTCTATCGAAGAAATAAAAAGTGGATTAAACTGCAAGCGCAGATAGTCTTTAACTAACTTTGTTAATCGTTAACCTCGGAATCGCGTGCAATTATAACGAGTATTATGAATTACAAATCACCCTTAAATACTTAGCCGCAAGTAAACAAAAAAGTAAGCAATTAATAACTTATTTACTTTCATTCTATTAACATTTATACAAAGATTTATTGAACTCGATTCTATAAGTAAAATAAAACCTCTTCGTATATTAAAAGTATTCGAAAAATAGAAGTTGAATAAAACAAATTGAATGGTTTTACCGTCTGAATAGTTTTAGAAAAATGCTTTGATAAAAATTGTGTAAATAAATCTTTATGTTTAATGAATTAGTTTTATTTTAGGTGTGCCGTCTAGAGCGGTTTGGATTCAAAGAAATTATTAATATACATAAGCCAACCAAAAAAACAATTATTTCGATTATTTGGAGTATATTAGGTATAGATTATACTTAACTAGCGTTTTACCCACGTACATAGTTCCCGTTCCCGTAGGAATATGGGGATAAAATTATGCTAAAAACCTTTCCACTGAATCACTCTATCTATTACAACAAACTGCATCAAAATCCGTTGTGTAGTTTTAAAAACCTAAGCATACATAGGGACAGAGAAAACGACTTTGTTTTATACTATATAGTGATATCGACAATTCCTTTAGTTAGACTATTGATTTTAAAACAATACATTTATTGAATAAACAATACAATAAGTAAATTACAATAAGAAATAAATAAATAATATACATATATTATCTCTAAATATTTACCTAATAATAATATGTGTATAGTATGTTTAAGCTACTCGTATAATCTGCCCGCCCCGCGCGCCCGGCTGCAATCATTCGCGTAGCGCTTTCGTAGCGCATCGTAGCACCAATTAGGTATGTAATTTACAATGGTTTTAAATAATTTACTGATATGTATTTATATGTTTTATTATTAAACTTTTCTTTATTATTACTAATTTAATAATCAAATGGATGTTCGAATAACCATACAGGCTATTATTGGCAGCATAAGTTGACTAAGGCATCGTCTGTATAACGTGATTCTTTATTCAATTTTTATTGAGGTCGGTTTTCAGTTCTACTTATGGAGTTATTCTGCAGTATTAATCATATTACATCAAGGATAACAGTCGTAATTTACCCTAATTTAATTGAAGGAATACTATTCAAGAAAACAATTTACAAAAAAATATCTCAGAAACATTCCACTCATTTACAAAATCCTGTTACAATATAAAAAAATAATTCAAAGAATAACGAATGTCAACTCGATTACACCGAGACCTGACTCAACAGAGCCGAATCGAGATGAATATCCATCGCAATGAATAAAAAATAAGCTGTGGCTCATTTCAAAAAACGCGGGGGAGTAAAAAAATAATATTATCCCGTGGAATGAATTAAGCAACTCACTGATACTACCGCTCGGGATACGAGGCCGGCGCGGTACTAGTGGTATGGAGGTGGCTTATTTTATGTACGAGTACTTATTTATTTCGACTAAATTTACTAAGTCTTGCTAATATAATAATAGTAATTTAAACTAAATAGAGTTACGCTTACATTTTGTATCTTCAATAAAAAATATCACCCTCTATAAAGTTGTGACTGTAGTAAATAAATATTTCGTCGCGTAAGACAACGCTTTACAGCTGTTGAAAATGGCTAATGTCGAATTATTCTATTTCTATTTACTATATCTGTACATATTATTATACCACCAAAAGAAAACATCTGAAAAAAAGTTTGATTAAGATTAAATTCTCCGTTCTTCATTAAATATTCTTAGCTGTTTAGTTTACATAGTAGATATACACATTTCTATTTCAAAAATCGTAATACTTACATATTCAATATTCTCGTGCATACAATAAAAATCATAGAAAGCTCCTTCCACACCATCAAAGCCGAGAGTCCCGATCTTTCCCGGGGTAAGTAGGGAATAAAATTAACCGAGGATGATCGCTAATGAAAATAAATTGGCGGCAGGAGATTTGAGATTACACCGACCAAGACTTACAGAGAGAAAAGCCCAAACTCTTCATATATTGTACTAAGTATATTTTTATAGGGTTCTGCTAAAAATGATTAGGTTTTAGAAGAAATGAGAGTTGATTTATTGTTTAGTTGGTGTATTGTTGACGTTGATTGAAGTTTAAATTGACGTTGCATTGTGATCATTTTGTCAGACTGTTACTGATTGTGGGCTCAATCATATTTCTTTTCCATTTTATACATAAGTACATTTTTTTTTGTTTTTTCACGCACATTAGGTGCACAAATAAGTTGTTTCTGAAACTGTTTATAGATATGACAAAGAAGAATTAACTCCGTGTGTTATTGTGGTTAAAATGCATTCTTCTTCTTCTTCTTCGTGTCGATTGCCAAGAATTTTTTAACAATCAAGTTATATATTGGAACACCAATGAGCGGCCACTTCGAAAAATGTTAAAATGCATTAAAATTCAAATTCAAAAATAATTTTGTCTGTTTTCTTGTTGATTGATTCGAACAAAATTAAAACTCTAGAACCCTCTTTATTGCGTAAGGCAACTTCGTTACAGCTTTTCAATACATTACTTGTACTATAATATACATACATTTAAAAACTCACAATAAAAAGCAAATACAACCCAAAATAACCTTAATTATAACTCCAAAATAACGATAAACCGTAACCATCAAAATAATCATTATAATTCGCGTTTCAAGCCAAAAAATGTCATGTCGATTAATTAAATCTACCGTAAGCTCGGTTTAGCTGCCTCCTTGTTATATCATAACTAAAACGCAACGAGGGACTTAGGAGGAGGGAATCGACGAGAGGACTCTTTATTGCCGATACAAGGATTAACATTAAATAGGAGTTTTTAGTAGTATAGTTTAATTGGGAATTCAGTTTTTTATGATTGTTTTAGTTTAATTAGGTTTATAATTTTTGGTACACATATTGTACAGTAAGTGGCACATCGCACCTATAGATATCAATTAATGTTGGTTTATCAAATATCTACCCATAAATGTTTAATTCAAATAAATTTATAGCCTTGTTTCTAATTAGGAATCTTTACATGACAAATCATTTTGTAACCACATTCTCGAAATCGGCTCTAACGATTTCGATGATATTAGTTGGCTTCCGAAGGTAAAACCATTGGACCTATCTTCTAGCTAAAGCTCATTTTTAAGAAAAATCGTTTTCTATACCTGTATCAGCACATTTTAATCACTCGTTTCAATATCAGTATCTAAAAATAAATATTAAAGTAGGTATAAGATTGTAAGTACAATTTATTTTTAATTAATTATAATAATAATACAACTACACAGCGCTATACATACGTACGCATCAGACTGCTAAATCTTTTCTTGTACAAAGATAATATTACGGTGTATTAAGTTGTTAGAGTAAATCTTTCTCACAAGGCAATGGGGCTTACGAGTTTTATTGTCGTGTTCTGGGGAGCGATTGCCGAGATGTCGACTGCAGCGTGGCTTAGTGTATAATAAACTAAGATGAGACCACCGCTAGATTACTTATAACAAAGTTTCTATGCTTGTATAGTTTGTATAAGTTACAAAATTGGATTCAAAATGAGGTAGAATACTTTCTAGCGCCTAGTATTTTTTTTTGTTCAATTCCTATTAGTAGCAACTTGCTAAGTAGAATTTGTCAGGTACATATGTATATACTGATATAGTATTTTTTCAGCAAATATCCAAGGGTATGGGCTAAAAAGGGAATTATGTTAGTAGAACCGTGTTTCAGGGCCTAAATAAAATATATTTACCTATTCATATTTCGTAATTATACAATTGTAGGTATAAAATCTATATATAATATACAAATATAAAATTAGCTTCTAAAGCTAAATTAGCTTTTATAGCTAGAATAATTATTCTACTTTTAATTAAAATAAAAACCCAATTTTCAATCACACTTCATTAAAATTAATAATTTACTTACCTACTAAGATAAAACACGGCTAATTTTAATTTTCAATTAAATTACGTTGTAATCTAAACAAACTGCCGCGAGAGGAGCCGGGCATTAATGTTAGTTAACCGAGGATTATGACGCTCTGTGGTAATGTGGTTATTTATTGCTAACTACCTGTTCCCTTGAGGCGCTCTAAGCAAGTAAAATCTTAAACAATATTTTGAGATGTAAGTAGATACTTACATTATCAACGTTATAAGCTATGAGCTGTGTCCCGCGGTTTTACTCCCTAATCGAACCGGTTTAAGTGATATGATGCCTCATTGTGTAAACTTTGAAGTAATGAGATTTTATAAGGTAAATCCGAAATTAAATACATTATGTAAAGCAAAATCTAGTCTATAATTTTGCTAATTATTTTTGGTAGGCGTTATTTTTATTTGAATTTTATTGGTAGTATTTTGCTAAGTTTCTTTGCTAGGCGCAGATTTTTTCTTAGTTTCCACACTTTGATTTCCACAATACATCCAAATGTAAATTAAAGAACATTAAAAATAAATATTAAATGAGACAAGTATTAAATTCGATGCTAATTTAAATCTAAAGAAGTCTCAACCTCTAAATCTGCACAGAAGTAGGTTTATAAAGTATTATTAAACATCTTAAGTGCAAGAACGGCATTGATAGAAACGATTGAACGCAAACTGAGGAAGATTATACCAATTAGAGAGATCGGAATGGCACAAGGAAAGATTCTTTGATCGTAACACCCAACATTCTTATCCGATACTTAGTTATTGAAATGTACAAATTATTGTATACTCAGCACGTTGTCGTTGGTTTTATTTGAATTTAAATTATTTTTTGAGTTTGGAATAAGTTATCTAAATATATAAAATTCTCGTGTCACAGTTTTCGTTGCCATACTCCTCCGAAACGGCTTGACCGATTCTCATGAAATTTTGTGAGCATATTCAGTAGGTCTGAGAATCGGCCAACATCTATTTTTCATCCCGAAATTCCCACGGGAACGGGAACTACGCGTGTGAAACCGCGGGGCGCAGCTAGTAAATTTATAGATTGTACAAACTGTGCCTCGGTCACGCAATCATTACTGGATACTACGGCGCTCCTATTAGTTGTAGTGTGATGAAGAAGGTTCAGCTTTCCTCGATAAATAAGATGTCCAATATTGAAAGAATTTTTCAAATCGAACCAGTAGTTGTTGAAATTTTCTCATTTAACTAAACTAAGTAACTTTCAGCTAGTCAGAATGTATATTGGTAATACGATATGTGAAAGCAGAAGAAATGGATTTTATTTTTTACATACACACAATATTGTAGATGACTTGTTGATGTTTATACGTGTAATTGTAGATGTTTATTATTTCGATAGATCACAAAGTATTATAGACAACTTTTGATATTTAGACAAAGTAAGTTAACACTAAACACCCAAACATTATCATTTCAGGTTTAAGTTACCGGTCATTCACAAGATCGAAGACACGACAAAGATGTCTGCAGATATCGGTGGCGATTACACGAAGACTCGTAAGTTTTGTTTGACAGATGATTTGGGTCTGCCCGCCCGCCGGTCGCTTCCGCCCGCCTCAGGCCTCTCTAGATAACTATTGACACATACATTGTCCAAGGCGCTGATGTTTCACTTCCTATCGGTGTATGCAGGTGGGTATAGTGTTTGTTTTTTAGTATTTTTTCAAAGGTAAGTAAGTAAAGTAAGTCTGTATGAGCATATGTACTGAGTCTCTTGCTGATCATATAAGTGCAGAGGATCAAGACGTTGGCCTACCGCTAGAAATTCAAAAACTAACTGTACGAAAGATGAAATATTAAAGACTTGGGAACTATTTAATTCTTTTTTTTTGTTATTAGAATTGATTAAAGCTAGAAGAGAAAAATGTGAGTTTCCTTTTTGTTGCAATATTTCAAATTCGGGTAAATCGAAGTGATAAAAATAATAAAACAATAAATTATATTCATAATCAATTTAATTTTGTTTATATAATTGAATCGAATAAACATTAGCCAATATGTTTACCAAAGCGGTAAATGCTTATAATTGTTTGTGTGAGCCTAATGACGTAGCATATAAATCTTATATTAAAAACATTAGATAAAAACTATTTACAATTTTTTGGGAGTATCATCACAGCATCACAAAAACAAGCAACAGGGGAACAATAAACGATCTGTCTTTAAATACTAGTGATGTCTAAAACTATAAAACAATATCGATTAATGGAAATATTATTAAACAGCCTCAATCGATAAATGCATAAATACTGAAACATGTTCGAATTGATTATGTCTGTCAGAGGTGGCGAACTGTTTTGTTACAACTATTGTTACAAGCTTTTATTTAACTTTTAGGTACTGTTTCTGTTTCTTCGAGTCAAATCTTGCAATAGTTATTCAAAACCGATCGAGCTGAAATTTTTAGCACAAGTTTAGTTTTCTTTTCATTATAAAATTTTATAAACAAGTCTTTGTGTTAAAACTATTTTTAATTCAGAACGAAGTAAATATTAAACGATTGTGGTTTTTAAATTGTAAAATTCATAACGGTTTATGTAAAAGTTTGCCATCCCTGATTTTAATAACATATCGTGGTAAAATAATATAAAATACATTATTTATTTAATCAAATAACAAGAAAAACTGATGTTGATTTAAAATAATAATTTGTTTCTTTATCGATATTAAATAATGATTATCGTTTTAAAACATAAATCGGATTTATAATATTATGTAAGTTATAAAATGTAATTTGTGATTATTTTTACTAACTTTGTATTCTACAATCACTTTATTATTATAAATATGTTATTATTATTTAATTTTACAGTTTCTGTAAGCGAAACCAAATTATAATCTATACAATTCTTTTGTGTGTTTACTTATCAAATGTACGCTTGAAATAGGTAATCCTATTTATTTTGAATGGAGGTCGAGTATTCTATAAATCACTATTTATTTTTGGTAAAACCTAATTTTAACACGCCCTTAGTTTTAAGGTAAAACATAAAACAGCGAATGTGACTTTAAATCGTTGAAATGTAAAATTCGCACGACGCATCGCAAAAATGTGTGAAATTATTCGCGTCACGCGTTCTTGCGGTTTCCGTTTCGCGATTCGGCGATTCGCAGTTTTGTGTTTTGGGCTTCGGAAAAGGTTTTCACTTGTAAGTATATTAATAACAAATGTTTGATTCAAGTATACTTACTTAGGTTTTATATGTCGAGCTATTTTCTCAAAACAGAGAAGCATATGTAAACCATTGAAATGTTTGATATACTTTTGTATGTATCTGTAAATTTTAGTTTTACTAAAGGTCATTTGTATCTAGTCGACCAATCTTTGGATTGTATGTACTTACTACGTAAACAGAACTTAGGAATGTGCGTTACTACTAACTACTTAACAGTACAAGATCGATGTTACATTAAATTCTTAATCTAATGCAATACATTATTGCTCCTACTTTAATGTCTATCATACAAATCATATACAATTAGAATAACATTGTATACTATTCTGAATGTTCATTTACTCGTTACATATTAATAATAATGTGGAATTTTACTGAGATATTACATCCTAAACTTTACACAGCTACTGTAATTCAATAAATAAAACCGAGAAGTTTGCGCCTATATACATGTAATCTTTGAATTATTTGAGATTCAGAAACAAACAATCATGACGAGTTGATATCATTTATTTGAACATCTATGTACATAATACGATCTTTGTTCTATTTAAAACGTTACACCTACTTTTCTATGTACTATAATGCCGCATATTATAAGAAAAAAATCTACTGAATTACCCACTAGAGGCGAATGTAAAGTTCGAATAATATGAGCAGTTAAAAAATCACGAAATCGTTCATTTTTAATACTAAAATGGCACTGCACACCATACGATTCAATTTCAGTCTTTCGCGTCAACATGCGGATCACGGATGGGACACCACAACACACAAAACATTTGTGAGCAAAGTTACACGCATTGCTCAGTGCCGATTCAAACTAGTTTTCTTTCTGCAATAGCGTGGGGATGTCCAGGGTGGGAGTAGTGTCCCGGGGACGAGGGCTCGTACAGCGACATCTTCAATCTCTTGCATTTTGCCCGCCTATTCTTGAACCAGAACTGGACATTCTTCGATTCCAGCCGAGGAAACTTCTGCCTGTATGGCATCCTGTTCAGTTCCTCTGTGTATTTGAGTATCAAGTTGTGTGAAGGATGAGTGTTCATCGAAAACCATTGTTCGAGAACTGGTACCTCTGATACGGGGTCGATAAAAGTTCGGTTCCTCTTGCGACGCTCGTCGGAGGCTCCTGCCAACGCGAGGTTGAGACCGCTGGCCCCTTCGCCGGGCACAGCACCTACACCGGGGAATCCACTCATGTATTGGCTCATGTACATGATGCCGTGTCCAAACATTGGATGGTTGGGAACCATTGGGAACGGTAAGCGATCTAGATGCGGAGACGTTGGCCTGTAGTGCCGTTCCTGCATGGGCTCATCATCGGACACCTCGTGATCGTCGACCACACCGTTCTCATCTTCGTTGTTATTATTGTTGCTGTTGTTGTTGTGTGAACTATCGCTGTTCTTGGCGGGAGATCGCTGCGGGGAACTGGATTGATCTGGCTTGCTCAAATCTCTGGGCTCCATTTTTATGTCGTGCACCTATAACAAAGTAAACTGTTGTTTATAATGTTGATTTAGGAATGGTTGTTGGACATAGTTTAGGATTCCTATAACAGGATAGTTCTATAGCAAGATCGATTATGACTTATTAAAGAAAATAGACACATTTCTAATATTTTTTGAATATTTATTACTGCTGCTAAAATATTCTGATGTAAGATGCTATATTAATAATACCTTGATTATATCAGGTGGTTTCGGAGACTCATGTTGTGTTTCCTCAGGATCGTTGTTATTCTTCTTCGTTGTAATAAGAGACAGCGGCGCATCAGGGCTCTCTGGCCTGTCATCAGGGTTCAAATCGCCTCCATCGTCTTCTAAATCAGAACCACCATTAGACAAATTGTCATCGGACTTGACTGACATTGGGTACCTTCCGGGACTACCCGACAGTTGCATCGGACTTATCATTGAATTATGATCTTGGGAAGCATAATTATCGCCCCCCATAATAGATCCGTTCGATGGACTGTGACTTCTACTATTAAATCCATTTACTCCAAGATGGCACCCCAGACCGCCTATGTTTCGCAGTTCAGCTCGTTTTTGTGCAGCTCTAGCATTTTTGAACCAGTAAACGACATTGTTAACATCGAGAGGCTTTCGTCCCCTTCGCGACTCAAGATTGTTCAATTCTCTCACGTATTGTTGTATTTGCTGCCTGCTCGGGTGCTGGTTCTCTGAAAACCATCGCTGCAGTTTCGGCAACTCTAACTCAGGGTCGAAACTAGTTCGCATTCTAGTTTTTTGCGTGGGGTATTGATTTTGAACTGTTTGAAGAGCTGGATGCAAATGGTCGGGCATTGAATTTAGAGTTGGTGATCTGTTTTTTGGCCCGGGAGATGGATAACGGCGAGGACTGAAAGGCGGAGGTCTAGGAGACACTTGTGCGCTCCACCATGATTCGAACTTACGACGCATTTCCTCTGATGGTTCGTGAAAGTTATGGGGACCCGGCGTCCTGTCCTGTCCTCGACATATCTGAGCGAGCGTTACCTATAACAAAATAAACATTTCAAGTTAAAATCGTCACACATAAGTAAAAATGTAAACAAAGAAAAATAATACCGCTAACAATTTTAGAAGGTTTTAAAGAGGTCAGCCTAACCAGCAACAGATACAGATATAATTGTTTGAATAAACACCGAGCATTGTTTCACAGAACATCGCCATTAGATTATGAAAATATTAGGTTGGTTGTTAATGCATGTGTCATGCCGGAGGCGGCGGGGCACGGGGCGGCTCAGACGCCGAGGTGTTTGCTCGCTGGTTAGTGCACATCACTCTGCGCGCCGCCGAAACTTCAATCATGGTCTACTCTAAAACAATGAGCGGGAAGGGCGTCTTGCCAATTAGCATCCACCCACTTTGCCCTCAACGAGGCGCCGGCAACACTATGTCGGAGTTACTTAAAAACTAAAACACATCCGCAACTAACCAAAAAACTAAACCGAAACGCCCTTTACAATACATTCCTAATATTCTGTTGACATACCTAACATGACGTGACTACGATGTAATTCCAACGTTTTATTTAAGTTCTACAATTATTTAAATAATAAATGATAAGATGAATGCAAATTTAGATAAGTATTAATCGCGAAGCAAGTAGTCAATCATAAAGAACTAGTCAGATTATGGTTGCGTCGCAGAGTTTACCCACGTTGACAGTTATGCAAGTGAGATCTGCCCGTATCACTAGATTACATACGAGTAGAACAATGCCAGCGATTACGTCGTCAAGCGACTGTCAACGAAGCCGTTTGCTTTAAGTGTTGCTAAATCAGATGTTAATTTAAATATAACATCCAGATTGTACCTATAAATCATGAGGCATTAGCGCGCGAGCTCGAGTGATACGTTAATCCGCTTCTTTGTTTTATATTTTTAAATAGTGAGGCCATATTTGTTTTCAGATATTGTCTGTTTCAGATTCGTGGAAGATTTATATAGCTGGCGCCTGCGCTTGATAACTCGCGTCACGTGTAATCCAAGTATACGTAATTCGGTGTGTGATTGCGAACATCGCTCGATGTTAGAGTGCCTACTCCCACTTATAGAGGACGACTTTTAACACAATAGGCTTAGTCTTATCTCATATTATTTAGTTGTGTGTACATACGCCACTTACGCGCTTCAAGATGTGATTAAATTATAACGGGTTACCTTGAAATTTCAACTATTATTTCCCTTTTTATGAAGGGTTTTAGAAAACAAGGCATTACTACATATATTAATCATTTCGTTTGCTGTAAGAGAAGTAACAGTCGTCATTTAATCTTTGATAAATATTTCAAGTCCACAAAGTTTGTATAAAGTTGAGATCGAACCGGGGCAAATTGCCGTGAGATAAATTACCATAATATCATAGAGCACAGTTCATCTGGCGTTTAGCTACCAACTTCCGAGCTGTTTGATTATCTTGTTCGGAATTCCTTTGGTTCATTTGTAACTTCGCCTTCAATATTTGTAAAACTTTAAATATACGAATCGAAAGTGAAACGAGTCTGCGGGGCACTTAACTGTGTCACTGTAAACGCCAAATTGAAATCGGGTTGCCGCGAGTTGGGGTTAAGCCTCAAGAAGGGCGCGCATCGAGAGCTAACCTCGCGTTTAATAAGATTATAAAGCATTA
Organism: Timandra comae; assembly: GCA_958496195.1. Taxonomy (NCBI): domain Eukaryota; kingdom Metazoa; phylum Arthropoda; class Insecta; order Lepidoptera; family Geometridae; genus Timandra; species Timandra comae. The sequence goes on along the minus strand of OY292354.1, from coordinate 4,161,859 downwards.
TTTTATGGTATTAATAAGATCAAAAGCGTTCGTACATCTAAAACTCCTTTTAACCCTCTTTCGTAGAGGCACGAGAGAGGGCGCCGCCGCCGCCCGCGCCTCTCGCGCCTCCTAACCCGTTCACAACAAGGCAGATATTTAGAAAATATAATAAGGCCTCGCGAGACGCGGATGAGACTGAGATTCAATTAAATTTATTATGTATGGAGATCTCGCGTGTGAGGCAGGTGCTCATCGCCTCGACAAATTGCTGTATCTACTCGTTTCTTGCAAAATGGAGATTTAAAACCCCCTCTACTTAGACAGTTTGCGAGATTGCCTTTTAAGACTTTGTTCTTTATACTTCTTATGTTGTAATTAAAACAACATTATTTTTTTGTAGACCTTATCGGAAAAATGTTCAGTTATTTTCCGATATTGATACAGTGTTAGTGTTGTAAACAAAAAATAAATTGTCTGCAATGTAAACACTGACTACTGCCAAGACTTTTCAAAACAATCAAAAATATAAAGCTCTTCATAATACGAAAACAAAACTTGAACATACACAAAATTAAAACAACATGGGAATTTACATTAGATTCGTTTTGTAAAGACGTTGAGCGCCCGCGAACATCAAAACAAATGCTTACTTAATTCTTCCGTAGAGTGATGATCCCTATTAGCAAGGACTTAGGCGTAACCTCGCAATTATAACGAACCTCCTTGTTGAGAAGAAGGAAGCTCTGTGTCGGAACGCGCCTACTTTACCCAGAGTTTGATAATCTGTCTCCATCGCGATTTCTTCAAATGAGCTCTCGAGTATTTCGTGATAAGCTTTAATATTACGTTGTATATTCTACTTACTGATTTTGAAGCGTTTGTTACGTAAAACATGTTTATTAGGGTAATGTTTTTATAATAAAGTAATATTAGGTACTTAAGTGTTAGATAGGAATCGAAAAAATCTGTGTTTTTTGTATCAAGATTTTGTCAGGAGATGATTTTCAGGATTTTTTTGTTAAATATATTTTTATGTAAGTACTCATGTATATTTGTTGATATGAATGTACATGACATTCTAATTAATTTGAAGTTTTTATGAAGTATTACGATAGTAAATAATTTAAAAAGCGGAAAGCTACAACAGCTTACTAAAGCGACTGATGTTATTCCTAATTGGAACATAAAACTTTACAAACAGAATTTCTTAATTAACACCCCCAACCACTACGATAACAAAGTAAATATCACATAAATGTATTGTTCTTAATAAATGAAAGCTGATTTAAACTCAAAATCATAATCAGTGCCGTGGAACAATGATCTTAAACTCCAATTATATCAATACCGATACAATGTAGCCGCTATAAATTGTCGATCCGCGATTTCAATGGCGGACTTAAAACATGGAAAACAATGAGTTCACGTTAATAAGGGGGGGTTTTAAGGGGTAACCCCCTGGTTGTAGGGGTTAATAAGGGGTAAAGGTTTTAGTGTGGAGGTATTGTAACAGGCTAGCGTTATTGTTGTAACGGAAATCTGAATGTTGGTGCGGTGTACCGTGTCCGCTTTGTGTGTGCGATTATCAAGCTCTGGTAATTCGATTTGACAAAATGTTTTGGACAGCTATCATGGGTGATCGCTTGCGACGCGATTTTTTGATGATCGTATTATAGACTGTATTTATTTTGGTGTAAATCCTATAAAAATACTGTTGAATGAATGGTGCTCTTTGATAAATGATGGAGAATGTTTTCAAATCTACTCCATAACGCTAATGGGATTAAATAAAATATGGATTTTATTTCAATTAATATTTAGTAAAAACAGGTGAGTACGAAGAAATATTTAAATGCATAAATTAATTAAACTATTCCTTCGATTGAAAAAAAACCAGATCGGAGATCTTCCTTCAACCAATAAAATAATAAATAACTATATTTACCTCATCCAAAGGACATCCAGAAGATATCAACAGCGGTCTGCTCTGCACCAGAAGCAGTCTCAGCAGTTTATCCTTTATATCCTGCAAGGGTGTCAATCTCGGTCTAAGCAGCTGGATTCTCAGGGTTGCTACTGTGGTCAGCTCACCCAATATTTCACCGACGGTAGCCAGAGGACCGTCGGAGATGCGCTCGAAAGGTAGTGGCTTCCAATTATTCATTACCACTGATCCTATAGAAGAAAATGTAGATTGAGTGATGATGGTTGTAGTTAAAATAAATTAATATATTTTTTAAGTATGTATATGAGGTTTTCTAGATAGACCCGAAATGGATAGAGAGAACAGATTTCACGTTTTCCCTGAATTTTAACAGTAACACATAAAAACCACGCTACGCACACATTGTAGCATGCCTACGCATAATCTCTTCTCACAAATAGTAAAAATAAATTTAAGTGTCTAAATAGAAAAGAAAATCATGGGTAATAAAGTCAACAAATAATATTCACCTTTAGCCGAAGCAGCTAATTCGTGAGGGTACCCAAGCCGCATCATGGCTGCCGGGACGAGCTCATGGAAGGCAGTCGCCGCTGGTATGATGACGTAACTGTCCGTCTCCACTATGGCCCTTCGTCTCCAGGTCCCTTCTTCGAGAGAGGATACAGCTTCAACCACACAGTGGACTGGCAGAGTTTTACCTGGACAAAGAAGAGAAATTGGTTAAAATTTTCATAGGTTATAGACAAAAAATGTTTTGAACTTCTGATTCCGGGAGTAAGCAACCATAGACAGTGCAATATGTTTCAAAATATCAAACTTTAAAAACGAGGATTGTTAAAACTCTTAGCTCAACCCTCATACGTATAAAATTTTAATACAAATACGAGTACGCAGATATACTGAACTTCAACAAACTATTACAAAGTTTTCGTAATGAGCAAACTAAAAATCAAAAACAGACTACTGAAGCAAGACAAAAAGTCGCAAGCCGGACTCTTAAAAAAATTACAGCACTTAGTATACAAGAACAAATAAAATCAAATAAAAAAACCATCTTCCAAGGAGGTTCTTAAAAAATCGTTCGCTTTTACGTCAAAGAGTTGTCGTTAAGAAAGCGCCTTAATTATTTAACAACTTTTCAGGCGAAAAAGCGATGCTTTTGACTTGCTTGCGGACGCAAAAAACCGAGTGAAATGTTAAAATAATAATTAATCCTCACTCCATGTCTGGCCGCTGATGCTTTGTGAACGTTATATTAAATAGTTTTTGCTGCCTCGATGCGTTTTTTCCGTCGAAACGTTTATGAAAGTCTACGGAATCTTCACGGAAGCGTCGAAAAAAAGCTCTTTGACTATTCATTTCTTGACAAAAATGTTTTAAGTATCAATTTAAATGAAGAACATTCTTCTTTCAAATCTTTGTGTCATGTAGCATTGGAATCTGCTTTTTAATTGAATCAAGAAAATCAGATAAAAATGCCTAAATAGACATAGAAAATTCAAACAGTACCTACTTCTAAAACAGAAAACTATTAATTCAAAAGCAATCTTCAGTTTCAGTAAACAATGATCGGGGTAAATAACTTTTAATAGTTTCGCATTAAAGTTATTTGACAAAGGGATGTACAGTATAGTTCCAGGTTAGCACCTATGGTTTAATATAAAGCTTGGATTATTTGAGGTTTAGTCGTGTACCGTCCGAAGGCCGGCCTTTTGGTCAACTAATCCTTTGGTTATGAAACTAGTGGACTTCGATATTAATTTTCCTATACAATACAGACTAGGGGTTTAAGGTAAGTTTATAAGTTTTATGTGAAAATTCAATTAACTATCTATATTTCATGTTACGTTTAATATCAATAGCTTATAGGGTACCTTCGAAATGAGGGTAAAGTAGTTTAGTAATATCAGTGGGTATAATCGTAGTAACTTAATTTATAATTAGTCAATCACTTTAATTAGATACTCCTTTTACATTGTATCTTATTCTAATATGACATCTTTGATAAGTACTCCTAAGTATATCTAGGATATTTTCACAAACACTCAGCCCAAGACATAAATGTAGATACTTTTACCTTGTTCAGGAGAACACGTTACTAAAATTGATTTCATAAACCATTTTTTTTTAATATTCTTTTTCCTAATATTACGTGAAAAATTATTGTTTTTTTCCCTATAACGTACTCGTAATAAGCCCCATGATACGTATCCAAGTAATATCAAATGTATAAGAACAGTATTATTTTAAAACTCGTCAATTAGCAAGACGATTCTCTCTCAGAAGCTTAGTCTGTACTAAGGGGCAATACACACGAGTGGAGTGAATTAAAACTTTGTACTAACATTCTAACCGGCATTATTCCTTTAAGAGGGCGAAGACTCGACTGGGTTTTAAATTGTAGGGCGAAGAGCAAAATCGATAATAAGTAGGATTAAATGTGAGTGAATATTTTCACTTGTACGAGTATTATCAATTTATTACACAGTGTTTATACTTGACGTTTAAAATCTCTCGTCATTGAAAGAAAATATAATTATGTAATTTCTGCCCAGTTATGAGGAGCATAAAACAAAATCATTTTTATGTTAACATTTCGAGTCCTATTCAAGTATTTGAAAGGTAAACGCACTGTACTTATATGATTTTTAATTTGTATAATTTTATGGATATAGGCCCTTTCTTAATAACTAAATGAGGTTATTTTTTTTTTCAATAAATCTCATTAGTTTTTTTTTTGTTATAGCAACACACCCCCACAATCTAGAGGATAATACAACTCTGGCAACCCAAGACCTATTATAAATTTACTACACCTACTTTCCTACCTAGTTTGTGTACCTATAATACTATTCTAAACAAACAGAACTTCCTCATACAATAAAAGGTATTATATTAATACATTTGAGATATGATAGCAAGTTGTATAAAGCCCACGTCAGTCTGGATGAGGTTTAAACAGATATGTTTTGTATCTAATTCGCCGGTTTTCGCCGGAACTCTACCCTTGTCGCCTCAACTGGGAACATTGGTGTAGAAATACTGGATATGTTAGTAATAATCTTGAAGCCTTCTAGAAGCATACCTTAGAAACATATATCAAATCAAAATCAAATCAAATAACTTTATTGCAATATCACAAAACAGTCAGAGCTTTTATCCTACTAATATTATAAAGCCGAATGCTTGTATGTGTGGATGTATGGATGTTTGTTCCTCTTTCACGCTAAAACTACTGAATGGATTTTAATGAAATTTGGTACAGATGTTCCTCATACATAGGAATAACACATAGGATACTTTTTATCCCAAAATTCCCACGGGATAAGGTTCCACGCGGGTAAAACCGCGGGGCACAGCTAGTAGTAAATAATGTGTGGATCATGTGATGCCCCGTAGGGGCGCAGCAACTTGAGAGGGGCTTACACTAACTTACACTATTCAAAATTAAAACATTATGAAACCTTCTAGAATCATGGGTTACATAGAATGGATATTTTACTGATTACACTGAGTCACTGATGGATCTAAACCTAAGATACAGCTTTCTTTAGGCTAGTGGTAACTTTGAGTGCGTATGGATCTAAACTTCAACTGCCTTATTTGCGTTGCATTTTTAATCTGGTTTAACAAAACCTGGAAAGCATTTGACACCTTGTCATTCAAATCTGTCACTTTGACAGTATTCAAAATTGATTGTTAAACCTGGTTTAGTGCTAAACCAGACTAAAATGCAACGCAAATAAGGCAGCAAGGCTTCTGCAGGTTAGCAGTAATTTTGGATGCTACTGGTGTAATATTTGATGAGATTTGATGATGAATAATCCATCGAAATATACAAGCGTATTTTTTTAAGTCGAAGTCATAAAAATGACTTATAAAAATAAAATATATTTTGACTTATATTTTTAATTTCTTTTTTTAGAGTCTCTTTTAGACAGTATTATGCAACAAGGAATTTAAAAAAGGTTTTGTTTTTAGTTACATCTCATAAGAATCAGTTCTGAACTTCAAAAAATTAAAAAAAAATACCTGAGAACGTCAAATAATAAAAAAAAATATTCTTAACTAAATTTTGTCGTATCCATTTACTTTAACTGCAAGTTAGAATTAACAATGAACTGTGAGAGACGTGTGTACTTAACTAAGAGTTAGCATTAAGTATTTCGTTAAAAGTCCCGCCTAAAGCTGAACACACAAGATGGTTCATTAACTTTGTTTGTCCGTGATTTAATCGATTCATGTCATATTTAATCGAATTAATAACTAAATATTTGTACCAATATTTTGTTATAATAATATTTTAATCTTTTTGGTGGCGAAGAGAATCTAGATTATTAATAATTATTTAGTTTACCGGCCTGATAATATTAATAATGGATACTAGGAAACCTGAACAAGGATTAGGTATTATCCCTTCCCGGATTAAGGTAGGATTAATGTTCCGTTTAGGATAGACAGGATCGGATTAGTAGTGCCCTTTGAACTAACCTTACTACCACTAAGGTTTAGACAAACTTTGTCAAAAAGGTGAATTTTTTGAGAATTATATAAAAGTGTTTTTCTTTAACAAATAAATTTACAGCGCCAATAACCAACCACGTTACATCTACACCGACATTATAAAGAGGAAAGATTTGTTTGTTTGTTACAAATAGGCTCCGAAACTAATGAACTGTGTTCAAAAATTCTTTCACTGTTAGAAAGCTATATTCACCCTGAGTAACATAGGCTTTATTTATTGTGAAACGGCGAGACGCCGATAGTCAACAAATGAATTTATAGCGCCAATAACCAACCACGCTACACAATTAAAAGTGATCATTTAAAACCTATATTTCACAGGCTACATACAATATTTAAACTTCATGTTCCATTGATAATTTGCAGCACATTATTGTATCTCAACAGCCTATTATTCTAGCAGGTCAAAATGTGCGTGCAATAGTTACTAGTACCAATAACAATGAAAACATATTGGATTTGCGTGTATATCGCAGTATTCGTGAGCGATGATCAGCTTAGATTGGATAAGTCGTGGCATGTCGGATGCTGAAACCTAGCAAATACATCATGCTATCTAACCGTATCCTGTAATTTGTATAGATATGTTTTATTTAAATACGTGTAACATGGTTGTGCGTTTTTATGGTATATAACCATAGGTTAATTAGGGGAAATCGATGATAGATAAGAATGTGTGATGAAAAGTTTATGCATTTTATGTTTCAACTAGCTGTGCCCCGCGGTTTCACCCGCGTATATCACAATCCCGTGAGAATCTTTTCTAAGCGGGTGCCTACGTCATAATATTTACCTGTATGCCAAAATTTCGGCCCGATCCGTCCAGTGGTTTGGGCTGTGCGTTGATAGATCACTATGTCAGTCACCTTTGAATTATATATAGGTATTTAGAAAGTTATTTTTTAAGTTACTTATAGTTATTTGCGAGTCGTACAAACGTGTCGTTTATTTCTTTATCATATGTATTTTTCCAGAAGAAATTTGGGAATAAAAAAACACATGCTGACCATTGCTTTAACAAATATACCTCTCATGAAAATCGAACATGCAAACTTTACTTTTGTTAATCTCAGCGGGGTGGATGGTCATTTCAATTTCAATTTATTTATTTATATCTTCAAATGTAGTTACAAATTATTTGACGTGGTCATCGAGACATTACTTCCCGTGGTTGTTACAAATAAACTGCTCGCCTCCCTCTCGTCATGATGGTTTCTTACTTGTAAAATAATACGCAAATTCAGATAAAGTCATACAAAAGTATGTATAACTAGGTAAATAGTAAAGGATGGAGCTAACACCTTAGTTCAAGTAATCCCTTTACATTCGGTCTCTAAACTTTCACCTGACCAGAGTCTAATTCTGCACTAAGCAATGCAGGATCTAAGTTTGGTTTAACTAATGTTTATTTGGTTAGAGTTAACAATAGGTTTAGGCAAAACTGTGGGAATATTATAAAGAGAAGTAAATGTAGTAGGATGATTAATAATATTATCTCTAAATTAAGAACAATATATCCTACTAATATTATAAAGCCGAATGTTTGTGAGTGTGGATGTGTGGATGTTTGTTCCTCTTTCACGCAAAAACTACCGTGTCGATTTAGATTAAATTTGGCACAGATGTTCCTTATAACTAGTTATAAGGAAGTATCCTATGTGTTATTCCTAGGAATAACACATAGGATACTTTTTATCCCAAAATTCCCATGGGATTCACGCGGGTATAACCGCGCAGCTGGTTACAAATATGATGTCGTAATAATAAGAACAAAATTTACCAATTCTTAATATGGTTACAAAATTTCATATCATTCTGACCTCAGAATATATTATATCTAAATCATTTATATACAATTTTAGTACCGTCCATTTAATTGCAAAATCTTTAAAATAAAACTACTATAATAATGGATTTTGAAAACCAACTGTGTATTTTTTCTTCCTTCAAAACGAAACTACTATGATACATTTTTAAAACAAACTGGTTTTCTTGAACTTTGAACTGTTTATTAAAACTCCTGTCATTTTCAAAGCGTGGTCTGTATGAAGACTGACCGGCCGGTGAGTCTAGCCTAAGTCTAGGAAGGTAACATGACTCCTAGGTCTTTGCGTTCAGCTTAACTGTCTAAAGCCTTCCCGCTTTTATTATGCTCCAGTTTAATACTCAGATTTAACACGGTGAATGAACTTTTAAGAATATTATCAGTGTCATGTATTCTTTATTGTTTGGTGGAGTTTTGTTTTCAAATAATAGTTTCATTACTTTTTGGGTTAAATTTATTAATCATTTTTTTTCTGTGTGGCGCTTTCACGTTATAATTAATTATCATGAAACGTTGTTAGGGGTAATGCAAAGATATGGGATCATCCCTGCTAAAACGTAAGAACCTACTTCTGTTTAAGGTCTTCACCAAGAACAGAGTAAAAAAATGATCATTCTAGATTTAAAAAAATGGTAGCATCTTAATTATCGTGTTATAGACAAATTCCTAGAGTCTCCTAATAACGACGTGTTTCAGTCCAGAACATATTATGTTAAAACTCCAACTAGACAACATGTCCGTCTTTTGCTACTAGACAACATAATTTGGCCGACCTACATTACACCATACAATACCCTCCCCTATATCAACGACAATAAAATTCAATTTCCTTAACACACATTATTATACGAATCCTACAATGAGATACAAGATAACGTTAACAATTATTGTGAAGGCGTTACAACTGTCAAAAGGGCGTCGAGGTTTAATTAAGAAAGTCGGTTCATCCCCGTGTGCCTGTGACATCAGGGGTTTGGGACAATTGGTACAAGGAGGTTGACATGTATTGTATGTTTTATGTGAGTTAAAAATGTGTTAATCATTATGTGAGTGTAGGTAATAAATAATATAGCATATGTATGTATGTAAACATTTATTTTAAAATAACTAACATTCTGGTGATTTATTTTTTATTGTGTTCAAAATTATTATTGAAATGAGGTTTACGGGAAAATTACAGAAATGTAAACCTGTGAGAAACTTAGATGGGTTGTTAGTAAGGATGTAAAATTAACCCTGGTCAAAGCCCATAGATGAAACGGTAAATTAATACCAAAACTGCTTAGTTTACTCTTGATTTAAAACTAAATAATTATATTTAAAATGCCATAATAAACCTACCTTAAGACTACACTTAGTTCTGCATTGCTTTGATCATACCTTATTAACGTAATTAATTAATGAATTCTTGGTAGAGCGTTCACATATCTAAATAAGGAATCGTCACAATTATCTTATACGCGGTAGCGGCAACCGCACAATAGCTCACATCATCCTTTGTTCCACCCCCGTCAATCGCTAACACATTTACCCACTTACGACTGGGTGAAAACTTGCAAAACGAACACCATTGTTAAGATCGGCGCACACACAATACTCCTGTCGCTGCGATACGCGCTAGAAACGCTCACGATGCCGCGTTTCGCTTATCGACGCGTCAAAGAAGTTCAAAGCGCGGTTTAGATGTTTCCTATCGCTCGTTTGTCAGTTTACGCCGGGAGGTGTGATTGTAGCAAACAAATGGTCTTTTTGATGCTTCGCTTTTAATTGACATCATCTTTAATATATAAATAGGGCGTTTCTTGAATGGCTTTTTAGGGTGAGAGTGTGCACGTACCTTAAGTTTGTCTTGATGATATTTTATGTAACTTGTTTACGTTCGTTTGCGCGTAAAAATGTTAAGATATATCCAATTTAATTTTTTTTTTTTGCAATTACTCGTAATATCAATGTATGTAACTAAGCTTACGTCCTTCTAGTACTATTTAGTTTTTTAGCGAGAGAAATGTGTATTATGGCTTGTATGTATTCGTAACTAGTAGTAAAATAAAGTAACACCTACACCGGTCGTCAACGCGTTTAAATATTAATCTCATTTGTGTAATAAAATCTGTGTTAGCTGAGCCGCTGGCAAGCACTGATCCGGCCGTGAAATGCCTGCCTCCTCACGATAATCCTGTTAGGTTAAGAAGGTTTCTACATATTACGTGCTTTGCTTCGCCTTAAGGATTAAACAGACGTGTACGCATTACTTTCTACATATTGTTTGAGACAGTACTTATTGGTTTTATTTTATTTTTCACGTCGAAAACAGAATATTTTGTTAGTAAGTATTGTTAAAATTCCGTAGCTAAGTTTTATTATTCACTTACATCAGAGAACTTTAAGATCTACGTTACTGTAGTTTATAGCAGTTAATTATTAAATAAAATTTATACGCATTAATTTAGATAGAAACCTAAGGCAGACTTAAGCGATTACGGCACGGCAAAGATGCAACGTAGATTTAAAGCAAAGCTCGCCATGACAAGGTGGTCATCGCAAACCCCCAGATCTTTACGCCGGACAATGAAGACAAAGGACCTTTAAATAATTCAGACAAAGCAAAACCGACCTTAATATCTAGAGCACAAATGCCATCTGTAAATATTTAAGTTTGCGCGTCAATTTTGCGTTAAGACGAGTAGTTTGCATGAGAGAGGAATCGTAGTCTGGGAGCTAAACCTTCCCTCGGGCAATAGGGGCCGTCCATAAATAATTAATCTGCAGAGATGTGCGTCCGACGGTTAAGTAAATCCTGTGGTGGTTTAGGAAACAGCCCGTCTGGGATCCGTCTTCTACTTGGACCGACATTGTTTTATACAATATTTTGGACAATATATCAGTGTCGTAGCAACATTGTTTTCTTAAGTGTTTGTCTCTTTTATAACATTACGTTCCTGATATTTTTATTATAAAATTCAAAGTGGAAGAATGACATGGAAAATATTACATTGCTTCAATTAGATCTAAAGAAATAATTTATTCAAATAATATCCCTGTCTGACTACACAATTTAAAGTAAGCATACCTAGTTTTAAACACAATACTAATATTCATTTAGTACCAAAGATCCAACCAGGAAATTAAAAAACAAATATAAACAAATAAATATGAATACAGAATATGGATATTAGTTAAAATAAGAAGCCGTAGTAGCGAGCAACAAGCGGCGCGTCTTGTCGCCGCCCGGTGTGGATACGACCGCGCGGATTAGGCGCGATTTACTATACGCGACACATTCACTGTCTTACCTAGGTTTTACTGTTGTGTAAGCATTGTTTTTTAATTATTGGTAATATACTGATTCTATTTGGTTTTGGGAAAATGCTGTATTTATACTTTACACTTACGTCTCAAGATCTACTAAAACTAATTAAACAGCCTTTTTTTACTTTTTTCTTCGTCTTTTGTTTTGGCTAATTTACGAAAAGGCTGAAACAATTTTTTTTTTGGTTTTTGGTTTTTTGTTAAAATTATAAAATGACACCAAATTTTCACAAGATTGGTATAAGAATAAAAATAATTTAAATTAAAAAAAACAATCACATGAAAATATTAAAAAAAAAACTAAACTTAAATAAACAAACATAACATCATGGAACTCAATTGACTGTGAAAAGTTTATCTCTAATAGAGGTTTCGCCTAAACTGAATTCCCGTGAAGCCTACTCAAGGATATTGGATTAGAAACATTTTGTATCTAACTTTCGTTCCATGTCACTGAAACTGTACTTTGCATTAAAGCGGTTTATTCTATTTGTATGTAGGTGTGTTTATAACTTAGTTATGTATGGAGATAAAAGTTGAATGTGTTTTTCAGGAATTAATGTGCTTTAGAGGAAAGTTTTATTCTGCTTCTTCTTCGAGACGATGGACAAGAGTTAAATTATGGGGCTCCAGTGAGAGGCCACCTTAAATGGCGTTGGGCTGGCAGGACATGAGGTCCTCCAGAGTGTTATTTATAAAGTTTACAAAGTTTTATTTATAATACATTTAATTAGATGACTGCATATAATACATACTTATTTAATTAATAAATGCGGATCTATAACACAAAGCCACATAAGGAAAAATGATGCTATAGGTAAACGTTTTTTTAATAATTCCATAAGTGAGAATGAGGATTTTGCCACGCACTTGAATATTACAATAAGTACCTCGCTAATACAATAAGGGTCTATTTCACGATCTTCAAGTAAAGTTACGAGTAGATACTCACAAGTATTGTCTTTGTCACTGGTATAAAGTAGGAAAGAGACAAAACTAACTTTACTTGGTGAGTAATTTTACTTGAAGATCGTGAAATAGGCCCTAAATGGAATAAATTACTCAACAGAAAACTTCATTACAATTGAGTTACAATGTAAGTAATATAATTGATCAAAAATAACTTCAAAACGCGTTAAGGAAACCTTAATATTCGTAATATAGTCATAATAATTACAGTAGTACCTTATGTAGTATTTTTTTTTTACTTAAAAGAAGCAGTGAGTAAAGACATCTGTCCTTACTTTTGAAAAACTCTTTCAATTTAGCATATTCCTGATATGGACGGTAAATGCTCTACAATATTGTAAGTAACAGATGTTATGTAATGTTTTTCCTATACCAATTTCCTATTTAGACATGTATGGAAGTAGGGGTGCATGGAAGGAGCCTCCCCGAATGGCGTATATAACAAGCATGCGCCCGTCGCACCCTGGGCAATGGTCTGCGGACGGCAAGTCGGTAACGCAGACTAGCCGATCCTTCCACCACGACTCAACGGCAAATAACCTGCCGTGCGTGTCCCTACACCTGCGTACTACTTTATAAGGCCACTTATGGTGCCATATCGGTGGCCGAGTTCTGATCCTCAAAAATAGGAGCACGCAAAGAAGAAGATTTAGACATTATTTTTCAAAGCCATATATATTTATGTTGTACAATAAAAATATAATTTATGTTAATCATTAATTATAAAAACCAACATTTTATCCTTGTAATTAAAAACATAAAAATAGAACAAAAAATATAAATCCAAAAATAAACTTCGCGTTAATTCCATTGAGGATTATCTCGGTATAGGCACATTATCGAACAATTTAATTAATAATACGACTAAAACGGTTTTAACGCAATAACACAGTCTCGCTAATACCTCACTATTCTCAATCAATGGTGGTCAGAATAGTCCAAATAATCGCAACGCAGTTAATGAACGCATTTGAAAAGTTAAAAGCCCACTGTTAGGCCGCGTACACGCCACGCGACTAATTAACGTCGCGCGGTAATGCCGTCTAGTGTGAACGGGGCTAAGTCCCCGTTCACACTAGACGGCATTACCGCATTATCGTCTAAATTGTCCTAATGTTTAGTTGCAAGCGCTGCCGGTCGTTAATGATTTGGATACAAATTGTACAATCAAATCGATTTCGATTATTCCAATTTACAAATAATATTTTTAATATACCGTCTTGATTTTATTTGTTTGCATATGTAAAATACTTCAAAATACCTAAATAACGTATAAGTATTTTTCATTTAATTAATGTAGAAGCTTAAAGCAAAACAACAAAGTACTGTTTATAGTTTTTCTAAATTAGAAAACATGTCAACTCTAAGTCCAAACGAGACGAGTGTGTGTAGAGTTTGAAATGAATCGTATTTAGAGAACGCAGACAGAGTCGATTTAGTAATTAATTTAACCGCGCGAAGTGCTCTAAATGCACCAGAAACTGTAATCCTCATTAAAATGGAAAATAGGCGACTATTCACTTCACTATCAAATATAATTTTGGCTTCTAAACGTGATAGCGAAATATAATTGTGTATTTTAGCAAATCCACATCAACACAAATGTAACGATTTACATATTATATCATCCTTTCAAATGCATTTGCGTTATTTATTCATACAAACCTTTTTGTGCTATTAGAGTCTGGAATTACAAGCAAATATTATAAATCAGAGAAATCAATCAACAACTTTAGCAATCGCCGAAATGAATGTGTATTTCGAAATACTGGTAAGTAGTTCATTTTGTGAACGACAGCGGCCGAGAATAATATTATACGAGGCGATCATTTTCATTTGCTCCCGGACCGGTCAATTTTTCGCATAACGCACCATCCAATGAAAACACAAATTAATCTCCTCATTTTTTGCAGACAATTTTATATCATTGAGCCCAAATATCCGAATGCATTTCACAATGCGTAATCCCGCGTCACACTGATACTTATGGATTACTTTTGTCTCAATTGAATTATTTCATCATAGGTTAATAAAATAATATATTAATTCAGTATAATGTCAATGGGTGCGCAGAAATAATCCGTAAAAGGTCCGATTTCGCTTTGTTTACGTGCGATTTTATGAAGGTGCTCGTTTAAATCCGAAATCAATATAGGAGTGTATAGAAACAAGAGTGCGGCCGATGGCTGTGTCGACGTGATATCCAACACGGGTTCGGATTAAGCGACGTCAAATCCGGGATTAAGCGGGGCCGGGATAAAACGAAGGCCGGGATCGGCTCTAGCGGGTCAGCGGGATTTGGACGCGTCGCCGGGCCAATAAAAGTGTCTGCAGCCGATTTAGACTGAGCCCGCAGGCAATTTGGCGCGGCTACCAATTGCTAGGTAATTTTGGCGTGTGAGTGCGATCTGTCCATACAAAGCCGTTCTAATGCCCGCCAATGAGATTAGCCTAGGTGTCGCCGGTGGACGATTTATTTCATACTATCTTACGTTTTTATTAAGACGGCGTAACATGATTTCTATTTTGTAAATATCATACAATATTTTACTTGGAGATTATCTTTTCGCGACTATCCGCGACTGAAGAGAGGTTAAGTCTAGTGTCTAGTATTGTTTTTAACAATAGAGGCAATCGTTTGTAAATATCATGAAAAGCTTTAAAATCGTCAATTAAATCTGTTATCGTATGAACGTATATGACGACTCAAAAGCGTCGTTTTATAATACATAAAGTTTATTAATATACTTATATCAAAGTTTAGAAAATAAATAAATACTTAATAATTTAAACACACGAGTTGTAGTTTATTATACGATTAACGATTGTGAAGATTAAGTTGTAGTTGTTCATTCAATGTGAATGTGATGCACTCGACTAATCAAAAGTTTTTCTAAACTAAACCCGCTCGTTTGCAACGGATCTCGTTGAACCATTATAGGGGGCCCTCTGTAATCCGGATCGGAGATTCATTAGGGCGAGATTATACTTTATTGAAATCTGGCTTAAGCGGGGGCACGAACCGAACGAATAGAGGACCGCGAATTACTCGAATGGACATTCGCGTAGCTATTTGTAGTTTTATGAATAGACATACATTTGAGTAATGTTTTATGTGTTGGATTGTACTTATTTTTATTTTGTTTTTACTGGGTTTTCATGGTTTCTAAGGCTAACTTTACACGACTTTTGTGTTAAGGCTCACGTAGTATTAGGTTTTAGCAAAAGCTGATTGCGCTCAAATTTGACATGCAGGCTTAAACTTCCCCAAAGGAAGAAAACGTGGGTAAAACACAGCTAATTACAGCTACGGGCACAGTTAGTTAAGAGACATAAGACCAGTTATTTTGTTGATCATAGATCTTTACAAAACTTCGTAATATTACATTCACATAATAAGTACAATCAAAGCCGAAACCATTACCGATATTCTATGAGATATCAAATAACCATTTATTGGATAAGTCACAAACATCAAAAGCAAGGTAAACAAAACGCAAACATTCAAAAGGTTATTTATTTACTTAATTAAGGATATATTTTTACTTATTATATCTATTTGCTTTGACGAAGCTCCGTGTATTTAATTTATGTAATGGATGTGTATGCGTTCCTATGGAGGGTTCAATATTAGGAAGTATGCACTTTTATTTATTGAGAAAAGTGTTTGTATAGTAAACACTATAATTGTAACAAACTATGATTAGGTATATACAAATTCTATTAGCATTTAAAATAGATAGCGCGATCTTTTTTTTTTCATTAATAAGTATTCATAAATCCGTGCAGAAGAGACATGGCATGTTTAATTTTGGAAAACTGTCCACTGTCCACTTACCTACATAATTATTACAGAACATTTAAAATAAATACAGCCATCATTTTTATTTTTGTTCATAAGTATGCATTCTTAATTCCGTACAAAAGTTTAAAAAAGACATGGCAAGTTTAATTTTGGAAAACTGTCCACAGTCCACTATCCTTACGTAACTTTATTTATTGGCATTATGTGAGCAAATTGCAAAAAAACTGTACATAACCAAAAAATTACTAATACAACGTAAAAACTCTTTTTATCGGCACCTCAAACCGAGCGTGTCTAATAAAATAAATTTGTGTTATAATAACCAGAAAATCGTACAAAAACTCAACACTTAATCGTACTACGGGCTTATCTCTTTGTATAGTCCACGTGGGATTATTCTCTCGTCGGCTATAACCCGGTATAAAATATTTATATCCAACATAACGAGCGCAGGCCGAACAAACAGTGCCGTGCCGATTCTCGATAACATTATGATAATCGCTTCGAAAAAATATATTAATCCTTCTTAATGAACTACTTAAAATAAGTTCGGTTTATTTATTGTGTTATTTTGCAGAGATTATAGTAGTAACTGTTTTTACGTGTAATAAATATACAGAATGAGACAACCTTATTTCAATTGTTTCAAATTAATTTGTTGTTCGATTTAGTATTCTTAATTTAAAAAAATCAACAAAGTCACTAACTTCTATTGAACTTAAATTAGGAATATGAGCTACGAGCATTAGTTCCATTTTCAAAAATTCCGCCAAATCACGTTCCAAATGTTTATTTTTTTTAACTGTAACAACACAAAACGATACATTTGTCTATGGATCATTCGACAATACACCAACCCCTATGGTAGGTCGCGGTTTTACCCTACGAGGATCATTGACTACCGCGGTAAACCCCTACTCGTATCAACAAGCCATTCTCAATCTTATTTCTTTCTCAATAAAACTTATTTCACCTTACCAAGTTATCTCCGGTAGCTTTTTACTGCAAGCTGAAGATAAGCCGACGGATTAGTTCGACGGAACGAAAAAATGAATAAAAATTTAAACCATAGTCCCTGATTGGGCTTTATTCTTTTTAATCCGTCTATATAATATAATGTGTGTTTTAATGCATCTTATAAAAGGAGTATTTTATATTTAAAATATTATAAAAAGTATTTATTATACAATCCGTAAAGAACTACTACAGGCGTAGTATCACTTTTTCTTAAATTGCAGACCTAAAAGATTACAAGATAAAATACCAATAAAAAATATTCCTATGCTTAAACTTGCTTTGAACTAACGTAACATTTCCTTGGACTCAACTTGAATAAGACTTAGTTTTAGCCCGGACAGGGATTGCCTAAAAGAAAATTTTGACAAATCCACGTGAAAATCTGTGAGTAGCCAGTGCGGGCTAGTCACAAAGTCACAAATAAAAATCCATTCTTAAAGCCAACTCTATAACTATAAAACATATTACGTATATGTACACTTGGCTCGGTCCGTCTGAAGATAATCCCATTGTCTATCTCTCTCACACCCGTAGGTGGTGTTCGCAAATCCTTCCCGCGTCCCTCTCTAATCCCTTATTTGAATCTTATCAGATCTCAGGAGATACACCGGTAGTGGTCTAAGTCCGATGCGCGCGTGTATTTGAAGCTTTATCCTTTAGGGATGTCAGTAAAAATTGTTTGTGAAAAACTTCATATCTGACTACAATTGCTTATAAACTAATTCACATAAATACGTCTGCATTTAGCATTAGTTGCCATAAAAAAACTAAGTTAAATAAATTGTTTTGTTAGCTTCAAAATTAACTTTAAAATAATGCTACTTGGATAAAATAAGTATATTTTCGGACAGCCCTACAACACAAGCATACATTAAAGGTGTGTCCGCACTGAATTCGCGATTAATGGGCTTTGAATTTGCGATTGAAGCTAAATTTATGTTGGTGCAACGCGTCATCAGATTATAGCGACATCAGAATAAGGACTGAACAGCTGCTTTCATCTCTCATAAGAAATAAAAGCAAGAAACCCAAAGGATTATCCGAAATAGATGTTATGATGGCTATGTTTGTCCATTTCTATTGTTAAAACGTTGTACAGTGTCTTTTACATTAATTTCGAAATATTTTCTCCAAATTAATTTATGAAAATCTTTTAATTACCTTTCAAAAATGTGTATATTAAACGCCATAATTCAAAGGCATCCTGAATTAAAGGTTTATTTCTTGCGAGTGTAATAAGATAATATTACTAACCCTTTGTAGGGATTAAGATTTTGTTAAGGGCGCGTCCCTAAGCCCGACCAGACGGGGTCCCGCCGATTAGACGAGGGCACAAGGCCTTTACAGTTCACTTCTATGGTTTTTACGATGCTTTAAACAATAAGACACCCATTATATTTAGCTACACCATAACATTTAATTTGATGTAATTTATTTTCTATTTAAAACATTCTTCATTAAATTAAGGATCTTTAGGAATGTCCCTAAATGAAGATACCAAAGAAACATCTTTAGTTCGTTCACACAAAGCTATTGTGTAATCGTAATAAGTGTACACCGATGAGATATAACCAATTTAAAAGATAAAACGGGCTAAATAAAACCAGTTCCGATGGTCGGTCCGCGAGTGCCTCTGTAAGGCTAATCTTGACAAATGGCGTGGATGATCCTCATACACCGCGTCCACTCGTATTTGTCCACAACTCTCTAAACCCATGATTTTTTATCGATTGATCAGCGACTCAGCTGATTGCGCCTCTGTTGTTGCCGACAGATTACACGCACACACACAACAAAATTAACGTCACACACAAAAGAATAATCGTGAAGGATTTGCATTATAATACGCACACACGCAACGTAATCTAATTCATTTTATACACGCCATTTTAAGCTTTCCGTCTTGGTGAAAAGGACGGGTTTGTCGTAGCTTCGTCGTTCAATGTGTGGGTTAAGCTCAATGCATGACTCAAATTGGGCTGAAGTGCAGGAGATTATCTCGGTATGATTGATGGAGGAGCCGCCACGGAATCAAACAGATAAGACGTTACTTTAATTTAAAAATTACTTTCTTTGAAATTTCCTTTTTAACCGTGACTTTACATTTAACGTGATTACTGTTTAATACGTCTACACAGATTTAGAAATAAAAAAACATTACATGAAAAGAGTAAGTAATTAAGAACATATTAACTAAATAGTTTAGAGAGCGATCTAATCCGTCAGCTTAGTCTTTATAAAGGAACTTAAATCAAATTGAATCCTATGCTATACCCATTATAAGTAAAACTCATCAAATCAATTCAAATGGAGGTACCGACATATCGGAACAAAGAGCTAAGGAACGACATACAGAGCTAAGCGGAGCACACACGTACGAGTACCAGAGCTAAGTAGAACTTGATCCGGATCAGCTGAGATTAGGTGGAAGCGGCTGCCCACCGTCCGGGGATACATCTCAGACCGGATTACCGAGATCCGGATTTAGCTGAATATCATTCTATACGTTTATATTAGGTACATACGTGTGTTTGGTAACTATTGATTTGTCTTTTTAGAATTTTGTTGAACCATTGTAGGTCGAGGGGTCTCCAGTTATAGTGTTTAAAGACTGTTTTAAAGAAAGGATTATATTGTTTTATACTTACTTCAGTTGGTGTTCAGGAGAGTCAAAAAAAGTTTTTTTTATTTTGTAATTTGTAATTCCAATGTAAAAGAACCTAATTAATTAAAAATTAATATATTTTTAGAATCATAAAATAAATTAACTTTTATTTATTTATTCAAAGTTTTTATCTTAATCTTCATGTTTTGCATCAGCCCATTAATTAACGACGTATCAAATCGAATTTTACGACTGTTTTAATTTAGTTTAATTATGGCTATAACAAAGGAAGTATAACATAGTTTGAATATTAGAGACTGTGGTATTTAAAAACGTATAAAAATCCGCCTACGATAAATAAAAGCATAAAAATGTGTAGTTTAGTATCAAAATATTCAAACGCGGCTTCGCAAGGACGAGACAATACAATATAGGATGTGCACACACACGCACACGGATCAGTCCTAAGCCGGATTACGCGACCGCCCGGATCTGTAGGTGTAGTACCCGAGAGGTCGCGGATATTATGGATTTACGTATGAAAAATGTTCAAAAGCTGTTGAAAAAGGTAAATGTATGCGTTGCTGATAACCCGTTTTTTATAACCAAAATACCATTTGTATTTTTATGTTGAATTATTTTTATTAAATACTAACACTTCCCTTCCTTTGCACGGGTGCAATTGTGTTGTTTTTTCTAATTTAATACGTTTTATAGATGAGTGTTACATGTTAAAAAAGTACCGCTTGGTGTGATGATACATTTAAATATGTCGAAATGTCGTTTCATAGAAGTAAATATTAAATCAATAAGTTTTACTATTTAGCAACTAAATTTGTTAAATTCTGTAATCATTTTACTGTACTTATTCATCACTTTGTTTTTTTTTTCCCAAAAAGTTAAAGTGAAATTTATCGTGTTCAAAAAATAATTTGTAAAATTTTTCCAACACAGCATCGTTGGTGACAAATGAATCGATATCGGTACTCACACACGCGCCTGAGGCGGGGATCGCGCGATCATCCGGATCATCCGGGCCAGATCAGCTCGTGTCGACCGGAGATAAAACGCTACGTGTGTAACCCCCCTTACATTATGCCAATTCACACTACACACCGATCGTTGTGGATGCAAAATTTTAAGTACGTACCTACTGAAGCATGGATTTTAAATGTTTTGTTGTTGTTTTTTTTTTAAGTGTACGTTTTTTTATTTATTCTGGAGGAGAATTGACGTAAACGTGTACCGTTTCTCGGATTTCACAGGAATTTCTACGTTTATATTCTTCCGTTACACATTTTACTAAATATATTGATCGGGGTAAATGTTCGCTCGAGAAAATTGAGTAACCATACTGTGTGTGTATGAAATCGTAGATAGGCAGTTTTCCTTAATTAGACCTCTCTTATTTGGCCGTGCATTCCTATCACAACTATATACTAAATATAATATAATACTAAACAAAGAATGTATTATATCTATTTTTCTTTGTCATTCACGTCAACTAAAAACGATATAAGAAACATTATTCGGGTTCAATTAAAGTATCTGTTACAGAAATAACATTTAAGACGTTTTATCGCGTTGTTTAATCGCGGAAATCATACAATAAATAACAATAAACATCACAACATGTTGAATTTTCAAACGAGTTTATATCTATAGATTATCCAAATATCGTTATTTAATAGGCCGTAGTTAGCTATAAACTTTGAAATTATACATTCATTTACATTCAATCTTTGGAGAGTCCCGTTGATTTTAGCAATAAAATCATTCTTAACTACACACGTTATGTCTTACATACAAAATAAAAGATATAATACGGCACTATAAAAAATATAAATCGGCTTATCTGTATAAAACCGGCTTATTCGTGTAAAGTAGCGATGGAAAAATAGTTCTTATTTCGAATGTAAAATTAAAATGTGAAAACTGCTACTTATCAGAAAACCCTGCTTTACGAGTGCCAATATTTTATTATTTTTGCCAATTTTTGTTCTTTATTATTTTTTGTTTTTGTTAAAAGTATTATTTTGCTTGTTGGTTTCCACGTACCTATAAAAAAAGTGATGATAATTTGGACTATGTATAAAAAGCCATTCATATTGATACCAAATTGTTGGTATGTGTACCTTTGTAAAAAATAAATTGGAAGAGAGATTTTTGGTAACAATCGTTTAAGAATTAATTTCTCCACATCTAGAGTTAAACATCCTTTTAGTCTACAATCTACGGTCTACATTATGGTATATTTTCTTTTCAAATATTTATATCTATTTCAATAATTATGTTATTTTATATGAAAAAATATATTAGATACTTTTTTTTTCTAACCATACACAGGTACGAATTCACAAAAGATATATGAACGGATGTCAGATATAATCCGTCTAGTATTGTGCAAGCGTTAATCGCGGATCGACGCGAGACGATTCAAAATTAATAATGATTTATTAACGGACGATTTGGCTTATAAAATCAGGGATTAAATCTTTAAAATAAACTAAAAAAATAATAGTTAACATTGTTACCAGAGATTGAGAAAGATCTTCTAGAAAGATCGTGTAGATCTTTTACTAAAACTTATGGTTTAACAACTCATGCTTACGGCCTTAAATGAACCTAGATGCTTAGCAATTAAACACCTACCAGTAATTAACTTTAGTTATTATTCTTGTATGGTAAAAGTTTGTATTCTTACGGTAAAATCTAAGTAAAGACACTTTATACAAAAGTTTATATGAATTTAAAAAGTCTTGACAGAATCTGTAATTGTCATCCCTACTAATATTATAAATGCGAAGGTAACTCTGTCTGTCTGTCTGTTACCTTTTCACGGCTAAACTACTGAACCGATTGACTTGAAATTTGGTACAGGGGTAACTTATGTTCCGGGGAAGAACATAGGCTGTTTTATCTCGAAATTCCTACAGGAACGGGAACTACGCGGGTGAAACCGCGGGGCACAGCTAGTACGAGAATAAACCGCGAAAATATAGAAAAAGTAACCGTTTACTTTTACCACCACTAATAATATTTAACTTATCACAAAATCAAAATTTGTAAAAAGTCTGGGTTCACAAAAACGTAAATGAAAAAATTGCCGTCTAGCTAAAAGTATGTAGTATACACATTCACTTCTAGTAAGACATTGCGTCATTGCACAGTGTGTTCCCGGCTTACAAACGGGATGTCCCGGATTAGATTTAAGGGGGTAAAGAGAAAAGAGACAGCTATATTGATTTACATGCAACTGAGCGAGACAAATAACTTATAGAGATTTAGAGATTATGATTCATAAAGAGTAGAGATTGAATGGAAAATTATAAGGTTGGGGATGAATGGATTTTAAGGGCCCGTGTACGTACAAGCCGATAAATACGGTTATTTTATGATTTTGTTTTTAGATTAGCTTGTTCAAAATAAAAAAGTATATAAATATTTTTCAAAAATACGAATAAAACACAACTTTTCGTTGATTTGTATAAGAAAGTTTTTATTGTAGTTGTGAAAGTAAGTACTTAGTAGTAGTTCGTTGTAGTTGTATAGTACAAGTTTTGGTTAGTTAGGTTAAAATCTAAATAATGCCAAATTTTATACAAAACAAGTAGTGATTCTCAATCAATTTTGGGATAAAAAGTCTTATTAGGTATCTGTTATTCCAGGTTATTAGAAACGGTTATGTAAATCGATACGCCAGATTTTACGTGAAAGAGTAACAAACACCCATCCTTACAAACTTTCACGTTACACATATTAGGAACCAATATAAAGGAAAAAATATTAGGAACCAATATTAAAATTAGACCCTAATAAAATTATAATATAATTTCTCTATTCAATTATAGTATACTATGTTTCGTGAAATTAGAACGCGATATTTAGCGACGTCCATTAGCTTTCCTATTTATTCGGGACCGTATTAAGCTTCTATAATCACCAGTACCTATTGATTGAAATTGAAAATAATGTTTAGCATTATGTATTTAAAGTCTTTAATTTTTTTGGTTACTTTTTTCAGTTATATAGGACTACTTTTGATTAAATTTTTCATATTTTCTGTTGATAGTGACAAGTATTTTAAATGGGAACTTATACAAAAGTCCTTTACTCGACACTCCACAGTGAAACCTTAGACTATACTTTTTATGTAATTAAGTATATGTAAGTATAATTAAGCATAAGTAAAAATATTATTAAACTATTGCATAGCTTCTATCGAGGGCCTTGAGCGCGGGGACCGAATCCAGAAATTCCGTAACGAAAAAAAACCTCACGTTTTTTTTTTATCGAAATCTTTTTTTTGTAAATTTTTCAAAAAGTTTTTATAGTAATGTAGACAAAGTTTTTATTGTATGAATTCCCAAGTACGACATCAAAATTTCAACGGTTAGGATTGCAATACAAAAATAAAAAAAAACAATTAAGTAGTTGATAAAATTGCTATGCAATAGCTTTACCGCGGCAGTCCCCGAGTGCCACACGTTTTTTTTTTATTATAGATATACTCTACAATTTCAAATCGACTATAATTATAGTTCCTTATGTTTAAATATAGTTAGTTATGTATATTTATTATAATTTAAACTTAATATAAAAATAACACATATTCATGTGTGGCAAAGTTTAAATACACATACCACTTATAAGTACACAAGGAGTAATTAAAAACTATGTCTAATACCGGGTTTAGTTTTTGTCCGTAACGTCACTCTGACAGCTGCGTTTGCGCACTAAATATGGTTACGTGTAAGTAAATACTAAATAACTTAAAAAATATGCAATGGACGTTATATTTTACTTGGAATATGGTGTTTTTTAATATGTATTTGTAATATAACAGCTTGGTTAATTAAGTGACGAGGAATTTATTGTGGTACTCCTTATTTTAATGAAGTATTTATGTGCGTTTAGTTCTTGAGTATAGTACTTATCTATATAGGTACTTATATAAAAATCTATTGCTGTTCGTTAGTCTCACTAAAACTCGAAAACGGCTGAACGGATTTGTCTTATCTTGGTCTTGAAATGTTCGTGGAGGTCTAGGGGAGGTTTAAAAGGTGAGAAAAATTCGAATAATAGCCGGGAACAGGGGAACGGGTACTACGCGGGTGAAACCGCGGGGCACAGCTAGTAAATAATAATGAATATGCAAAAAAATGGTATCTTACGGTGAAGGAAAACATCGTGAGGAAACCTGCACACACCTGGGAAGAAATTCTAGGGTTGTGTGTGAAGTCGACCAAGCCGCACTTGGCCAGCGTGGTTGACTAAGACCTAATCACCCTGATTAAGGGTAGGCTCGTGCCCCTCGGTGGGGACATTATATGAGCTGATGATGATGTAAAAAAAACTAAGTACTATATCCTCTGTAACCTATCAATGCTCAATATACATGTTGTTGATGTTCCTAAAATAAATAAATAAATAAGTACAATCTATCTACCTTAATAAATAAATAAACATTTTACTAAAGAAACAATGATAACTAATAAATTTCTTCTTCACAACAACAATTCAAGCTCATAAAAAGACAGGCAATAAAATAATATCAATCAAAATCGGACACATCTTAACGGATGGTCATGTCTTAGATAAATCAATTATAACTACAGATTAACAGCGAGATGAGCAGTTTAAAGGGACCGAATGAACGAACGCGTGACTTCGAATAATTTTAACGAGATAGGTACCTTCTTTATAAACGCTATCTGTATCTGTTTGTATGTGTAGCTATTATGTTATAATATTGTTGTTCTTTAAATGTTTAGCAATACAAACTTTTATTAAATGTTGTAGTTGTATATTTGTTTATACGTATTTAGTAATATAGACGACTTCGATAGCAGAGTGGTCACCATGCCGGACTGCCATCCGTAGGGTTGGTTGCGGGTTCGATTCCCGTGCGGGTGAATATTTGTGTGAACCACAAATGTTTGTCTCGGTCTGGGTGTGTGTGTGAATGAGTGTGTGCGTAGTTTCTGATACTAGATACAAGTCACGAACTTAGTTAGGGGTCAGTTACTATAATGAGATGATATAGTGAATGATTAAAAAACTAGGTACTTATATTATATACGTATAGTAGTATTTATCATAAATCAATTTATGTACAAGTGAGTAAAGTCTAAACCAATTTTGTAAACCAAAATTGAATTTAAGGCCACGACGCAGTTAAGATTCATAACCACGATGTTTGCTCGTCAAACTGAAAGTACCAAAATGTCTCGTAGATCGACTCTTAGGTATAGTTATATTATGTACTTATGTATGTCAATATTCTAACAAAATTCGGACTTCAGATCACCTACTTACATGCTATAAAAAACTATATAATTTGCTTTATATGTTTTTGTATTTGTTCGTCCTAAATGTATTAAAACTGTATAGCAACTTTTACTCCCTAGAATGACATAGACAATGTTTTGTTCTATGTGTGTATAGAACAAAAAAAATGTTTAAAAGTTGGCTAACATAATACAAGCAATCTTTGCTTGTATTAACAAAAACTATTATGTAAACCTTTATTCAACTTTAGTAACAAATGCATTCAAAGTCAAAATGATATTAGCAATATAATTTTAATATAGTTTTTATGTATTAGCAAATTATTTCCTGTCTATCTCTGTAAATGTTTAGCAAATCTAAATGTCACTATGAAAGGAACAGACAACCTCCAAATTAATTTAAAATTTAATGAATAAGCAATAAGTAAATTTAATAACTGCAACATGCATTTAAGTTAACATTAAGTAATATTAGGTTATGCTTTATTTATGTTTTAATTTTATGCGCCTTTTTCGTAAAGTTAGTATTTTGTTTTGATATATATTTCACCAACTATTGTCACGGGTCGAACGACGAACTTAATTTCAAAATTGAAAGGTATCCAAGAGGCTCGCCATACTCTGTCTTTAACCTAACAAATAAACTTAAAAAGAACTCACCACTAATACTCTTATTAAGCAGGTTATTGAAGGCTTCCTTCTTGGGCGACAGATGGGGGATGTGCTGACTCCTGTCATGATGTACGGGTGCTGAGGGTGGACGAGGAACCGCCCGCTCCTCCGGCGACCGTCGAGGTGGAGTCTTACTGCGGCGCAGTTCAGATGATAAGGTCTAGAAAGAAAAAAGGTTTTTTAGTAAGTTTTGTTATTAATTTTGGGTAAATAAGAGATAGAGTGGAGACTATTTTCTTCTCTAGTTTATTAAAATTAGCCAAAATACAGGTTAAAATCGTGTAATATATAAAATTTTAAAAAGTATGTTGAATACTTCTCAAATGATTGGTCCAAATATAAAGACATTTTTAGAAAAGAAAACCAGAGACAGACAATTAATCATCAAAATCCATAGAAAATTAACAAGAAAAGGAACGAAATGAATATGTAAGTATTTCTTTACATATCCTAGGCCTACACTTGTTAATTCTACAAAAATACATATATTAATTTACATTATCAACACCCATATCCACAGACCTACTCGCACCCAGACACACCAAATTAATAAAGCTTAAAATCTAGATCATCCCACCGCAGTATACCTACCATCCATTGGCCACTACTATCGTACGATATTAATGAATAATTCCACGATTTTCCCTGATACAGTTGCATACATCGATGGCTATGTGTATGCAGTTTGCATAACAAGCTCAGACGTGCCAGACATATGAACAGAACAAGGGAAGACAACCGTTGACTTACATTCAATTATGCAACAGTTTTATGTATTTATAATGAATCTTATACGTGTATATTGAATTATAATTGTAGCAAAATAATAAAATATTATAAAGGCGGAAGTTTGTATGTATGTTTGAAACTCTTTCACGCAAAAACTGCTGAACGGATTAAGATGAAATTTGGAAAAGATGTTGCTTATAACCAGGAAGGTCATATAGGATACGTTTCATCCCAAAGTTCTCACGGAAAAGAGATTTATGCGGGTATAAAATTTAAGAATTTGTGATCAATAACACGGGTGCGCCAAAGTTCACCTAAAATTTCAACTCCGATAATTGGAAATCCGAAAATTTTCTTCCTAACATTTTTTATCCTAACAATCGCAACTCCTAAAATCTTTGTCACTAATGTTTTAATTCCGAAACATTTGTTTTCCTATATTTTCTCAACATAACCATCGTTCATACTATTATTCAAAGTCATATCTTTTTTGTTTAGATTTATTTTTATTTATTATAATCAATATTATATACATACATTTTTCGTAACTTTCTTTTTACATAACATGTAGGTATAAACGAGCAAAACCAGAGTCCTGCTCCAATCATTCAGTCAAGTTCCAGTAACGAATCGGTCCTATTCTTAATTATTGGTTTAGGTTATGTTAGAACTGTGACCCCAACGCACGAGCCGAGCGAGCGTAGCGAGCGTGCCGCGGCAGCGGCCGGCGAAGTGCCAGAACCGAATTGGTCCTGTAGTTATGGTTATGGTAAACTCCCAGGCCATAAGCATAACCGTAAACGAGTCGTATAATAATCATTAAAACTATAAATATCATCTTCTACCCGTACATATTTTTTATTACACTTGGTAAATGTTTCTTTCTGAGCATGAGTGAAAATATTATGGTAAGTATGTTTAGGAATAAAAGCGTTATGATAAAAAACAGTAGGAGTTTAAATATATTTACATTAATGATGTTAGTAATTAAAATTTTCGGACACATCAGTGTTATGAGCATCGTCGGTAGCACTACAAATAGTATGAATTAAAACTTTAGGATGAAAATTTTTAGGAAGAATGATCATTCGGACTACAAATAGTTAGGAAAAACATTTTCGGGTAAAGAACTTTAGGTGAGCCAATATGGACCCCAATAACACACTTTAGGTCAGGATGATTACAATTTCTCAAAAAGAAAAAGAGGGAGTAGAAAAGAGGGGGAATCCCTACAGTGGGATCGGAACTAAATTGTACTACTATTATTCCACAGTAGTAGTAGTTACGAGTATTATTACTACTATTGAATTTATGAAAGTATCACTGCCCGTAATGTATGTTAATTAACGGTATTTAAAACTATAATTGTAATTATCGAGTAATCCGACAATTTGACTATGAATGGATCATGCGAACATTTTGTGTGTAATCGTAGAATTAAACAATTTGTAATTTCCCGGAAACAGTAGTTTTAATTTGTTATCAATTGCATAAATTCATTAAAATACTATATTTGTTTTTCATTTATTTTTTATGATTTTGACCAGACTTAATTTTTACCATAAGTCAGTCGAGATTTTTCGTACCTTTAATTTTTTAATCGTATCTAGATTTGCAAGCAAGAAAATCTTCAGTTACGGCCACCTTTATGGAAATATCCCACGACATTTTCGATTTTGGAACAGAAACAATAACTTTCCAGAACTATTCAAAACTATCTATAAATTACGTCACACATGTATAAAATATTCCAGCCCACATACCGTAAATAAGTCCTAATAAGCACAATGTTTCACGTAAACGTTCTACGCCAAGTGGGATTACAATTTTGGTCATTCCAGTTCATTTAGCGTCAATTTGTTATGTTTACATGAATATACGTGTTTTGTTATTTTTACATTCCCACTAATAAGATAAAGTTTGACAAACATGACGTTCAGTTCTAAGATTTAACATACTTGTACATAGATAGCGTTATGTGATGTAATTTGTTTTGGATGGTAAAGAGTTTGGATGACTTTAAATAATTCTTATTTTTATTGAAAAACAACCTCTTTTGGAATAATTTTAATTTCCTTTTTTCATAACATTTAATACTGGCCAGTAATAGCGTTGCTTTCTATAATATTGACTAGTTTTAAAGTTTGATCCAATGTGTTCCAAATACAAATGTTTAAAAATAAATAAATTTCCTATCAGCATGTTTTTAATATTAGAAACAATCTGAAACCTTGGTAATAGTTGAAATATTGATATAATATAAAGAAAATACGTGCCCATAAACTGGCAACAAACGAGAAACAATCCGTATGAATTATAATCTAAGAAAAGTCAAACCACTTAAAGAGAATCGAGATTCAAATTGGACACTCGGAGCATTGCGTCAGTCGATACGAACAGTTCATAAGCACTGATTATATTCATTGAATGTTGTTACTGAACCACATAATAGCGAAACTCGACAAAATGATCGTATTTTAATAGGTTTAATGATGGAAACAAGACATGTCTTATGTTGAGAATGTAAAATGTTGTCAAAAAAATCTGTCCCCCTACTGAAATGTTTATGGAGGTCGGAGTTGAATTAGATTGGCTGTGAATGAGTGATACTATTTTTGTGTGATGAGTCGAATATTTGGGAATTTGTTACGGAAAGATAATTTGGTGCAGGAGGACGTCGTCTCATGAATTTCTTATTTCTTTTAGTAGAATTTATAGGTTTGTTCAGAAACAGTGCCTGCTTAGTTTTATTATGTTACCCCAATCTAGGCTAAGGCTAACCTACATGGTAATATCTGGTGGAAAATTTCAGACCGATATTACTAACACTGCTATACAATTTTCGACTTTTGAAAAGGTCTCAAGTTTCATCCCCAGTCAAATCACGAATCTTATAAAAGGCCTGTTCTTCTGTGTGATTGTTTTTCCAACTACCAACCATTCACGTGTACTCTATTTGGGGGTGTGACCATGCCACGTTAATTACCATTCATCAGACCAACAATTAAACTAATCATAAAGAAAAATCTGTACTACCGCAACAAACCTTCAGCAGCAATTATCTAAACAAGTGCATCAACGAGCCGTGCCTCCAGTCGGGAGTATCGTCGATTCGCGCAACAGATACAGATACATAGACGTCTAATGTCGTATTGGAATTTGTGATGTCGTTTGACCCCTGTTAACCCAGATTACGCTACTCGGCGCCTGATTCGTCCCCGGACCAGCCTGATTGTGTTGTGACACAAACTGTAATGTATTATGTGTTAACTCTGGCTGCAATCACGGCCGAACCGACAATTACAATGGATATGTTCGCCGAACTTACATTGGCGGTGACGTGTGTTTTCGTTTTGACTCTGTTTCTAATTAAATTTTGTCGACCGTTGATAGTAGGTTGTAATATGAGTATGTTTTAAATGAGTCTTATAGTCAGAGTCTAGAAGATTTTTATTGGTTGACCAATAAAAATCTTGCTTGCTTTTATGATAATTGGGAACTTTTTGTTTTGGTATAATTTTTAAAAGATGGTAAATGAGACTGATGTTGTGGAAGGATTGTAAATTAAAAAGATGAATAAAGTATGTTAGAATTTGGGATAAAGATCATAAGTAAAAACATGAAAACTGAAAATATACTGTAGAAAAAACTTCCTTCAAAAACATACTACACAATATTATCAACTTATAATAATAATACCTACAATAACTTTATATTAACTTTATTGATAACAAATTAATTATTGATTTAACAACACTATATCGTGAGAATTAGTACAAATCAATATTCGTGAATGAATTGGTATTAGACAAATATAATTATCATATAAATGTTTATAAATATTTGTATTACTTCATTCATGTGAGTTAATTAATCAATTTAATTAGATACTTACTAGTTTAATGTGTAAATAAGTGTTTAATTTAATAAGAATATTTTATTATGTCACGTCCTAAGTTTCACTGAAAGACCTACCGCTTAATTCATAAACATATTTTAGTTAAAAAGTGTTTTGCGCCTGTCACACCATGTATCATTTGTAAAAGTGTGAAAGTGACAAAACATATTTTAACTAAAATAGGTTCATTATATTTTTATGAATAAGGGGGATAGACTTTTCTCACTGATGATATTGATCCAGTGAGGTGGAATAGGTGTAAATATTACTGTTTGCATATTGGTGATCTGAAACCGGAGCCATTTTTGAAACTGGGTTTGTTTTAGTAGTTTCTTTTATACAATATATCTGCAAAATTATAGGCCCATAACTTATGCAAGAAAATTTTAAAACGCAGTAGTACATTCAATGAAAAAATATACACATAATGAACAAAACGAAAAATCAAGGCCAAATCAGGATTATAGATTTGAAAGTGTTATTTTAAATCAAGCCAATCAATTGAGATCACGTGCCAATCAAAAACGAACTTTATCAATTAACGTATTTAAAGTTCCAAATCAAATTAACCTCATCATTTTGAAATGTTATCAATGAAATGAAATCAGTAGCGAGAATCTTACACGTACAAACATAAAGTTTTTAATATCAATCCAATAAAGATAATGGATACGACAGTTTTAAACCAAACGTTTTGTGCATATACGAGGCTTAAACCTGTATTTAATAAGATAAAAATGTGGCTCTTAATAGCCACTACAAATTAGTACTACTAATTAACTATGCTCATATTAATTTGTAGTATATTTTAATGTTTAACCAACTGTGGGAACGTGGAAATGATGATATACAAACAAAATGTTTATAGTTTAGCTTCCAGTTGTTTTGGAAATCAATAAACTTGATTATTCATCTATATCGTTTACGGCACACACTTTTAAATATATTTTATCTTAAAACTTCTGCTACTGAATCGTTTATTTAATGTTATATAATTAATTGCGCTTTTATTTTATCGATAGGCGATAGTGATAAGCCTTTATTTTATAGTAGATATTAAAACAATATCTTTTTATTAGTCATCAATGCGTCCATATTCCAATTTTATATTTGGATTTTGGACCTAACATTATAATCTGTTTGTCATCATCATGACATGAGTAGAGTTTCATATAGTATTTATGGTAAAGAAGGTATACGTTACCAAAATTTATTGCCTGTATTGAAGTACGAAAAATTTGATACATTACGCACATAGGACCCAAACTAAAACTAGAGACGTTTTATAGCGAAAATCTGTACTTAAAGGTGCAATTAAGTACCTGTTTTTATGATATATACACTATGATAATCACAGATAAATAACCTATTTATGACATACACACAAACAACCTAAACTAAAGAGATCTTATTGCGGAAAACTCTACTTACAATTACATATTTTTCATTTAGGGTATCAGAAACTATGCACATTTATTTATACATTAATTAACCAAATGGATCACACATTATGTAGTAGAGATCTCTCTAAACAATTTTTCACAGAATACTAAAATCTCAAGACAATCTGTTCGTAATTGGAGTACTGCACAAATCTTTTACAAGCTATTAAAGCTTAGTTCAGACATAGAGGCTAATTGTAAGATCCTATTTACTGCAAAAAAGAATTTATTTACTTTTCAATGGAAATTTTGCAGCACAACATGAATGAATGATATTTGTGGGCGTCTTTAATCAATGAAACGTCAGTAAAACAGAGATAAATACAGTGATTGATTACGGCTTCATAATGTGCGAAATTAAATCATTATTCACGTTTTGATTCTAGATTAATTAGTATATTCAAAAATTATTTATAAGAATTTCACGTCTTAGAATTTAAGTCCAAATGAGCGGTGCTTGCGATTCAGCATGGTGATGAGGTCAAATTCCAGCTGAGGTGCAAATTTTGAATGCAAATATTTTCCGAAAATACCTAATCCCGTGAAATACTCTTACAATTTTAGTAGCTACTAGAAGATAGGATAGCAAAAATCCTCATTCATAATTACAAAACAATTGATAGCATTTAAAAACACCAAAGTGAAACGAGAACGTGTTAAATGCAATCTCGTAACCTTCATACCCCGTATCAAGAGACTTCAATTTATCTCTCATCTAATACGGAGGCAGCACGTAACTCTAGGACAAAAGTACACCAAAATATGTACATGATAGTAATATTTACATAAGAATTAGTTATGTTGTCTATTACACTGAGCCCTGATTAATTTATGTTCCACTTATTTGTACGAGATAACGTTCAAACATCTCATATTTGTATATCACAACAGCTTATCTTTTAATTCTTGAGCTGTCAACGTACGTAGCACTGGAAGTCGGTATTTAGGTTTTTCCTATATAATTAATGTTATATAAGGAAAATATTTTTGTAGATATTTTTTTGGGAGGAATTTCTGAATGATATCTATGTTTCAAGTGAAGTAGGTATAAAACGGTATCGGTAATAAAACATTCTAGATCAAAGGTCCTTCTCTCTCACTGTTGATATGGTGAGGAGAAATATGCATTAACATTTTCAATAGGAACAAAAATATAATAGTTAATTACTGACCCCTAACTAGGTTAGGTTTATCATCTGTATCTAGGGTATCAGAAACTACGCACACACTCATTCATACACATGTACATACAATTATGCAATACATAATGAATATGCAAAATTACACATAAATAAGTGACCAAAAACAAAACAGATAAAACCTAATAGCAGTTACGTCACAAGTAATAAACATAAACGAAATCTTCTTTAGGTATTGCAAAACATAGCTCAATGGTCCCCAATGACATTCAGCTCTTTAAATTGATAAAGAAATATTATCGCAATTGACTTCTCAAATCGGGATTTATGATTAACAAGAAACGCCCCGGATTCGCTTGGACGCAACGAGCTTCGTGAATATTGACATGCAAATAGATTTTTCTCTACTTTCTTTTATTATAATGCATATTAATAAAGTGTATGTGCTCTACTGCAGTGCCTTTTGTTTTTACCCGCATAATCCCGGTAACAAAATAATTTCCTCTTTTGTGGGTATAAGCCAATTTAAGAAGTCCGCCATCTTTGTTAATCCGCCATATTCGATTTAGAATGACGACATTTTGCTAACCAATTACAGATTAATGGTTTGCCTTAAAATTTAGTTGCAAGAATTTACTAGAAATAAAACTGTACCATTAAAAAAAAAGGTCAGAAAGTTAAAAAATCAAAAAAAAATTCTTTCCAAATTTCATAAATTGTACCTAGGTAATAGCAAATAAATACAACATTTTGCGTAATATTTATTTGGCGACAAACAGACATACAAGAACACAAACTTTATTAGTAGATATTGAAGATTTTACACAAACAGGTTATCTTTTTAAACCAATTTCGTCACACAGTAGGCAGGTGACTTTTGACCCGATATGTTGCCATAATAATTATAATATTTATATTAGTTGTACAAGAGGTCTTTGTTTAGGTAACACTGATTAAAAGAATTAAGATAATGCTTGTTTTTAAATAATATTTTGTTTTTAAATCTGACGCGAATGAATAATCATCAAGTATAACGATGTTATTATCTATTACATACTTATTATGTATTGTGATAGAGAACTTTTCTTTCCCTAAGTTATCAGTTCTTCGAATGAAGTGATTTGCAGTTATTTTTAACCCTCGACGCAAAAAGAGGGGTGTTATAAGTTTGACGTGTCTGTGTGTGTATATGCGTGTATGTGTATCTGTCTGTCTGTGGCATCATAGCTCCTGAACTTATGAAATAATTTCAATTTAGTTTTTTTTTGTATTAATGGGGACTTACGTGCGAGTGTTCGTAGACATGTTTGATGAAAATCGGTTGACCCGTTTAAAAGATACGGGGGTTTGAAAGTAATTGTGTTGGGGATTTTTTAATTTTTTAATTTAATGTTATGTAATAAAAAACAAGTTAAATGTATTTCTTTTGGGACAATCATAAAGATCTAAGTCACAATCAATCTCTCCTGTTAAACGTAGCAACTAACCCCTAATTAGATTACCTTTATCTAGGGCTGGGGTATCAAAAACTATTTGCACGCTCATATTATAAGCCTTGCATAAACCCTAATATATAAATTAAACAAAACCCTAAAATTAAAAAGCTTTTAAGTAAGGCTAATCAAATATATAAAATTCTCGTGTCACAGTTTTCGTTGCCATACTCCTCCGAAACGGCTTGACCGATTCTCATGAAATTTTGTGAGCATATTCAGTAGGTCTGAGAATCGGCCAACATCTATTTTTCATCCCGAAATTCCCACGGGAACGGGAACCACGCGTGTGAAACCGCGGGGCGCAGCTAGTAAATAAATAAAAATTAGTTAGATTAAGTGAAGACGCCAACACACATAGCGTGGTAAGGGCGTGTTTACACGACTACCGCGCCGGGAGCCGGGTTCAAACAAAGCCTAATCCATACAGGAATGGGATGTTCCCTTATCCATGGTTTATTTAGGGATGTCGATCTCAAGCTTTGTCGGTTTATACACCTGTGAAACTCGCTTGGATTGTCAAAGATTTCATATTAATATTTTGTTTAATGTTTTATTGTTTACTTTTTATAGGCTAAAAAGATGTATTTTATTGGCCTTAGGGCCGATTTTTCCATCGCCAGATAACTTTTATTCGACGAATAAAATTGACGTTTGACAGATTTTGTATGAAATAACTGTCAAAATTTCAAAGTTATTCGTCGAATAAAGTTATCTGGCGATAGAAAAATCGGCCCTAAGTCAACCAATAAAAAATAGTCAATGTGAACTCTATTATGAGACGACCTTATCATAATTGAAAGTCTCATAATCTGTATGAAACACATAAAAACTTACTGTTTTTATAAATCCAGGCTTTGAGAAAATGCCTCAGTCTCTCAATATTCTCTTTGTCAATAGGGATTCAAATTCAGACAAATTTTCGACACATTTTTGAGTTACTCTTATACTTATAACCTTGATCGAATAAGGTCACCGTACTAACATATTTATCACGATTTAACATTGTCTTGTCGCGTTTACCATTATTTTCAATATTGGATTTTACTCTCTTCATAATATGGAATAAGTATTTATATCAAACTAGTGGCGCCCCGCGGTTTCACCCGCGTAGTTCCCGGTCCCGTAGGAATATGGGGATAAAATTCTGCTAAAAACCTTCCCACTTAATCACTCTATTAAAACAAACCGCATCAAAATGCGTTGCGTAGTTTTAAAGATCTAAGCATACATAGGGACATAGAAAGTGACTTTGTTTTATACTACGAGTATGTGATTAATATCATGCTCTACGTCATAAAGCAACTTTATGGAATATTTTTTATAATAGCGATAACCCCAGTAGTTGATCTCATGATTTGAGTTAAAAGTATTTAAATATTGCCTAAGGTTAGGTTCTTTTTCTAAAGATAAGGAATGCTTATTAATTTATAGTTTGGATAAAGAGTCCTAAAGACAAGAACTTAGAGTTTAAAATACAACACTTTATGCTTTCATGAAATGTACATATATTTAGTAGCGTAGGTGAACTTTTTTCCTTCTAAGCTGGGCTATGTTGAAAAGTCATGAACGTTATATCTACTTAGTAAAATATACTAAATAACATAAGAAGTAGAGTTGATAATTTGTTTTTTTACATAATCCGTTTGACGAGCACAGGAAAATAGCCCATGTTATAATAGTACCGAATGTCCAAATCAGCAGCACAAATTTTGAGACAGATCTTTCACTGATAAATTGATGTTATAATTAGGCCTAACTTTTTTATCTTGAAATTACAAAAATATCGGTTTAAACATCAATAAAAGCGGCACACAATAAGAGAAGTATTGTATTTTAATTTTAAAACATAATAATAATTACTTATCTGATTGCAATTTTAATACCCCTTCGGCTTGGTGGTTTAAAACGATTAATGGAGGCATTCTCGCATCAACTAATTAAGTTAGCATCATAGACTAAATTAAAGTTAGGTAGTTCTGTTACGGAAATCAAGGGATCATTACTATTGTGCCTTTTTATGTCTTAATTTAATACATTATTCGTTAGGTTTTAGTACTTTTTTATACTTATACTTATTGAGAAATGAGCGCATACGTTTTATATTCTTACATCTTAATAAATTTGTTAATCTTGTGTGGTGGTATAATCTGCAATCTTTATCTTTAAATATAAATTAGTTATCCAAGTTTTCTTGCCTTACGTATGTGGTGTGGTATGTACGTAGGAATGTGTAGCACAAATCTTGTAATTTAATTTCGAAAATTTCGCAAATTTATATGTAGGTATGTATACATATACACGTCTAGTTCCTAATTCTATGCGACGTCATTTCAATTCTAATATGGCGGACTGTACAAGATGGCGGATCAGCATTTTTTTGTGCAATCTGATTATATAAATATATCAAAGGAAAGTATTACTAAGAAAATATCAAAAATAATCTGTAATACTTATATGAAAATTTAATATACTTACTCATAAAGACATATATTCTTTTAAGTTTCAATATAATCTCAAAGTTATGAACGGAAACGGTTATCAATTGTTCGATTAATTTAATTACTTTTGTACGTTAAAATGAACTTACGGAATATAATTTATTGTTTTGTATTGATTCAATAATTTACTATTATCATAACTTTATTATATAAACTGAGATTACATTCATATTTTATAACTTTTACATTCAAATACTTCCCTTAATTAGGGGTTTAATGTTACAATTAATATCTAGGGTCTATTTTACACATCTTTATGTCTTTTTTGGACAATAGGTAAGTACCTAATTGAAAGCACTCACATTGTTTTTTTATTCTCACATAAATACCTTATTTTTTGGTCTAGATATATGATTTGCGAGTGATAGTATAAAAAGTACGTATTTATATGATTCTAGATCATCTAATAGTTTCATTTATTATTATATTATTGTCGCTTCCCTATATAATGTAATGTATACTACCAGAGTTAAATCAGTGTCGTTGAAATTATAATCATGATGAATTTTATTATTAAAGTAATCGGATAAGCCCATAACACCAGTAATTAGGTATATATATAATCCCGTTGAGCTGTAATTATGGATTAGTTTCATTGTCGTTTACGTTTTGTTATCTTTTAAATAATATAATTATTGTTTTAATTAATTATGTTTTCGTACTCAAACTAAGTCGCATATAAATTATATTATTTGGATTATAAAGTACTCTTGTTCTGTAGAGGATTTACTAGCGTAATTTCCGTTTCCTTTGGATATGATTCTTATTATATTTTAGTGATAATACATAAAAATAGGCCAATTTGCGAGTTTTCGCAAGACTCATACGGCAATTGATTTGATTAGGTATCTAAAGAGGGTTATGCAATCAGCCAGTATTCTCGAAATTTTAAAACAATAACGTAGTATTTACGTCATTGTAAGTATGACACATCAATGTCCAAAGAGTTCGCATATCGATGTATCAATGACGTTTAAAAAACAAAATCTAATAACGTTCTTTCTCACACTTTACAAAAATCACGATTTAAAATTTGAATTGAGAACGGTATGAGAAACGTGTTAACACAAGCCCGCTACAATATCGTAATTAGTGTCATTTGCACTGTTTTTGGTTGGGATAAACATACATATTGAAAAGCCACACAAATTGGTTGAACAATTGGAAGCAAATAACCTGAACGCATCCAAGTGCTAACTTAATTTGGTACGGCTTTCGCTAAGTTTTCACAATCTATGTCGTTCTTTGTAGCTCGTACTCTACAAGTGATTTGACTTTTACCGTTACCTTTTTTAAGGTTTTTACGCCTATGACTGTTATTATGGCGTAGTAAAAATATAACATACACTACTAAAACGCCTGCTAATAAAAACATTCCACTGTGACTTTTACATTAAAAATATATCTGCAATAAACTTAGTTTTTTATATAATCATTGCTATTTATGAGGTATAAAAATATTATATAAATTAAAGGTTAGTTACTCTGTCTGTTTACATATTAAAATCTTCTAATAGATATTCAAATACATGCACTAAATGTTCTTAACTATGCGGATTGTAGATTTTAATGTCATATTTTAATAAAAAGTATAAAAATAATAAACGATTCCGTAAAAACGTATCATTGATATGAAATAACATCGAATGACGCAAGCAAAGAATTAATGAAAACATTGACAATCAAAGCGTTCCGACTAAATGCGATAAAACAATAAATCTGTGCCTTAATCTATATAATCCGTGATTTCACGATAACCACGTAACAATACGTATCTATTCGCATTATCGTTATCCGTAGATCTGCTATCCGAGTGATAACAACGCACGGATAATCCATAACGTGTGTTATCTACCTATACACGCTGCCATGTTATACTTTTAAACACGTACTCGTTTAATAATTCCATGGTTAATGTTAGAATTCGATTCGATTTTTAAATTCTTAATGTCGCATTTAAGTGTAATAAGTTGTTAATTTTTATATCATTTAGAATTCTATTTTTGAAATAAATTTTGAACTTATAAAAGTAACGGTAAATGCGTAATTGGCATATAAATAACTATACTAATATAACAAATTGTACCAATTTGATACTTATCTTAATAATATTTTATAATAAACACTTAAATATGTACATAATAATGTAATATTTTAAACAGCTTATCAAGGAAACTATAATAATAAGAACTACTCCAGATAAACTCCACTCGATGAATAAACCTGTCAGTAATCAACGCGAAGATTATTTGCCGTTATGATTATCACTAATTAATACTCGAGTACTGTACGATTTAAATGGAATAACCCAGTTAAATCACATCGATATCGTACCACTACAGAATAATTGTGATTATTTACAAGTAGTGTCACGAGTAGGCGATGCACTTGCGATGTTTAAGGCGCCATCTATTTCCTACGTTGGGTTGATAAAAAAGGCAGAAATATCAATAGAGCCGCGGTGAATTCGCGGAGCACATTAGATATTGTTAACAAAACTTCCTCCTTCATCAATATGCATCGACAGGTAATGTCGAGTACGTGAGCCTGCGCCGACCGCGGCCGTACGCCCGCGCTGACACTGTATTCGCATGCGCGACGCATCCATGCAAAATTTTAGGCGGGATGCGTTTACTAATATAACGAGCCGGTAAAAGTAACAATACTTTCAATCATCACTTCTTTGTCATCGGCGGTCACGTTTCGCGAGTTAGAAAAGGAAGGAGACGTTAGCTCCCATGCGTTTGGACAACGCATAACGCATTCGGTAAGAGCTGGTTTTGACCGCCGCCGGCGTACATTCCCATGCAAGGTATGCCTGCAGGAGCTATGTCGGCAATTTAAATATTACGGCTACTCAAAAACGTGAGATGTAGGTAGCAGGAAACCTCGTGTGGGCTCCCGGCACGGCGAAATACGGATACGCTGAAATTCGACCAAAAAATGTAATTAAACAGCCACATTGTCCTATAATTAAATTGTTGCTTTTTACCCGAATGCTGAAAGGTAAACATAATTAATAATTTGTGTCCAAATTTCTGCACAATTTAACATGGAGTTATAATGTTAAGAAAAAATGTCGTTTGCACTCATAAAGCTGAACATGGAGAGATTATGTGCTATAAAAATTCTGAAGGTTTTGTGTTGAAATTGTGTAATATTTTAGTTAGTATTTGAGGTTACAACATTGTGTGGATATGGAGGCTATTGATTCCCATGTCGGTGCCGAAATATAATGTTATTCAAATCGATTCACGCGCACGCGGTGCCGTCCGAATTTTGCAGGGCGTTTGATGCGCCCGCGCCGATTCCGGCAAATCCGTCGCGTCGGAAGTGCGTGGCGCGCGCCTCCCGCCGCCTCTGTCGATGTTTCGATAGGCTCAAATGGAGTCGTTGACCTCGATCAGGACCTTTGATAATGAACATCTGGTATACCCGTTATTTAATAGATAACAACTACTAAACGGAATATTTTAACAGTTTAATGTAGAATTATCGTTACTTACATAATATTTAAATAAATCTCACATTAGCCCATATATTTCATTACAAATCGATATGAAATGTACCCATATTTTATCGATGTGCAAATGATCGATATTTCGTATTCCCCTCACTAATCCGCGAGTTACGTATACGGTCACACAATGCACTTATTATTCGACAGTACTGTTTCTAAGTAAAGTGCATACGGATCGAATGCCATGTTTATATGATTTATGTGTCTGCCCTTTGAGTGACTTGAATAATATTAAATGCAATTAACAAAATAAAATGTAACTAAGTTATGTATTTAATTCATTGTGCACAGACATTTGACTGTAATACGGTATTAATAATATAATGAAGAGAATATTAATGTTTGTAATTGAAACATCATAAGCATGAGACTCTTAAACGTGAAACTAACTGCAAGATGAAGGCCTCTCTCAAGCCGATATACCGAGAAAGGCTCTAGGCTATAAAACATCACGCTACAAGCTATAGGAGATAAACCTAAGGGTTCAACCGCGATTATTACATTTGAATGTATCGATACAATACGATCATAACACTTCAGACATAGAACATCACTATTACATGACAAAACAAAATAGTTCCGTCAAAAATCAAAGGTGTCAAAAACACAGGATTTCGTTAAGGCAATTAAAAGATTTCTTGTAAGTGAGGTAGCTTTACCTGTGTTTTATGATATCTTAACAATGTTAGAAATCCGGCTTCGTTCAACAATTGTTTATCACATTACGTCAGTTAAAACCTCGTAAACAATATTACTACAAATAGGATCATCACTTTAACGGTAAATCAAGGGCGAGTTCACAAAAGACTCTACCTGTTGATACCCAAAAAAATACAACTTAATGTCCAAGATTTCTGTACTGAAACTGACAATAGGATTGGCGTTTGTTCAAAGCTAGTAGCGGACAGAATAGTCAAACTTTAACGCGTTTAAAATATTTTAATCCTGTTTATTATTGTAAACGAAGACATAAAGCTCTGTATTTATCAATTTCTTACTTTCCTGGTACCTAGTTATAGTGTTTATTTGATTGCGTATAGATGAGAGAAAACGTGGATTAATACCGATTAATATTCTCGTTCCTAGATTGATCATAAAAAGTAAATCGATAACTTCTAATCGTAGTTATTAAGCATCTTTTACTGTTTTCCGCGTCTGATATTCTTTAACTAAATCAATAACATGACTTAACAGTTTGCATAATTAAAGTAATAACTGTGTAACCTTAATAAACAAATTAAAACAATAACAGCGATCTTAAACTTCGTAGAAAACGGTCATCGGCTGTCAATACACATTTATCTACCCATATATTATCAAAGAGTTTAATAGCTGTCCAATCTATCAGTGCGCGAGCACGTTTACATCTCTAGTGTCTGGAAGCTGCCACAAAACAGAGATTAGAGGTCGTTAACACAGGATTTTATTCCTCTGCATTCGATATCGATGAGTGCGTATCGATGCACCACTTACTCATAATGTTGTTGTACTTAATTGTAAAAGGGATGGCGGATGAGATAAATAGGTCGATGACATATGACACCGGACGATTACTGCGATTATGCACATTGTGCGTTGAACTTTACGAGCTTCGATACTGGAGCTTTGATATAACATACAGAGACGTGATTTGGACATTAATATGTAATCAGTTA
The DNA here is from genome assembly GCA_958496195.1 of Timandra comae. Lineage (NCBI taxonomy): Eukaryota > Metazoa > Arthropoda > Insecta > Lepidoptera > Geometridae > Timandra > Timandra comae. The sequence goes on along the minus strand of OY292354.1, from coordinate 4,118,539 downwards.
TTTACTGCATTCGTTTGCTTATCTGTACTATACAGAGTTTGTTTGTTTGAGGTAATCTCTGTTTAATAAACGATCAATAAATTAAGAGACAGACTTGGCAAGCTTGCAGACGTCATTACTTTTATGCTACATAATAAGGCGGGTTTATAGCGAGATGGTCAGTCAACGTATTTTAATGCCTTATCAATAGACAGCAGCGAAATTTGAACTCTTTCTAATTGAGAATAAAAATCAAATTTGTAGCTATCCATTTCCGTATTAGCATCGTTATCTGGTAACTTGTTGTTGGACCGTATTCTCTATACAAATTCCCATGTAGTTTCGATAGCGTACAAATCTATCGGTTCGATAGACGTGACCACTATTGCCACTATCGCATCCGCTAACTGACGATAACTGGCGATTGCCGAACGTCGCCTGGTAATCTATTGTTCAAACCACAATGTTACATCTTGATACAACGACCTTGGTGCAACATGTACGTTGGAAAATGGTTTAGGTTTAATATTGTTAAGTTTAAATAGAGTTTCTGTAGGTTTATTCATTAAATACTCGTAAGCTTTTTTAATAAGAGATGTGTTTGACACACTTCAGCGTGAACTGCATTTCCGTTCCGATAAATAAGTACTTAAACAAAAGTTAAAAAGTATTTAAAAAAAGAATCATGTAACCAAATAGAATTTAATGTTTTGAAATTAGAATAAATTAAACATTAGATAAAAAAGAAATGAAAGAAAATAATGGGTAGTTCTGATTTTAAACATTCAAAAAAGAACCATTCGAAACAATTCCAAATTCGAATAACATTAAAAGCAGTCACGGATCAAAACTCGAAAAGAATCGAACACCATCGATTTCTTTCGAACCGATTAGTGTCACCTGGATTGCAAATGTGGATATTAGTAATCTATTGACGAACACCGATTGTCGAGACATCACCCAGACGTGCACTCTCACTGCAATTTGTACTGCAATTCCTATGTTTGTCATGCAAGATAATCGTAGGTAACAGTTAGTTGACACAACTACCTTTACTCACTATTAGGATAATCGGTTCTTTGAAATGTTTCATTCGTACGTCACGAGTGCAATGTCTAATCGATAACAAAAAAACCGATATATTTGATTATTGATGACGTTTCATGATTCACAATAGATTGATTCGTAATCTTAACTAATCTAAAACATACGTGCTCGCATAGTTAGTGCACTTAAGATGTACTAAAATTACTTATAAGCTTCTACGAAAAATATATCCAATCTAGTGCTTCCAATTATTTTGATTATCGTTATATTGTGAATTTTATTTTTATTATATCATTGTCATCATCTACTCGTAATCTTACATAATAATAAAATTTCTTAGTATACAATTATTATAAACAAATAAAAAAAGATTATCAGTTTAAAAAACAATATTATTCCAACTTCAAATTGCAGCAAAAACTTAAAAAAAGAACATTATAATATTTGAAAATCGTGTTTCCATCACTACAAAAAAAAGAATACCATAACTTTTTGAATGTGGAACCACTAAACAATCAAATACAACGTAGATACAAAACACATTCAAAAATAGAATTCTCTAACTTTTTAAAATTGGAACCAACTAACCAAATAAGTTTACAAACAAAAACAATAGAATCAAAACTACCGAATCATGGTATCAGAAGCGTTGTTCATTGAAGTCATACACCCAATACCAAAGCTAATCTATGATGAAAGATAGTAAAGGGTTACGGTGTCAATTGTAACATGACTTAGCCGGGTAACTGGCTATCGTCCTACTAAACATTCATTAATCAGTGCCACACATTCTAAATATAGCGACTTATGCTATGCTGATGTCAGCAATGTTCTAACAATTAAATTGAAACGTAATTTGGAAGGTTTAGCTAAACGAATGAGGTCTTGTTAGTTTGGCAAGGAGGTTACATCTGAATTAGAAAAAATGAAGTTAGTAGATGCCTCGTGTTTGACTGTCTGCAAAGCTGGAGGTCTTCGATTTGATTTCTAAGTTTATTTATTTTTGAAACACCAACTGCATTATATTATAAGTAGGTAAGTAGATTCAGTATGAACACAGTCATGTTAACGTGGTTTAATTTTTCAATTAGGAAGATTAGGATTTCATAAAATTTAAAATGCATTTTCTATTTTTCCGCCCTATGAAAATGTAGTTGGGATTTTTTTTTATAGAACTGCATTTACAGAAATGATTCAAGTATATTTATACTCTATATGGTATATAACTGAAGAAAACGGTAAAAACCATTGGAAAATCATAGGCAAGTCAACAAAGAAATAGTAATTGTTAATTAACTTACTAACAGAATTTGTACAGAACATCGTACCTACCAAGTCATAAGTATAAACATAACACATTTTAATAAATTCCAAGCCTTAAAACTAATAAAAATAAAAATGAAAGTTAACACGTCTATTATAATAATAAGTTAGTCAAACGTGCCTCGAGAAACATATCATTACGATTATCATGAAGCGAAAATCGAAACAACCAATTCTTATAAACTCGTGGTACGTTTTGAATATATACAACGAAATTAATAATCTTTAACGTTTATGTGTGAGGTCGTTTGTTTGTTTAAATTTTAAATAAAGAGCGTAGGCGTTGCATAATTAAAATATATATATTTTATTTTGATCAACTGACATTTCCAATATAAAAATAAAATGTGTCTTATCCATACAAAATTCATACATTTAACACTAAAATGAGAACGTTCGATTATAATAAAATAATAATTTTAAATGATTATAGCTTTTAAACAGGTGTAAAATTGTAATAAAAATCTTTTATTATACCGACTCGTATAAATTATTATAGTATGAATAAATTATTTGACAATATGAATATTCAACGGTAGAATAATATAGTAGTATATGCTACATAAATTGTTAAAGTATAAAAACAAACAAGTTTATGTTTTTTAGGTTATGTATCTTAATGGTGAATTTTATCATTTAATAATTGGAAATTTGTATGTTAAAGAGAACATGAATGGAGATAAAAGTCAGGCCTAGGTGTAAGTATGTTTTGAATTTATCAATGAAAATGTTATGTTATAATACCGTTATGTAAAATCGTGATGCGAAGAATCTATAGTTATTGGTTCTGTCAATGATCATTCTAAGATTAATGAACTTAAATTACTTTTTTTAGTATAAGTAGTACAGTTTATCTTCTGCCTAAATACCGTAAAAATGTATTTAAGATGTTTTATAGAAATACCTTTTTTCTCATGCAAAGAATATTTAAACTTCTGCGGCTCGGATTCACCTGCGTAGTTCCCGATCCCGTGGAAATTTCGAGATAAAACATAGCCTATGTTCTTTCCCGGATCATAAGCTATCCCTGTACAAAATTTCAAGTCAATCGGTTCAGTAGTTTAGCCGTGAAAAGGTAACAGACAGACAGATGTAGTAGGGATTAGTAGAGATAGTAGGGATTAATAGTCCCAATCTTTGGCATTCTTGTAATTTCTCTTACAGTATCATTTAAGTACTATAAGTTTTCCATTAGTATTTTGTACAGACATAAATACTACTTTCACATGATTACAAGCAATAATAGGTATTCGATTTGATCCTAACATCAACGCAAATGTTATTATAATCTTCAAATAAACTCTTTTGTTTCATCAATTAACTGGTAATGAAGTTATAAACTTCTTTATATTAAAATGTTAATAATAAACCAATAAAATGTGTAAATTATATTTGAAGCAAGTTTGGATTGATGATTATTAGAGAATATGATTTGAATTATAATTATGGAGGTTTATTTAAGATTATGTTAGAAATGTAGGTGAATGATTCTTAAATATTAACTTGCCTTAACTAAGTATTATCTATTATGGTAACTTGGTAACAAAAATATTACTTTACTAGCAGCGCCCCGCGGCTTCACCCGCGTAGTTCCCGTTCCCGTGGGAATTTTGGGATAAAAAGTATCCTATGTGTTATTCTGATGTATAAGCAAGATTATTGTAAAGTTTCATTAAAATCCATTCAGTAGTTTTTGCGTGAAAGAGTAACAAACATCCATACATCCATACTTACAAACTTTCGCCTTTATAATATTAGTAGGATTTATGTAAAAACTATCTATATAACTTTCAAACTACCTACTATAAATTTTTTATGACTGTAAAATGAAACAATTTCTAATATGACATCTCTATGAAAATTTAAGTTCTGCATGCGTACTATGTATACTGAAGTCTTAATAACACAAGTGGATAAAATAAAAAGAAAGTCTACAACAAAACATGTAAATAAAGTAGTAACTTATCAATTAATGGTAGTTTTCATAATTTGCGTGTAAATATAAAATTAGGTTGTTATAAAGTAGGTAATTACTTGATAATGTAACATGATATCAATACTTTAATTACGTACAAACACCTTGTAGGTGTAACAGACAGGTTATGGGCACTCATTATCTTCACATCTTATTAATTATGTGGATAATTTACAAGTTTTGTAGCTTATACATATGAAAACAATTTCGAGGAAAGTGGTGAATAAAAATGATAGTTTATTGTCTAGTTTTATTGGTATTACGGGTTTATTAGAGGTAACGTATGATTTTAAAGAAATTCTTACTCAAGTAGAAATAGGATTTATGTAGATAAAACTTAAGAGACAAAATGGTAATTAAGGATTTTTTTTATTGTTTTAGTCATTGTTCTAAACATATTTTCAGCTTATTTTCTCAAAAATATAATGAGGATTATTTGCTAACACCTCCCTAAAATTATGTAAAGTATAAACAGTAAAATAATGTAGAGCTCGCATTTCTTTACGTTTAAAATGTTGATGTTTAAGTAACATAATGTGTATTGTTTTCGTTAAAGTGTGATGGCGGTTGGAAATGTGTATTATTTAATATTTTGCGTTTTATTGTCCCTGCCCGCGTCTCCCCGGATCCATGGATATGAGTACAGGGACGAATTTTATTTAAAAAAGGGAAAAAATAATATTTAAAAAAACATTTTTTTATATGTTTGGTGTAGTTCAAGTTTTTCATATTATTGCAAATCTTGTCGAGGTGATTATAAGTAAAGGCTTATACTGTTAATACTTATAAAATCAAATATATTTGCAGATGAAAAAACAAATTTTAACTATAAATTTGTTTATAACGTAATAAAATTACGGATCCAACTTAATTATATAGTTTTTACTACAATAACAAAAGCCTGTTTTAATTAAAATATATTTTCTTTTCATCTTACTCTACTAATACTTTAATAATCCAGCAAACATCATCACATCAACGTCACTGATAACTGTCAAACATCTCATCTCATTATTAAGTTTAAGACAACATACAAGCACATAATAATATCCATTACACAGTTAAATTAAGCCATGGAAACAAAAACATACTTTACATTCACACAGGACAGTAAAAAAGCTCCTAATCCGTCCTCGGTCACACATGTAGAGACATGTGTGTGTGTAGAGATATTGTATGTGTGTGGGTAGAGAGATGTTGTGTGTGTTTGTGCGGGGGTATGCGTGTACGCACTCATATGTGGGTAGGCTAATGATAGCAGGCTTCCGTCGCGTCACACCTGAGAGCTTCTAACCGACAACGAGTTATAGATACCTAGTCTAACCCTCACCCCTAAACGCTAAACGCACTGTTGCTGCCTTCATTTGTATAGAGATGTTATTACCACAGGTTATGCTATTGTCTTTGGTTTAGGGTACGTTGTTCCGTTTTTAAACGTTATATACCATTTTTAAAATTAGGCTGTTTTAAAACTGTTTAAAATAAAAAAAATAGAGACTTATTGTGTATTTTTTAAGTTTATTTTTGTATATAGGTAAGTACTACACTTTTAATATTTATGCTGCACAAATACTACAGCTTATTTACATGTACATATTTAATTCCTACACTTTGATTGAAATCTGTAGATTCTCTTGAAGCCTATCTAAGACAAACTTTCATAGAGATAGAAAACTATCTAAAAATACTTTGTAATTTTGTATTGTACCAAGAACAGTATCCTCAAACCTTTTTTCAGTTATTTTATAAAATGTTATTTATTGGTATAATCTAAAGGGAGCGCCACATGAAATGAGTCTATGTAAACAATACAATTAACTGTCAATAGTTGTGAATCATAAAAATGTAATTGATTCATCGCACGTAACAGCCATATGCGAATGCTGTTTTAACTCTACTACAGTACAGTTTATCTAAGTAAGTAGTGATCAAAATTACTAATAAATAAATATCAAGTTATATTGTAGTCATAATGTATGTCAATCAGTAGCTGCTTAGTTTATCTTATCAACCGATTACGGTTCTATAAGTGGATCTAAGTATTTATTTGTAGACTAGATAAAATTATCAAGGACAACACCTGGACATATCAAATAATTAATCTGATATTAAGTAGAAAAATATTAATAAATCTTATATTTTTTATCGGTTATCTAGTTGGTTTTTCATATATCCGGTATTATCATCTCTATATCGATACCTAAGTGACACGCATAACGAATTACGCAAACTACACAAAAGCTCTCTGCATTAAAAGGAAAAAGTTCAATTAATCCTAATTTGCTCGCTAAGATTAAGCTCGCGATAACCGGCATTTTATACGAACCCTTTACTTCCTTGCCTATTCACGACATAAGCCGCTTTAAAAACCAGTAGAGTTCTCCAAACAAGGGACTTATAATGCGTAACGGACTAAGAATTGTTCCCAAGAAACGCATCAATTTAGATTAGGGGGGTAAGCCTTTGAATTCGATATGAATATCGATAAACATCGATTGTGTATTCATCGACCATACGATTTTATATATAAAAAAACTTATTTAATATAATAAAAATAACCGTTTCGTCCGTAAACGATCATTAGATCAATCAACTGTGCAGATATAATTACGTATTCCTGTGACAATGATCGGGTGCACCGACCCTCATTACAAGAAACCACATAGTTATATTTCTTTATTTCTACAAAGCAACATGCAAACAGCATTGAAAAATAATTTCCCTCTTAATTAGTAAACTAATTTGCATATACAAGCGCAGCCCATCCCATACTAGGACGATCATTATTATAATTATATTTTTTTCTCGCGAAAAACTTACTCTGTGTAACGGTCAGGTTGATTGTAATCGTCGACGCATCCGCCGATAAATCGATAAACAAATCGCGCGACTGTGACGAGTTTCCCAACTACCCGCAAATTATAATCACGTTGCTACTGTTTCGATGAAAACTGTTTCATGCTAACCTCCCTTCGTACAAGCTTGATTGTTTGTTCGATGAGAGTGTTGCCCTGATCGCCGACAGATAAACAAGTAAACGCATTTAATTACTTAATTCCGATGCGTGTACATATGCAATTTCTATCGCAATTACATTTTTTTCTTTTTAGGCAAAACAGAGATAATATTTTGAAAGCTTATCGCACGTGTTCACGCATCGTGACGCTTACACTTTCGCATGAAGACTGCAATGTATCGACCTAGTAATAAATTGTTTTATTATAAAAAATATCATTGCGTGCATGACAGTAGCGTCATTACATTCCGGCCGAATCCACAACTTCCTTTGCCGAAACAATTATTATTTAAAATTCGAAAAATGACAATGTGTGCGTGAGAATTGAACACAGGATTCGGGACGCGCGTTTTTTAATTTTCGAACTGCAAGTTGTTAGCACGCATTTTCTTTGTTCCATCCACAGATGTTATCGTACGCGTTAAATTCATTAACCGAACCGACTAAGTACTAATTATTTAAATAAACAACTGTACACTAACGTATTTCATGGAATATAAATACAGCTTGTCTTTGTTTTAATTTAATCTATTCGCGAAATATAGTAAAAAGTTAAAAATGCAGCTGCATACATAAAGAATCTGTTTATTAATATTTATTTGCATAGACAATGGATTACTGGGGAGTTTCTAGAGTTACGTTGTTGGTCTAGGGTTGCCACTAATTGATTTAAGCACGATACTTAAGTAAATAAATAATTTAAAAGTATTTACGCATTTTCTTGAACTTAATGAGCCATTCAATTGTGTTTAATGAAATTTGTTTAGTTCGTAATAAATCTATTCCATGAATGACCGTAAAAGGTAACAAAACAGTAAAAAACTTTCAACTTGAATCTTAAAATCTTGAATTTACTTTGCTTTGCATGCTAAGAAGGTTCTTCTTTTTTCTAAGATTCAGTACCTATTTTTAAGTATAAATAAAAAATGCGAAGCTCTAGAGGTATCTATAATATAACCTTGATCTACCTTAAAACGGGATAACGCGGACAAAATCTATGGGCTATCTAACACTAGTAAGCAAATAATTGTTTCAGCGTGGTAAAAAATATTGGTCATTATTAAGTACTTAAAACTCAAATCAATCTGTACAGATTTAAGTTTTTTTTATTTTAAACCTGAGTACAGATAACGATTTTGTACGATAAATTATTTAAAGTACTTATAACCGTTTTGTATGATAAATTAACTATTTTTAATATGTTAGCCAGCCCTATTAATATAGGTATGCAGTGTTGATGTGTGCGTGGGATTATTTTGTAGAGCGTTGACGAGTGTGCGTTTCCGTCATTTCCATGCGCAAGAGTCGTCGATCGAAACGATTGCTCACGCGTTTCGCATCACTCACCCCCACCCTTTTATTCTCCGTTCACATACAATTTACATACGTTTTATTATTCAATAAACCTTTTTGTCATATTCTAACGATAATCTAATATAAATAATTTACGCCGAGTTGTTTCCGAATAAGTAACTATGTCCGTTTACGAGTAAATGTGATTATACTCGTAAAGGTGGCCATTGACAATCAGTTTAACTGATGAGTTGAACTGGCGTCCATCCAAAAATGGTCAATCACTGGTGCGATTCCAGATTCCAGTGGGGAAATCTAGTTGGCCTAAAACTTTAGGAGTGACGACACAGTTTTATGTCTGGACTGATCAGTTCAACTGATTCAATGACCTTATAAGTTCATGAATCAGTTATACATTGTTGCCTACTTATCTGTAATGAGTAATGCCGATTAGATTAATTAGTTTAACTGTTGTTACGAATTTTTATATTGTTGCATTATGATAATGTAATAAATTAGGTACTATGCTATGTAGCTTAGTAATTTGATCTGTGAATTATGATCATTTAAACGTAACGCTTTTCTTGGAGGTAAAATAAATTTACTCTGGGAGGTGGCAACTGAAAACCAGCAATCTCTACTAGTACAGTTAATTTGAAGTTCATTAATCCTTGTTTTTCTTCTCACTGTTATGTGTGTAATGTAATGTTCTTTTAATCCAATCATATAGACTGCTGAACACGCCCCATCGACCGATCACAAGTTTAACGAATACACATCATAATATCAATAGTAAAGTTATATTGAAAACAGTGCTTAGCAGTTACTTAAAACATAAAGTACTACGAGTATATTTAAAAATCGATTTAAAAACAATTAACACGCGATTAGTTTAGCAAATTTAAGACCTATACAAATAGCACAAAAACTTGTTAAAATTAAAAAAGAACTTTAATCGAATAATGACCACTTATTACTATAATCGAAACGACAATTTGTCCTAACAATTTGAACACAAAAACTGCGGAGTCAACCATCCATGGACGTCGGAATAATTCGAGTCTCACACATGGTCTGGGCGTGACACGAAACAACCCTTATTGTTTATCCCACGATTAAAACCAATTCAAAATACTAACTCTCTCGTATATTAAACTCTAGCACCACTACAGAATTCATTGTTTTTAAAAACAATACCTCTACTCAGTGTGACCCCAAAAACTGTGAACTGCAATGAAAAAGTACGAAAAATGTTAATTGCGGAATAATGATCGGATAATTGAGTAGTTTTAAAGGAATTTCCCACTTCGTTAATACTTCGTTAATATTTGAGGTTTTGTATCTAGTTCGCGTAATGGCCGAGGTATTGGGATAGCAAACTTGAATTGCAAATTAAATTGATTATTACATTATCTGACGTGGTTTGATAATATTGCATAATCTTTCCTATCTATACTTAAATGGAAATCAATCAACAAATATGTGAGTGCATCACTTCAGAATGGTGGCACCTATATGGGTAATTCCTTCCTTGTGGCATTTGTCAAGTATTAATAAATTAGTGGCTTTTGTATTCATTATTATGGCAAAGTTTGTGTGAAAAAGATTTTGATAATTCCATGCGAAAATTGTGTTGGTGCCAAAACATATATTTTTATAAGACAGGCTTATAATTAAAAGGCTGGCGAAACATACCTTATCAACAAATATTTAGCCAAATTGTGTGCGAATATTCAAACGTATACCTTACCTTAAAAAATAAACATACACATTTCAACAAAAAAAACTGTTAAGAAAAAAATAAGCAAACCTTTTAAGTTCGAAAGTATAATAGTCATTCATTAAAGCTAAACTTGGATTAAACAGGGGTGAGTAAGACTCTCGAGGCTGCGCCGGCGCATGCGACAGCTGACGCGAGCAATGAGGTACTTTAGTAATTACAAAACCATTGTTATTATTACAGAAACACGACTGTTGTCATATTCATTATTTAATTGGTTTTAAACGATTTTTTTATATTTATTTTATTAACAACTACAGTTGTAAAAATTACGATAAATTTTATGTTTTACATTTTGGTTTTATATTTGTTTCAACCTAAGACTATTAGGGTTGAAATACTGTCAAATAAAGGGTTACTGGTTCACGTCTATGTGAGGTAATAATATATAAATGATAGAAATATTAAATGATCTAAATTTGTAATATTATCAATGAATAATGTTAAGGTATTTGTAACGTTTTGGATTCCAAACATAAAAAACACGTTCAATAATCTAATTTAATGCAATACATCATTAAAAATCCATAATTCATAAATCATAACATATTATGATAAAAATTAATAGGTATCCTTTACGGCGTAAAAAGTTAACGCAACAGCATAACACCATACCATAGTTAGTCCAACAAAAATGGTTGTCAATAAAAACTATGTATTTAATGTAGTGGCGATGCGTCGTATAATATTAGTGTTGCTTTATCATCAATCAATAATTAATATCTGTAGTTCGACGGCCCAAGCTCCCGAATTTCGCCGAGACGATGCCGCTCAGATCGCGTTCGAGTAATCGAACCAACAAAAAATAAAAAATGAAGCAAATAAGAAATACTCCATTACTGACGTTAAGACAGCCGGCTGTGGAGTAGTCTTTTGTTTTATATTTGACGAGACCAATTGTGACGCTCTCTTTGTTGTACCTAAATACGAGTAGTAGATCTATTTTAGATTATTATTTTAATTGTTCCGTGTAATGGTTGGATCGTTTAGTGGTATGTGCACCTGCTCGCAAAGCTTGAGGTCCTGGTTCGATTCCTGGATTGAGTAATGCATGAACTTTGTTTTTCTAACGTGGTTCGAGTTTTAGAAAAACTGTCTTGGTAATGGACTATTCCTTCACTATACAAATATCATTTCATGAGCTTTTACCTAATCAAGATTTTACAGAATAAATATAAGCTAATTTTAATTAAACTGTAGTTCTTTAGACACAAAACATCCCCACAGTTACTGCAATATGCGTTTCCAAACATAAAACTTTATAAAACCAACAGCAGCTCCATACATTTCTGTGCAATGTGGTCCCGCATTTCGTATGCAAGCCGCGGCTGCCCGCTGGCCACGTCAGCTATTTGCTCGTATCCAGAGGGCTAAACCATTCAAGGCTAAGACGGGAGGGCCAGTTTTTGGCTCTTCTGTTCCTTAACTTGATCCGCCACTTAGACATGGACACTTGTCTTCGAATACTCTTATAATGAGAGATGTGTTTGATGGTTCTTGGAACAAAATACTTGTTAGTAGCACATTTTTGGGGGAGAAATTACTGGGTTCAATATTGGATGTTTCGGTATTAGTTTTAATATGAAATGGAGGTCATATTCCAAAAAAAAATGCTTCTAATACAGCCATAGAAGCTTTCAGAAGCCATAGAAGAAAGTTTCCTACTTCGATTCCCGACGGAGAGCTATGAAGGTTTGATATCTTCCAAATATTGCATCAGCTTATCATCGCCAGTGAGAGAAAGATCTTAGACAGCCGTTCGATTTTACAAACATTTACTTCTACGAAAAGACATAAAGAAGTTGCTATATATTCACATTCTTATAAATAAATAGCAAAGACGGGTCTTCGTAATATTACAAAATCAGTTACTTCCATCCAAACAAAACAATCCCAGCAATTAGGAACTCGTAAGTGTAAATAAATGTAATAATTTGCATACTAAATCCAAGTGTACAAACTCTTAATCTTAAGTAGCGTTTGCGTGGAATCCTTCGTTTCATCTATTATTAATTACAGTACACAGGTGGAGGGGATTATCCTTATTTGGCCACCGCAAGCCGAGACGAGCTTCCGGAGATGTTACATACTTGTAGCTATGGGTGGCTGTGTGTGAGACATTTTATTGCTTCTTAGTGATAGTATAAGATATTAGTTGTTAGTGATAGTAAAATACTGGATGACAGACTGAACTGGTAAGAGACAGTGATTGAAAAAACAACCAGTTGATTCAGAACCGTGGAATTACAAAGATTTTCATTCCTGCATTTCTAATTATTTTTTGTAGTTTAAAACCTAAATCAAAATTTGCCCTTTTTAAATCTGATAAATAGAGTTTTACCATTTATTTTTAATTAAAGTAACTTTTTTTTAGAAAATATCGGATCTAATTTTGATAAGGTTTAATTAACACGTTAAGTGACTCTACCACTGGTAGAGTCTGCCAATATTTAAAAATATGAATACGCCGTATAATATTTTACAAAATTTACGTAATAATGCAGCTTGCAATACAAAAATAATTAATTAAATTTTCGTATTTACCCCCATTTCAAGCTAATCACGCAACAGACTTAATAATATCCGTCTTAGAGTCATTGTGTTAGAAACAAGCGTATCATTTCAATTACTGTAAGCAAATAAACCTTTGTAATACACCTTTCGTTTTCGATGGATTAGGTAACCAATTTTAATAGATTGTGTTTTGTTATGAAATTGAAAAAATAAACCACATTGGCGCGCTGCCAGACACAGGTTTATGCAATGTTACATTCATTATTATATTATTTATAGATATTACAAGTTTAATATTAATTTTAAATTGTTTTTGGACATTTCAAATTTGGAAGATTTTTTGATGTTAATAAATATTTTATTGGAAAATCGCGATAGTAAAACCGTACCTTAACATTTAAATAAAATGACTATTTTATTTCAATGATAAAAGTACTGTATTAACGTACAGTATACTGTATTTTAGTTATTCATGAATGTTTATAGCATAGATAGTAAATTATAATAATTAATTTGAAAGTAATATCTGCATAACAAAGAATTGTTGGCGTGTCGTGAAGTACTCAGCCGCCATTCGCCGGCGTACTATAATTGCGAGGAGGTGCGCTCGCGCAGATTATCAGAAGCAAGTGCGTTCGATAACGCATGGGCACGAACGCGTGTTATTAAATTTATTCCTTTTTCGCCAGAATCTGCATAATGAGGGAGGCAAAAAAATAACGTAATCGCTAGAATGGACGACGCCATCCCTCGGTGAAAGGCGGGCACTTTTTTGTCCGATACATACGTACGGATATGATGAATATTTAAGGACTTGTTTCAAAAAAATACCTTTTTATTTTCGTATTATTATGGTAAAACCAGACGATTATTGACGATTATTTCTTGTCAAAGCGTGGAATCTCTTTAAAGTAACACAGGTATGTATTAAATAGGAGCTTGTGGTTGTTCACGAAAAATGCACACGATCGCCTGTAGCTAGTTCCAACTTCCCATAAAACAACATTGTAGTTAACCGACTACACTAAGCCACTAACTTCAGTATACAAAAATAAAAATATAAGGCCGGGAATACAATATTTTATTTGACAAAACTTCCTTAACTTTTGACAACTCACAAAACTATGCTCTTAATTAAAAAGACATTAAATGTAACAAAATAATTATGTCAATTAGTGTTATAAAATAACTTAATCGTTCAGGTTCCAAGTAAAATTAAATAATGAATGCAGTAAGAGCGAGTCCGGCCCTGGTTAAGCCGTGGGCTACCGAAATTCCACATCCGCGCGCATGTATTTGGACCTTTATTCGTTTTCATTATCTCTTACAAAGGTAGTCATTACGATACTTTGGTGAAATTTAAAAATATGCACGCATTACCTTACACGAGGCGAGTTTGATCGGAACCACAAATCGGGAGCGAATTGATCAACAAATGATTAAAATGACATTGTCGTAAAGCGAACTTCCCATGGAATGTTACGAAACAGTGGCTCATAATTCTTTAACGTCATTACTCGATGCAATTTCTCAAAGATATGGTTTATAATGATCTCAAGTCCGTGAGAAGTTTGCGTCGTAACAGGATCGAAGATGAGGTAAAAAAGTATCGCGCGTGTCGTCAGTGGTCCGGCAAGTGCTCGGTAATTTATGGTTAGTTTTTGGCTGCGGCGCGCAATGCTGCCCTACGGCTTTTCGCAGCTCGTCCCAGGCCCGGTCACAGACCCCGACTCATTCCCTCAATCTCGACTACTTATCCATCCGCTCCGATCCCTTATATTAATCATTTTTCTCCCAAAAAAACGAGCGGTAATAAAGATAGTATCGGGCGAGCGCAGGAGCCGCTCAAATGATCGCTTTCGAAACTTTAGAATTGACAAATAAATATCGCAATTGATTGTTAGTTACTTATTAAGACATGTATTATTGACTTTAAACTGGTTCATTGTGTCGGCAAAATTAATCTTGTAGCTTAGCTGCGTCACAAAGGCGGCGTGCCGGCGCGTACGGTGGCTATTACGGACACCACATTATAATTACCTTTTTAAATAGTTTTTTTCAGACGGTGTCGATATTAAAACGTCAATGTAAATAACTTGTTAGCCGCAATCTCATTTCTGAGCAATTGGATATTACAATAGTGTACGTGATTTGAGAAATGTAACGGTGTTGTTACTTTATCCGCGAGATGGAGCTTATTATCTAGTGGAGGTAACAATGTCGCGTGCCGACCGCCGCCGCCGCCGCCGCCGCCGCTTCCAATCAACTCTATCAGGACTAGCCTTTACAAATCTAGGTTTTATGCCAATAAAAAATATTGACGCAAAAAAACAATCGTTTAAATTGTTTTCTGTTTTTAGACGTAGTCAATTTAAGAATATCAATGTCTTGGCACAAATTATTGGAGCATCATTGTTCAAACAAAAAAATAACGGTAGCTTGTACCAGTGTAATCGTAGAACCAATAATAAGGTTATATATCGGACCATTGTGGCGGTATTAAGAGTAAATTGAACCACGGAATATTTCACCTCACACTGTACGTGTCTCATTGCACGGATTATTTGTCTACTAAAATCTGTTAGTGGTTTTTGTCGTAAGATGTTTGTGGCACGCGCCCACTTTCTATGCGGCTATCTTGAGCCGTAATTGTGCTTATACCCTTTTTTATATCGATTTCTAAACTCCTAAGTCATCTTCGAGAATCAGTAACGGTGAACACGCCAGTTTGGTTTCTGTATTTGAAATAAATTATTAGTGTCCAAAATTGGTCTGAATTCTTTTTGGAATAGTCTTTTTTGTTGCATATTTTGTGAGTAAGCTATCATAAATATTTTTATTGTAATAAGATCAACACTCTTAGAAGATAATAAAGGATTTTCACTGACGTGCATCATTGCTAAGAAACATTAAGATGCATAGAGACGACTGTATAAAAATACATTACAATACATATACATTACATACAACAGACATTTCAACACTAAAAATCAAACCACTCCAACCAACAAAGCAACTCCAACCTCATTAAAAATTTGAAACATTAATTTATTAAATCATTAAATTTCTACACTGATTCAATTTGAAAAGTCAATCACTGTTCGTTTATCGGTGCGGTCCGCTAATACTTCGCGATAAGAGCAATCGCAAGTAATATTGTCGTTATCGGAGCTAACAATAATCCACGGTAATGGATTAGCTCACTCCTTGAATATTTATAAACACCGCTATCAGATAAAGCAAGTTACGTTTGATCGATTAATTGACACGCATTGATTTAACGTGCACACACGGACTGATAACGTTACTATTGAAATTCAATACCAAATGAAAAAAGTAAAGTGTATCTTTGCTGTTTTAGATTAATACTAACGGGGTAATGTGTAGTGGGACTTTTTTAGATTCTTGTTTTATTGTATTGATTGTTCTCTGGTTTATAAATATGGACAAAAGAAGAGCCTAATTGAATCTAGAATTTAGACTTTTATAACGATTTTGACCATAGACCACTATAATGGTTCCTGAATTTTCAAAATCTCTCCTGCATACTCTTTTAGGTGATCTTATTTTCTAACGGTCTTCATATAAAGAGGAGTTTTTGTAAAAGGCTCAGTCAACTGCATTTGACACATGCGTATGTCAATGTCGATGCCAGTTTTTTTTAATTCAAATTATTTTTGATTCATTTGTAGCAAAGTTAGCCCAATTATCGCCCGAAAAAACAAGAGTCTCAAATCAATTGTAATTTGCTTGAAATCAATTGTATTGTAAAAAACCAATATTTTTCCGCAAACGAATGGAAACCACCGCTACCTAAATCCAAGACAATAACAGTTCCATAATTAAACTAAATATTATTTATTCAAACTAATCCGTTGTTTGCATGCAAATTCATTACAAAAAAAATACAAGTTCATAGAAAATCATGGTCACGAAATCATTGAAACAATTTTAAATAATTAAATCAATTACTAATTACCAAATTAGTCGGTGGCCGTCGATGGTTATTTGAATAATAACCACAACACTGGAACTATTATAATTTTTAATTGTTACCATCTAATTAAAGGTTGTTTAGAACATTATACGACAATTAAAAACTATTACTGGCATAGTGATTAGCTGTGTTATGATTATTGGCAAATACTTCGGAATAATTCAGTTTTTATTTAAATCTAATGACCCGCCCAGGTTAAGCGTGATTATAAATTTGAATTTGCTTGTAACCTAATTAAATAATCTTTCTATATCTATTGCTTCACTCAATCCCATATAGTATTTTCTTAGATAATAAGTAATTATCTATATCCCTTCATTAGTAAACCTTTTTTCTAAACCAATTCTTACATATTCGATTCCGTAAGGTTATTTCTTAGATAAGCTGGGACTAACTAAATCGTTGATTAACAAAGCAAGCGTGGTACCTAATTACGCTTACTTCCACACTGTCAGTGAGGGAGAGGCTTTTACCCTCAAGTGGGATAAGTACCTTTTTTTTTATCGCTGTGAAAATGCATAGAGTTGCATACCACCGTGAGGCGATAACGGGAAGACTCCCGGTAATTATGTGGGGCTCTGCTAGCCAGAAGGGCTGGGCCTAATATTATATGACACTTTATATAAGTAAAATATTATCAAATGTATCAATCAAATGATTTTTTTATCCTAAAATCTAATCTAATCAATTAGGTTATCATAGCACGTATAAGTAATATTGTATTTTAAGGAGTTGACGCGAATTGTATTAGAGTATCAAATAATAATACATTCTTTTTAATAATTTGTTAGATTTTTTCGTTATTATGTTGGTAATTCAAACACTTAAGTAACTCGTTTTAAGAAAAATACGTGATATTTTTCATTAATTAAAGTCATTTTTTTTTACTTACAAGTATACAAAATGTTAATACCTACACGCTCGCTATTTTAAATATTATTTAATGAATTTATAAAATTAAAATCCCGTTATTTTAAACCTGAAAGATTTTATTAGATAACGCTTTTTAAACTGAGGTTAACTAAACGGTCCTCTTGACTACGGTTAACGTAACCCCGATCAAAACTTACAGGTGATTAAATAATTTAAAATACGAAAATAAGACCAGTGTGTTTTAATAAATTAAAAAAGTAACAAAACTTTACTTTATTCATAATTTAATTTTAGTACAAAAAGCAGTTCATATAAAAAAGTGCCAGCCTGTCCGATCCTACAGATTTAAAACATATAGAGTTTCATTATAGTAATTTTATTTTTCAATTTTAACCGTTTTTAGTATTACACAAGCGGTTGAAGATGCTATAGTCTTTATTGAAAATTATATTTTTCAATAATATACTTAGGTAGGCTAAGTACCTAATTAATTATATTGGTACAAAAAATACCAAAAAAGTTTAAATAAAACGTCTGTTACCGCCCGCGTGTTATTATTTGTATCTTTAACACCATTTTTTAAATTAATTAATTCTTTTTTTAATGTTTTAATACTTTCAAAATATTTATCTGGAATACTTTTTAAATCTTATATACAGATTAAAACTACCTAATTAATTTACTCTACATGACTCTACCAAACAAAATTATGAAAATTACAATATCGCATGATGAAATATTTTATAAAATACATAAGAAATCAGAATGCATACCTAAATAAAATTAAAAATATTGATGGGTTTTTCACAAATCCCAAACACCTCATTATCGTAATTATGATGTTAGCGTATTTATTTTTATGAACAGTAATTCCCGTTTTAATTAATAAGTACTTACTAAGTAGCTCATTAAAAAAGCAGATTATTTGCAAAGTAAACTAACAAAATCAGATAAACAATCTTTTATCAATTATTTGGTTATTAATAATTAAGTAATAATATATATATATATTTTTTTTTAGAAAAATCTGAAAATAACTTAAAAACAAAACTTACCTGTGATAAGTCGCTCGGTGCTTCAGATTTGACCGTGTTGGCAGCTGCCCACGCCTCTGCAAAAGTCTCCATAGCACTCTGAAAGTCCATCTTGTAATATTCACGACGACATAAACATGCCGAAAATTTCACTCAACATGTGCACAGTGCGGGGCGAACTGACATGGAGGCGACACGTCCGCTCTGGCCGGCCGGCGGCGCGGTACTGAGCGCTGAGCCCCGCCCAACGAATGAACGAACCGCCCGCGTCGAGAAAAACCGATACCACCCGAGCCTTCCCGTTTCAGCGCTTTTCTTTTTTAAGCCGATATTTTAACGAGTTTTTTTTTGCACTCAAGCCCAGCCCACGTCGACTGGGCGTCCTCAGGATTATTTACACTTGTAATTCAGTGTAACGCTTAATTGATGAACAGGGGTGCCCAGATTACATGTTGTTTTCATTTGGTCTGTATTTACATGCTGAAATGGACTTTTGGAAGCTTTTTTGAGAAGCTTTTCATTACGTATACAGATACATACCTTTTTCAGTCTTTCCTACGCATTTTTTGTCTAAAAGTTATAATGCGAAAATAAGTTACACCGACATAAATCTAAAACTAAGTTCCAATTTCGTTAAATTTATAACGGCTATCGTCTAATTGTACCTAATATCCATGTAAAACAGCCGGTGATGGCGTTTGAGAGCATTTTTATTCATTAAATAAATCATCCGGGCTTCCCGTTTCGCCGGGATGTATGAAAAAAATTGTCCCGGTCTTCCCATAATTTTGTACGTGGTCGTTTAAATAGAACGTTTAACCGTTATTACCTACAGGAAGGTTAATTTTTCTTAATTTTAAAAGATTTTTACAATCGTTTGTCTGTCGACGCTTTGTTACCGGGATATCTTAGTATTTATGGTTTAATTCTTTTGATAAATTGTATGTATGTATGTAATCGTCTGTCAGTGGCTATATTCAGGTAAGTACTTAAATGTTTTAATAAGTACTAAATTTGTCGAACCTATTTGGAATTTCATTTCAATTATGATGATCCGATAACTTTTCTATTATTAAATACTTATTCTAAACTTGCATTCTCTAGTTAATCACAAACTTTTGATAATTTGGTAATTTTGGCTTTTGTAAAAGTTACTTATATTTTTAGAAATTTTTGAGTAACTTCCCATTCCCTTCCCTTCCCATATCACGCCAACTTATCACGGCTTATCTAAGTAGGTACCTATTTATACTTGTACTAATAACAATAGAGGCGTAAAAGTACTTACCCATTTACTTACTTACTTATATGATAAATTATCATTTACAATGTAAGTGTGTGTGTGTGTATGAATTATTTATTGTATGTGTAATTTCTGGTACTCTAGATACAGGTAATATACCAAGTTTCAGATATAGTTACTTTATGAAGATAATAAAGTAAGCGATTGATTGATTAACATAATGTACTTACAAGTAGGTAAGTACATTATGTACTCAAGTAACTAAACTACGACGCGAACAAAGTCGCAGGCAAAACACTACTTAGCTCAAAAACACCATCAATAAACGTAAAATATTAAAAGCTTATCCATTTAAAACTCACAAACAAACAAACAAATATAGATTAAAGGATAAGTAATAACAAATAAACAGTTACAAATGAAACCGAACTTTTTAGTCTGTAGTAACTACAGCATAATCTGTGTACTAGAGAGATAAGAATTATCTATTGTTCCACAAACAATATTTAAAGGGTTAATTTTTTTGTTTAAAATAAAAGCTTTGAAAACAAAGAAGTTTTCATTTTAAATATAAATAGAACTCTTTATAATATTCGGCTTCCGAATGTTTTTTCCTGCCGATCCTGAGGTCTTGAACAAAATGACTGGGTAGAGTTCGCTATTTTGTAAGAAAAATATAGTTTTTCCTTTATAAAAAGAAGGTTTTGGACGTACAAAATATTTAAATCTGTTTTTTATGTTGGCTCTGCGTTAGTATTTTATAATCCGTGGCTCTACCTACCATAAACCTGCTTATAGCTACATTTTAGATACACATAGTACATATTTACTCGTCCACGTGGTACTTAGATGATCTTACAAAACAAATTTCAAATATCCAAAGTAAGTAAACAGTTATAAATGTAAAACAAACATAGGTAAATATTTACTAAAAATAGTTTCTTGTCAATCAGCACCTTACGCTAAGTCATCTTTTAGCGACTACTTACTATTTTGAGATTCCGTTAAAATTTTATAAAAAAAAAGGTTATTAACCTTTGTATTTTTTATAATCACTAGCTGTGTCCCGCGGCTTCACACGCGTAGTTCCCGTTCCCGTTGCCGTGAGAATTTCGGGATGAAAACTAGATTTTGGCCGATTGTCAGACCTACTGAATATGCTTACAAAATTTCATGAAAATCAGTCAAGCCGTTTCGGAGGAGTACGGGAATGAACATTGTGACACGAGAATTTTATATATAAGATATGTGGGTAGACAGTTTTCCGAAATAAGAACTCTTTAATTTGAGTATTTTGAGTGTGTTCTTTTTAATAATATACCTACCAACCTAGTTAATAAGTAAATATATTTCTATGACTCTACTAATATCATCAGTGAGAGAGAAGTTTTTGTCTTTATGTACTTAATTTAATTTTGTTATTCTCATAAATGAACGCCTTGAAGGTAAGTTATTGCATTTTCCCTTGTCTGCTAATCCTGAAGTCCCGTTTTCAATTCCTAGGTAGAGCTCTACCTACTCTACCTACTTACCCTTGGTGTGCATGTTAGCTATTTTCAAACATGGCTGCGGCTTGAAATTACTAAAAAGCATGCAACTTCGGTGTTTACTCCTAAATTATAAGATTTAAAAAAATTGGTAAGTTATTGACTGCCAAGTATGACTTACGAAATTATTATAAAACTACCCTTTAAATTTAATAACCTTAACCCTACAGAGATACTTACGAACATAGGTGTAACCTTTGGTTAAAATTCTCACCATAAAATAATCTGTCATAAAAACTAAAATACCTAAGTAGTCTTTTGTTTTTTATTTCGTTTCCTTAAAATAAAACAAGAGAGTACCTATAAGTAATCTTCGAAACAAAATATTCACCCGTTACTCTACTTAACTCTAAGTACTAAGTTTACATCACCGTTCTAAAATAAGTTCACACATACCTAACTATTAACATTCTCATACAAATTTCATATCCAACGTACAAAAATAAACAAAAAGTTTGACTTTATATTTAGCTGTGGCTTCTTCTTAATTATAATTAGGGCGGAGGTTGTATGTTCGTACTTATTATTACTTATCATATTTTTGAATTGAAACGGAAATGTAATTCAGACTCTTCCTATTGAAGACCAAATTGGAATGATATAAATAAAATAAAATAGATCTAGCAGAAATTTAAAGAAGGTAGAGTAAAATATTAGCCTGTAGAATCTAGAGCAAAGGCCTCTACCACCACGCTTCTCTATCAACCGATTAATAACCACGCTTGCAAAACAAATAGCAAAATTAACAAACTTACAAAACATTAAAAAAAAAGTTTTTCCTATTTCATTCTTTATTTAAATATGATACGTTATCTAGCTAAACCAACCTCTTTCGTAAAAAAAATCTGAAAAGAGAACATCAAACAAACGAACGTAGTAAAATCGATCGCCGCGACACAGCTAAACCCATCCCTCCCTGAAGTTACATAACCTACTTTACCTCAGCTGAAAACTTTATTTACTAAATTCCTTTACATATATCCTAATCCGAATACATTTGAGATACCAATAGCGTTCGCTAGGCGTTGACGTGGTATAAAACCTCCTCCAATCCGTGGTTTAAGTTGATCCTTTATCCGTAGATTAGTCGGTCTCTGTCTGGCGCGGGGCGGGGACTAACCACGCCTACCGGTCGATGCGAGGCAACTCAGAGCTCATTGTTCCGTTATCTATCCGACACGCTACTCATCCGACGCCACTCACCTCACAGCTCACAGCACGCCAACTGTATTACTGTGACGTCATTGTAATACTACTCAATAATACTATAACGTTCACTTCAACAGTCGATCGTCAATGAAAAGTTGGCGTTTTAATTTCGGTCGGGTTATTTTTGAGGCTGTAGGAAAAATATTTTCGTGACGTCACTATATACTTAGGTATTACTATGATGTCATTGTAATACTAACTAAGTACTTAATAAAACTGTTCTATAACGAGATCACTTCAATAACCGCCAATGAAAAGTTTGCGTTTTAAATTTGGCCGGGTTATTTTTGAGGCTGTAGGAAAATTTATTTCGCGACGTCACAATATATTACTATGACGTCATTGTAATACTACTCAATAATACTGTACAATAACACGTTCTACTTCAACAGTCGATCGTCAATGAAAAGTTGGCGTTTTAAATTTGGCCGAGTTATTTTTGAGGCAGTATTTAGAAAAGTTGTTTGTGACGTCACAATTTATTTTGTCTATAAATAGCTTTGTGTTATTGGTATAGAATCTTTATTGTTTTCCCGCTAACCGTTGCGCGCTATCGAAATGAGAAGAGCTTTCAATAAGTAGTACCTACGATATTCACAGTGTTCCTAACTATGTAGGTTGTATTTAAGGTTTGTATTTATTTAATAAGGTCATTGTATTTCGAGTTCTTCTATTTTTCTCTCATCCCTCTTTACTAAGCTAATATTATCAGTGAATTAAAAGCCTACGCTCTGCAGTGAAAAATGCTCTCTGCGGAACATTTTTAACTATTTCTTTACTTCAATTACTTAAACAACACGACAGTAAGTTTAAAATTTTACTTACTTGAGTCAAACTCGAAGTTATTAAGACAAAATGTGTTGTACTTATTAAACGCGCTCGTCTAGGGCTATTGATTTGTTTAAATAGGTAATTGGGCCATTGGGGAAGACGACGATTACTTGCTGCTAAGAGCAACGTACTTATATTAACAATTTTCGAAGTTAATTGTGTCAAGGCCCTACGTGTTACTCTTTGTTTTTATAGATAAATAAATTTTGGAAATCTATATACTTATATAAAAATGAAACCCGTTTTCCTTGGTCACGGCATCACGCGTGAATGGCTGGACCGATTTCACTAATTCTTTGTTTGTTGTATTTGTTATTATTAGGAGAAGGTTCTTATGTAACAAAATCTGGAATATCAACGGGAAAATTGGACCCATGCGAGGCCGGGGCGGGCCGCTAGTACTCTATAAGTAGATAAAAACATCGTGAGGGAACCTGCAAATAAATTTTATGGTGACATATGTTTGAGTCGACCTCACACTTGGCCACCATGATTGAGTAAGGTCTGCCCTAATTCAGGGTAGACTCCAGCCTCTCGGTGGGGACATAATATGAGCTGATGATGATGATGACGCATGTATTCTTAAGTGGGGTGTTTTGCAATCAGACCTTGTCAAATCAGAAAATGTCTTTAAATAATTCCTCACACATATCTATGTACTTAGTCTTATGTATGATTTGCGTGACTATCTCAGACATTCCAGTTAATAAATAAAGGAGGTAGCCTTTCAATCAAAGGAGTTCGCGATCTAGGTCATAAACAGTTAATAGATACTTATGATGCAAATACAAAACAGGCGAAGTGCTTGGTACAATTATTAACAAACCATACCATAAATCGCTCATAAACTTCATCAAGCAACTAATCCCTTATTAGGTTCATTAAGTACCTGAATCAAGAGTAAGTACCACCGTCTTAGAGATCAAATTCCCAAAAAAACCCTACATCTATGCATCAGACAATAAATTGTCAGTTATCTTTTCATAGTGTATTTTCTATTTCACCATCTTCAAGTAAAGTCCCGAGTAGAGACTCACAAGTTTTGTCTTTGTCACTTGATATAAAGTAAGAAAGAGACAACCCTTTACTTGGTGAGTAACTTTACTTGAAGGTCGTGAAATCGGCCCTATGTCATATATTTTTTTCAAATATAATAGGTCTTAATAACTTAATTTAAAACCTCATAGTAATGGCAAACACACATGCTAATGTGTGCCGAATATCGTAGAAGGAAGCTGTGCGCAGTAGGAATCCCTAATAAGGACCCGCAAGGGAACAATGGACTTGCAATGTGATACACATTTTTATTGGTCTAGGCTTGGTTTTAATGAATTTGTCTATTATTTATACTTATTGATTTGTGTCTAAATAATTTTTTATTAATATAAAACAAGTTACATTTAGAGCAACTTTTGACTGCAGAATTCATGAATAAAGTATTTGACACCTCGGTCAAATTCTTAGAAATTAAAATGGGTAAAATAACTTAATAGGTTTTCTTAATTACTTATCACTTTTTCTTGCTTTTTCAAAAGGGATTTATCCAAACAACAATATAACAATTACACCTATATAATAAGTATTTGATTTCAGTAAAATTATTGAACACAAAACATTTCTAAATTCAAATTTAAATCCATTCCAAACAGTCTTACTCACTTCATTAATTTTGCCTTAAAACAGAGTTAAGTACTCTTTGACTTAACATTTTCTAAGACATTAGCATCATGGGATTATAGACGTATGTTACGTTAAATACTTAGCTATAAAGGTGATTATTGCTTGCTCTACTTAACAGGCAGATGGTATAATACACTTAAGGTTTACACTGTGAGATTTGCGTACCATATAATGTATCCTTGAGCGTAAACCACACGGGAATGTGAGAACTAATTCTATCCGTTTAAGATTATTTGAGTAGCAAATCTTGTATAACAGTGTAATGTATAGGTATTATAGAATCATAGATGCTACGAGTAAGTATATCTGTGGATAATTATCTATGATGCTAAGTGTGCTTGGTAGTTTCAATTAGCCTTTTTCTATTTTCTTTATTAGCAGATGTGTACGTCTCATCGTGCTACATTTCAACGAAATGTTCAGTCCGATAATTTGAGCTATATGTTGATAGAGCAGGCACTCTGTAAAAAAAAGTACCTAATGCTGCACTATGGTACCTTTTTAAGGGTCAGTGTAACTGCGACAACTAGATTTTAGTACTTCTACTTATACAAGTCTCAGTTATAAAGTTAAATCTTAAAATGAAGAAAAGAGACACGATAGCCGAGACATCTCACAGGTAGTCGAAAAGTCAAATTCGTGTGACATTTCATTAATTATAATCCCTAAATCTGTTTATTTTTTTATTCTAGGTGATCTTTGATTCGCAGCGGGTCACAATATATGTTTCAATTAAATTTAAACTTTATTTACAGTGAGATAGAGTTAGTTTTGTAAATTAAAAATGTTCATATGGTGATTGAAATCCGTCTTTTGTGATACTTTTTGTGTGACACACGGATTATTAATGATTATGCGATTACTTTGCGATAATTCGTTGTGATTTCGATGATTTTAAAACATTGGTTTTGGATTTTTTAAAACAGTTTACGTAGGTATTTCTCTGATACAATTTTCTTAAATAACTTTTCTAAACGATTTTGGGCAAAAATACTGTGTTCAATGTGTACTTATAGTCAGGATAGTTACATAATACATAATAATAATTATGATACTTAAATAAAAATAACAAACAAATCTCCCAATTCCTCTGAGCAAGATATTACTTTATCTTATCTACTTACAAGATTTTTGAAAAGTTTTCTATACCTACTTAGCAGTACTTTCATTTATTTTAGGGGCATAAGTAAAATCAGAAGCATCGTAAGTAAATCTGTTAAGAAAAGAAAAAAAAATAAATCGCATGTAAACAACAAACTTTTTTGCTTTAAAAAAAGTCTATAAATTATTCAAAAATAGAACAAATGTTTTTTAAAAACTGTTGAAGTTAAATTTAAAAATACGAACAAAATCGTTCCAAATATAATTCCAAATTCAAATATCCGAGACCAATCTAGGCTCGTCGTGCGATCGATTTGAGAATGCGACGAATTTGACAAGTCACTAATTTTTTATCCCTATTCCAGATTATCTGGTCACTTTACCCCACTCGATCAATCTTTCTTGAACACATTCTTATAAAACGTCTTTACTACCAGAAAATATATCAAAGAAATTTCAATCTTATTTGTCCTAGTGTAAGGTAGAGTTTTATTTAACTATTGATTTATTATGGATGCTGTATTGACGTCGAATGCGCCGGATCATCGCTGGATTCCGGGAAATTCGCCCCGCGTGAATACCTGCCCATACAATACAGGTAGAGTTTATTGGGGCTTAGAATTTATAGATAGGGTCAATAAATTATTATGAGATTTCGTTAAAAGAGTTTTACTGGGAAATAACTTCGTTATTTTAATGTATTAATTTAGCGTAGTGCCAGAAATTTCTCTGACCTGGCAATCAAAATTGAAACTAAAATTGTACGTATCAAAAGTCCTCTTTGAGATTCCTAAAGGTTTTAACTGAATATGTGGGTAGGTACTTAATTGATTTATGAAATTGGTTTTTTAAGCAACAAAATCAGCTTTTTTGTTATTTAAAAGCTTCGAGGTGTTTAACTTTTAATGTTAAAGTTCATGAATGGACATAAACTTATATAAACACTGTTTTTTATAAGGTAGGTATTACCTTTATTTTTTGGAAAAACCATATTATATTTTGAACAAGACATAAAAATCCGTACAACTTTAGTCTTCATTAAAGTATTTTTAATTAATTGGATTTAATTTCCATTAAAGCTTTTAAAGTATATTCATAGTTAAAAATATTATAGGTACGTAAGTATATTTAAACGCCTGTCCAATCTACACCTTATTCGCTCTACTGCATTATGACTTGCTATTTGTCCAAGGCGTCCTTCCAACTTAATGTTGATCCCAGAGATACATTTAAACAAACACAAAATCGTGCGAATATTCTAAAATTAATAACAACTATTAATTTATTTAAGTGTTTTCTAGGAAAACTTATATTGTGTCATTACAATTAACATTTTGTTTTTTAAACTGTATTAATTTGTATATTTACTTCTTGTTATTCTACCAATATTAATAAGTAAATATTATGTGTTTTTGTAGATATTTTGTGAATGTTTGTAGATATTTTTGTGTTAAATATCAATCAAGATTCAAGAGTTAGTAGTAACTAACTCTATACGCAGTAGCGTATAAGCCATAATAATTGTATCTATATTACCCTGTCTAAGCTGAGAGTAGCTAAAACACACATACTATTCTTCTCACACTATATACTCACAAAATGTGATTCCGTTACGCTATTCCATCAAGTAAACTTGGGATTTGTTGAAATGTTGCTAATAAAACATATTCTGTTTGTTGTAAACACTTTATAAAACAAAAAAAAATGTTTCTTATACTTACTTTCTTCAGCTATACTTTAATACGTACCATACAATCAAATATTATACTTATGTAAAGAAATCTAGAAAACAAAACAGGGCTCGTCCGGGATTTGAACCCGGGACCTCTCGCACCCAAAGCGAGAATCATACCCCTAGACCAACGAGCCGCTTGGTAAGGCTTTCACTTTACGATGTTGTATGCTATATGTGACGTAGTCCTAGATATTTTTTATTGCAATACATTAAAATATAAGTACTTATGTATTTACTTTTAAATTTTATAGCCACACCTAGACCTGTGCCTAGACATTAAGTTTTATTATAAAAAAGGAGCTATATCAAGCAAAAGTCTAATAGTCTTATTTTGTCAAAAATCAAAATCATGAGTCACAGCAGCGATAAAGAATATAATTATACGTATATCCAGCGATAGGACTGCTATACTATTTCAATATTCAAATTAAAATGTTTAAAAAGTTACTAGTACTTATAAGTATTTATGTACACTAATAATAATATTATCAAGAGGAAAGATTTGTTTGTTTGTTTGTAACGAATAGGCTCCGAAATTACTGAACCGATTTCAATAATTCTTTATAACGTTTCATTAGATACTAACTACATTCACACTGAGTAACATAGACTATATTTTATCCACGTATTCCCACGGACCCGGGAACTACGTGGATGAAACCGCGGGGCGCTACTAGTACTAGATATAACACGATAAAACACAGAATTAGCACTATCGTTACCCCTCTCACTTTTCCACGGCTACAATGGGTAATTTCCACCATTGATCAAAAACTACCAATTTCAATAAAGCATCGTTGTAAGTAAAAAGCTATAACTATGTCCTAATTCTTAAAAAATATTAAGCGCCTAAATTTAAGTCTATTTCAATGAAGTACAATTATGGTTTTGCTAGTTTTCTTTCCATAGGCGTCAACATGTATTAATATAAAGTAATTAATACAATTTGAAATAAGTCGTAATGAATGTGTTATTAATTAGATTTAACAAAGAAACGAAATTTAAAATCATATTTTTCCCTTGACTCGGAATATCTTTTAAAAAAGGAATCGAACGTTTAAAGTCCTTATAAAAATTTGAACAGCGTATAAAACACGTTGACTAATAAATATATTTTTACATATTTGTAGAAGCAATACGTTTTTCTAATACACTTTATTACGCCTCATTCGTCGTATCTCACATACGAATTGCGTTTAAACGGAACTTTATTATTTTGCAAGGCGGAACGGGCCGCAGATGTGTATTGGAATAATTTCAAAATAAGTATAGAAACGAATAATATAAAGCGATACGCGATACGAGAGTATAAGTAATAAGGTGTAGGCACCCGTGTTTTACTTACTCGGAGAGAGATGGTATGGAACAAATATACATGTTTATACCTTACGATATTTCTGAATATCACTCGTAACGTAACGATATTTTTAAAAATATCTCTCGTTCCGTTTTTACCAATAAGTACTTAAATGTTGTCGTTGGCGTCTACATTTTGATTTGATTAAAATACTCGCCCAAACTTCTATCTGTTATAATTTAAGTGATCAAAGGCAATTCCGACTTCCGTTGATTAAAATCGTGGGATGTGACCTACATGGAAAGGTCCTTAATATTCCAAATATAAAATCATTCATTTGATTGAAGCCTTAAATAAGCATTTAATTAAGACGAATAAAAATAAATATATTTTTGTGATATAGAAGGAAGACGAGCAATCAATTATTATATAACTACCGTCGACTGTGGACAATTGGACACCTACTACTCAGAAGAATCAAAACTGCATTACCAAGTAAAAAGTCATTAGTAGGAAGAGGAGAAAAAGGAGATCTTTGATCTTCGCACCTCCAGACTATGAAAAACGCAATAAGTTGCTTGATCTAAACTAATATTATAAAGAGGAAAGATTTGATTGTTTGTTAACAAATAGGCTCCGAAAACGGGTTAGTCCCAGTTTACTCCATTCCTTTAATATCGAAAACTACTAGTCCGATTTTAAAAATTCTTTCACTATTGGAAAGCCACATTATGCCGAAGTGTGATAGGCTATATTATGTTTACGCGGGTAAAACCGCGGGGCGCTGCTAGTCTTAGATATTTATAAAGTCGTGATTGTGTATGTCCATTACTTACGACGCGACGTTACGATACGATATTCCGATTATGCAGTTATGCAGTGCAAATAAATATTGTTTACTTTGAGTCTGCGAATGTAAAAAGGGTTCTCAATGTTTTTTAAACGCGAATGAATCTAATAGGTTCTTTTCTTCGGAACAGGTGCAGATGTAGTAAACAGTTTTACTTGTATACTTTGAGAAAGGATTTTACTTCGATATTGAGTTTTTGATAAATAATGTTTTGGTAGACTAGACAGACTACACTGCAGACAGAGAGATGTTAGACTTAAATTACTATTGTTTATGATGATATTTAAACAAATACTTGAATTTTATACACTCATTTTCTTATAGAAACCTTTTTAGCCTGTATGATACAGTGGCGGATTTATCAACAGGCCGCGTAAGTAGGCTGGAGACCACAAATCAAGGGGTGCCAGATTGGACCACTGCAATACAGCAAATAATTAAATCACAGTACTAACAGCGGCATAAAACTTGTAACAAGTCCTCAAAATCATGCTGGAGATTAATCTTTGTTTAAGTTTATACATGTATTTATACGCTTCTCACTGCATTATTCCTATCTTCATAAGCTTACATTTCATCAAACTAAGTAATCAATCATAATAATATAAAGAGGACTCCTCATCAACCTAACTACATCTACAAGTTGTTATCTATAAGAAATAAGTCGTAAAACTCTGTATATTATCGATTGATCACCAAACGACGCCCTCAAAGGAAATAATCTGTGTTCGTATTGCATTAAAATATAAATATACTCGTTAGCAAATCATTAGCCGGTACATTTTTCCTCTGAAATCGGACCTCGCTTCGTTTCATATCAACCGAGAGTAAATATCGAGGGTATTAAAAATGGTGCTTATTATATTTAAGCACACAAAAATATATTTGTGTTTGATGCTTTTGCATCGCCTTTTTCTGTGTGATTCTTGTTTTTGTTTAGGGTGTAAGCGCTCAATTAAAAGGTTCAGACGCCTCTTTGAGTATTTTTGGTGCATAAGACGATGCTTGGTGGAGAAGGGAAGGTTTTTTTAATGTTTTGGCTACGGTAATATAATATAATAAAAATATAATAAAATCATTCAAGTACAAAAGCATGTTACAACAACAGTTTAATACCTAGAATACTAAAAAAAACAGCGTGTCTTGCCGAATTTTCTCGGTGGTAGATTCACACTTGACATTCATATTTTATGTATGTGCCACATTGAGGCCATAACTAATAAGCAAATGATTTTTGATTTGACTTATTCATTAAGTCAAATCACCTCTGAATGGGCTAGTTCCGAGCTCTTCCTGCTGTGGTAAAAGCCTCTAACAACTCTTTCAGAATTCCTTAATAGAAACTATAATATGTCTACTTGATTCGAAAAAGAATCATTATTATTACGTGTAAACGTGCATTACCGTAGTGCATATAAAATTATGTTTATTATTAAACCCATAAACTTTACAACCATGAAGATAAAATAATGCATGCGATAATATATTACTTACTTATGTATTAAAAAATAAGTTACCACGCTAAGTAGAGAAGCATTTACAAGCGGCTCGTTGGTCTAGGGGTATGATTCTCGCTTTGGGTGCGAGAGGTCCCGGGTTCAAATCCCGGACGAGCCCTGTTTTATGTTTTACCATTTTCATTTAAACTCTGCCTAATTTATAACCACAACTTTGGCGGACATTTGAAAGTTAAAACATTACTTAGGGACTCCATTTTGTTTGGTTCAAGGGGCCGAGTTTCATCTTAATACCGGTAATTATACGGATTCAACGAATTACTCGGTCATAAGTAAACAAACGGAATGTCCTATTTACAATCGTAAAATGGTGGAGCTTTTGGCGAAATCTTTGGGAAGAATTTAAAAGAACTGTATAAGTTTTAAAGGCGTAATTTAAATTGCTAAACTAGAGAATCTTTTACTGTTGATGACTTGTGGATTTTCCCTTATCAGGAACATGGGAAAAATCTCGTGATCCTGGTACAATTTAAGAAATCCTTTTACCTATACTATTTACTATACCTCTGATCTGATATTACGTAACATAGTAAACAACTCCCGACTCTCGCTGTTTGTACGCTTAGACTTTTTAATATACCTATACAATGGTTTTTCATGCAGTTTTCAGCAATAGATACAGTTATTCAAGAGGACGGTTCGTATGTAAGTAGTATATTTACTCCCACAGGAAGCGGGTCAAAAGTGGAGGTCTAAGTTATAATATTTTAATATCTCTCGATTAAAATTTAATGTCTCTAGATCTTAAATCATCTGTAATTTTCTTTCCGTCCAGACCAATTTTCTTTCTTTTCCGAACCTTTATCCCATGTCTATTTGGGGTCGGTTTTCAGTTTAACCAGATTTGGCGGAATGTCACTATTTTACGTGAAGCGACTGCTATCAGACCTTAACAACCCATAGGGCTATACGACATTTTTTGGTTAATCCGAATGTTAGACTTTTGAGGGCTCTAAAGGCTCTAACTACCAATGTTTTTAGTATTTGAAAGACCAACATTTTTTATATAAATTTTAGTAAATACAATGATAAAAATATTGTTTATTTCTATAAAGAATTGTAATTAAAACCAACATCAATCAGAGGCTGGAGACATTACACAATACCCTCTAAGCCCTTTGTATTTTTGTGACGAGATTCGAAATCTAATTAAGACGGACAATATTTTTTACATAAAATGTGTTTGTTAGTTAGTATCGAGCTGTGCTCGGCGATTTTATCCATGTACTTATGTAAATGCAAAATCCGTAGGATTTATATTATAAAAATGTATACCAACTTACACAGAAGTCAACAATGTATGGTTATTCCTACAATGAACCCGCATAGTTCCAGTTCCCGTAAGAATATGGGGATAAAATTATGCTAAAAACCTTCCCACTGAATCACTCTATCTATTAAAACAACCCGCATCAAAATCCGTTGCGTATTTTTAAAGATCGAAGCATACATCCCTATGTATGCTAACATAGGGACAGAGAAAGCGACTTTGTTTTATACTATGTAGTGATTCATTGGTACCTATACCTAACCAAAATAACTGACTTCAAATAAGCCAAAATGCTACATAAAAGAGCTTTATAAGCCAACTGACTTAACTATAACTTTTATGCATTTTATTAAAACAAAATATCTTGTTTTAATTATAAGAACGAAACTGGAAGCAACCCGAACATAAACAGATCAAGTATATACTCTGAGCTGTACAATTCCATTCGTATTTACTGAAGAACTAGTGACATTGGGGTGTGGACAGAGTATGGCGGATTTGATGGAATCTGAACGTACCTAAAATACCCTTTCATTTTTCCCATTACCACACTTAGCTTAACCTCCCGGGTTGTAGTCAAAAAATATTTATCAGTTCAAATTACTTATATATTTACATATTTCGAAATGGGACTCCCTAATTTTATGTTTCCGACATTTAATTGATGAAAAGTGTTCCATAAAAGTCACAGACTATGCATTGATCAACTTTATAATTACTTACTCATGTACTTACAGCAAAATGATTTCATTTTTGAAAAGATGATAGAGTCCATATAACAAATTCTCTTCACCTTTTACAACACCTAAGTAGGTACCTACGTGGCCAAAAAATCGAATAAACATGATTATCTTAAAAAATACATATCAAGGAATTAAAAAATATAAGAAATAAGTACTTATAAGGGTACTTTTACAGAGAAACTCTCTGTCATTAATAATATGTAAAAGCAAAAGAAACTCAGTAAAGTTTTTCTCGCTTTCCCACGTCACAAAGTTCGCACCCTAAAAATTGTGTAGCTTGCGAGCTAAATGGCTGGCGCTCCGAGTCGCGGGTGGCTAATGAAATAAGATCCCAGCTCCAGAGCTAAGGAATGGCGGAATTAAAACTACATAAATGAGCCACCATTATGAAACGAAAAATTTTCCACCGAGTCAACGAAACGACATCTATTTCCGAACATAATTCCCTATTAAACAAACAAATGGAATCTAATTTATTGAGATCATAAAAATTTGCTAGACATTCTTTATTTGTTATCCTATAGGCTTCATTATGTGTTACAATGATTAACTTTAAGATTAATATTCCTGCTTCTTCTTATTCGTGACGATGAAAAAGATTTAAATAAACAGCTCCACATCGATGGCGCTGATTTGACATGACAAAAGGTTTTCTAGAGTTCATCCTGCTCAAATGAACAAGCGGCGCCCCGCGGTTTCACCCGCATAGTTCCCGTTCTGGTTCCGATAAAACTATGCTAAAAATCTTCTCACTGAATCACTCTATCTATTAAAACAAACCGCATCAAAATCTGTTGCGTAGTTTTATAGATCTAAGCATACATAGGGAATTAGGGACAGAGAAAGCGACTTTGTTTTATACTATGTAGTGATTGATGTACATTGTACAATGTATGAATATTTATATGTACAAACCATTATATCTAGACCTCCTCGACGTATAGCAAACGTTCTCTTCTAAAGGTCAAGGCTTAGAAGCCACTTTATCAATGTAATGGACAGTTCATTGTACCGTTATATTACTACTTAATATTATAAAGAGTTTAGTTTGTAAGGGTTTTAGAAGACAATATCTGAACTGCTGGACTAATTTCGATTAATCTTATTCGCATAAAAATATACATTCTTCCTTTTGTAACAGAGTCTATTTTGCTTTGAAATAATAGGTAAGTATATCCCAAGCCGATACTTAACTTTCTAATATGTATACTTACTAGTTAGATACTAATTGGAGTTACTCTATCCAAATTAAAGTAAGTAATGTTATATTATGTAGTCTATAAAATAATGACAAAAATAAATCCTTATCTATAGTCTTTAATTGCAAATTCATGTTAGAACATAAACCAGTTTGCCATTTACCGTTATTGTATAAAGCGTTGCTGTCTTAGAAAGCAAAAGATGTGCGGCTCGTTGGTCTAGGGGTATGATTCTCGCTTTGGGTGCGAGAGGTCCCGGGTTCAAATCCCGGACGAGCCCTCTTTTTTGCTCACCAAAATTAAGAGCTAATTGAATAATGACTACAACATTTTTGTTCACCGAGATGAGAGACATCTCAGATCTATGTAAGCATGGGAAATTACTTGTATTCTGTTTTACTTTATATTTAAACTAGCGACGCCCCGCGGCTTTCACCCGCGTAGTTCCCGTTCCCGTAGGAATATGGGGATAAAATTATGCTAAAAACCTTCCCACTGAATCACTCTATCTATTAAAATAAACCGCATCAAAATCCGTTGCGTAGTTATAAAGATCTAGCATACATAGGGACATAGAAAGCGACTTTGTTTTATACTATGAAGTGATTAATAAGTATGTATGTCATTAAATCAACTTACTCTAAATACCATTTTATAATTAAAATCTTAAGAATAATTCCGATATTGTAAAAGAAATCAACAATAACGCCTTATGTATAAACTACAGCCTTTACTCCACGTTCGTAACTGATCTTTCATAACCAGTTACGAACAAGGATTTTTTTTCTTGTTTGATAACCAGTTACGAAAACGGAATTTATTTGTCGTTTTCGTAACCATGGTTCATAACCAGCTACGAAAATGGAATTTTTTTTCTCAGTTCATAACCGGTTATTAATTAGGAATATATTTTTCCACTTTCGTAATCGAGTACGAAAATAAAAGTATAAGAATTAATATCAAAATAGGAAACGAGGATATATCATGCCTTCTTTGACCACAAACACGAATAAGCTCAGAAAATATATTTATTTTTAATAAAATAACAAGAACAATGCAATGCTGAGTAGACAAAAAATAAAACAAAACTCTTACTACTATAACAAGAACAATGCAATGCTGAGTAGACAAAAAATAAAACAAAACTCTTACTACTTAACATGTGTAGTTACAAGTATAATCTAAATTTTAAATGGTGAAATGATTTCCAAGCAGTGCCCAACGGTTATAATATTTTTTTCTAGGTCCTCTATTGCGGAATTTATTTCTCTATCAATTTCTTGATAATGCCGGGACTTGATACTTTTGCTGCGAATTCGGATCTTCGTTTCTTTAGCTAAAAAATGTAACACTTGAGCTAAGGATGGATTCTTCCGCCCCACATACTTGTTCAGTCTTGCATGCCACCCTTCAAGGTGATTGGTGGTTCTTATGTCTTCTTTGTAACAGCACCATTTCTTCATAAATTGAATATCGTTTAACCAAAAATTTTTATAATAGGAGTTAAATTGTTCAACCGCCACGCATTTAGGTGATCTTTGCATTATATATTTGTACCCAGACAGGATGTTCTTTAGTGGTAATCGTGCCAAACCTGCACATCTTGCAACGTGTCGTCTTTGTAAGTATAAGGGCAAACGTTTATTGAGAAAATCCAGGTTATGAACTCGATTACGAAAGTGGAAAAATATATTCCTAATTAATAACCGGTTATGAACTGAGAAAAAAAAAATCCATTTTCGTAGCTGGTTATGAACCATGGTTACGAAAACGACAAATAAATTCCGTTTTCGTAACTGGTTATCAAACAAGAAAAAAAATCCTTGTTCGTAACTGGTTATGAAAGATCAGTTACGAACGTGGAGTAAAGGAACTACAGCACATTCAGTTCCGTATCAACTCAACGCATTTTCATTAAACTTAATTCTAATTTTTGCTTAACCTAACCACCTAAAATCTGACCATAAACTATCAGAAGCTGCATTGAACTGTAAACCATGAAGCTATAAACTTTAGTTGTAGTTTAATAAATTATATTTTCACCCTGATTTCTCTGCAGGAACGCGGGCAAAATTTAAGCACAATGCTTGTCTTTTTAAATTTTGGAAACTCTAAACCTTTAATGCGTTAAACTATTAATCAAAATACAATACGATATTTAAAAAATAATTACATTATAACATTATTGTCCTTTCAAAAGGTCCAGATGAAAGTGAGAGCTTAAGAAGCCTTTTGAAAGAAGTCATCTGCGTAACTTGATTGATGGAGCCTCGCAGATTTAATATGTTAATTCTCCTCGTTTTTGTAGGAAAAAGAAATCAGTAATGAACAGGGAAAGATGATTTAAGATAAAAAAAATGAAAAAGTATTTTGATAAGGAATTGAGGGTTTTTGTTGTTTTGTTTTCGTTTTGACGAGAGAGAGACGACTTACTTAGTTGGACTACTAAACTTTATAAGTACATACATACTTACATAACAACTGATCTGTTACGGTAAGCAATGTATTGTTACGTCATGTCATGACAATGATAATAAATATAATTAATTATAGGTAATTAGCACACACCATAGAATAAGGATCACGACACAGTTTTTCTCTAGTCTCTATAATCAAAAGCACACACATAGGCCTCAAAATTAGAAAGGTTTTATTGCGGAGTAACTGGCCACTTAGGAATTAATTAAGTATGCATCTAAACAAACATGCATACGATCAAAATCAAAAGTTTATCTAATAACGGTCTATTTTTGGTCTCTAACACTCTTATTGAATTCATCAACACAATTTCTTCTAAATATAACTACTATTACTATTAATTATTCTGTGATATAACACCAACACAGAAGCATAGAGGTCGCAAATGCCAATCCTATCGACAATGTACGAACAACGACTGTGTAATACTTAGATACAATGGAAGGCTGTCCGTCTATACCTGCCGGTAAACGTCTCGACACTCGACAAGCTTTGTCACCTAGTCTGTTCAGTTAAGTCTAGGTATAAACTAGGTGTCAGTTCTATGAAGATAAACTATAAGTAATCGATGTGAAGGATGTAGGTTTGTAAACTTTTTTAGCACGTAAGTACTTGGCCTAAAATGAAAAAGTCTAATTGCAGGGAAATCTTGACGTTTGTGTGCTAAGGATTTATTATGGAGGTTAAATTGAAAATTGAAATCAGACGGAAAAGTAATTATGAAATAATAAAAATAGTCAACAAAAAAAAACTGCAGTACAGCACTTTAAAATTTCGACATCAGAAATGAAACAAAATAAGTAAATAAACCTTTTCACCCTGAAACTCACTTAAATCTGTAGAGGAGACCGTGTAACAATATAAGGGTTTGTCTCGGGCTATGGAAAACGCCACCGCTGCATACTCCTCAGCATCCGGCGACTAAAAACTCAATAAACATAATTATCGGAGGAACAGTGACGCATTATTGAATCAACCACGTGAACCCACGCCCGACAATACTCCACCTTGCTTTTAAATCATTTTAACCCTTGCCCGATGGAGATAAGTTTATTTTGAGCCGGTGAGTTCGAGTGAAGTACTCCATTCATTTAAGTGGTTCTTTTGTGACGACATTTCGCTGTGCCTCTCTCAATTAACCGGGCTAGAAGCGCAAAAATTAAGTTAAATACTCCGACTTTGCCAGTGTTTACTTATTGGCAATCGACGTTCGGAATAACTTCGTAAATTAAAACCCTGTTGGGGCTAATGTGGTCCCCGAGTTTTATGCGGCGCGAGACGTTTTGTAGTCCTTTATGTCTGGCAACAATCCAGTTAGCGTAAAAATAGAAACATTGAATCTACGGGCCAAAAAAAGCTAAGTAAAATTGATTGTAAGTAAAAAAGTTACTTTGTCTGCTTTTTCACGGGAAATCTTTTGGAGTTCTTTCGATGATAATATATTCAGAATTGACAGTGCCAAAACAAGGCCGTTTAACAACAACCAAACACCTATAATTTAAAACAGTAGTCACTCCTTTACTAACATTTTTGCAGATACAAACTATAAGCCAAAATCGAAACATAAATCGTACAGCCACAAATGTGTACCACAAACGCTAGTCAAGTTGTAAAACTTAAGCTTTAGAGCGTGTAAACTTGGCTTACCAACTTTAAGTAGCCACATATTTCACGGAGGCTCACACTACCTGCGCCTAAAACAATCAAACAGCTACTGCAAACAAAACTACTTACCTCTGCTTTGGCTTAACTAAATACAGGCTGCGGCTTAACTAAGATAAGTTACGTATTTGCTACATCCATATGAGTGTTTACTCTAAGTTATTAGCTTAGAAACTGGTAAAATGTTTTATAGGAAAGTATCAGTGTAGCTTAGGAACTAGTAAAATTGTTTAAAAGTAAAGTATCTGCTAGTTGGACCCTTGTAATTTATCATAACAGCTTAGAAATTATAGTACGTAACATTATTTAAGTGGAGTATTTAACATAACATAGTCAATCACTACATCATCTCATTATAGTAACTGACCCCTAACTAAGCTCGAAGCTTGTATCTAGGGTATCAGAAACTACGCACACACTCATTCACACACACACCCAGACCCAGATAAACATTTGTGGATCACACAACTATTCACCCCGCACGGGAATCGAACCCGCAACCTCATGGATGGCAGTCCAGCATGGTGACCACTCTGCCATCGAGGGTGTCGATGGCAGAGTGGTCTAATCTTACTAGAATTTGCTAGTAAGATGAGGAGTAATTGGAGTAATCATCATGCTCACTCGGTGACCTCAAACACGCTCGTTTGGAAAATACCAAACATACTTATCTCTCGGCCGAAAATTCTCTATTTTTGGTAAGATTTTAGAAGGCTCTGTCTGTGGATGATTGTGTTCAAAAACCAGCTTGCCTGCGAAAACGCCCACGTTAAGTTACTTAAACTAAATACGAATATGATATGATACGTAAACGTACCGAAATTCCTTTCAAAGTTTTCCTTTGCTAAGTTAAAAATGTGTTATTCAGATCAAAAGAGTATTATGTCTGACTTGATATAGATGGATACTATATTTATATTAAGTTTTATCTCTAATATACAAATTCTCGTGTCACAGTTTTCGTTGCCATACTCCTCCGAAACCGCTTGACCGATTCTCATGAAATTTTGTGAGCATATTCAGTAGGTCTGAGAATCGGCCAACATCTATTTTTCATCCCGAAATTCCTACGGGAACGGGAACTACGCGTGTGAAACCGCGGGGCGCAGCTAGTACGATTATAATATGATACGTAAACGTACCGAATTCCTTTCAAAGTTTTCATAAGTAAAAAATATGTTATTCAGATCAAAAGAGTATTATGTCTGACTTGATATAGATGGATACTATATTAATATTAAGTTTTATATATATAAATCTCTTTTTACTAAGTATTTATTGGGTCTAAGTAGCAGACATCACTAATTAGTCAACTAATTACGCGCAGGTATTTGTGAGTCAATTCAAAGCGTAGTCTACAGAACGTCTTAACTTACTTTAAAACATTTAATTATAATATTGATCAAGTTCTTTGTTTACTGAAAAGTATTTAGACATCTTTGTACTTTAATTTTCATAGAAATTTTATTATAACATGACTAACTGTTGAAGTTACCGTAATTGACGAGGATTTTAATACTGTCTATGCCTCGGTTATATTCAAAATAAACGTCAATAATAAACTCTCAATTAAAAAAAACAATGCATTAAGGGGTAAGACCAGTCCAACAAAAAATAACTAGTTAACGCTGGTAACACCGGGTAAAATCACCATGAGTACGGGCGCGTAAATTGCCAGTTAGCACTCCGCTAATCCGCCGCATAAATTAATAGTACATTAAGCATCAATCCGGGAATTCGCATTAATAAGTTTATACAGAAGACCGGGTGAGTCGTCCTATTGGGACGCCCCCAACCACCGCGCAATTTATTTAAGAATGTTATGTAAATTTGAACACAAGTCTTTGATCGTTCGCATCAAAAGTCCAAGTAAAAAAAGGCTCCACTAGAGCGGAGAAAAAACGAGAGGAGCTTAAGAAAAATAATGATTTAATCTTACTTTTCGCTGTCTCGCATATAAAAGAGTGGTGGGGCGGTAGAGGGCGCGAGAATCGTTTTTAATCTTTGCTTTGTAAAGGTGATTATGAAGGATTATAGGTTTGGAAGTATGGCTGAAATTTGGCGACTGGCGAGGGGGTCGATTCCACTCATTTATGCCATATTTTTTGGGTAACCAGGTGGGGTTGCGGTTGTGCCACCCTAAAATACTTCTCAACTTTTCCTTATTCTAGAGCTCCTCAAAGGAAAGGCTTTATTATTTTGTTTCGTGACCGATAGCGTTATTGGATCAGCTGCGGTTGTTACAACGGAGCTTAAATTGAACTCTCACAATAAACAATCTACTTTCTTGCACCTAACTTCGTTATATTCATTTTTAAGAGTGGCTTTAGTAACTGTCACTATACCTTTGTATCACAACTAAAACTAATATCACTTAGCACTAGGATAGAATGTTTTTCGAAAGCATCCAGAAAATTCAACATAGTCCACCAACTTAATACATTTGACTTAACTGACCAACTGACTGGATTTATTACCTGTTTCTAACACATCCTAATTGTCTACCATCATCACTTACTTTCTAGGTCTTTCAAACGCCTCCAATTAAATATTTTGACACAAAATAGTAATTTAAGGTGAGAACTATCTTTAACTCATGTAGCACAATTTCCCAACAGCGTCGCCTACTTTCTATATAGTTCTTTCAAATGCCTCCAATTCTTTTTGACACAAAATAGTAATATTGAGTAAGTAAGTATATAACCTTTATAAAACTGAAAGTTTCCATTGGCTAGATCCGCCATCCTGAGAGCGTACAACGTGCAGTTTTGTCGTTTTTCATTACGTGACCAGATCAACTTTGTCATTTGAAGCGACGGCGATCTCAAGTATAATGTACTCGTACCTATAGCCTTTACTTATCTCTCCTCAAAACTACATAAGGTAACTCATGATAACAACGCAATTTAAGACCTGAAGTACCGGGTGATATGGTCCAAATTTCCCTGCGTTGTTGTGGGTAGATATGCTCTGTGTCCGCGGCAAAAATGTTTAAGTAAGCTTCTCTTGTTAGATGAAGAGTAGTGCCTTGGAAGACTTGGACTGTTACTATGAATAGTTAAGCGTTGGATAAATCTTTGTCTAGGTACAAAGTGTTTTTCATGTTTCGCTAACTATGGTGTTTGTGCTTGCTCATTGTCTTCGTGTTTAATAAATAATGTCTGTCTTACATTAAGAAGTAATAAGAATGTCAGAGAAATTCATGCTTAAGTAAGTATGTATATTAAAGTTTTAAGAAGCGACTTCTTAATAAAACCTTTTATTATCATCTTAAAGTTTGGTTTAAGAGAAAATTTACCAGAAAATTAATTGCTTAAATTTGGAAACCCATACTAGATCCAACATAATAAGATCAGAGAAAATGTAGTACAAATTGAATAGAGCTTAAGATTGGTACATGGATAGGTACTTATGTAACGACTTAATTATATTGCTTGATCTTTGCGGGAGGGGAGGTGCGGGGCGTCTCATCTCAATCGCAAATCGGCCATCTTGCGCCCCCGAGATCGCCACCCGCCCCGACCTACCCCCTCGTCCATTATACTTTTTAAGCTCCAATCTCGTTCATTTAAACGGTTGGCTTTAGATGGCAATCGCATTTTTCCACTGCAGGTCACGTCTCGACCCGTCTCCCGACTCCAGGGCTTAAATCAACAAAAGAAAATAATAAGATTCGTTCAAATTAAAAGTGTAATGTTGTGAAAGTGGTTGGAGTAGCGCGCCGCCTAATCCCGCCACCGTTCTTCATTAGACGCGCTCGAGGCTGTTCGAACGTTTAAAAACGTCGCGGAGAATTTTTCTTTATTCATAACTGGGATTAAGAGAAATGCAAATGAAGCGAGCGTCGCGGGAGGCTACTTAGCTGTGTCAACAACGTTCTCTTGTATTTGAGGGTGGTGCGGATTTTTTATTTGAAAGAACATTTAATTGCTTTGAAATAACATAAACACATTTTTTCTTGTAATACATTTACAACAGAAACATTAAACATACAGTTATAATCGTCCGTTATTACAGAATATTCTTTATTTCAATACACAATTTTCAAAAACATTTTCTATAAGTGCTTACTTAATTAACTATACACATAAATAACTTACAACCTTTTGATACTATCAAAAGAACTTATTCTATTTCATTTTTTATCATCTCATCATTACGAAAATGCGAATCAAAAGCATTTTCTTCAAACATTTCAATATTATCATACAAAAAGTATTGATAATATTTTCTGATACAGATTCAATCTAAAAGGAATAGGAATTAAATAGAATAAAGGAGAGTGGCCATCGATCGGCTGCTTCATTTATTTGTTCATCCAGCCTTAAAGTTTATACTGCTCGCAACTCTTTGGTGGGCGGCCTTAAGGCTTCCTAGGGATGATACTTTCATAACAAATGTTTATCGATATCGATGTACTGGGATAGATGTTTTATAATAGGCAGAAAAAAGGGATTCATCCTAACTAATATTATAAATGCGAAAGTAACTGTCTGTTACCTTTTCACGGCTAAACTACTGAACCGATTGACTTGAATTTTTTGTACAGGGGTAGCTTATGGTCCGAGAAAAAACATGGGATACTTTTTATCCCGAATTCCCACGGGAACGGGAACTACGCGGGTGAAACCGCGGGGCACAGCTAGTATTTATATAATAGAGATTTACTTAAACACAAATTTTAGATTCTGCATAAATGTTAATTTTATTTTAATTAGCAATATTAGATTAGCATTATGTTCTATATCCGTGATAGCACTCATTACCACATGATTGTGGTGAGAGTCGCTACAAAATATTACTTCTGGTTTACCCAGTAATTTCATCTGACTAGCCTATGGATGCTACAAGCGGTATCCTCTACAATGCACGACATAAAACGTTTGCGTGTTTTAATTTTTCTAGTGGCGCCATCTAGTTAACGTTGAGTGCAACTTGGAAATGTATGTTAAACGATTATACGATTAACGATTATAGTACGGATTATATAATACGTAAAACTAACTTTTACCCGCATAGTTCCCAATCCCGATAGAATTTAGGAATACAACATCATTCCTCGGATCATAAGCTACCCCTGTACCAAATTTCAAGACAATCGGATTTAAAGTTAGCCGTGAAAAGGTAACAGACACACAGACAGAGTTTTCGCATTAATATTAGTAAGGATAAGGATGCAAGCATGCTTATATTGTAATGAAGGAAAAATCAAACAAAACTGAAATAGGTAGTTAATTATCCAAGTTAGTTAGATAGAAGTTAGTTAGAATGACTCCGTGACAAAAGTTCCTTTAAACAAAGTTGAATATTTGAAATTGAATATACAACTAAGTCAATTTCAATTCTATTATTTCTATTCTATTTAAATAACGTTATCGACAAACAACAACCCCATCACTAAAGCTGTTCAAACTCAGTTTATTTTTATACCGAATTTATATCTAAGAATGAATCCCACATTATTGTCTCTGAACATTTATTTTCTGATGGGCATTAAAACAAAACCCCTTTTTCTTGGGAAGGCGATTTCATTTTAGCTGGGTTTAGAAAATTTAAGGCCTGTCTTAAAGAGCTCCGAGATTGCCCGACTCCAACGGGTGGAATAATTAATTTAGTCTATTATTATTCTCCGTTCTTATTCAGATAACGCTTTCTCGTTTATAATTATAGTAATCAGATATTAGAATGCTATTGGGAACATAATAATCCGTGACGGTATTATGAAGATTTTTGTTGA
Organism: Timandra comae; assembly: GCA_958496195.1. Lineage (NCBI taxonomy): Eukaryota > Metazoa > Arthropoda > Insecta > Lepidoptera > Geometridae > Timandra > Timandra comae. The sequence continues at coordinate 4,073,609 of OY292354.1, read as the reverse complement.
TGAGTTTTCTGCCAGTGGCTTCAGACAGATAAGTAGTGTATGATGTTGATGATGTCAATGATTACTGCCCTTTATGCCTGTTTTTATACCTACTTGTGATACTATATCGCGGCCCGTTTTTATATAATTCTGAAGACTAGACAAAAACATTTCCAATAAAAGAGATTCTCAGAAACTTTCAGAATGGACTAGCTAACGACGATGTATAAAATTTTGTGTTTTGGTTTGATCTTTTTTTATCCTAAAACGTATTTTTTAAAAGAAAACGACCTGCCGGGCTAGCATGACTTCGAAAACGCGATAGATAAAGCAATTTTTCAACATCCAATTGTCAAAATATAATAAATATAGCCGCCATATTTAATTTGATCAAATCGTACCACGCCATAATTTGGTCATGCTCGCGAAATCGATATTATTTCGTGGTGTCTATAATATTTTATCACGCACAGTCATACTAGGCAGGCTGGACTCTCTTACCAGTTACTAAACACCTATAAATTAACACAGATAAGTAATGTTTATGTTTTAAGTATATACACTTCATTCAAACATTCGTTCCCTTCAATTGCAAGCGTAAACACATACAAAATGGAATTAAAACAAGGTAATTATTTTTATGCAAGTTTGGGGTGAGGAATCAAAGCGGCGGGCGACCGTCCGGTTTGTTTGCACACTCATTCATATCCAGCAGCAATGAAATCGCCCGAATATCCCGACATTACGATAGTGTGGAGACGGCTTTGTTGGGAAAATGTTTTAGTAGGTACGTTTTTAAGAAACTTTAAATACAGCTGATTAGAATCTATAGATATCAATTGACGAAACCTATGATAGATCTACAGTGGGCCAGACCAGACAGAAACAGAGAGACGATGATGATGATACATACTATTGGCTACTTTTTTAGACATAACATTATTTTAAGACTTAATTATCTATGGTAATTGAAGAAACCATAATATTAGCTTTAAACGCAGACACAGACACTAACATAGGTCTATAATAAAGGGGGCATACCCTTTTTTAACGTTGGGAAAATGCGTAGTATCGCACACCTCCTGTAACTGTAGAGACGATCCCAGGCGGTCATGTACGATATCCTTCGGCACACAGGCGTTGGCGCTGTCAGAAATCATTGAATTTTTATAGAGCTCCACATATTTTATTATTAAACGAAACGTACGTTATTATTTAACACTAGCGGCCCGCCCCGGCTTCGCAAGGGTCCAATATTCCCGTAGATCCAGATTTTTTTACATAAGAACCTTTTCCTAATAATAACAAATACAACAAAAAAAGAATTAGTGAAATCGGTCCAGCCATTCACGCGTGATGCCGTGACCAAGGAAAACGGGTTTCATTTTTATATCCTATAGCGGCCTGCCCCGGCTTCGCACGGGACCAATTTTCCCGTTGATTTTCCAATTTTTTTTACATAAGAACCATCTCCTGACAATAACAAACACAACAAAAAAAGAATTGGCCAAATTGGTCCAGGCGTTGTTGAGTTATGCGCTTACCAACACATTTTGCGATTCATTTTTATATTATAGATAATATTATAAATGCGAAAGTTTGTATGTATGGATGTTTGTTACTCTTTCACGCAAAAACTACTGAATGGATTTTAATGAAACTTTACAATAATCTTGCTTATACATCAGAATAACACATAGGATACTTTTTATCCCAAAATTCCCACGGGAACGGGAACTACGCGGGTGAAGCCGCGGGGCGCTGCTAGTATGTATATAGATTAATATCTTTTTAGGGGTTATTTACTTACACGTACCTATAAGTAAGTGCAGAGCGAGACGCCGCGGCCGTCGCGGGCGCATCGCACTCATCCTGATGAAGGCCACCGAATGTGGGGTGCGCCAAAGTTCACCTAAAATTTCAACTCCGATAATTGGAAATCCGAAAATTTTCTTCCTAACATTTTTTATCCTAACAATCGCAACTCCTAAAATCTTTGTCACTAATGTTTTAATTCCGAAACATTTGTTTTCCTATATTTTCTCAACATAACCATCGTTCATACTATTATTCAAAGTCATATCTTTTTTGTTTAGATTTATTTTTATTTATCATAATCAATATTATATACATAAATTTTTCGTAACTTTGTTTTTACATAACATGTAGGTATAACATATAACGCACGAGCCGAGCGAGCAAAACCAGAGTCCTGCTCCAATCATTCAGTCAAGTTCCAGTAACGAATCGGTCCTATTCCTAATTATTGGTTTAGGTTATGTTAGAACTGTGACCCCAACGCACGAGCCGAGCGAGCGTAGCGAGCGTGCCGCGGCAGCTGCCGGCGAAGTGCCAGAACCAAATTGGTCCTTTAGTTATGGTTATGGTAAACTCCCAGGCCATAAGCATAACCGTAAACGAGTCGTATAATAATCATTAAAACTATAAATATCATCTTCTATTCACATATATTTTTTATTACACTTGGTAAATGTTTCATTCTGAGCATGAGTGAAAATATTATGGTAAGTATGTTTAGGGATAAAAGCGTTATGATAAAAAACAGTAGGAGTTTAAATATATTTACATTAAAGATGTTATGAATTAAAATTTTCGGAAAAATGAGTGTTATGAGCATCGTCGGTAGCACTACAAATAGTATGAATTAAAACTTTAGGATGAAAAATTTTAGGAAGAATGATCATTCGGACTACAAATAGTTAGGAAAAACATTTTCGGGTAAAGAACTTTAGGTGAGCCAATATGGACCCCCGAATGTGGCTGAAACTAGTCTAGAGCTCCACATAACCGCCTAAAATCTTTCTCTTCAGACTCCAGGCCAAGAGAGAGATCTTAAGACGATGTATACAGTTTTATAATTCAAAAATACTTTATTCAAAAAGCCGTGTCCAAATAACGTTACCTTGGTATCCGGAGCTTAATTTGATTAGCGGTGGCAAGCCGTAGAGTGCGCACTCATGGGTTGGACAGTAAACTTTGGCGACTGAATCGGTATCAAGTGCTTATATCTGACCGCTACGTTGCATCGTACAGATTAGGGTTATTATTATTTAGGTGTACCTACCTACATTATTTTTAGACGAATTAGGTATTGGGTAAAAGAAGTACAGCCTAATACTTATTACTTTTAAGAGACTCTTTATTCCCGTGTTTCCTGCCTGAACAATGCCTCTAGAGTCTACTAGAGCATTTTTAAGCTATTGCATAGCTTCTATCGAAGGCCTTGAGCGCGGGGACCGAATCCAGAAATTCCGTAACGAAAAAAAACCTCACGTTTTTATAATTTTTTTATCGAAATCTTTTTTTTTGTAAATTTTTCAAAAAGTTTTTATAGTAATTTAGACAAAGTTTTTATTGTATGAAGTCCCAAGTACGACATCAAAATTTCTAAGGTTAGGATTGCAATACAAAAATAAAAAAAACAATTAGTTGATAAAATTGCTATGCAATAGCTTTACCGCGGCAGTCCCCGAGTGCCACACGTTTTTTTATAAGTGTAGAACTGCTATTGAGCCATTGACCACAGAGATATTGTCTAAGATTGACCATGTCCCTCTTCTTTTTTCAACATCTTAACAACAAGTACCTAATCAAGATATGACATTTCCCTTTTGTATGAAGAGGAGAAAATATCTTCCTTATAATTTTCCTGTAAACAATAAATTACAAATATATTTTTTTAGTTAAGTAGCGACATCTAGTGAATACTAGAAGAGGTATTTCAATTGCTAAAAGCGCCATCTATTGGAAACATGTAGTATTACTTGCCAACATTTTCTAATGCTTCTAGTGCCCATATCGTACACCAATATTTTTGTCTTAAATGTTTCATTATAATATCAATAGATGGCGTTATATGTATTTAAAATATCGTTTTGACAAAAAAAAATACATATTTTAAAAACATACGTATTTTATCTTCAAAGCTGTTCAATTGAAAATAAAATATTAATTAAAAAACAGTTAAATGTAACATAGAAGAGTGAAGTTGCATCCACTTACTTTTGATGTGATTGATTTCCAATATTTCAACAGTTACTAGTAAGTAACTACCTTACGCAAATATTTTGTTAGAATCTAAAAAACTTTAATAAATTTAAATTCTCGAAGCTCAACCCTCTAGTAAAATCCCACTGATGGCCAAAGGCCTTTAGAAGCATAATCAAGAAGAAAGAACAGCCGGACTGTTTTTGTCTTTGGTAGGTAATTAGACCTACTCCTAATAAAAAATAACATCCTACTAATATTATAAATCCGAATGTTTGTGAGTGTGGATGTTTAGAAAATTTCTAGAAAATACAGCCTACCTAGAATAATCTAGTTTTTAAGATTACATAGTGAAATAAGTATATAAGTACTAAAATAAATCCATATAGGTATACTAGATTGATAATTATTATCTAAGTACTTTGAACATAAATAATCAAAATATAATCAATATCAAAATAAACAACGACGCAAAAAAAAAACAATTCATTAAAATATTCTGCAAGTAATTATCATTAACTAAGTACTTTAAATATTTTGGTGATAGATGACCACGAACCATCCACTTAACTTAATAATATCAATAAAAACCACAACTTTCTGGTATTTTCGAGTTATTTATATCGTTACTTTACAAATAATTGGTATTTACATAAATACTAGTGATGTAACGAATGTTGGATTTTTTGCATTCGCGAATGCGAATGCGATTGCGAATATTTATCTTCAACATTCGCGAATGCGAATGCGAATCCGAATATTTTAAAATTTCAAAAAAAGCGCGCGTAAAATATTTGCCAGGTTTGACGTTTCGTGTCGGCCATGTTTATATTGAACATAGCCGAGCCGATATTGGTTAATTGAATGAATTTAGTCACAGAAAGTTCATTCTTAAGTATTCATTGTTTTGTTTTTTAAGTTTATATTTCATTCATTATAAATATATTTAATTCCTCAGATATACAGGGTTATTGGTTAAGTCGACCTATTCCCGTCAAGGGCGTGTAGTTTACATTGTTTCCGACTGATTTCACCATGAAACACCCTACCCTAAACCTAACCGTTTAAGAGATATTTCAATTTATTTGTTTTTATGAAAATCACCGGATCTTCGGCTATAAGCTTGGATATTTTCAAATGCGCATGTCTTATTATTACTATTACTTGATTTTTACGTTTACAATAAGGTGCTTTGTGACCCCAATAACCAATATTGTACCTAAAATAAATAAATAAGTCGTTGTAGACGGTTAAAACTTTTAAAAAATAATAACAATCAGAAAGTTTATTTTTCTTTCAAGGATATCTAGAAAAAAAAAAATGGCACCTGTTTGGCAGATGTGCTTAAAAATATCTACGTTTCATCGGCTATCCAACGAGCTATAACAACCTAGGGTTTTATCGAAATTTCGTACAAAACATGTAGTTTTATAGGCTACCGGGGAGGTTAAATAAAACAATAGGTCAGCATACAGAACAAGATACTAAACTTATTAAACTTTTAAGTACTACACACACCATTTTTGAGTGATGAGTCTAAATTTCATGTTCGACGTGTCGGCCCCTGCATTGCACACATCTTCGCATTATTTTGCGAAGACCAGTTTTCACTACACCAGTAGTTAATTTTGTTCTTATTTCATTGGCCGCATCAATGATTCTGTCTTTCAGTACTTCAATTGATGAAATTGGGTTGGGCTCACTGTACATGAGACTCTTTATGTACCCCCACGTATAAAAATCCATGGGGGTTAAGTCCGGACTTCTGGCTGACCAGGATATGGGCCCACTTCGTCGTCAAAGGTTATAAATACTTAATACATTAGATTTTTAAAGTTTAATAATTTTGTTTCAAGTAATTGTTTAGTTTTTTTAGTAAATAGAAATTGTAAACTTTAGTTAAAAATGGTAGTAGAGTAATAATATACTACTAAATGAATGCAAACCTTACATAGTTGTAACAAGGCTGATTAATGTTAGATTTGATCAGATCTCTAAAGTTCTTTTTCATAAATGTGACTTTTATTTAGAATGTAGAAGTATGATTAAATAAAATTATCTAAGTGTTATCTATTGTATTATTATTTCATATGAATGCATATAATAATTTCCTTTTTGATTATTAAAAACATTCGCTAAATATTCGCTATAATTTTTGCGAATACGAATGCGAATGCGAATATTGAAAAATATGCGGATATTCGCGAATGCGAATGCGAATATCCGTTACATCACTAATAAATACCGGTAATATCTGGTTTAATTGGAGCACGCAATTTAAATGTCAATAGTACAATCAATAACCTAATTTATCATTACTTTTTTGATAAAAAATCACTACCAAAATACGTGAACATTATGCGTATGAGTGGGTTTTATCAGGAAATATGCAGAATTGATTAATCAAGTACCGATGTGATTGCACTTCGATACTAAATTAGTATTTAAATGAGAGATGAGTAACTGAATAGAGCTAAAATGATACTTCTTCTTTGAGTCGATGGACAAGACTTCACTACATAGTATAAAACAAAGTCACTTTCTCTGTCCTTCTGTATGCTTAGATCTTTAAAACTACGCAACGGCTTTTGATGCGGTGTGTTTTAATAGATAGAATGATTCAGTGGGAAGGTTTTTAGCGTACTTTTATCCCCATAATCCTACGGGAACGGGAAGTACGCGGGTGAAACCGCAGGGCGTCGCTAGTAAATTATGAGGCTCGAGTAAGAGGCCACCTCAATGGCGTTGGTCCTCAAGAGTGCAGGAATTCAGACAGGCTGGACACTACAGTAAATGTGACAAATGATCAGTGACGGATTAAGACTTCATGATGCCCTAAGCAATCCAAGCCTTCGGGCCCCCAGGGCTGTAGTAGCTAGAGTGGAATTTGACGACGGAAAAAAAAGGTCAGCTATATGTATGTTCATTGTTCAACAAGGTAGGGCAGTTGTCATTTCAAGCATAACTACGGCCCTGGGGCCCCCCTATCCTTGTGTTCTGGTGCCCCTTCTGGTGTTTTCTGGTGCCCCCCAGCCGTGGCCCTAGGCAATTACTTAATTTGATTAAGGGTTAATCCGGGACTGCAAATGATACAAAGTAAATAGAAATATCCTACAACTTAATAATTTTATGAGTATGTAATCTATTCTTTTAATTATAAAGGGGCAGAGTTTATCAATGCGTGAATTTCGGATGTATAGGTAGTGATCATGTAGTGGTAGAGCAATATATGTGATTATCACTATTTGACCACGTGTGCCACATAATTAAAAAAAATAATTAAAATTAGTAAGATTAAAATGTGTTTCAGACATCAGTATTCGCTTTATTCCAAAACAAGCGTCGCCCCGCGGCTTCACCCGGGTTGTTCCCGTTCCCGTAGAATTATGGGGATAAAATTATGCTAAAAACCTTCCCACTAAATCATTCTATCTATTAAAACAAATCCGTTGCGTAGTTTTAAAGATGTAAGCATACATAGGGACAGAGAAAGCGACTTTGTTTTATATTATGTAGTGATTGGTACGGTAGAGACTCTACCGATGAATATTACTACTTATTACGAAAAGATTTAGAATCATCTTAGATAACAAACTATGAGGTAGCAACACACATTATATACTTAGTTATTTATTATGTTTAGAGAACAATAACACCACCTATCAGTACGTGGTAACCACAATTGTTATTAGATCTCTGCGACCCGAGTGATGCAAACATCTCTTGTAGAGCATTATTGTGTTGATAAGGTGTTTGTTACTATACTAATAAGTTATCTCTTATTTATAAGCCTACGAAAGTCGAAAAAGGTTAATTTATTGATATCTTTGATTTACACGAACACTACACATTGAAATAAAACACTTAAACGGATTTTTGTCGTGTCTGTGGTAAATTCACAATGTATTTAAAATTGTATTCAAAATATTGAAGGTAGTAACCTTTTTACATTACTTTGTACAGACGTCTTCCATCTTAATTTCTGTGATCACGGGTTCTGTAAAGAATCCGAAATGTCCGAAAATGTAAACAAAATACAACCACGTCAAAAATCCGTTTAAGCGTTTTATTTCAAAGGTTAATTTAGTAGGTAATTGTTTGTAGAGAAGATGTAGAGAGAATTACATTTAGGTTTTGAACTATAAAAAATCACCAGGAAAATTTATTACGCATAAGTACCTATCTCACGATTTTTACGGAGTCGGCCGCCAGGCAGATATTTGGTACTCTAAGGGAAGGTATAATATACGTCGCGTATTATCGGTCGCGTAACGCCAGAACAGACAAATGTATAGAAAAACAATTGACTGTTCACACTCAACCGATATACGTTAGTGCGACCGATGATACACTCGACGTATTTTACGTCAGATATGAACCTTCCCTTACCCTAGCTTAAAGCCAAAATCCCCTTATGCCCAATTAGGTACCTAAACGTTGATGGATTGCAGTCATGTTCTAGTATGTACATAAGTACTTAGTCATGCTCTAGCCATAGCCTGCAAATAAAAAGTGAGAGAGATTTTTGAGTTGCAGGAAAAGGCTGGACAAAATATCTGCCACCTTATACATGACAAAAGGACAACGAGGCAGAGCTAAACTAGAAATAGTTTTTTTTAAGTACTTAAGTACCTACCTACATACTCTTTCTGTACGTGTGTGTGCACGCATTACGTAGGATAGGAACGCAAGATTTTTCTATTTTCCGAGTCTTCTTCTTTGCGTGTCGACTCACATTTTTGAGGACCAGAACTCGGCCACCGATATAGCACTATCAGTAGCCTTGTAAATGTCCTCGCGTGTGCAGGTGTAGGGACACGTATGGCAAGTTAATTTGCCGTTGAGTCGTGGTGGAAGAATCGGCTAGTCTGCGTTACCGAGTTGCCATCCGCAGACCATTGCCCAGGGTTCGCCGGACGCATGCTTATTTTATGCGCCACTCGGGGAGGCTCCTTCCATGCACCCCATTTTCCGAGTGCGGTGCGTCAACTCAGACGAATGATACTGATAGTACTTAGTTATCAATCTATAAATCTGGGGGCACGGCAGTGCCCCCCGCCAAGTCGAGCGCGAAGCAAGCACTGCCGTACCATCCTTTACAGGAACCCTTTCGCCGCATTTTCAGGCCCCTATTTGACAACCTCTGGATAAGCCCAGAACGCTGAAATTTTCGTCATCCAGTAAGCTATACAATCACATACTTAAAATAAAATTTCAAGTCTGTAGGTCATTTAGTTCCGAAGTTAAGCGAAAGCAAAGTTTCGTATTTATGACAGACACTCACTCACTCACTCACTCACTCACTCACTCACTCATGATCATCAAAATAGAACTAGTACTTCCCATAAACCTAGAGAGCTGAAATTTGGTACAGAGGTAGGGTTTAATGGCCACATAAAGGGAAAACTATAAAAACAAGGATAATCGAACGGGAACGGGAATTATACGGGAACGGGAACGGGAATTGTAAGTCAAGAACGGCTGAACTGATTTGGCTGAAAATTTGTGGGGAGGTAGCTTAGAACCAGGACAAGGACATAGGATACCTTTAATCCCGGAATTCCCACGGGATTGCGAACGGGAATTTAAAAATCTAGAACGGCTGAATTGATTCGGCTGAAAATTGGTGGGGAGGTAGCTAAGAACCAGGAGAAGAACATAGAATACTTTTAATCCCGAAATTCCCACGGGAATGGGAACGGGAATTTATAACTCAAGAACGGCTTGTCTGATTTGGCTGAAAATTGGTGGGAAGGTAACTTAAAACCAGGAGAAGAATATAGAATACTTTTAATCCCGAAATTCCCACGGGAATGGGAACGGGAATTTATAACTCAAGAACGGCTTGTCTGATTGGCTGAAAATTGGTGGGGAGGTAACTTAAAACCAGGAGAAGAACATAGAATACTTTTAATCCTGAAATTCCCACGGGATTGGGAACGGGAATTTATAACTCAAGAACGGCTGAATTGATTTGGCTGATAATTTGTGGGAAGGTAGCTTAGAACCAGGAGAAGCACATAGGACACTTTTTATCCCGAAATTCCCACGGAAACGCGAACGGGAACTACGCGGGTGAAACCGCGGAGCGCTTAATAATAAAATACTACTCCTACAAAGAAAAAATGTGTCAAATAAGAAAATCTAATAAAATAAATCAATATAAACACGTTTCAACAAAAATAAATGAAATCCCACCAAAAACATTCTGTAAAAAACTAGCCAAGTCTCGATGGAGCTGCTTGTTTATCTCTAAAAAGTAATGAAATCTAGACAAAGTCGTACCAAGTCTAAGGTTCCTTACTGCGATTTCTTTATTATTATTGTTAATGTTGTGTGACTTGGCCGTTGAACATTGTTTAAAACGTTAGTAGTGGGTACAAGTCAATTTTGTTTACACGTAATGTTATAACATTATTAAAATACGCAGCTTTATCAAGCCTTCAATTGACTAGATATTAAATCAACGTTTTTCAAGTGGCAATTTTCTATCGTCAATGGGTAGCGGTTGTGGCGACAGATTGGTGCAATAGTGTCATGGAGCACCTAGTTTTGTACCCTTGTGTACACGTGTACCCTTCAACGGCCAAGTCACATAACATTAACAATAATAATAAGGAAATGGCAGTAAGGAACTTAGACTTGGTACGACTTTGTCTAGATTTCATTACTTTTTAGAGATAAACAAGCAGCTCCATCGAGACTTGGCTAGTTTTTTACAGAATGTTTTTGGTGGGATCTAGTTTACAAACAAACCATTACATATTATTATTATTTATTATAGCTGTGCCCCGCGGTTTCACCCGCGTGGTTCCCGTTCCCGTGGGAATACGGGGATAAAATATAGCCTATGTTATTCAGGGTGAATGTAGCTTTCTAATGGTGAAAGAATTATTGAAATCGGTTCAGTAGTTTCGGAGCCTATTCGTTACAAAACAAACAAACAAACAAACAAATCTTTCCTCTTTATAATATTAGTATAGATTAATAAACGAAACTTTAGTTTACAATTGCGTGCTAATGAGGGTATAGGTGAGTGAATTTCAACAAGTGCCCAAAAATCTTCATTTCCGTGGATTTTTTTGTTTTTAAGTTTTTTTCAAAAATAATTAGCGTTTATTATACTTCTTGATAATGTATGTATTCTTGCTTATTATCAAGCTGATTACTTAAAAAACTAACGAATAACACAAGTTTAAAAATTTCATGCCACGGCGATGAAACATGCGTGCACGGCAATGAAACAAGCGTCCACGGCAATGAAAGAACTGTCCCACGGTAATGAAAGAATCACCACGGAAATGAAAATCCATACATAAAACATTTTTTTTGTATACTGACATGAGTATTATATTATCCTAACATACAATATATACACGCCTGTCTCCGAGAAGGAGAGGCATACTCCCCCAGACGGGTTATCTACGCCACATCGAATGATAATAATTGATCGAATTTCTTTATAAGATTAACATAAAACCCCTATGATATATGACCTAAAGATTGGAAAGAATCGCTTTTGATCCCCCTGCTCAAGAAGGGGTCCACAAAATTACGTGCCTTATAAGCATGCTTTCATCATACGGTCTGCCTGTTAGTTTGTGTGGGTGGATATCGGACTTCTTGCGGGATCGATCGATACGGGTCGTTCTTGATTGATGCTCGTCCGATCGAATGGCGATTAATGCCGGTGTTCCCCAAGGGTTAGTACTCATTGCAACACTTTTCCTGTTGCATATTAATGATCTGCCAAAGCCCAGAACCTATGAGTATGCAAATGATTGCACAGTTGTAGAGGATTACATATCCATCCCGCGTGCTAGTGCGGCCGAGACACAGTATTTAAGAGAGGCTATGGTCGATCACATGAACTTTTCCCTTCGGGCAGTCTCCGATTGGAGCGATGCCAATCTAATCAAAAATCAAGTCTCATCAATAATCAGAAATCAAGTTCAATGCCTTGAAGACCCAGGCGGGTCTTTTCTCCGCAAGGAAGACGCTGTTTGAACTGGCTCCTATTTTCCAGAGTGTATCCTTACCTATAGTGGACCACCCTGACCTTCTTGGAATAACGCTGACCTCAACCCTCAATTTTGGTTCATACATTGAGTCAAAGGCTCAACTGGCTGCAAAAAAGCTAGGCGTCCTCTCAAGGATGCGACGGTACTTCACTCCAGAACAGCTGCTCCAACTCTATTAAGCACAAGTTTGGTCGTGCATGGAGTACTGTTCGCACCTTTAGGATGGATCAGCTAAATATCAACTTGAGGGGTTGGAGGCCCTAGAGGCCCTAGAGAAGCGTACCAAGAGACTCCAGAGTTTTGAGCACCGGCAAAAAGTTGCTAGCCTATGGGTTTTTTATCGGATACATTTTGGAGAGTGCGCATCGGAACTACACCGCTTAATTCCCCCATCTCCGTTCTGCCACCGAATGAGCAGGGAAACCGATAAACGTCACCCATACATGGTAGATGTTCCATAAGCTCGCACGAAGCGTTTCGCGTCCACCTTTATAATGCGAATAGCGAGAGTGTGGAACTCCCTGCACAGCTTCTCTGTTCTGAAACTGGAACATACAAATTAAACATACAATCTGGGTCTTTTTAAGTCGCGAGTCAATAGGTACCTTCTAGGTGTGCACGTTCCATCTTAGGCTGTACCATCGCTTTCCATCAGGTGAGTTATAGTCAAGTTCTAGCCTATTCTGGGTAAAAAAAGAATGTGCACCCTACCGGACTGTGGCACTTATATCCCATGCCAGTAAGATTATGTTGCATATCATCCCGGATTAGCAGGCTGAAAAAGAGTTCCTTTTTCTATTTAACATCTATGGCGAATACTATAGGATATACGAAATATAAGTAGGAGAGTTCATCCGTGATCATGGCGCTTGCAACAGCGTTGAAATATCGGAAACACGAAATATTTCAACGCTGTATAATCATAATAATTTGAGAGCTAATAACCATGATAACTATAGAAATTATATAAGTAGGAGAGCCTTAAAAGGGTGGGTGGGAGTCATTACTGTTGGCAGGAACAAGATCAGCAACCTTCGATATGCAGATGACACTACTTTGGCCGCATCCTCTGAGCACGAACTTGCTGAAATGTTCAGCAGAGTAGAACGCAAAACCGAGACAGTAGGACTTTAGGTCAACAAGTCGAAGACAAAGGTTATGGTCATTGACCGAGCTGAACAGATCACACGCACAGGAGAATTGTCAGACCTGGAATTTATGAGCAAGTTTGTATACCTAGGCTGGATGAACAGTAATCAGAGAGGCTGCGAGAAAGAGATTCGAATTTGTGTGGAGATGGGCAAGCAATAAGCAAAATGTTGATAATCTGGAATAGTTGATAGTCCTGTTCTATCCACGCGCTGTAGATTGAAAAAAGATTAAGGCTTTCGAGATGTGGTGCTAGAGAAGGATGCCACACATACCGTTAACATCGAGACGTACGAATAAGTCTATTCTAGAACTACTTGACGTAAAAACAAGACTGTCTACGATATGTTACCTACGAGTCCTGACCTACTTTGGTCACATTTGGAGCTACAACAGTCATACAGCCTGGACAAGCTGGTTGTGGCGGGAAAGGTAGACCTACCCGACCTACCCGTTGCTCAAACCTGATCAAGGCAATAACAGGGCTCTCAATTAGAGCTCTCTGAGAAGAGCCGAAGACAGAGCGGAGTGGAACGGCTGGTACACGACTCCATTACAGTGTATCAGAACGGACACGATCTTAAGGAATCAAGAAAACGAGCTAGAAGGAGTACAGTAAATACAAATGAGTTATTTACTGTACTTATTAATTTTTACTTAAGTCTTTTGTCGTATTGCAGAGATATTACTTGACGAGTACTGTACTGTCAGTATTCGGCGTCTGCGGCGATGCAGCAAGGTGTTGTGGTACGCCTTGAAGGGCGCTTGCTAGGGTCTAATATAGCTCGCGGCCAATCCACTGCATCCCTCCTGCCACCGGTCGTACCAGGTCACTGGTCCACCGGGGCCTGGCAGTGCGGGACGAGAGAGTGGGTTTGCACCAGCGCAACCGCTTACCCACTATAAATTATTCTCGCGCAGATGAACCTCGGCATTATTTCGGTCTCGGATTTTGAAGTCCTATGGCGACGGGGCGACGGTGGGAATTCGGTTCACGGTGAATCCGGTTCTTAGCTGTTTCCCTGCACATAGGCGGTCTGACGAGAGTGGTCGCTCCTGGCTTCGACTGAGGCGGGAAGTTGGGTTCGGCAGCACGTCTGATGACTAAGCAGCCCTATTTAGGATCGCTCTGCTTACCTCTGCATAGAGGAGGGGCCTAGAAAAGGTGGCCTAAACATAGTCCGTCTCAACTCTTACCCGTATGGCAAACCGCGGTCATCGGGCACCGACATAATCGCGGTCGAAAGATACAGGCTTTGCAAGCCATATCAGAGCTCACGACCGAGCTCATTAAGCCGAGGCTCGCCGTTGACGGACACGTCAAGGAGGACGATATATATGTCAGTATTCGGTACACTGTATCACAGTAAATATGCTTTCCTTGCCTATCATACCATGGCGATGAAAATATAAGTCACGGAAATGAAAGACCTGGTCACGGCGATGAAACTAATTTGTTTTAAAAGACACGGCAATGAATTTTTTTTCATTGCCGTGTCTTTTTTTTCATTGCCATAGCAAATATTTGCTATGGAAACCACGGAAATGAAAGCATGGCGATGAGAAACGAGTCGAAAATTTTAAATTACATAAAATCTATTAGGTATCCTAAGAACTAAACAATTCACAAATAAACAGAAGAGTATGGGCATTCTATCGAATGCTCAATCAAGAGTATAAACTTGTTCAAATAGAAGTTATACCTATACACGGCGATGAAAGAAAAAATGTCCTGTAACAAAAATGGGATACACTTACATTTATAGCTTGAAAACGCAGGCACGTGGACACGTCCTTCCACGTCGAGCACTGAGGCGGTACTATTGGGCAACGTTTAGCACACAGAGAAGGAGACGCAAGTCTTTAGGTGGAACAATATGTTTAAAAATGTTTTTGACATGGCGATGAAAGGAAGTTCTGGGACAAATGTTTTTCTAGTAACCATTCGTTGTATTGTTTAAATATTTGATTAAGTGTATTCCGTAACAATACCTTAACTATCCAAGTATCATATAAAACAAGGTTTCAATGTATTCAACCAATAGGTTTTCATCAAGGAGGTATAATACACATCAAGGTGAGTTGTGGACAGACACGGCGATGAAAGATTTCGAGGTTTAACATTTTTTTCTGGAGTACCTATTAATCCCAGTAATGAAATATTTAGTGCCTCACATAGGTGACTATTTCATCTAACCAAAAAAAAAGTTTTAAACATTATAACTATATTTTTTAGTACCGATTTCATAGTTGCCACGCAAATTTAGGCGCCGGGATATTCACTCAGGTACGTCATTTGCGGAGGCGTGTTGATCACGAGATGATTACATGTGCTAACAGAAACAGTGTTATAAATAATAGCTAAGTATGACAAATATTATTATGTTTACTAAACGATTGATAACCTTACCCCCAACGGAAAATTAATTCGTTCACGCAATTGTAAATGAGTTGACGACATTTACTTGTCAGTAAATGAATAATAAAAACAAGTTTGCGAGTTACTAAGTAGAGTTCTTCTTTGTTTCGTATACCTATTTTTTTAAATAACACTACCCATTATTTATAAAAAAATAGAAGCAAAATATATATAAGTAAAAACATGTTAGGTACCTACATATTAAACTTGCAAGATTAATTCCTTTATATCAATTAAGTACTTAATATTTTTTTTAATTTTATAAGTTAATTAGTGGATGCTGCAAATTTATTATAATGCATTTAATTAATTAATAATATTAAAATGATTTTATATTCTCGAATACACTAAATAAGTTCTCACCATTGTTACCTTAAAAATAATCTATTTTAATGTTCCATAATAACATTAATCTCGTTCACATGTTAAGTTTAAAAGATTCTGTAATTAGATTCCGTTTGTTTTGAATATAATAGTTATTTATGGTACAAGCGAGGTAAGTTGGTGATTACTCCCGAGGCGCTATTGAGGCCCGAGCCGTCAGGCGAGGGTCTGAAGATAGCCGAGGATAGTAATCACCAATACACGCGTGTACCATACAACGTTTTTCAACACACTTGCGAAGAAATTATCATTTTTCGCTAATAAATAAACAGTTTTTCTATTCGCGCGCATCCAACACAACAATGGTGATCGGCCATAGATTAAAAGAATATACTCATTAAAAAAAAAATCGAATGAATGAATGAATGGAATCGACCATAGACCTACCAAAAGTAAGGCAACATAGTTGAAGTTTGTTTTTAAAATGTATGGACACGATTTTTTTTGGTATTGAAACTTTTTTAAAACTAAACAAATTAAAAAAAAATCTATAACTCACTAGTGAATCAAGCGTGTCATTATTCAACTGTTTTTGCTCAAATAAGAGCCCCTTTATGAGCAAGTGTGTTGAAAAATCCTTAATTTAAACCAAAACATTGCTTGATATTTACTAACTAGCTGTGCCCCGCGGTTTCACCCGCGTAGTTCCAGGTCCCGTGGGAATTTCAGGATAAAACATAGCCTATGTCCTTTCCCGGACCATAAGCTACCCCTGTACCAAATTTCACGTCAATCGGTTCAGTAGTTAAGCCGTGAAAAGGTACTTAACAGACAGACAGAGTTACTTTCGCATTTATAATTAATTAGGATATAGTTAGGATTAGGATATAGTTAGGATTAGGATATAGTTAGGATTAGGATTAGTTAGGATTAGGATATTATACCTAGGTACTTATTATGATATTTTTGATACTATACGTTATTAAATGATTAGAACATTAGTCATCCTCCTGTTTTACCGGCGTGAATCTCAATCCCATAGAATTTCATGTTTTGGAAAAAATCCTATGTGTATTAATTATTCCTGATTAGGTACCTACATCTGTACGAATTTTAATCTTAAGTTACAAGATAAATGTACCTATTATCCAACGCTAGGGTAAATGTTTAGTTTTAAACTAAGTACTTTCTTATTTACGTCATCATTTTAATGGTATTATTTGACTCCTTGTAAATACATCAAGACGAGATTATCTGGTCTCTGATTTGACTCCTCTATATAATGTATATTGGCACTACAATATAATGTACTAAAATAATAGAATACCGTAACATTTTGTTACGAGTAAATTTTCCTTTATTTTCAATGTTTTTCCTTCAATTTGAATGTTCGTTTAGAATTTAAACGAAAGATGCGGTAATGGTTACTGACATGACCTACCATTAAAATAGTAATTTTTGTATGACCTTTGTGGTTATGTGTTTATGTATGTTTCCATAGATTATGATAAAGTAGCACTTTGAATTTAGAAGTCAAACCAACATGTCTTAGCTTAGAAGCTAAGACATGTTGGTTTGACCAAAAATTTAAAACATATTTACAACTAGGAATTTAACAAATATTAGATACTATTAGATGCTTATTCTCCTTCCTTTTTGAGACTTCGTGAGTTACTGAGACAATTTGTATCGCATAGTACCTAGGTCTTGTCTCTTTTTCTCAGAAAAATAGGAACATTAGGGAACAATTTTTTTTTATAAATTTAGTAGTTGAGTTAGATCATGGGACTCTGATAGTTATCACTATGACTAAGTAAGTAAGTACATTCTAATTCTAACTAATATTATAAATGCAAAAGTAACTCTGTCTGTCTGTCACCTTTTCACGGCTAAACTACTGAACTGATTGACTTGAAATTTGGTACAGGGGAAACTTATGGTCCGGGAAAGAACATAGGATACTTTTTATCCTGAAATTCCCACGGGAACGGGAACTACGCGGGTGAAACTGGTACTGCTAGTAAGTACATAGAACATGTAAGATTAATTCAGTAATGGACTGATTTCCCCATAGTGGGGGCAAAAGCTTGATAAACAATAAAAGACAAAGAGGGCAAAAGACCGTAGAATAGGTGAAAAAAACACATTTTGTAACATCCTTAGGTAACAACAACCTATATTCATAATTAATTAAAAATTAACAGTCGGACGTAAGTAAAAGTAACGAACAATTGGTTTAAATAAATTAATAAACATTTGTTATGTGATTTGCACACAATAAGGCAAAATGGCCACTGTACTGTAAGTAAATTACGTGGACTTATTTCAAACACCTTTTCACCTTTTGTTTGTTATCTACCTATTTTCTTGCATTATTTAACGGAACATGTTACTACCTAATAGATTCTTAGGTACTTTTAAAGAAATACTTTTATGTACGCCAAAAAATACTTATATTATGAGGGATGATGGTACAAAATACGTTCAAAAATTTCACATTATCATCCGTACATAGTATAAAACAAAGTCGCTTTCTCTGTCCCTCTGCCCTATATCTCTATGTCCCTATGTATGCTTAGGTCTTCAAAACTACGCAACGGATTTTGATGCGGTTTGTTTTAATAGATAGAGTGATTTAGTGGGAAGATTTTTAGCATAATTTTATCCCCATATTCCTACAAGAACGGGTACTACGCGGGTGAAACCGCTTGGCGCCGCTAGTCCTAGATAAGGTAAAGCTCTATCCAGGCAACTGAAACCACAGCTGAAATATATTTTCATAATTTAAGAGGTGAACTATTTCCATAGATATGTTTATTTATTTTATTCCTTCTATCTTGTATAAGAAAAGGAAATAATTTCATACAAACTGCAGAAAAGCACCATTTTCTTTTGCAATTTAACTGACACATTACAATAGCCGGCGAACTGGTACAAGACCCTACAGTAATCTATTTTAGCTAGTTTTTACAACAGGAGTACCTATTTGCTTATTAACATAGGAACTTAAAAAACACATGAGACACAGAACAAGTTTCTGATTTGAAGTCAGTTCATAGTCCTCCTATAATAATAGCCATATGGCTCCCAAACTGAACAAAAATTACTCTGTTCTGTCAGCCTCCAAAAATGTTTTAATGGTAGATAAATGCTTAGGTAGCTAGCTATGTACCTATGTACCAAACCTAGACACTCTTTAGGTACTTAGTACTAATGTATATGCCCTCACAAAGTACCTAACAAACAACTATAAATATTCACTTATTTACTATTCAGTTATGTATAAATTATAAGGACATACCTAACATCAGGCATTGTACTTTCAGGTGAAAAAGTTAAGTAATTATAGGTACTTGTCTAAGTAATTAATATTGATGATAGTGATTTATGAATCTCATATGTATTACCATAAGTGTAATAGGTAAGTACTTATTCATTTAAGTTACTTATTCAGATAACACAGGTACCTGTATTAAGTAAAAAAATACATAGAAAGCGATGTACTTGTTATTAGAGGATTTTTATTTATTAATACATGTGGAATGCTCGGGGGAAATGCATTTATTCCCAATCAATACGATTTGAAAATACCGCGCTAACTAGTTTTAGATGCAACCAATCGAAACGGTTCCACCATAGAACCAGCCAATAGCAGGGCTCGCATGTGGTGTGATCCGAAGAGACGCCCCCGGTCGTCATCAGATATTTCTCGAAAATAATATTTTCCTGAAATAAACCTACAAAGTTATAACAAGTAACCTCATGTAACGTCTTTGTTTTGTTATTATCGTTAGTGAATAATTTATATCTGCGTATCTATCCACAACACAACGACAAAATTCAAAGTTCGCGTCCCCCGCATCGTATGATCGTGTCATATAAATACGAAGCGCTCCCCTCCTTTCCGACAAAACGTCAGATTGCTTCGTGTCGATCGCTCGTTTCGTTTGTGCCGAGGCCGTGTCATTTCAATTGCGATTTCGTAAGCCGCGTTTGTACAACTAAACGTCATCGTATTTTTGTGCCATCAGAAAAAGGGTGTGTGATAGTTAATTCAGTGATATTTAGTATTGATAAATAACACGAGAAGATGTCTTACAACAACACCGACATTTCAACCAAATTGGAGAACAGCAGGTACTATTTTTTTCCTGCCTTGCTTGTTTGGTCCTTGGGCGTTCCTAGCGGAATGTAGTGTGTGATGCATCAGATGGAATGTAACCTAGTGTAGTGAATATGTTTGTGCTTCAAGTGAGCCCCCTGCATTCGGGGTACATACGGACGGATATGCATCGTGTAATGGCCTGACTGACCGCCGACGGTGGCGTGATTTCCTTTCACATTTTGTCTTTCATTGAAAGTGATTGTGGCTGCATAATGATGAAAGAAATTGTATAGTGTGATTTGTGAGAATGCTGGATGAGATAATAGTTATAAAAGTTGGATTTCATTGATGAGGTTATCCTTAGCCCGGCTTCTGAGTGTGCGCAGTCGACGCTATCAAAATGATGAGTCAGAGAAAAATCCCGCATAACCTACCTACTTTAAAAGTTATCACATAGGTAGTCAAAATAGTTATAATTTAATTAGAAAATTTGATTCATTGATCCAAACCGGACAGTGATTTCTAAAGGTTAAAACCAATACTCACCTTCAATTTAATGAGTATGCATTGCAATGGTTAAGAGTTAATCATAAGTACAAAAATCAGGTCATTTAAAACTTGTAATAAAACTGCAGTTTTGTTGCATAATCATTCTGTAATTACTAAGTATTGATTTTTAATGATACTACAATGAGATGACTAACTATGATGGCATAGAACAATGGATTGAAATTCTTAACACAATTACATAAAGCTAACAAGGAAGGTCCATACATCTCATCTTATAAAAAATCTAAAGATTATACTAGTAGCATAATTAAAAAAAAAGATTTGTCTATCACTAACCTCCATACAAACAAAACTAATTTATGAACACTTCACCAGTCAAGTAGTCACACATTATGCTAAATTTCTAGGCTAAGGTGTGTCAAGGTAACCCCTAATATTGCTTACAACTAATAAATTTAATTAAATATACATACAATGTTACATAACTGTCATTTTATAATTTAAACTCATTATAAGTTTCTATCATCCAAGTCTACTAAAGTACCTTATAAGACTACAGAAAATCTATGGTCTATGGCAGGCCGAATGAATGAATTAAAAACTCATTTGCACATTTGTCCTCCATTACAGTTTCTCTTGAAATAAACAGTGTAAATACTAAGAACTAATATGACACATACACCTAAAATATTGGAATAAAATTGAGTCAAAGCGAACAATCATGCTCATGAAATATCACTGTAAAAATAACATAATATAAAAATAATATAACAGTTATTTCTGCATATAATATCTATTATGAGTAAAATTATTTAAGTTTTACGGGTAAAACCTACAAGAACTTAGATATTATTTTTGTATTGTAATATAAGATATTGTAACTGACTTCATTCTAATGTCAACCTAATTGCCTTCAAAAATGGTTGAAAGTAAATAATATTTAAATGCATAATTTATTGTTTGAGTATTTACTTGGTCTAAAAGTGTGAATAGGTACATAATTTTATAGGTGGGTCGGTACTCATAGTTTTGAGGGCATCTGCCACTTGGATGATCAAGGATACCTACTTACATTAAGGTATGGAGGTACTTAATGTCATTTTTAAAAAAGGAAAATAAGTTTATGCCCAGTATAATTATTTTCTCTCGGTAACCTTTTAAAAATCTTAGCATATTATCTCTTAAAGAAGCCACAATCAACTTAGTTTCATCATAGGTAATAATAATTCTTTAAAATATAAATATTTCTTCCATTTTATTGTATCATGTAAATATTTCATTGGCCTTTAGTTTGCTCTTGACCATTCAAAGATAATTATTTTTATAGTTGCAACATTTCTAATTTGAATTTGGGTGTGTTTTGCCAGTATGAGTGATGGAGCATGGAGGTATGATTAGTGTTTGAAGCAAGGAGGTATAAATGTGTGGTGCAGGCTCTTATGATGAGTATTGATGATTGTAACATGGAAGTATGAATTTGAAAGAGGTTCTATTGAAGGCAGTATGCAGAAATATAAATTAAGTGACTTTATTAAGTTAATTAAACTCTACAAATTACTTTTGCGAAAATGCACTTAAACCAATTAAAAAGTACATTTTTACAATGGATAAAATTCTTATTCATAGCTGTAATAATTTGTTATCTATCAGCAAACATTATCATAGATACTACACTTGAATGAATCAATACAATGTTATCTAATGTCTAACATGTTATGATAACAACAAATGATTTTTTATTAAATGTTTTTAAACAACCGTACTTAAACATATTATTTACTTAGTATATTTACATAATGTCAATCATACATATTATGTATGTATGTAAGCAACAATTAAACAAAAAAGCTGGTTAGCATATTGTTCTAAATTCTGCGTAATACAAATCCTATTCTTATAATTAAAATTTCACAAGTTATTATTTTAATGATAACAATTTAACTTAATATTAATATCAAATAAATTAACATCAAAACTATACCCTAATATGTTTAAGTTAGTATTTTCTTTGAATACATTTGAATTTATTAAACCTAATGTTTCTCATGAAATGCAAAATTTAAATTCACGATTCAACAAATGTCACCTTTGGAGACACAGTGACCTTTATTTGCAAATGTTTTTATATTGTTTACTTATCTGATCTGAACTTGTGTAATCATTGGTCTCCTATCTACAATTTGAATAAGATTGAAAGTTTGAAACAGTCAATATTAGTATATCATCATCAGTTCATATAATGTTCCCACCGAGGAGCTCAAGCCTTCCCTGGATTAGGGTGATTATCTATAATATTAGTTAATTGATTTATTACAATACTAATGTGTATTCTCTATTGTTACAGGAACACCCTGCGCAAAATAGCCAGAAATGACGGCACAGAGTTCTCCAAACAGAGCATTCTGAACGACATGGAGAGGTTCGTCAAAATGGTGAACAACATGGACGAGACCGTGTTGATTCCGAGCCGCCTGATGAACATCGAGCAGGAGGGCGATGATGACCCGTTCAGCATGTTCGCGATGCTCAACGACATGAAGAATGAGTTGCTCTGGTCCGGAGACGCTGAGGAGCAAGTTGAACGTGGCAGCAGGAGGATTACCGACTTGAGTGACACCGAAAGCGATGCCTCCAGTGCCGCCGGTGACTCCGGTATCGAGGGTGAGGACGAGAGGGAGTCCGCCGCCCGCGCCGCCGCCGCCTGCCGCCGCCACCTCCGCGGTCTCCGTCGCTCTCTGCGCCAGCTCACGGCCGCTGCCGCACACCTCACGAGATCTTACCAAGAAGAAGTCGGAGCACCCGTCTAGAACAAATCCCCCATTTATCTGTGATTGAAGCCTGTCCCGGATGCGCTGTACATATAGTTTTAACAGCCCGCACTGTATATATAGTTTTATAGGGCTGAACGTGTATGGGATTCTCAGTAAGTTATGGTTATTTAATAAATTAATTTTCTTTATTATGTATTCTTTAGTTTTCTTTGTATTCCTTAAAATTTTAAGATTCTGAAGTAGTTCTACTATTTAGGTAGGTAGGTAGTTTAGTAGTTTCAATAGCAGACATAGAAGTATAGTAGTCTTAATCTGCGTAAGATTATGCATAACATTGGAATTTCGAAACTTGTGTGATAGCAACGTAAATTCAACTCAGAATGAAAACATAATATCGACAAGGTTGAACAGTCGTTTAAAAAACTAGTTATTAATTAAATAACTGAACACGAATACCTCTTACATTTTAATGTACCAATGTAATACCAGATGTATTCTACAGCAACAATGATATTACCTAAATACAAATATTCATATTCACGTAGGTACACAAACACAATACTTTATTGTTGTATTATGTAAAGCAGGATTAGAAAATAAATAGACGTCTGCTTGTGATAACCTTTTACACTAGACATTTAGATGCAAACGATAAGCAGGACACAATCTAGTCTAGATCTGAATTTACGAAGAGCCCTCTACAGTGAAAAGAGGTTTGTATTGATCTACGAACTTTCTACAAGGAATCGTCGACCATACAACACAATATTCATCTACATACATAATATGATATAAACCTACATAAAAGTCTAGAAATATCATGAGAACTGCCTGCTTGCGATGTCGCGAGTCGATTTAATACCTTCATAGTCTACACACGAAATCAATACTTGGAATATAGGTATTACGTAGTCTTATACAACCTTGTAAAAAGTAGAGGAATATACAAGAACATTTTATCTAATATCTATAAAGGCAAATTGATCATCCTGTAGGTTTGCGATAATTATTGAATATCAAAGGATCTTCAAGTCTCTAATCTAACAAAAATAATTCACGGCTAAACTACTGAACCGATTGACTTGAAATTTGGTACAAACTTATGGTCCGGAGAAAAACATAGGCTATGTTTTATCCCGAAAATCCCATTTAGAAGTCCAGTCATACATATGATCAGAAACTGGAGTGAATGAAGTCCTATAAATAGGATATACGATATGAAACACATGTCATAATGTACGGACATACCTATTTGTCATTTCAATTGTACTATGAATATTCATTCATACAAGAATGCATAGTTTACTTAGCAACAGCGAGTCACATGAATTAAAACGACCTTGTCTGGTCCCAGTCTCGTTGTGTCTATTAACATTTATTGAATACCCACATATTTCCACAATACTAGCAACAAAATCACTTGATTTCTGTTATCTACGATCACAGATAGGCGTGGGATGATTCTAAATGATTTTGCCACGTGTTCCACAAGGAAGCCTCCTAGGGCCTTTAATATTTAAGCTTGATAAGAAAGACTATTTGCGGAGACTATTTCGCGTAAAACAATTTCTTATCTTTTGATGACAATTGATCCCTAACAAGGTTGTAATGTTTGTAGAAATATTACTCAGTCAGAGATACATTTGGCGCAGAGCAGAGATTTACAATATTAGTATTTGTGCTGACCTAATCTAAAGCTTGGTTGAGCCTATTTTGTTATCCAACGGTGACATTGCTTTTATTGATCTTTCGACGACATGTGATGCCAAGAAATTATACAATATACTTACCTACTTACTTATATCTATTCTTAAGGGCTTGTACACAAAACTGCGAATTCGCATCGTATCGCAAATATTTGCGAACTTGCACTTAGAACCTTATTTGTTTTAAATGCGTTGCGGCATCGCATCGCAGTTTTGTGTACGAACCCTAAGGCTATATCCTAATTTAGCTATCTTGTTATCTCTGCTTAACTCGAAGGGAAAACTACAAGTATAAATAGCCCTGAACGATGTTATAATACTATTATTACACAACGCTGAAAACAATTCAGATAAAAACATTCTTTGACTAATTATATTACACAAGTTACACAATAAGAACTTCATTTATCATAACGAGATAAAGGAGATAGTGTGAAGTCGTGTTCATTCGTCTATCTCGCGCCACGTTGTATATTTAGAATCATATAATTAGAAAGTTAACCTAAATGCTGAAGGGGAAATTAATGCACCGCTTTGTTTATACCTAGTATCAATATTGGCACCTGATTATCCATATATTGGTAAATAACCTGATATACTTATCGACAAATATTATACTCATGATAGTACTAATCTCTGCAAATACTTATAACTTAATCATTTATCGCTGAATAGATATGAGAACACTACGCAACTTCATTGAGAAGTATGAAAATGTGAACTTTGAGTATTCAGCATAACATAATGATCTACGTAAACTAGTCTTTAACAAAGCAATTAACCTTCAGATTGGTTTTGCTAGTAATCATTCGAAATAATTTGTCGATTTTTTTATAGAACTAAAAAAAATATGTTTCCAAACAAAGAAATTGAGAGTGATTCATATTTTGTTCTAAGTTCTATCGATCGTGGCCTAAAGTACGCAGTGAAAGAAAACAGCTTGAAATATTTTAATGATCCATATCGTATTCAAATACTTAAATTAAGCAATTAAAATACCGCTGAACTTATGTAGGTACTTAAGACAGCTGAACGTACTTAAATTACTTAATAATTAAGACCTACTCGGGTAGCTCATGTGGTGGTCTTATCGATTTTTATGAAATGAAACATATTATAGAAATTATTAATTCATAGAGTACATGGGTAATTAGTATTGTAGATGGTTGCATTTTTTATATAACAATGAATATTCTGAATGAAATTCGATCTATGGTAAATCTTGTCAAAAGTACCAAAGCCAAAGTATTTCTACTTATGATGAAGACGCAGTTCTTCACTTTGAAAGCTTGAAGTACCCAATAACCCATATATTTCAAACACATTTAAATACCCGTATGAAATTAAAATACCTCTATCCAACCATTCAACGTCTTAAATTACTCATACCCACAAACAAATAGAACTGACCAAGGTACCATTTAGTTCAAGGAATTAAACAATCTTGTTTAGTATTCTGTATTGTTGTTGCGTAACCAGGAAAAGCCAAGAACAAGGGAAAATGTTTTCATCGATCGTGTCGTGGGACGTTCCTGGGTATGACATATTATTATGTACGTTTTGCGGTATTGTATACACACACATGTCATATTGTGATTCAAATGAATCGAACAAACATGACCAGCTCGAGTTTCATTCACAAATCGGTAATCTAGAAAACCAGCAGACTGTTACAAAACTAAGTACTATTAAACGAGAATTTCTAATTATTGTGTAATGTTTAGCTAATAGCTAGATTCATACGCCATATCCTGCGTTTTTTGCGAGTGTTGATTTTTATCCTCTTGGAAAATTGTGATAATATCGGACTTGTAAATGCAGTTTTCCGTAATTGGGCCTCTCTAGTTCTGGCCTTCTGAACGAACTACGATATTTTTTGGTCTACCCGTAATGACTACCTTTGCTATTCATGATGTTAATACGATCCCACCAAAAACATTCTGTAAAAAACTAGCCAAGTCTCGATGGAGCTGCTTGTTTATCTCTAAAAAGTAATGAAATCTAGACAAAGTCGTGCCAAGTGTAAGGTTCCTTACTGCGATTTCTTTATTATTATAGTTAATGTTGTGTGATTTGGCCGTTGAAGGGTACACATGTACACAAGGGTACAAAACTAGGTGCTCCATGACACTATTGCACCAATCTGTCGCCAGAACCGCTACCCATTGACGATAGAAAATTGCCACTTGAAAAACGTTGATTTAATATCTAGTCAATTGTAGGCTTGATAAAGCTGCGTAGGTATTTTAATAATGTTACAACATTACGTGTAAACAAAATTGACTTGTACCTACTACTAACGTTTTAAACAATGTTCAACGGCCAAGTCACACAACAATAACTATAATAATAAAGAAATCGCAGTAAGGAACCTTACACTTGGCACGACTTTGTCTAGATTTCATTACTTTTTAGAGATAAACAAGCAGCTCCATCGAGACTTGGCTAGTTTTTTACAGAATGTTTTTGGTGGGATTTCATTTATTTTTGTTGAAACGTGTTTATATTGTTTTTTTTATTAGATTTTCTTATTTGACACATTTTTTTCTTTTTAGGAGTAGTATTTTATTACTAAGCGCCCCGCAATTTCACCCGCGTAGTTCCCGTTCACGTTTCCGTGGGAATTTCGGGATAAAAAGTATCCTATGTGCTTCTCCTGATTCTAAGCTACCTCCCCACCAATTTTCAGCCAAATCAATTCAGCCGTTCTTGAGCTATAAATTCCCGTTCCCAATCCCGTGGGAATTTCGGGATTAAAAGTATTCTATGTTCTTCTCAAGGTTTTAAGCTACCTCCCCACCAATTTTCAGCCAAATCAGTTGAGCCGTTCTTGAGTTATAAATTCCCGTTCCCAATCCCGTGGGAATTTCGAGATTAAAGGTATCCTACGTCCTTTTCCTGGTTCTAAGCTACCACCTCACCAATTTTCAGCCAAATCAGTTGAGCCGTTCTTGAGTTATAAATTCCCGTTCCCAATCCCGTGAAAATTTCGGGATTAAAGGTATCCTACGTCCTTTTCCTGGTTCTAAGCTACCACCCCACCAATTTTAAGCCAAATCAATTCAGCCGTTCTTGATTTTTAAATTCCCGTTCCCAATCCCGTGGGAATTTCGGGATTAAAGTTATTCTTTGTCCTTTTCCTGGTTCTAAGCTACCTCCCCACCAATTTCCAGCCAAATCAGTTCAGCCGTTCTTGAGTTACAATTCCCGTTCCCGTTCCTGTATAATTCCCGTTCCCGTTCGATTATCCTAGTTTTTATAGTTTTCCCTTTATGTGGCCATTAAACCCTAACTCTGTACCAAATTTCAGCTCTCTAGGTTTATGGGAAGTACTAGTTCTATTTTGATGATCATGAGTGAGTGAGTGAGTGAGTGTCTTAAATACGAAACTTTGCATTCGCTTAACTACGGAACTAAATGACCTACAGACTTGAAATTTTATTTTAAGTATGTGATTGTATAGCTTACTGGATGACGAAAATTTCAGTGCTCTGGGTTTATCCAGAGGTTCTCAAATAGGGGCCTGAAAATGCGGCGAAAGGGTTCCTGTAAAGGATGGTACGGCAGTGTTTGCTTCGCGCTCGACTTGGCGGGGGGCACTGCCGTGCCCCCAGATAACCAGGACAGAAGGCTTAACGTGCCTCCCAAAACAGGGATTGTAATAACATTATGTAAATCTTCTCTTAAAACTAATATCTCTCAGGTATGAGTTGGCTTTGGAACGGAACCATAAAACGTGTTTCCAATTTTAAGATAGAATCTGGGGGCACGGCAGTGCCCCCCGCCAAGTCGAGCGCGAAGCAAACACTGCCGTACCATCCTTTACAGGAACCATTTCGCCGCATTTTCAGGCCCCTATTTGACTACCTCTGGATAAGACTAGAACGCTGAAATTTTCGTCATCCAGTAAGCTATACAATCACATACTTAAAATAAAATTTCAAGTCTGTAGGTCATTTAGTTCCCAAGTTAAGCGAAAGCAAAGTTTCGCATTTTAGACACTCACTCACTCACTCACTCACTCACTCACTCACTCACTCATGATCATCAAAATAGAACTAGTACTTCCCATAAACCTAGAGAGCTGAAATTTGGTACAGAGTTAGGGTTTAATGGCCACATAAAGGGAAAACTATAAAAACTAGGATAATCGAACGGGAACGGGAATTATACGGGAATGGGAACGGGAATTGTAACTCAAGAACGGCTGAACTGATTTGGCTGAAAATTGGTGGGGAGGTAGCTTAGAACCAGGAAAAGGACATAGGATACTTTTAATCCCGAAATTCCCACGGGATTGGGAACGGGAATTTAAAAATCAAGAACGGCTGAATTGATTTGGCTGAAAATTGGTGGGGAGGTAGCTTAGAACCAGGAAAAGGACATAGGATACTTTTAATCCCGAAATTCCCACGGGATTGGGAACGGGAATTTAAAAATCAAGAACGGCTGAACTGATTTGGCTGAAAATTGGTGGGGAGGTAGCTTAAAACCAGGAAAAGGACATAGGATACTTTTAATCCCGAAATTCCCACGGGATTGGGAACGGGAATTTAAAAATCAAGAACGGCTGAATTGATTTGGCTGAAAATTGGTGGGGAGGTAGCTTAGAACCAGGAAAAGGACATAGGATACTTTTAATCCCGAAATTCCCACGGGATTGGGAACGGGAATTTAAAAATCAAGAACGGCTGAATTGATTTGGCTGAAAATTGGTGGGGAGGTAGCTTAGAACCAGGAAAAGGACATACGATACTTTTAATCCCGAAATTCCCACGGGATTGGGAACGGGAATTTAAAAATCAAGAACGGCTGAATTGATTTGGCTGAAAATTGGTGGGGAGGTAGCTTAGAACCAGGACAAGAACATAGAACACTTTAATCCCGAAAATCCCACGGGATTGGGAACGGGAATTTATTACTCAAGAACGGCTGAATTGATTTGGCTGAAAATTGGTGGGGAGGTAGCTTAGAACCAGGAGTAGCACATAGAAAACTTTTAATCCCGAAATTCCCACGGGAATGGGAACGGGAATTATAATTCTAGAACAGCTGAACTGATTTGGCTGACAATTTGTGGGGAGGTAGCTTAAAAACTATTTATGTATAGATACTTTTTATCCCGAAATTCCCACGGAAACGCGAACGGGAACTACGCGGGTGAAACCGCGGGGCGCTTAATAATATAATACTACTCCTAAAAAATAAGTGTGTCAAATAAGAAAATCTAATAAAATAAATCAATATAAACAAGTTTTAACAAAAAGAAATGAAATCCCACCAAAAACATTCTGTAAAAAACTAGCCAAGTCTCGATGGAGCTGCTTGTTTAACTCTAAAAAGTAATGAAATCTAGACAGACTCGTGCCAAGTCTAAGGTTCCTTACTGCGATTTCTTTATTATTATAGTTAATGTTGTGTGACTTGGCCGTTGAAGGGTACACATGTATGTACACAAGGGTACAAAACTAGGTGCTCCATGACGCTATTGCACCAATCTTAAAAAATCCAGAACCTATCCATTGACGATAGAAAATTTGCTTAATTATAGCCACTTGAAAAATGTTGATTCAATATCCAGTCAATTGTAGGCTTGATAAAGCTGCGTATTTTAATAATGTTATAACATTACGTGTAAACAAAATTGACATGTACCCACTACTAACCTTTTAAACAATGTTCAACGGCCAAGTCACACAACATTAACTATAATAATAAAGAAATCGCAGTAAGGAACCTTAGACTTGGCACGAGTCTGTCTAGATTTCATTACTTTTTAGAGTTAAACAAGCAGCTCCATCGAGACTTGGCTAGTTTTTTACAGAATGTTTTTGGTGGGATAGAAGATTACATATTTTGGAGTAACAATATTCTTAGATCAATGAATGAATAGCAATACGATTTATTAGTAGGTTTCTATGAACTATTACTAGTAATGACGATAGTGGGTCAAGTCGAGACGTTCACTCTCATTGTGATTTGTGAGGTTTCTCAGACATGTAATGTTAGGTGTTGAGAAGTTTGTACTCGTGTAGTTTCTAGATAAAGTTGTACTGCATTTTATACCTGCCTAGTAGCGCCCCGCGGTTTCACCCGCTTAGTTCCCGTTCCCGTGGGAATACGAGGATAAAATATAGCCTATTAGTGAAATATTCTTTGAAATCGGTTCAGTAGTTTCAGAGCCTATTCGTTACAAACATACAATCAAATCTTTCCTCTTTATAATTATTAGTGTAGATATAGTATAGTTAACCAAACCCATATATCGGTTTCTTTGCCAACATGTTATCTTCAAAAAACAACGATAAAGTAAACAAATAAACTGTTGTATTTTATCTACAATGCAACGATAAGGAGGTTATGTTAAGAAAGTGATTAAAATTATCTGCTTACGTAACTTTGGAAGTGAATTCAGCATTCTTTTTTTGACACTGCTTTCTTTTATTGTTGTGAAGTAAGACGTTTTTGTGTTAGCAGGAAATTATATTTCAGAAGGTTTGAGTCATATGCAGATTGCAGAACCTGTGAATCAATCAGCAACAAATATAATTACTGAATTAATAGTTGATGTTGGGTTTACGGATAGAAACCACATCTCTACTGTTAATATTATAAGTACTAAAATGTATTTTAAAGTAAGTATTGATTTTCGTAATTTTCGATCGAGAAAAATATAGAAAATATTTTGAAAAATTTGATACATTTTATCCATTTTGTTCAGTGGGCCAATGACCGTCAGTTTTTCGTTCCAGTTAAGTCCATCATTATTGATTATTTTGGGCTCACAATAATTATAATGTACAGTTTGTACAGTGCTTATTTCTATGTGGAATGGTACATCAACAACTATTAACAAGTTAAACTAGATCAAGTAATGACATTTTACCACCACGATCAAGTTCTTTAACCTGAACTAGATCGAGAACTGAAAATAGTCCTTGTGTATCATACTTTTAGGAATCAAAATCCAGAATTTATCAGGATAGCCAGTAGTTTTATGACGTCAATATCGTAGGATGTTAAAATTAAATTAAAATTTTAATTAAATAAATGTTTACGTTTTATTTCATTACTTTAATCAACATTAACGCACTTGTATCTATCAGTTAATTTAAGAAAGAGGTTTAAGTAGGTTCTACGCGTTTTATGGTTCAACTGATATAGGATTTATTAATAGATGCTTACTATCTTTAGTACTATTGGTATAAGAATAGAATTTATAATTCTTTGTTCATGATAGGCATTGCGCGATGGCGAAATATTAGACATATGACTAAATGTCTTCATATTCACGTACAAAACGCTTATAAAAGAGAAGTCTAATTTGTATTTCGTCACCGAAACCACGTGAACAAAAACTGGATACTTTTCAATAATACTACTTATATTTATTTGTCGACAATGAAGCGGGAAAAGTTGTAAGTTAATCAAAAGGCAAAAATAACTTCGAGGAAAAAGCTGAATATTAATGCTTAAATTTAAGGATTCCAGAATTTACGTCAAACGATTCTGCTCACGTTTTACTTGATGATGATATTTATAGCACTAAAATTACTCTTCATTTTCAAGTTTAAAAGTTCAAGTTTAAAACAACATGCAAGAAAATTACTACTAATTTTGGTAGTCATGAATTTAAAACTGATACTTACCCACGCTGATAAAGTAATCGTGCTGCAATATTCCAATACAAAGGCAAAGGTCACTTTTACAGATTATAACAGTGAGAAGAAATATGGTAAGTAGATAAGTTTTAAACTTTTATGATAAAACTAGCTGTGCCCCGCGGTTTTACCCGCGTAGAACCTTATCCCGTGGAAATTTTATTCCTAGGTATGAGGAACATCTGTACCAAATTTCATTAAAATCTTTTGCTTTTGCGTAAAAGAGGAACAAACATCACACAAACATTCGGCTTTATAATATTACTAGGATACGCCTCCCGAAGTCCAACCTAACGTCCGTGTCGAACATCAGACCACGTGGGGGGCGGACACGCGTACAATCGAAACTTACGCGGCCAACTGGGCAATGGCAAACCTTCGATGATGGAGAGTAATAATAGTAATTCACGTATAGGGCCGCTGCCCGGGGGCGATCGCCGGGGCACGTCTGTAGCTGGTGGCGGACGTGGCAGCATGCGAGCCAGCGACTCTCGGCGCACCGGCTGGCCGGGAGTCGGGGACACGGGGGGATTGGGGACGTCCTCAGATGTTACAGCCGATGATCACACGGGTGATACTTTGCGGGGCAGGGAGTTGTCTCCCGCTAGCTCTGCCGGTACATCCTCCACATCGACCATAACAAGAGACATGAGACAAAAGTGGTCGAACACAGAATTAGAAGAACTTATGTACTGTTATTACAGAGCCAGGGCCGAAGGTTCTGGCTATATTAAAAGACTCGAAGCCATTTATAAAAATAGAAATGCAAATAATCCAAAAAGTAGGAAATTTACAGGCAACACTCTATCCAATCAGGTGCGCAGTGTACTATCGCGAAAAAGCATATCCTCAGAACTACTAGAACTGATTAAGAGACGAGCAGAACAAGAGTTACATCCATCTTCAGACACGCAATCGCCAGATATACCTGAAACAACAACAGAGACACCAATCATACAAATTTCAAACACGCTCGACACACTTACACCCACACGCATTCAATCATCTTCAATCACACAATCTTCGGACATACCACAACATTCACAAGATTCCATCACATACAGACTTGACAGAGTTACACAAGATACATCCAGCCATAATAGTATAAGACAGGCACTAATCTTTGAACGATCTCAACCATTAATAGAAGTAGAAGAAGCACAGGAAGTAATAGTTAACGAAGACCAAAATCCACTCATATTGAAATTCCTGCAGACGTTGTCAGAAGTTAGGGAAATACAAATAGAATTTAGACAATTCCTACCAAAACCTAATTTTAACAAGCAGTTTATTCGTAATCAACAATTATTAAATAAATATCTACCAACCTTATTGGAAACAAGTGAAACTTTACGCGAAATTAATGATATCATTTATGCAGCAGCAAAAACTCTTATAATAGAAAACAAACAGATCCCGTATACACCACCTAGCATACAGAAACCAAAATCAGATCCAGCGTGGAAAAAGAGAATAAAAAGAAAAATAGAGGACTTTAGGAAAGAACTAGGTCGATTAGTAGAAATTAAAGCAGGCAACGTAAGTCGTAGAATGATGAACATCAAAGGAAGACTATACTACAAATATAAAATTACTATAGATGAAGAACTAAATAACACAATTGAAATGCTCAAACAAAAAGTGAAGGCTCTAGCAGGTAGGCTACGTAGATATGAAGAAATGAACGAAAAGAAAATACATAACAAACAGTTTGCAGAAAATCAGCACAAATTCTACCGGTCCCTAAACAACACCCAACATAACCCCACTGAGATTCCTGCCAAAGATGAAATTCAAAACTTCTGGTCAAACATCCTATCAAATCCCATACCATATAATACAGAAGCAGCATGGATAGAGGAAATAGAACAATTAGGCGAGAACATAGAACAACATCAGTTTGATGAAATAGATATACAGAAAGTAAGAGAAGCAATCAGAAAGACTCAGAACTGGAAGACACCGGGATTAGACAAAATACAGAATTACTACCTCAAATATTTCACAAGCACACACAAATACATAGCCAAACTATTTGATAGGATGATAAAAGGAATAGAACCCATAGATAGTTGGTTTACAACAGGGCAAGTCATATTAATACCCAAAAACAACGACACCCGAGACCCGAAGAACTGGCGTCCCATAGCTTGTTTACCAACTATGTACAAAATATTAACTGCAATAGTAGCTAACGAACTCTATATCCATTGCGACAAAAATGATATATTAGCGCCGGAGCAAAGAGGTTGCAGACGTCAAGTGCGGGGATGTAAAGACCACCTCATGATAAATAAAGCCATACTCGAGGACGCACACAAGTGCCAGAAAAACCTGAGTATGGCATGGGTTGACTATAGAAAGGCTTTCGATAGCATGTCACACGAGTGGTTACTCAAGATACTCGACCTCTACAAATGCCCACCTGTTATCGCAAGCTTCCTACGATTAGTCATGCCCACGTGGAATGTTATCATGACGGCCCGCGGCACGAACGCGTCTGTGACAACTGACCCTATATTCATCCGACGCGGAATATTTCAGGGTGATTCCCTCTCACCACTCCTGTTTTGTTTAGGTATAAACCCCATCTCACAAATCCTACACAAATACAAATTCAAAGGATACCGACTCAAAGATGACACAACCATAAACCATTTACTT
Organism: Timandra comae; assembly: GCA_958496195.1. Lineage (NCBI taxonomy): Eukaryota > Metazoa > Arthropoda > Insecta > Lepidoptera > Geometridae > Timandra > Timandra comae. The sequence goes on along the minus strand of OY292354.1, from coordinate 4,038,292 downwards.
TACATGGACGACCTTAAAATTTACGCGAACAACAAAACCAACCTTAAAGTATTAATAGACAGTACAGAGATTTTTACAACAGACATAGGAATGGAATTCGGACTAAATAAATGCAACGTTTTACATTTAGTGGGGGGTAGGAGAAAAGAACATCAAGGAGAGGGCCATGTCCTACTTAGTGGAGAAGAGTTTAGACATTTACAGGTAGAAGAAAACTATAAATATTTGGGAATAAGCGAAGCAGGAAAAATAGATCACGCAGAAGTAAGACAACAGATACAGAAAGAATATTTTAGGAGAGTAAAGAACCTTACAATGTCACATCTCAATGCCCGGAATCTGATTAAGGCCATCAACATTTATGCGGTACCAGTTCTACTGTACATATTCGGGATCATTAACTTTAAAACTATAGATTTAAAGAAAATAGACGTCAAGACAAGGAAACTATTAGCAATGAACAAAGCCCATCAACAAAAAGCGGACGTAGAACGGCTATATTTACCAATAGAAGAAGGAGGTAGAGGACTTACTAACATAGAAATGCAATATAAAACCCAAATAATTAAATACAGAAAATATTTAGAAACAGAAAAAGATTATTTACTTACAGCAATAGTGGAACATGATAGGGGGAAAGATAAATATTCTATAACAAAAGAAACACAGACCAATTTAGAAGAAATAGGATTAAGACCACACGGAAACTACACTGATCAAGAAATCAAACATGCAATAGTAAAAACAAGAGTAGGAAAAATAAAGGCCAAACCTCTACATGGACAGTTTTATAAAGATGTACTTGAAAAAGAAAATATAGATAGAACACAGTCATTCAAATGGCTTAAAACCCAACAAATATCTCCCTCAATAGAATCATCCATATTTGCCATCCAAGATCAAGCAGTTATGACTAAACAGCATGAACGAGATATATTAAAGAAACCAGTCGATGGTAAGTGTCGGCTGTGTTTAGTGAAAGATGAGACCACACAGCACATCATCTCAGGCTGCGAGAAACTAGCTGGCACTTACTACACCAAGAGACACAACAACATTGTACAGTATATACATTGGACAATAGCCAAGAAACACAAGTTTGAGGTCTCTAACCTGTGGTGGCAAGAACACCTGACGCAGCCGCAGGTTAGAGAAAACGAAACTGCCAAACTAATGTGGGAGATACCGATCCAAACAGACGTCACAATAGCTCACAATAGACCGGACATCATCTACATAGACAAGACACAGAACAAAACTTACCTCATTGACATCACAGTACCATCAGATTACAACATAGGAGCAAAGGAAATAGAAAAGCTTAGTAAATATCACCCACTCAGACGTGAAATAGCCCGGTTATGGAACACACACACAGAAGTCATCCCGATAGTAGTAGGAGCCACAGGAATAACAGCGAAGTCACTAAACAGATACTGCACCAAACTCGACTCCGACATCAACATCCAGATCATACAGAAACAGGCAGCCATCCACACCACAACAATACTTAGCAAAGTACTAGGGGACACAGTTTTTGTTCAGGGGACAACTGAGCGAGCCTTTCCTTGAGGGTCTCAGGGCGGTCGCTCAGTATTCCGAGCTCTAGCTCGAGTAGAGGAAAACCTCACACAACCATTACTAGGATACTAGTGAGTGATTTTGGTGGTTTTGGTATATGTGGTGTGTGTGTCATTTAAACACTCAACTAGCTGTACTTGTCCCTGATTACGTGGGAATTTCGGGATAAAAAATGTGTTCTCCAGATAACATCCAGTCAATGAAAGTTTAGACGTGAAGAGTAACAAACGTGCACACACATCCATACAAACTTTAGCATTTATAGTTTCAGTCAGATTATATCCATCACCATCCGAAATCTTTGTTTATTTATTCGTTTGCATAAATATACAAGGTATATTGGTATGTACAGGAAAGACTTAATGCTAGCTAGTGTTCTAGAGTAAACATTTATTTTATTTTGAACTAAAACATTTAATTCGTGTTATATTAGGCAAAGGTCGCAGATTGATAAGAACTGGTTTCTCCGAAGCATGTCATAAGTATGTTGACACTTGGATGATGCAAATATGATGTAAACTGAACTGCCCTGTTTAGATATTAAGTTATTTCTGCAGGATTGACGTTTGCGTCAATCGACGAAGCAGTTATTAGGTATGTAAACAAATCTGTAATATTATAAAGCTGAAGAGTATGTTTGTTCGGTTAAACGTGCTAATTCCACAAACTGGTTACTACTGGATCAAATTTAAAAAATGCCTTATTGCCAGATAGCCTATTTATTGAGGAAGGCAATCCTAACTTCCTAACTAATATTATAAATGCGAAAGTAACTCTGTCTGTCTTTCTGTCTGTCTGTCTGTTACCTTTTTACGGCTAAACTACTAAACCGATTGACTTGAAATTTGGTACAGGGGTAGCTTATGGTCCGGGAAAGGACAAAGGCTATGTTTTATCCCGAAATTCCCACGGGATCGGGAACTACGCGGATGAAACCGCGGGGCACAGCTAGTAGGCTATAAATCATTTATCACGCTACAACGAATAGGAACTGTGCAGTAGTAACTAGACGCTAAAGACGTCGTGAGGAACAGCATTTCGATATTTTCTGCAGGATTGAGGTTTCGTTAATCGCCAAAGTAACTATTTGACATGTAAACAAATACATCATAACATTATCTTCTATCAGTTAATAACTTAAGCTATATTTTATCGGATCAACTGTACTTAACGCCTTTGTATTTTGACTTTTGTAATGGACTTATATTTGAGTGGTATTAATATAATATGACGATTAGTCATTTCACTTTGTACCTGGTATTTTATCTGATTAGTGTCAGTAGGATATCGATCTATAAGGGTTATTGACAGGTCGTTATTATCCACTCAAGGAAATGTCCATTAAGTACATACTTCGTCCTTATAGTTATTTTCACGGACGACAGAACTTTCTCTCTTTTGACGGAAGTTCTAAGCTGACTCCCTGACCTATGATTATTTTTATCGCCTCGCCGATTCTAGTGCTAGTGTCGAAAACAGGTAGGTCTGCAAATCCGGAGGTTCCAGATTCAATTCCACGTGCATGTATGTTTGATTGTTTGCTGTTTAACAACATGGCTCTGTTTTGGGATCTCTGACTCGTTAATCAAGCGTCGTGATTACGTCTGTTCTCCTCACTGTACTAATATCATGGGATTAATAAAAATATTTTATTCAATTCATCAAATAAGTATTAAGAGATTATGAAAGAGATTAAAAAGTATGTGACGTATGTGCGTATGAAAATAAAATTACGAAATAAAAATATGTAATAAGGAAAACCTTAACAACAGGTACTAAAGTATGTGCATGTTGCATTCTTTCCGTAAACATTGCATTCAATTCAGAAACTACGTCAGGAAAGTATGTAAAAGAAACTATGTATTTGGTAACCTCTCGCTTTTTTTCTTATAAAATTTAAGATCAATCGATGTGCTGTTAATGCAATTCTCTTCACCTACTTATAGAAGAATTTGGATAGCGAAAGTAGCCTCTTTCACTTCATTATACGACACGACATTGACCTTGGATGCAGTTCCTCATAGGTATACTGCTGACCTAATTGAAAACTTGATGAATTTATGTTATAGAAGCTAGTTTTTTTTAAGAGGATACTGCTTTTTAACCCCCGACGCAAAAAGAGGGGTGTTATAAGTTTGACGTGTCTGTGTGTGTATCTGTCTGTCTGTGGCATCATAGCTCCCGAACGGATGAACCGATTTCAATTTAGTTTTTTTTGTATTAAACGGGACTTACGTGCGAGTGTTCTTAGACATGTTTGATGAAAATCGGTTGACCCGTTTAAAAGTTATGGGTTAACATGGTTGTAACATAACCTAAAACATGAGAATCAGAACAATCATAAGTATTATGTATAAATTATATACCTACGTTTTCTTACTCCATATTCTGTAACAGTTATATAACAGACACGGGTTAAAAGAAAATCATTTTGTTTGCGTAACACTCTGTAATAACCGCACGTATTCCAATGAGTCTACTAAATGCAGGAGTTGTATGTAGGTCATTATAGTGCAATTAACGTTTTAAATGGAAATAAATAAATATAAACCTTTTAGTTTAAGGTACAAGAATGATTATCGCTCGGTAATTATAATGGCTTTTAATAATTGTGTGACAACGTTTTAATGACGTTGCATTGTATGGGCGCGTATGTTTATGCCTTTAGCCGAAGTATGTACCTATGTACCTTTATATACGGTTTATTTATAGATGCATGTCTGAAGAAATACCGATCGATAGTAAACAGTGCATCGTAGAAGGTATTTGAACTTTGAATGTATAAAGGTAAAATTCCTTTCAAAAGAAGTCTAATGTATGAGTCCATCTCTGTCTGGTTGTATACCTGTGCAAATATCAAAAACCACAAAATCGATTGGTATGCGATTTGTACTGTTATCTATTAAATTTAATTGGGCTATTCTTTCTTTGGAGCATTAATCGTATTTTTATTTGTATTTACTTAGAAATATTTGTAAAATTGTTTCCATTAGTCTCAATTTAGTATGAAATGGAAACCAGTTCTAGTAGTTTACACATTTAATTTTCCTCTGCAAACTACGAACAGCTGACCCAGTACTGTGCAAACATATCTAGGCACAAATGTTATTGCATACATGCTTAGGGCTGACGTCACAGTACTTATGACCTGCATTTGAGCCGATCTAACTATGTATAATAGAACATTCGCTGTTCGATAAATTTTACAGCAGTTCAAGCTTCTTCGAAACGATTTTCACACTATAAACCTGTGTTGCTAATAAACGGGGAATAACAAACGGTACAGTTAAATCCACATATACTCTCTTGCAAGTTTCAATGTGTTCTGTTTCCATTGAACCACAAACAGAAACCTGTATAATTAATTCAATTGTTGTCCGATTACGAAACAGATCCGCCGCCAGGGGTCTAGTCAATGTCAAGTGTATGAGGATAAGTTTTGTAGTGTATCAAGCATTTTGAAATAGACCACACACAAAGATTTAATTGTAAAGGAATGTTGCATCGTGGTGTTTGTATGAAATTAGCGGCACTTTGCAATTCGCTCAAGTTTCCGTATATCGGCCTTCGTAGCTAGTTTGCGCAATGATTGCGGTGGGCATTGCGTGCTGCCTCCACCACGCCGCGCGCCGCGGTCTCCACGTCTCAGCTCATTGTAACTGATATTTACATAAACACACCAAACATTAAAAACGGCCGTTTACGGAATGTTCGGTAACAGAAGGTGTGACCGTCGACACAAACAGCAAATATTGGCCTTCGCCTTAAAACACGCATCGGGCTCGAAAAGCCCGTCAAACCTGTCCGACGATTAGTCAAAAGTCGAATATTTCTACAATCGCGGTCGCAACATTGCTCCAGTCAGAACTTGAAATATGGATGTGGAACGCGAAATTATGCTGTGATCGACTATTCTAGACGTATTTAATCATGCCGCTTGTATGACAAACGAGTTTTTTGTATGGGTTTTATATAAATAGATTTAATAATTGTTTGATGATTAGGTTTGTCGAGCCGTTGTGACGTAATTTGACGTCAGGGTGTGGAACCTTCTAGACGACACGTCATGCGGCTTCGGTCAGTTGAGTAGACAGACATGCGCAATGGCGTAGAGACCACTGCGCAACTGTGAGGGCCGCATCGCGCTTCGTGGACCGCAGTACGCACTGTGGAAAAGCAGATTTCTTGAATCACCAATGAGAAACTTTTTAAGCCCAATAAGTTACTTAAAAACTTTTATGACTTACAGAAAAATATGAATGAATGTTAAAAATGGGATGGACATTTTAAATGTCTACTTATATTTACAGAATTCCTAAGGTTACATATAAAATTTGATTCTAATAAGCATTTGTAGATTAAATAAAATTAGTATCCTAAGTAATTACGGATATTTTACATCATTAGCATTACCTAATGAGAGTAACTTCAAAGGTTCTAGATTATTCGTTGCTTGAAGGACGTCTTATAAAAAGTGAACTGCAATTAGTGCATGTTTTTTATTACTTCTTTAAACAATTGTTTTATTACTTCCACGTTTAACAAATAAAATACAACTATACCCACATTTACGTTTATTTTGAAGAAAAAAAAACAAGAATATCACTTAGTCTTAAGTAAATTTGATTAAAATCGATTGATATTATATTTGTAAAGAAGCAAAAACAAAAGCAGTAAGTACTTGTAAATGTTATTGCAATATTTGGACCATAACGGATTTCACGTCCACTTACTAAAACTTAGGTGTTTACATAATTCTAACATAAAAACAACAGATAAATAAGGTAAGTATACGGATAAGATAGGTTCTAATTACATTTTCTTATGTCATCAATTAAAGAGGAAAGAAACCAAGAAACCGATACATTAGAAATGCAAAGAAAAAAACTCTTCGAAACAAACTTTTTTCATATTTTTTGGAGGGAACAGGGGCATTTGGAGCTCACCAAACTATCAATCTCGCTTCGTCCTAAAAAGTGTGGAGCACATATAGGTTCTTTATTTTTTGTAAACAAATTATGCAGTGTTGAAAGATCATTTTTCTTCTAGTCGTAAAGATACATATTTATGAGAGATTGTTAGTTTAATATGAATACTAAACTTACATCCACTCACAATAGTAAATACCCCAAGTTTCTAATCACCAAAACTTAAACTTTAATCTTTGCAAAAAGAGATGCCAGTTACGATATTGCATCCGAAACCTCTTGCATCCACCAAGCCATGGTTCCGTAACTTTACGGATGTTGTCATATCTCATATTGCAATATGTCGACATATTATTATTTCTTAAATAAGTAGGTACTTCTTTTGATCTAAACGTTTATTACTAGATAATTACTTACTATGCATTTATATGATAACTATACGAAGCGATTTGCTCAATTAAAATGTACATTTTAATTTTAGAAATAGTATTTACACAATACTTTTAAAATATGTATGTATGTACATGAATAAAATAAGTATCATTAGTTTAGTTACTATATTATACGACTATTACGAAAAATGTTGCGAAAGAATTGCTTTAAAACGTCTCGGCAGTCATTCTACGGCGTAGAGAGTACCTACTAGTAAGTATACTACTAAGTAAGTACTAAGTCCTAGGTTCGACTTCCCACAAAAGACCCAAATTAGTTAGATCTAATTGCAGAAAAATGCCCACTTATGAGCTGAGCGCGTCCCACGCACGCTAACTCCGCTATTGTAGCGTGATGTATATTATTATGATTTCCTCGATAAATTGGGCAATCTTAAACTATTTTATCAATTCAGAACAGAAGTTTCTGAAATTAGCCCGCCCAACTAAACTAACTCTTTTCAACTTATAACAATTAAAATACACTTGTAACGCAACAAAAAAAAGAATATCAGCGTAAATTAACACGTGTACTATCCGTGTTCAAATGACGCAACGAGAGTTCGATTAGAAAAATAAATCATTACATTAAACGACCACGAGAGGTGCGCATGTCATCACAAAGAACACATACAAGTGGCGTACATACAATTTGAACTGGATAATCAGAAACTTGTTTAAACACAAAGGAGTTCGAATATACAGTACAACGTGGAAAGCTTTGTGTGTAAAATTTTCCACGTTCCGACACAGATTAATAAGCAGTCACTAATGCAATCTTGCATTCATTTGTATACGTTTATAAGCTATATACTTATCTATAAAAATATAAACATGTTTACATTATAAGAACAGGTAGCAATAAGAAGTTTACTGAGTCAAGTGAACGTGCAAAAAATTTTTTTTATAAAGACGATAATTTAATTTTAAATTATGTAATATGTACGTAATCGATTTTAAAATCTTTCATTTGACCTCTACCTCTAAATTATTTTGTTTTTAAGATTAATCTATAATTATGTAAGTATACACCCCTATTTTGAAAATATGGGACTTATTAAAATCAGAATATCTGTAGCAGTAACTGAATCCATATATCCAATAAAAATATCAAAAATGATAGTCAAAAACTTATCTTTAAAAAATACCAAATAAATGTCGTATTACCAGACGGCACACTAGCTATCAAGTATTCTGTGACGGCTCGGGTCGATGACCGCGCTCAGCTGTGTATCGCAGCGTTCGGTGTAGAATAACAATAAAATTCGGCGGGATTTTGAAAATCTTTGACTTATCATAACTTTTTAAATAAAAGCAAAAGAAAAAAACTAACTTCACTATTATATTGTCACCTGTCGTTTACATTAGCTGTGAGATAAGGTATCGCAATTTCAAAATAAGGGTGTATATATTCGCTAAAACAAAGAACTTTATTGCATCCTATTAACACCACCATAATCTCAAGAATTTGAAAAGAAAATGCTCTAAGTAACTCATAACTCTAAAAGCTGTCTATGACATGAGTGGAACCGCGGTACACAGGTATGGCAGCTATATACATTTATCATCTCCTTGATATGCATCGAATCGATCACTTAAATATGAGACGAATTTTCACGAATCTCAAGCTTTTCAGAAATTAAGTAAACACATACTCATTACTTTAAAAAATATTTTGATTACAAACAATTAAAATACTTTTGTGGTATTTACATTAGTTATTTGATTGAGTGGGCTATTATGAAACTATTTAAATTTTAATTTATTGTTTATAATCCTACTAATATTATAAAGGCGAAAGTTTGTATGTATGGATGTTTGTTACTCTTTCACGCAAAAACTACTGAATGGATTTTAATGAAACTTTACAATAATCTTGCTTATACATCAGAATAACACATAGGATACTTTTTATCCCAAAATTCCCACGGGAACGGGAACTACGCGGGTGAAGCCGCGGGGCGCTGCTAGTATTATGTAAATTGAAGAGTTATCGATCGTTGGAACGTTACCAAGAAATAAGGAATCCCACCAAAAACATTCTGTAAAAAACTAGCCAAGTCTCGATGGAGCTGCTTGTTTATCTCTAAAAAGTAATGAAATCTAGACAAAGTCGTGCCAAGTGTAAGGTTCCTTACTGCGATTTCTTTATTATTATAGTTAATGTTGTGTGACTTGGCCGTTGAAGAAACACTGAACACAAGCACACAACTGTACACAAGGGTTCAAAACTAGGTGCTCCATGACACTATTGCACTAATCTGTCACCAGAACCACTACCCATTGACGATAGAAAATTGCCACTTGAAAAACGTTGATTCAATATCCAGTCAATTGTAGGCTTTATAAAGCTGCGTATTTTAATAATGTTACAACATTACGTGTAAACAAAATTGACTTGTACCCACTATTGACGTTTTAAACAATGTTCAACGGCCAAGTCACACAACATTAACTATAATAATAAAGAAATCGCAGTAAGGAACCTTACACTTGGCACGACTTTGTCTAGATTTCATTACTTTTTAGAGATAAACAAGCAGCTCCATCGAGACTTGGCTAGTTTTTTACAGAATGTTTTTGGTGGGATTTCATTTATTTTTGTTGAAACGTGTTTATATTGTTTTTTTTAATTAGATTTTCTTATTTGACACATTTTTTTCTTTTTAGGAGTAATATTTTATTACTAAGCGCCCCGCAGTTTCACCCGCGTAGTTCCCGTTCGCGTTTCCGTGAGAATTTCGGGATAAAATGTATCCTATGTGCTTCTCCTGGTTCTAAGCTGCCTCCCCACCAATTTTCAGCCAAATCAATTCAGACGTTTTTGAGCTATAAATTCCCGTTCCCAATCTCGTGGGAATTTCGGGATAAAAAGTATCCTACGTCCTTCTCCTGGTTCTAAGCTGCCTCCCCACCAATTTTCAGCCAAATCAGTTGAGCCGTTCTTGAGTTATAAATTTCCGTTCCCAATCCCGTGGGAATTTCGGGATTAAAGGTATCCTACGTCCTTTTCCTGGTTCTAAGCTACCACCCCACCAATTTTCAGCCAAATCAGTTGAGCCGTTCTTGAGTTATAAATTTTCGTTCCCAATCCCGTGGGAATTTCGGGATAAAAAGTATCCTACGTCCTTCTCCTGGTTCTAAGCTGCCTCCCCACCAATTTTCAGCCAAATCAATTCAGCCGTTCTTGATTTTTAAATTCCCGTTCCCAATCCCGTGGGAATTTCGGGATTAAAGGTATCCTTTGTCCTTTTCCTGGTTCTAAGCTACCTCCCCACCAATTTCCAGCCAAATCAGTTCAGCCGTTCTTGAGTTACAATTCCCGTTCCCGTTCCTGTATAATTCCTGTTCCCGTTCGATTATCCTAGTTTTTATAGTTTTCCCTTTATGTGGCCATTAAACCCTACCTCTGTACCAAATTTCAGCTCTCTAGGTTTATGGGAAGTACTAGTTCTATTTTGATGATCATGAGTGAGTGAGTGAGTGAGTGAGTGAGTGAGTGAGTGAGTGAGTGTCTGTCATAATTACGAAACTTTGCATTCGCTTAACTTCGGAACTAAATGACCTACAGACTTGAAATTTTATTTTAAGTATGTGATTGTATAACTTACTGGGTGACGAAAATTTCAGCGTACTGGGCTTATCCAGAGGTCCTCTAATAGGGGCCTGAAAATGCGGCGAAATGGTTCCTGTAAAGGATGGTACGGCAGTGTTTGCTTCGCGCTCGACTTGGCGGGGGGCACTGCCGTGCCCCCAGATCTTAAAGTTTACGATGTAAGATTTATTTTAGTTTGAGTTTATAAGGAAATTGAATCATATCTTTCTTTAGAACGCTTATACACACATCAAAAGTGTCTAGGGATCAAGCATTTTTATGCGGATTTCTTGAGATTGAGATGTGGCTTTGTAATAAATTTATGATTTTATAAATTTATATGGATCCTTTTTGGTGCATTTCATAATTTGAATCAGGAACTGTGAATCAAATTCGAGTAAAAGATGAAAATCAGCTGTCAATATTTTCCCTATAAAAACATACAACGCATTGAAGACATTATTAGTGCTACTGTTTCCCTACTACTGATTAAAACCAACGTTATTATGGAGCGGCGACGTCATTTAAGCAGGGAAGAAATGCTCAGAGCCGTGGGAATGATAGAAGCTGGTTCCCGGCAACGTACTGTGGCTTTAGCTCTGAATACAAGTCAGAGTGTTATCAGTCGACTTTGGACACGTTACCGAAGCACTGGTACCGTGGCTGAGCGCCATGGAGGACGGTATCGCTGCACCACACGGAGACAAGACCGATACATTCAAATCTTAACTCGAAGAGCTCCAACAATAACCGCCATGATGTTAGCCGTGCGGCTTCATCACTCTTCAGGGAACTTAATTAGCGACCAAACAGTCAGAAACCGCTTGCATGAAGTGAACCTTCATTCCCGAAGACCGCTACGGGTACCACCTATAGCAATGCACAATCGTAGGATTCGATATCAATGGGCTCTTGAACACAGAAATTGGGCAGAAGAACAATGGCGTTTCGTGTGCTTTTCTGATGAGTCTCGTTTTGGTATGAGACCGGATACAAGACGTATACGACACTGGAGAACCCCTGGACGCCAACAGCGATTAAAATCCTGCCAGGAAGTCCATCCTTATAGTGGTGGAACCATCATGGTATGGGCGGGTATTTGGATCGGCGGAAGAACTGAGTTGATTTGGATCAGAGGCAACCTCAACGCTCAAATTTATGCTGAGACGATTGTATCAGACGTCATCGTTCCTCTACAAGTGCAAATCGGTCCCTTATTTCAGTTAATGCATGATAATGCACGACCGCACACCGCAAGAGTTGTAAGACAGACTCTCGCCGCAGCTAACATCAATGTCCTGCCCTGGCCTGCTCAGTCGCCAGACTTGAACCCGATTGAGCATGCATGGGATATGCTACAGAGAAGAGCTCTGCCGAATATGGAGGGTATCCAGTCGCAAGAAGACCTTTTTTTGTTGTTGCAACGAACATGGGCGGCCATTCCACAGCGTGATTTGGATGAACTCATTTTGAGTATGCCAAACCGATGTTCTTGTGTTGTTAGTGTTCGCGGTAGAAACACGGATTATTAATTGTTTAAGTTACCCAATAAAATTTTAAAGAAAACTGTTATTTCAGTCTTTTTTTCGAACTTTAATGTTAGTGGTTCAAATGTCAAAAATCCCTTTATTAGGAAAATGGCAAATTTCTTTATTAATGCAAAGGTGACTTGGTTTATCGTTACTGTGACAAACGAAAACACTTTATTTGATGAATCCTTAAAGAAAATTTTAATTAATATCAATCAGGAGAAAAGTTATTGCAAAAATATATGTTGATCCCTAGACACTTTTGATGTGTGTATATTCATTCGGCGGCAAGAACAGAAGATTTATTTCATCAAGTTTTGTTATATTTATTACTAGCAGCGCCCCGCGGTTTCACCCGCGTAATTCCCGTTCCAGTGGGAATTTCGGGATAAAACATATCCTATGTTCTTCCCCGAATCATAAACTACCCCTGTTCCAAATTTCAAGTCAATCGGTTCAGTAGTTTAGCCGTGAAAAGGTAACAGACAGACAGAGTTACTTTCGCATTTATAATATTAGTTAGGATGTTGGTCAATCAACATTGCATTTAATTGGTTGTTAACGTCAATTTTATTTGCCGGCTTTGGAATCTGGTAGGGTAAGTTCGCCGGTTCGCGTCCATGTACCGGTTCGCGTCCACTTTAAGGATCTCCCTATAAAAATAAGTAAACTAACACACCAATTAATCGAATAGACATTACCGCTAATACCTCAATGTATAAGGAGCACACACGCATGGACAAAAGGTCCGTGCGACAAACCAATCCCGTAAAAAAAATTATTTAATCTGACTGGTAGTCAAGGTAGAGCGTTTGCGCGGTATTTTTAGGAAACAAGTAGTGTGCAGCGGCGCGTTCGATGGTAAGTTTTTAATAGTTTTATGTGAATTTTAGGATACATAGCTGTTTCTAGACTTTTATAATGAAAAATGGAATAATATTATTTATGAATTTGCTAATGTTTTTCATATTTAACGAATAAAATAAGGTGGACGCGAATTGCTACATCGAATATACAACATTTCCAGTTTGCGTCCGCAATGGACGCAAACTACACCTACAAGTGATGATAGTAAACCAAATTGCGTCCACTATTTTCGTCAAATAAATACTTGACTTGCTATATAATTATAATTTAAAATGTATTATTTATTCATATATTCATTTATTTTGTTATATCTTAAGTTTTTACAATATAAAATTAATTATTATTACTGTATTTTTTTTATGAAGACTATGTGTTTATAATTATTTTTTTTAAATGAAATGCGTAATATCTTTCGTTTTTTTTCTAAATAGAATATCTCTCTCTCTCTTCTTGTCTCCAAAGAACTCATCTTAAATAAGATGAGTTCTTCGGAGACAAGAAAGAAGAAGTACATTCACAGAAGACAAGTTAAAGAAAGCGTTAAATTAATTTCGAGAGAAGATTAAATCGATAAGACACATATGTATACTATTCCCAATACCACAATTTTGAACAAAATCAGTGGGTGCAGACCAGATGAAATAAAGTAACTGGGACTATTTGGACAGTATTGGAAGATACCATCGAGCTCCTGGAATAGAAAGAACTTGGCATCAACATCGCCTTCACCTTCCATTTGCCAACGACATCGTAGTCATGGCAGAATCGGTGGAAGACCTGGAGGCCTGGGACAAATTCTCGCTGACTTCGACGGAGTTTCTCATCAGATCGGCCTTAAAATAAACATGCAAAAGACGAAAATCATGTCGAATGTTCATGTTGCCGAATTCTATTCTGAAGTTGATGGCGAATATATCTACCTAGCACAAACGGTCCGATTAGGTAAGTCAAGAAAAAGGTCAATCGTCGAATCTAACTCGACTGGGCAGTGTTTGGGAAATTACGAAGCGTCTTCTCGTCCAAAACACCTCAGTTCCTAAGGACGAAAGTCTTCAACCAGTGTGTGTTACCAGCGATGACTTACAGAACTGAGACGTGGTCTCTTACTATGGCCTAATCATAAATCTCAGAGTTACTCAGCGTGCTATGGAATGGAAAGGGCTACGCTTGGCGTTTCCCTGCATGATCGTATCCGCAACGAGGTGATACGCAGGAGAACGAAGGTGGTCGCAACCTTTGTTCTCCTGCGGTGACAATGGGCAGGGCACAAAGCAAGGAGAACTAACGGCCGATGGAGCAGCTAGGTTCTCCAACAATGGAGACCACGTACTTGGAAGCGCAATGAAGGAAGACCGCCTACCCGATGGGCAGACAACCTAGTAAAGTTTGCCTGCATTGCATGCTGACTGTAATCAACCATCCCCACTGGAAATCATTGGGAGAGGCCTATGTCCAGAAGTGGACAAACATAGGCTGATGATGATGATTGAACAGTATTAAAACACGATACAAGGTGGAAGAAGGAAGAGTTTTAGTGAATAGTATGCCTCAAGAACGTTACTTAGACCGATAGACGGGTCAGATCTCATTTTTTAAGTGGTGATTGTAGTGATAATAATGTTTTTAATAATAATAATATCTGTTCAATACTTATATTCTTAAAGAAATTGTTAAAATACAATCTTTCTTTACAAATTCATATAAATATCACCCCTTTATTCCTTTACTAAGCTAGTGGACGCAAACCGGTTCATAGGTGGACGCGATTTGGATTTTTTGGACGCAAACCGGCGAAAACGGCTATTTCTGATATTTCTCTATTTAACAAAAAAAACAAAGATATATTTAACAAAACTAAAAGTTAATCTTAAAATAGACTATACACCCCTATTTTGAAAATATGGGACTTATTAAAATCAGAATATCTGTAGCAGTAACTGAATCCATATATCCAATAAAAATATCAAAAATGATAGTCGATTACTTATCTTTAAAAAATACAAAATAAATGTCGTATTACCAGACGGCACACTAGCTATCAAGTATTCTGTGACGGCTCGGGTCGATGACCGCGCTCAGCTGTGTATCGCAGCGTTCGGTGTAGAATAACAATAAAATTCGGCGGGATTTTGAAAATCTTTGACTTATCATAACTTTTTAAATAAAAGCAAAAGAAAAAAACTAACTTCACTATTATATTGTCACCCGTCGTTTACATTAGCTGTGAGATAAGGTATCGCAATTTCAAAATAAGGGTGTATAACGAACATATTAA
Organism: Timandra comae; assembly: GCA_958496195.1. Lineage (NCBI taxonomy): Eukaryota > Metazoa > Arthropoda > Insecta > Lepidoptera > Geometridae > Timandra > Timandra comae. Next base: position 4,023,086 of record OY292354.1, on the reverse strand, counting down.
ATATTTTTCTACATAGAAATCAGTGCTGGGATATTTTTATAAACGCCGTCGAACTCGCCAACTGCACTAAATGGACGCGAACCGGCGAACTTACCCTATTATGCATTTATTGTTAAATGTCACTTTTGGTTATCCTTGAATAGTTCTAGTTTATGATCTAGATTTTTATTATCTTCACCTAATTCAACTTTCGTCTATTTTTTATTTTTAAGTTTCTGTTAAGTGATGTTAGTTTATAATCTACCTACAATTTGTGCTCCGTGGTTTCACCCGCGTTAAATAAAGTAACTACACACATCAAAAGTGTCTAGGGATCAAGCATTTTTATGCGGATTTCTTGAGATTGAGATGTGGCTTTGTAATAAATTTATGATTTTATAAATTTATATGGATCCTTTTTAGTGCATTTCATAATTTGAATCAGGAACTGTGAATCAAATTCGAGTAAAAGATGAAAATCAGCTGTCAATATTTTCCCTATAAAAACATACAACGCATTGAAGACATTATTAGTGCTACTGTTTCCCTACTACTGATTAAAACCAACGTTATTATGGAGCGGCGACGTCATTTAAGCAGGGAAGAAATGCTCAGAGCCGTGGGAATGATAGAAGCTGGTTCCCGGCAACGTACTGTGGCTTTAGCTCTGAATACAAGTCAGAGTGTTATCAGTCGACTTTGGACACGTTACCGAAGCACTGGTACCGTGGCTGAGCGCCATGGAGGACGGTATCGCTGCACCACACGGAGACAAGACCGATACATTCAAATCTTAACTCGAAGAGCTCCAACAATAACCGCCATGATGTTAGCCGTGCGGCTTCATCACTCTTCAGGGAACTTAATTAGCGACCAAACAGTCAGAAACCGCTTGCATGAAGTGAACCTTCATTCCCAAAGACCGCTACGGGTACCACCTATAGCAATGCACAATCGTAGGATTCGATATCAATGGGCTCTTGAACACAGAAATTGGGCAGAAGAACAATGGCGTTTCGTGTGCTTTTCTGATGAGTCTCGTTTTGGTATGAGACCGGATACAAGACGTATACGACACTGGAGAACCCCTGGACGCCAACAGCGATTAAAATCCTGCCAGGAAGTCCATCCTTATAGTGGTGGAACCATCATGGTATGGGCGGGTATTTGGATCGGCGGAAGAACTGAGTTGATTTGGATCAGAGGCAACCTCAACGCTCAAATTTATGCTGAGACGATTGTATCAGACGTCATCGTTCCTCTACAAGTGCAAATCGGTCCCTTATTTCAGTTAATGCATGATAATGCACGACCGCACACCGCAAGAGTTGTAAGACAGACTCTCGCCGCAGCTAACATCAATGTCCTGCCCTGGCCTGCTCAGTCGCCAGACTTGAACCCGATTGAGCATGCATGGGATATGCTACAGAGAAGAGCTCTGCCGAATATGGAGGGTATCCAGTCGCAAGAAGACCTTTTTTTGTTGTTGCAACGAACATGGGCGGCCATTCCACAGCGTGATTTGGATGAACTCATTTTGAGTATGCCAAACCGATGTTCTTGTGTTGTTAGTGTTCGCGGTAGAAACACGGATTATTAATTGTTTAAGTTACCCAATAAAATTTTAAAGAAAACTGTTATTTCAGTCTTTTTTTCGAACTTTAATGTTAGTGGTTCAAATGTCAAAAATCCCTTTATTAGGAAAATGGCAAATTTCTTTATTAATGCAAAGGTGACTTGGTTTATCGTTACTGTGACAAACGAAAACACTTTATTTGATGAATCCTTAAAGAAAATTTTAATTAATATCAATCAGGAGAAAAGTTATTGCAAAAATATATGTTGATCCCTAGACACTTTTGATGTGTGTATGTACATACATAAAACCTTCCTTTTGAATCCTTCTTCTCTATCTACTTATTGCTGAAACCTGCATTTAAATTCGTTGTGTAGTTTATAAGATCTAAACGTACTTACAGGCAGCGCTAGCTGGAGACTCGGGAGTTTTTTTTTACAGTATTACTACCTACCTATATAAAGATGTATAATTGTAACACTGAATAGGCTTTTTCTGTCCTATTATTCTTGCATAATGAATAGAGTTTCCGTATTTATTTTAAAGTATTTCTTGCATTAAATAATTTGAATTTGTAAAGTAAATAACTTCACGTCCTTGGTTTACTTCCGATCAAACAAGTCTTGTTAGATGTGCATTAGCATGTTGCAAGGTAAACCGATGTAAACTACGAAATTGTATAATATTCATATCTTTAATTAGATTTCCCATTACACAATAAATCATAAATATCCGGTACAAAGTTTCTGGCAAAAATATGGCCTTTATTTCTGCAACTGGTTTTAAAATTTGACAAAATAAATTCGTTTTTTTATTTATAGTATTCAAACATTAATATTTATAGCAGAAGACGCTTTTGTGTCGTAGACCTCTTCACGATGTTTCCATTTTTCTTTATTTACTGCTCTCTGTAGTTTTGCAAGGCCAGCATCTTCCAGAGATAATGTCACACATTCTTCTTTTTACCACTTATCGTCTTGTGGAATTTTTTTCGACGAGTTTTTTCTGGTCGATAAACGTGCTGTGTTCAGTTTGTTTTTATTTATACTTACGCAGAGGCTGTTATTAAGAGGTAGAGTTTGAAATTCAGATTTACGATACTCAAGGAAAACGCCAAAAACAGTGTACCTATGCGTTTTTTAATATGAAAAGGCAAGGCAGCTTTCTTTATTAGTTTTTGGCCTATCACTTTGGTCTCCCTGTATATTTTAAAATACTTATCCAAATATTTTATAAGTAATAAAAAAGTTTACTTAAATCCCTCAAAGTCAATATTTACTTATTAAACATTATTGCTAAAAAACGAAAAGCAACACAAATCACAAAAAAAACGAATTATTTTTGTTTTTGTAAACAAACAAACATCTTGTAAATGACTGTTATTAGAGACAGTCGTTAGTGATTTGATATCAGATAAGATAAAACAAAAAATCTGCACATCAAACTTCAACGGTAAATGAACGACCTTATTAACTTGAACATCAATCATTCTTTGGTTAATATAGTGAGAAAATGAATAGACGGCACACTTTCTTTTTTAATTAATATTTTTAAGAGTCTGTCAGTTTTCTCTGACCTTGACAATGACTACTAAACTTATGTCAGACTTCTATCTTATCGACTCGACTTCGGCTATCATCGAGCAAAATGTGCACAGGGTGTCCACTAATGACTTCATAAGCTTGCAACGGTAATCAGACAGCCTACATGTAATACAATAAGTACAACAAAATACTTTTCAGGTGGAAGTGTTTATGTGAAAACCAAATAAAGAATAAGTATTGCGTGATTGCAAAATTAGATACCGTAGGATGAGCGTTAGAAAAACTGAGATAAGGAAATGTAGGGTTCAATTATTGTTTATTTTATGTTATCTGTATTTATGACAATTTATTTCATTTTGAAGATGCACGCGATACTCAACCTTAAATAAATCGTAAAAATTAATATTTTACGAATGTCTTTTGTTTGCCGATATAGGTGGACTACGGGCAATGTACATTAAGATCATATACTTCACAACAGCATAGGTGGACTACGGGAAAACATTATTTCCCATGGTACACCCAGTTAAACTGAGGTGGACCACGGGAAAAAAAAATTACCCGTGGTACAACCAGGTGAACTATGTAGGTGGACCACGGGCAAGAAGCGAATCATTTTTATAATGTTAGTACAATAGATCACTAAAAAAGCATCGTCTACACTTTTCCATTGTACTGAAACCAATTTTAGCAAAAAGTAGTTCCGTTAAGTTCACGTTTTGACAATTGCGTTTGATATTGAGGTCAGACCGAATGGCCGTAACATCGTACGATACATGAAAGACAAGAATGACGATTATAGTCTGTGACAGTATTATTGTAATTATGAGATATTGTATGAGACATTAATGGGTGGATTTTACTCATATTAATTACGTAATACATCGGAAACAATACAATATAATAACAAACAAAATATAAATGGAATAATCTACGTCTATCATGTAAGTTATGTAGAGATTGAAAATTAGTCACTTTGATTTGTGTCTTGTATTTTCCCCCTTATTAATGTACGAGGAATAATCACGATATGAGTCTTAATTTAAAATACGTTTTTTTTCTTTCATGCTTTAGAATATAACTCTTGTAAGGAAAAGAGAAAATACGGGATTTCACCGATAATTTTTTTATTAAGTAAGTACATAATACGTATAAGTACTTACTTAGTAGTGTTATTGTATTGTTCCAAAAATAAGAAAAATAATTTGATTCATTGTGATTCCTTTGATTTATATGCGGACACTACGGATATTTAAATACAACTAATTTAAATTATTTAAAACATCTTTTGAACGGAATTAAATTCGTGTTTTAATTAACGTTTAGAAGACATTTCCGACGCATCGCAAATTCCTCGCTAAATCCGTGATCTATCATAGAAGATTTTAGAAGAAGTTAATCCGTTTAAACAAGGTTTAATATAAGTACTTACTTACTTATAGTATTTCAAGATGTTTTCATTCTTGATGCATAATATTATAAGCTCCTTGAGTCAGTCTTTCTATTTGTAGCTTTCACAACATGGCTGCCGACACGCAGTCTCGTCCACTCAACAAAGGTTATTTACTCCTTCAACAATCTGAAGAAATCTCAAGAATCATCATCATTTATCGGTATATTGACCTTCAATGAATATATAACAAATGTATATAATATACTTATATCCTTATTTTTTAATTATCATAATTTATTCATCAGGGAATTCCCGTTTGGATAATTAAGCGTGTGAGTTCGGCGATACAAGTTTCTAGTTTTATTAAATAGTTTCTAAAATCCTAACTAATATTATAAATGCGAAAGTAACTCTGTCTGTCTGTCTGTCTGTCTGTCTGTTACCTTTTCACGGCTAAACTACTGGACCGATTGACTTGAAATTTGGTACAGGGGTAGCTTATGGTCCGGGAAAGAACATAGGATACTTTTTATCCCGAAATTCCCACGGGAACGGGTACTACGCGGGTGAAACCGCGGGGCGCTGCTAGTAGTATAATAAATATAAATTCATGAATAAAAACCCATGAATGTAAATATCTGATCTTTTATTCGCATTTGGTTTTTCTACTATGTCATTATTATTTAACTTGTATGTCATCAACCCCAATTTTAATACAATTTTATGTTTGTTGGTCTTATTTTTTTATAGGTGTTACAATTTCGCTTAAACATAATATTGATCTAAACCACACTCCATTATTTTCCATAAAATTGTTGTTTTCATGTTATTTAGAATAACAAATGATCCTGACCACATCCTTTTAAGATATACGTACGTAAACGTCATCTCGGAGAATGTTTATGAATTTTTCCATTTCAATTTGTTATTTATTTGAAAGTTTCTTTGTCATAAGTCATCGGGAGGTCAATGTCTTTCATTTCATGTGCAGAGCCTTTATTGGAAGCATTTTTGTGCTTTTTTGATTTGCTACACAAAACCATTGGAATTTTTCAAAAACCTGTCTTGTCTTATGCATGGAACAGAACCCGTATCTTATAATAAAGGTATATAGTTAGTTACCGTACTTGATTTACCGTTTTTGATAAATATATGCTTAACTTGAAATTTGTTACTTATAAAATAACTGTGAACTTTGGTTTTACCTGTGTTGTTCTCGTGGTACCTATTTTGAGAGAAAAATCCTGTTTCTTTTCAATATTTATGAATGTCAGCTAGGTATATGGCAGTACAAGTCCTATCGAAATCGGCCAGCCGTTTCGGAATTAGGTATATTGTATACCTTCCTACCTAAGTAGGTATAGTTAGACGTTATTCCTGTTAGTTAGGTTTTTCTACGATGTGCGCAAAATAAGCATCATATTTTGCGCACATCATAAAAAAATAATATTTGATCCTGCATTTGCATAAAGTATTCTAGTTATATTTTTTCTAAAATACCAGTTGTTTAATTAAGTATCTCAATCCCAAACTTAAAAAACAGTGCTAAAAAATTACAATTAATGACCACCATTCAAAATTAAACCTTATCACAAAGTACTAAGTTACTTCAACATGGACAATACATACAACTTTTATTGCAAATTGTATTGAACCAAACTGGTATATAGAGCACAGAATACGTAATAGTTAGTAAGAGTACAAACATGTGACGATCAGGCGATGTTAACACGAGGTTTGGGAAGATCTCATTGGTCACGACTCACGACGAAATGTTACGAACTGTGGAACAATTTGATATTGTGAACGAATTTATAACGCTTCTTTCAATAACTATGACTTCATGACATGACTGTATGTAATAGTGTTGGACATTGTTGGAAAATGAATAAAGTAGTTTTAGATAGCTTTCCGGTCAAATCTACTGGGCAGCTTTAGACAAAATTATGGTACCTTATAAATATGGTCCTTTTATACAGGTATTCGCTGAATGCAAGTTAGCAAGCAATATTGTTACGATTTTTGTTCTGTCATAGTTATCTTCAGATCATGGTAGATTTGCTTAGCTTAGAAAGACGTTTTCAGTGGTCCCAAAATTCCCTAAAGAAATCCGCAGGGTACCTATAGCTAGTTTTTTGTAGACACGTTTTATTTACATATATTTTGTTACGTGTATCTCGGAAACATAGGTATTAAACTTATTTAGTTATCTTATTATAAAAATAATAAGTGTAAATGTCGATAGTGTGACTTGTTAATAAATAAATAAAAGTATTTCTTAGTATAGTTTGCTTTTTATATTTATTTATACATTACATATGGATTACTTTACTGGAAAATACCTACCTGATAAAAAAATGAAATAGCGAAGGTGCTAGGCTCAGCCAGGTGCTTATTAACAAGGCAAAGAAACATAAGAATTATATGAAATAAAAATACGACAAACGGGACCAAACGCTCACTAAATTAAAATCAACTTCGGTAATATCGACAAAACGTAATAAGTTAAAATTAAAATAATGATATTGTGTACTTAATTAATTTATGTTTATCTCGGTCTGTTTGCATAGTTTCCGATAACCTGGCTACAGGCAATAACTAGTTAGGAATCAGCTTATTGATTACTCTTATGTATACTTACTTACCTATTTACGGAAAACAGTACAGATACATAGTCTAAGGTTAAATGAGTAATGAACTGACTATCGTCTAATAATTCATTATTATTTAAATATAGTTTGATTTTGCAAGGTCATCTAAGTACGAGGTCAATGGCATTTAAAAATAATATCGATTCCGGTATTACTGTATGAAGTATTAGTAAATATTATGTAAGACTTAATAGGTAAGTACCTAATTAGTTTTGTTTTAATTGTCTTGAAACAATATCGTCAACAGATTGAACTGAAATGTTGCATACACGTTCGTTTTTTGGATGATTTAATGGCAAGCAAAATTACGTCATCTGAAATTCAATATGGCGGATATTCAAAGATGGCGTTCTCACGATGTGCGAACCTTAAGCTATATTTTGTTTTTCTCTAGATACTTAAGTAATTGATACTTTTATTTGACTTAAAAATACAAAGTCTTTGTTTAAAATGTAAATAACATTAGCAAATTATTGAAAAACCACGAAAAAAACCAAAATATTTGAGGAAATGAAACAATATGTCATACATTTGATGACAAACGAATGTCACACTCGCGTCATGCATGACCAGTTTAATGATGAGCTAATCTGCAGTGGAGAGTGCGCGGAGGCGGGTTCAGGGTTATTTGGTCATTACTTTTTATCTCGGTTACTAATGCTAATGTTAAAGGCGATGATCATTAACTAATTTTGGTATTTTTATTGTTAAAAAACTCATTACGTCAAAAGGAGCAACATTAAAAGGGACTGCTGACGTAAAGGGGTTTGAGCGTTTTAATAAATCCGTATTTTATACGGGTTATAAAAAATATTGTAACACCATCAAATATTCAAACCTTTTAATGACTTTATCATCATCATTTTTAGCTTATAATATGTCCCCATTAAAGGGCTCGAGCCTAACGTATGACAGTAAGACCTTTTAGTCAACCACGCTGGCCAAGTGCGTGTTGGTTGACTTTACATACAACCTTAGAATATCCTCGCAGGTGTGTACAACTACAGTACGTTTCATCACGATGGTTTCCTTCACCGTAACTCAGTCACTGTGACCGAAACCGGCCAGGATTATCATCATTGTCATCATGAATACAACTTCCACTTATTGAATGAAGTGATTCCAGTTTACAATACCCCGATAAGTTTTCTAGTGTAACTGTTATTCTTGAACTAGAAAATGTATAACATCGAATATGAGTCGCTTAGCGACACTCCTCAAATATCTTAAAAGAATCAATTAATTGCTAACTCGATTTCAAATTAATGTTCATAAAAGGCACGTGTTCACTAGCACGGCTTTCCGCCATGTTCAAACACGTGCTGTCCTTGTTACCTTGTACAGTATAAATTTGCATTCAAACTACCAATTTCATCTATAGGAATTCCAATACGTAATAAATAATAGTCGAGTAATTAACTCGGCCTACGCTATGGTTTATATAGAGTTTACTAGCTGTGCCCCGCGGTTTCACATGCGTAGTTCCCGTGGGAATTTCGGGATGAAAAATAGATGTTGGCCGATTCTCAGACCTACTGAATATGGTCACAAAATTTCATGAGAATCGGTCAAGCAGTTTCGGAGGAGTATGGCAATGAAATCTGTGACACGAGAATTTTATATATTAGATTTATTTTGATAATTTTGAAGATAAAGCTGCTTTTTGGGAATTATGGGTGAACTTTTAGACAAGGATTATTCTGCGTATTTCCTGCTAGCTGTGCCTGGATTTACCCACGTAAATCTCAAATTAGTGGGAGTTTTGAAAAAGTAAGTATTCTATTCTGGTTATGAGAAACATTTGTAGTAAATATCATCTAAATCGGTCCAATAGTTTTTACGTGGAATAATAACAAACATCTGTCCACACATTAAGGGTCTAGACACATCTATTCAGATAAATTCAGCGTTTGTCCATACCAAACAACGATTTTGTATGACATCCATACAGCTGAATGAATCGTACGCGTCTCTATACAAAATCGTTGTTGTTTGTATGGACAAACGCTGAATGGAGCTGAATAAATGTGTCTATTCCCTTATACCATGGTAGGTTAGATTCATACATTCATAAGAACTTTAGCGTTTATATTGTTAGGAAGTAGGCATAGAATCGTAAATAAATACTACTAGGATTTATTTGAAGGCAAAACGACTTATAGGCTGAACTTTATTTTGTGCGTGGATTAGCATAATGTCCTATAGCAAGGTTAGAGGTACCTCTAAGTTAATGGTATCGTGCTGACGCAAAACTGACAAATAGAGCAGCTTTTGACATTAATTTGATTATAAATCTATGCTAAAGCTTGAGGAAAAATATTTTAAATATTTCAAAAAGTTGCTTTTTATTTTTGGAAAACGACTCTAATTATTAATATAGTTTTTTTTTATAATCACGTCGAGAACTGCTAAATTATCTACTAATTATTGTCTCGTCATTTTAAGGTTCAAAAATGTCCGTGTCTCACTCTTCCAAAACCTCGAAAACATAACTAATTCGATCATTTTTTTCACTAGAATACTTTATAAGTTCAAAAAAATATTGGAAATAGGAAATTCCTGAAGGAACGGGAAACACGCGGGTAAAACCCAGAGCCAATTATATCGATCGATTCCTTCGTTCGGTACGTCACGGCTTGGCCCCCCCACATTTACGTTTTTGATAAAATATTAAAAGGTATTCAAAAGCCACAATGTCTCCACACAATCTATACCAAGATTTAATGATCAATCACAGTCTTAAAGTATGATTTTAAGATTCAGTAGAATGTGATAAAAATATTTCATTGTTTTTTTAAGCTATCAAAATTATGAATAAGCCTGATAACGATTATCGAAATTCGGAAATGATAACGAATTAATAATAAATATGAAAACGCTTATTCATTAAAAAATCGGAACTGATAACAAATATAAATAAATATGATTACAAATGGTGACATGTACCTATGTGTCCGATCTGTTTTGATAAAATCTATCTCTAGTAGGCACAAATTAGTTAGACAAACAAAGGCAAGAGTTTACCGTGTTATCCTTCTAATATTTGGTTGGTTATGTAGATGCTAAGATATTTGTTACCGATCCCCTTAAACTGAACGGATTTAGATAAAATTAATACCTACTAATTGTATAACAATTTATTAATCGACTGTCATGCTAACATCATCAGTGGTTACGTGTTGTCAAGTCTGAAACCAAAATTTGTCTCGTATTGCCACTGAACTGTGTTGCTGATGACAGTCGTTCCACGTCAAAATACTGACGTTTTGCCAAATCTGATAAAAAGTTGATATCATGTAAGTATTATAGATATGAGTCATAGATTTCAAATAAGTAGATACAATTATTCGATATTGTGACCTAGGACATCCCACTGTTAGGCAAAGGTCTCTCCCAAATATTTCCAACTATTCCTAACCTTCACAGTTTCTGACCAAAACGCTGTTGAAGGTGACCTGATCCCGCCATACGCTTTCTTAGCTGACCCTGATATATTAAGTACAAATACATTAACTGTTCACTATATTACTTCATGTTATGATAAAAATATACTTAATTAAAATAATATAATTATTGCAACATGAAAGCAAGGTACCTAAGACATGTGACAACCACGCACGGCCCAAGTACCATCATGAGCGTGGTGAGACAATGCTTCGCTATCAGGAAGAGGGCAGAGTAAAGGTTATTGAATCTCATGATTCGATCGTGTTTGCTACTATGTAACAGTATGACAGTTTTCGTCATTTGAACTTGTACATAATATAATATAATATTATAAAGAGGAAAGATTTGTTTGTTTGTTTGTAATGAATAGGCTCCGAAACTACTGGACCGATTTCAAAAATTCTTTCACTAATGGAATGCTAATTTATCAGTGCGTGACATAGGCTATTTTATCCCCGTAATCCCACGGCAACGGGAACTACGCGGGTGAAACCGCGGGGAGCTACTAGTACATAATACGTTGTATCACGCCTTGGTCAAATGGTATGGGAACCAACCTAAGCTTAGAATCAACTTCTAGGCTCAAATGTTCTGCCTTTTTCCAAATATTTTTGGCATTTGGGTCAGTATTGATATTACGAATATCAGTGAGAAGCTAAGCTCTGCCTTGTACTAGAATTTTAAAAGGCAGGGTTTCTCGAAGTGTATTACCCAAATCCCCAGGTATTCGGTTTCCGAAGATAGAGGGTTCACCACAAGATTTACGAGTCTGTGGTTCGAAGGCTGAATTATTGAACAATATTTCTTTTTTGCACTGTATTTGCTGTCATTTGGGAACTGTAACGTGGAGTTATGTTTTAGAAACCAGATTTCTAGATTTTAATATAAGTTATCCGAGTAACTAATGTTATAATTGTTATAAATGACAAACCCGCAATGCAATGAATACTGAATAATACCTACTTAACCAGTGTAATTACAAGTGTGAATTCTAACGTTAAGGAAGTCATATAACGACCAAGGTTGGGGACATCTAATTGTTGATATAATAAAAATTAACATTAAAACAAAGATGCTATGTTGCAAAATGGACTTGTGAGTAGTTAGGAAGGATATATTTATTGCGAAAATATGTACTTATGTACTTTATTATACTGAGTCTTTTCAAAAGTAGTCTTCAAAAGTACCTATTAGTCTTTAAGACGGCTGATATTAGAGTACAGTGAGGAGGCTCAGTACTTATTGCGTGTTGGTGATCTCAAATCTGTAACATGTTTGGAAAAAGTATACATCGTTGGATCCAGGAATTAGATTATAAGCAAAATCCATAAATTATGCATGATTTTTTTATGACATAAATTTTATACATACCTAAGTAATGCATGTTTTTTATACTCGTATGACATAAATTATACACAAGTAAATAGAGATCCGGACAGTTATAGATCCATAAAACAAATTTAAAAAAAGAATATTCATCAGACTTAAAAATGCACATAAAAACACCAAATTGAAACCAGACACATTTTCCTCAATACGAAAAAAAACACTTAAAATTTCGACAAAACACGTGCAAACTTTGAAACACGTTATCATTACCGTAGCCGTTTTATTAGATTTGATGATAAACAATGTAGTGAGAAACGTTGGGGTTATCAAGATTATCAAGAACTGGCAGCGCCCCGCGGTTTCACCCGCGTAGTTCTCTTTCCCGTGGGCATACCGGGATAAAATATAGCCACCCTACAGGTTTAACCGCGTAAATCCGTAGCAAAATTAAGTAACAACGCCATCTATTGGTACGATTTGCGACTACAAAAAGTTAACAATAAATTATACACAATTCCATGGGAATTTCGGGATAAAAAGTATCCTATGTGTCATTCCTAGTTATAAGGAAAATCTGTACCAAAAATCTAAATCGATACAGTAGTTTTTGCGTGAAAGTGGAACAAACATCCAAACTCACAAACATACAAACTTTCGCATTTATAATATTAGTAGGATATTAAGTAATCGTTGATATAAAACAATATGAGTCATGAATCAGTAGTACACGCGAATCATCGCATGATAACCAAGAGCCAATGTAACGAATTAGCGTAATGGGATTGCGTAAACGTACAAGGACAATGCCCGTTTATCTTGTATAATGTAATAGAGTAATAGACCTACTTCTAGAATCGGTACTAAAGGCTAAATACTTGCTGAAAAAGGGATTATGTACGATATATGTTTGAGTATGAATTGGTTCAAGGATAGGACGTGAATAGACATTCATATGGCTTGTTTTTTGAACATAGTTTGCTTAGAAAAAGTGTAGGAAGTGTAGGATTTGCAAAGAGTAGATGCTTTTATAAATACCACAAAATAGAGAACCACCTCTATAGGATCAGGTTTCCTTTTAAACGTATATTTTAGAATTTAGAAGTATATCAATTGATATAAGTACTTTTGTACTTTTTAAATTCTAAAATATTTGCCAATTGCAAGGATTTCATCTAAATTCTTACGTAATAATACAGGCCTTTTAATTTTCTTTGTGTAATCCCTGTTTATTTTTATATTTTCCCTAAGTTTTTTTGTGGGTATTCCCATGGTATAAAAATCAAAATGGTGGATATAGTTTGTTAAATCTAAATGTTTGTTAATCGAGACGTGACCTTGCCGAATCACCTTTAGTATAAGTTTTTAATGATATTTTTTTATGGTAACAGCAACAGTGACCTCCAATCGCAAAATGTAAACAAACAAACACATGGCAAGACCTTTAAATAAACAATTTAATGGCAAAATTATATAAAAAATAAAACTAATTATTAAACAATACCGTACATCTTCCTAGTTGTGTTTTAGGAAATAATATGATGGTCATTTTAATATGGTAAATATTGTATCTGATCTAACTATTGAATCACGAATTTATCAATTTAAATTTGTAAAAAAACATTTGCTTCTACTACATAGTGACGTTTACATAAACAACATTATCACAAGGAATCAAATTAAAACAGTCATTGAAATAAATTAAAAATGTTAGTGTCGCTGAAAAATCTTCTCGACAAATTACCAGTCAAACCTTATTGTTTATTGGTTTGACTGTAAATATATCAATTACTTAAGTATACATAGTTATAAGAAATATCATTTTTATTGCATGATTGATTAAGGCCTGATGCCCCTAATTCAGGGTAGACTCGAGGCCCTCGGCGGAGACTTAATTATATGAGCTGATAATAATGATTGTCATTTTCTTATAATTTTGTAAATAATTGGTATAAAGAATGGTTCAATAGTGTTCATACGTTTACATACATACTTGTTAATGAATGTTATTAACCGACAAGTTCATAGTTGAAATATTAAGTGTTTATGTTCTTAAATTATTATGTAACGTAAACACGTCATTCTGTTAATACTCGATCACAATTTATTTAATTTATGTACCTTTTTAGGGCGATTCTTTTGGTTTAAACAACAAATTTGGACAAATAATTGCAGCTTGATTATTTTAATTATTAACAAGAATTAAAGAGTAATTTCGATTTTGTTTTAATGAAGATATTTTGGGTTATTTCTTATGTTAATTATCTTTAAAATGGTCTGTACTACTCGTATTACATTGTAAGGTAATGCCTCTTTCTCATCGATGATATCAGTACCTACAGTGATGAGAAATGTGTGTTGGTGATCTCAAACCTCTAAAACCAAAATTTATAATCTATACTAATATTATAAAGAAGAAAGGTTTGTTTGTTTGTTTGTAATGAATAGGCTCCGAAACTACTGGACCGATTTCAAAAATTCTTTCACTAATGGAAAGCTATTTTATCAGTGCGTGACATAGGCTATATTTTATCCCCGTAACCCCACGGGAACGGGAACTACGCGGGTGAAACCGCGGGGAGCTACTAGTATTTAATAATTTGCGATTTTTAGTGGTTGAGATGAGACCGACCTAACAGTAGAACGAAATACTTACTTGATTTTCTTCCTAAATACTCATTAATTAACTATCTTCGGTTACCTTTGTTCCTTTGTGCGACACTTCACAAATTTTGTTTCATTAAAAATACAAAATACATACATACACACATCAAAAGTGTCTAGGGATCAACATATATTTTTGCAATAACTTTTCTCCTGATTGATATTAATTAAAATTTTCTTTAAGGATTCATCAAATAGAGTGTTTTCGTTTGTCACAGTAACGATAAACCAAGTCACCTTTGCATTAATAAAGAAATTTGCCATTTTCCTAATAAAGGGATTTTTGACATTTGAACCACTAACATTAAAGTTCGAAAAAAAGACTGAAATAACAGTTTTCTTTAAAATTTTATTGGGTAACTTAAACAATTAATAATCCGTGTTTCTACCGCGAACACTAACAACACAAGAACATCGGTTTGGCATACTCAAAATGAGTTCATCCAAATCACGCTGTGGAATGGCCGCCCATGTTCGTTGCAACAACAAAAAAAGGTCTTCTTGCGACTGGATACCCTCCATATTCGGCAGAGCTCTTCTCTGTAGCATATCCCATGCATGCTCAATCGGGTTCAAGTCTGGCGACTGAGCAGGCCAGGGCAGGACATTGATTTTAGCTGCGGCGAGAGTCTGTCTTACAACTCTTGCGGTGTGCGGTCGTGCATTATCATGCATTAACTGAAATAAGGGACCGATTTGCACTTGTAGAGGAACGATGACGTCTGATACAATCGTCTCAGCATAAATTTGAGCGTTGAGGTTGCCTCTGATCCAAATCAACTCAGTTCTTCCGCCGATCCAAATACCCGCCCATACCATGATGGTTCCACCACTATAAGGATGGACTTCCTGGCAGGATTTTAATCGCTGTTGGCGTCCAGGGGTTCTCCAGTGTCGTATACGTCTTGTATCCGGTCTCATACCAAAACGAGACTCATCAGAAAAGCACACGAAACGCCATTGTTCTTCTGCCCAATTTCTGTGTTCAAGAGCCCATTGATATCGAATCCTACGATTGTGCATTGCTATAGGTGGTACCCGTAGCGGTCTTTGGGAATGAAGGTTCACTTCATGCAAGCGGTTTCTGACTGTTTGGTCGCTAATTAAGTTCCCTGAAGAGTGATGAAGCCGCACGGCTAACATCATGGCGGTTATTGTTGGAGCTCTTCGAGTTAAGATTTGAATGTATCGGTCTTGTCTCCGTGTGGTGCAGCGATACCGTCCTCCATGGCGCTCAGCCACGGTACCAGTGCTTCGGTAACGTGTCCAAAGTCGACTGATAACACTCTGACTTGTATTCAGAGCTAAAGCCACAGTACGTTGCCGGGAACCAGCTTCTATCATTCCCACGGCTCTGAGCATTTCTTCCCTGCTTAAATGACGTCGCCGCTCCATAATAACGTTGGTTTTAATCAGTAGTAGGGAAACAGTAGCACTAATAATGTCTTCAATGCGTTGTATGTTTTTATAGGGAAAATATTGACAGCTGATTTTCATCTTTTACTCGAATTTGATTCACAGTTCCTGATTCAAATTATGAAATGCACTAAAAAGGATCCATATAAATTTATAAAATCATAAATTTATTACAAAGCCACATCTCAATCTCAAGAAATCCGCATAAAAATGCTTGATCCCTAGACACTTTTGATGTGTGTAGTTACTTTATTTAACGCGGGTGAAACCACGGAGCACAAATTGTAGGTAGATTATAAACTAACATCACTTAACAGAAACTTAAAAATAAAAAATAGACGAAAGTTGAATTAGGTGAAGATAATAAAAATCTAGATCATAAACTAGAACTATTCAAGGATAACCAAAAGTGACATTTAACAATAAATGCATAATAGGGTAAGTTCGCCGGTTCGCGTCCATTTAGTGCAGTTGGCGAGTTCGACGGCGTTTATAAAAATATCCCAGCACTGATTTCTATGTAGAAAAATATTTAATATGTTCGTTATACACCCTTATTTTGAAATTGCGATACCTTATCTCACAGCTAATGTAAACGACGGGTGACAATATAATAGTGAAGTTAGTTTTTTTCTTTTGCTTTTATTTAAAAAGTTATGATAAGTCAAAGATTTTCAAAATCCCGCCGAATTTTATTGTTATTCTACACCGAACGCTGCGATACACAGCTGAGCGCGGTCATCGACCCGAGCCGTCACAGAATACTTGATAGCTAGTGTGCCGTCTGGTAATACGACATTTATTTTGTATTTTTTAAAGATAAGTAATCGACTATCATTTTTGATATTTTTATTGGATATATGGATTCAGTTACTGCTACAGATATTCTGATTTTAATAAGTCCCATATTTTCAAAATAGGGGTGTATAGTCTATTTTAAGATTAACTTTTAGTTTTGTTAAATATATCTTTGTTTTTTTTGTTAAATAGAGAAATATCAGAAATAGCCGTTTTCGCCGGTTTGCGTCCAAAAAATCCAAATCGCGTCCACCTATGAACCGGTTTGCGTCCACTAGCTTAGTAAAGGAATAAAGGGGTGATATTTATATGAATTTGTAAAGAAAGATTGTATTTTAACAATTTCTTTAAGAATATAAGTATTGAACAGATATTATTATTATTAAAAACATTATTATCACTACAATCACCACTTAAAAAATGAGATCTGACCCGTCTATCGGTCTAAGTAACGTTCTTGAGGCATACTATTCACTAAAACTCTTCCTTCTTCCACCTTGTATCGTGTTTTAATACTGTTCAATCATCATCATCAGCCTATGTTTGTCCACTTCTGGACATAGGCCTCTCCCAATGATTTCCAGTGGGGATGGTTGATTACAGTCAGCATGCAATGCAGGCAAACTTTACTAGGTTGTCTGCCCATCGGGTAGGCGGTCTTCCTTCATTGCGCTTCCAAGTACGTGGTCTCCATTGTTGGAGAACCTAGCTGCTCCATCGGCCGTTAGTTCTCCTTGCTTTGTGCCCTGCCCATTGTCACCGCAGGAGAACAAAGGTTGCGACCACCTTCGTTCTCCTGCGTATCACCTCGTTGCGGATACGATCATGCAGGGAAACGCCAAGCGTAGCCCTTTCCATTCCATAGCACGCTGAGTAACTCTGAGATTTATGATTAGGCCATAGTAAGAGACCACGTCTCAGTTCTGTAAGTCATCGCTGGTAACACACACTGGTTGAAGACTTTCGTCCTTAGGAACTGAGGTGTTTTGGACGAGAAGACGCTTCGTAATTTCCCAAACACTGCCCAGTCGAGTTAGATTCGACGATTGACCTTTTTCTTGACTTACCTAATCGGACCGTTTGTGCTAGGTAGATATATTCGCCATCAACTTCAGAATAGAATTCGGCAACATGAACATTCGACATGATTTTCGTCTTTTGCATGTTTATTTTAAGGCCGATCTGATGAGAAACTCCGTCGAAGTCAGCGAGAATTTGTCCCAGGCCTCCAGGTCTTCCACCGATTCTGCCATGACTACGATGTCGTTGGCAAATGGAAGGTGAAGGCGATGTTGATGCCAAGTTCTTTCTATTCCAGGAGCTCGATGGTATCTTCCAATACTGTCCAAATAGTCCCAGTTACTTTATTTCATCTGGTCTGCACCCACTGATTTTGTTCAAAATTGTGGTATTGGGAATAGTATACATATGTGTCTTATCGATTTAATCTTCTCTCGAAATTAATTTAACGCTTTCTTTAACTTGTCTTCTGTGAATGTACTTCTTCTTTCTTGTCTCCGAAGAACTCATCTTATTTAAGATGAGTTCTTTGGAGACAAGAAGAGAGAGAGAGATATTCTATTTAGAAAAAAAACGAAAGATATTACGCATTTCATTTAAAAAAAATAATTATAAACACATAGTCTTCATAAAAAAAATACAGTAATAATAATTAATTTTATATTGTAAAAACTTAAGATATAACAAAATAAATGAATATATGAATAAATAATACATTTTAAATTATAATTATATAGCAAGTCAAGTATTTATTTGACGAAAATAGTGGACGCAATTTGGTTTACTATCATCACTTGTAGGTGTAGTTTGCGTCCATTGCGGACGCAAACTGGAAATGTTGTATATTCGATGTAGCAATTCGCGTCCACCTTATTTTATTCGTTAAATATGAAAAACATTAGCAAATTCATAAATAATATTATTCCATTTTTCATTATAAAAGTCTAGAAACAGCTATGTATCCTAAAATTCACATAAAACTATTAAAAACTTACCATCGAACGCGCCGCTGCACACTACTTGTTTCCTAAAAATACCGCGCAAACGCTCTACCTTGACTACCAGTCAGATTAAATAATTTTTTTTACGGGATTGGTTTGTCGCACGGACCTTTTGTCCATGCGTGTGTGCTCCTTATACATTGAGGTATTAGCGGTAATGTCTATTCGATTAATTGGTGTGTTAGTTTACTTATTTTTAAAGGGAGATCCTTAAAGTGGACGCGAACCGGTACATGGACGCGAACCGGCGAACTTACCCTACCAGATTCCAAAGCCGGCAAATAAAATTGACGTTAACAACCAATTAAATGCAATGTTGATTGACCAACATCCTAACTAATATTATAAATGCGAAAGTAACTCTGTCTGTCTGTTACCTTTTCACGGCTAAACTACTGAACCGATTGACTTGAAATTTGGAACAGGGGTAGTTTATGATTCGGGGAAGAACATAGGATATGTTTTATCCCGAAATTCCCACTGGAACGGGAATTACGCGGGTGAAACCGCGGGGCGCTGCTAGTAATAAATATAACAAAACTTGATGAAATAAATCTTCTGTTCTTGCCGCCGAATGAATATACACACATCAAAAGTGTCTAGGGATCAACATATATTTTTGCAATAACTTTTCTCCTGATTGATATTAATTAAAATTTTCTTTAAGGATTCATCAAATAAAGTGTTTTCGTTTGTCACAGTAACGATAAACCAAGTCACCTTTGCATTAATAAAGAAATTTGCCATTTTCCTAATAAAGGGATTTTTGACATTTGAACCACTAACATTAAAGTTCGAAAAAAAGACTGAAATAACAGTTTTCTTTAAAATTTTATTGGGTAACTTAAACAATTAATAATCCGTGTTTCTACCGCGAACACTAACAACACAAGAACATCGGTTTGGCATACTCAAAATGAGTTCATCCAAATCACGCTGTGGAATGGCCGCCCATGTTCGTTGCAACAACAAAAAAAGGTCTTCTTGCGACTGGATACCCTCCATATTCGGCAGAGCTCTTCTCTGTAGCATATCCCATGCATGCTCAATCGGGTTCAAGTCTGGCGACTGAGCAGGCCAGGGCAGGACATTGATGTTAGCTGCGGCGAGAGTCTGTCTTACAACTCTTGCGGTGTGCGGTCGTGCATTATCATGCATTAACTGAAATAAGGGACCGATTTGCACTTGTAGAGGAACGATGACGTCTGATACAATCGTCTCAGCATAAATTTGAGCGTTGAGGTTGCCTCTGATCCAAATCAACTCAGTTCTTCCGCCGATCCAAATACCCGCCCATACCATGATGGTTCCACCACTATAAGGATGGACTTCCTGGCAGGATTTTAATCGCTGTTGGCGTCCAGGGGTTCTCCAGTGTCGTATACGTCTTGTATCCGGTCTCATACCAAAACGAGACTCATCAGAAAAGCACACGAAACGCCATTGTTCTTCTGCCCAATTTCTGTGTTCAAGAGCCCATTGATATCGAATCCTACGATTGTGCATTGCTATAGGTGGTACCCGTAGCGGTCTTCGGGAATGAAGGTTCACTTCATGCAAGCGGTTTCTGACTGTTTGGTCGCTAATTAAGTTCCCTGAAGAGTGATGAAGCCGCACGGCTAACATCATGGCGGTTATTGTTGGAGCTCTTCGAGTTAAGATTTGAATGTATCGGTCTTGTCTCCGTGTGGTGCAGCGATACCGTCCTCCATGGCGCTCAGCCACGGTACCAGTGCTTCGGTAACGTGTCCAAAGTCGACTGATAACACTCTGACTTGTATTCAGAGCTAAAGCCACAGTACGTTGCCGGGAACCAGCTTCTATCATTCCCACGGCTCTGAGCATTTCTTCCCTGCTTAAATGACGTCGCCGCTCCATAATAACGTTGGTTTTAATCAGTAGTAGGGAAACAGTAGCACTAATAATGTCTTCAATGCGTTGTATGTTTTTATAGGGAAAATATTGACAGCTGATTTTCATCTTTTACTCGAATTTGATTCACAGTTCCTGATTCAAATTATGAAATGCACCAAAAAGGATCCATATAAATTTATAAAATCATAAATTTATTACAAAGCCACATCTCAATCTCAAGAAATCCGCATAAAAATGCTTGATCCCTAGACACTTTTGATGTGTGTAGTTAAAAACACAAAATAAAGAAAATTTGTATATAGGTACAAGTTATATTTAAACTGAGAAGTTAAAAAGAAAATTTGGATCATGCACCCTTCACTGTCATTCCTCCATGGTCAAACCCGATTCAGACACACCTTTTTTTAGTCTGTGGCTTAAAGTTGTCTTAAACTAATTAGGTCCTTGGGTAAAACGGGTTTGAAATAAACATTTTATTATGTTAATTTACCACATTATGTGTATGTAATGTAAGACGATCTTAGGTAAATGGTAGAGCCGACTGTCAAAGCAAAGGTTTGATTCCCGTATGACATAAATTAGACATGTGATTAAAACATGTTTTCAAAAAAATACACCAGTGCTACATCCACACTCTTTTACAAGTATACCTAAATACTAAAGTAGGTACATTATGTGAGCGTGAGATTCAGTAACCTAATTAGGGAACCCCCTTTATGAAAATGATAGTAGAGTGATTGATTGATTGATTATGTTGTTTACATACAATAATTTAATATTGCTCCAACTTGAAATATTCCACTTAGATACAAAATACTAGGTCAATATATCAAATTGATTATTAAAATAATATCTATGTAAGTACTAATATTATAAAGCTGAAGAGTTCGTTTGTTTGGTTGAAAAATGAACGCGTTAATCTCAGGAACCAACTTCGATTTGAAAAATTGTTTTAGTATTAGCTTATTTATCGAAAAAGGTTATCTACTATTATTATAAATGCCAAAGTAACTCTATCTGTCAAGCTTTCACGCCTAAACCACTGAACTGATTTTGATGAAGTTTGGCACAGCGATTAACTAGAGCTTGGGACTTTTCCCTCGCCTTTACATAGGTTACATACGTTTTATCTGTAAAAGATTAAAAAAACCGTGTTATTAGTCTATAAAAAATCACGGTACCACCAATAGGAACAAAGATAAGGTGGTTTAAACCAGAGGGCACCGCTAGTGAGCTGATAATTTCAAATGCAGCCGATGTTCACGTGTTCCCCACGCTGCGCCTACGGTTGTTTCCGTTAGTTATCTTTGGACTTTGTATAAACGATAAAAAATAAAACATTAATTACTGTCTCAATGACTGTCTGCTAGGTATATTACGTAGCATTTATCATAGACAATTAATATGTACGAGACAATAAATTGCTATAAAACTGAAGAGTTTTGTTTTGCGTGTGCTAAATAGCGCTATTCTCAGGAAATTCTGGGTTGATTAAAAAAATGCGTTCATTTATTGAGGAAGGTTAAGTGCTTAGTTAAGTTTAAAATCAGCCCTTAGTCAATTTATATATGAAGAATACTTACTTATGTTGTGTTTTTCTCTCCAGAGTGAGTCCAGTGAGAATTTCGTAATTAAAAGTATATCTTGTTGGCAAATTTTATTCAAATATGTGCATCCGTTTTTATAATAATTTTATACATCTACTTATAATTTTATTAACATTAGGATTCTCCATTTTTTTTTTTTTCAAAAATCCTTTCTATAATTTTTTCCGGAATCTTTATTTCATAGAGCACCAACAATAAGTATTAAGTACTTTAATTATAAAGAAATAAAAATGTTTAAAAACTCCATTTTATTATAGCTATCAGTCAATAGAAAAATATATTCATTAATATGTATTACATAAATGAAATTGAGTAGACGTTGAGCAACGCATTGACCAATCGGCCTCGATGAATTTGCTTCAAATCAACGTACAGTTTTATGATAATTCGTTTCTATCTTTTATATTGGTATCATAATTTAAATAGATAATGTATTTAATATAAAACTTTTCTGTTCGTAAGATAGAGAGGGTAGAATCAAAGTCACCTTGGTTTGTATTTTTTTTTTGTATTTTCTGTATAATTACGTCCTTTTCAGTAAAACAAAGACGCACATTGAAGTGAATTAATGTAAAAGTCGATTTAATTATGAATTTAAAATGTCAAGAAATTCTAAGGTGTGTGTGAAGTCGACCAACCCGCACTTGGCCAGCGTGAAGGCCAAATCACCCTTTTCGAGGGTAAGCTCGTGCCGCTCGGTAGGGACATTATATGAGCTGATGATGATGATATATTTAAGTATTTAGACGAATAGTACGAGTAGTTAGGTAGTTACTTGGGTGCTTATTGAAATAAATACTCGTAGTTTAAATTTTTGCTTTAGTAAAAATGACTTAGTAAAAATGAATTTATACAAAAAGAAGAAAATATATCGACCAATTTAAATGTAATCAAAGAAAAACAAAGATACACATTAATTAAAAGCAATTAAATTAAAAACTTGTTTCCATACAAAAATAAATTTTCGTGTAACCGAAATACCAATTAAACAAACAAGTTAAATATTATGTAAATAAAATTTAGCAATTTAACATTTAATTAATTAAAAGTAGGTACATTATTTGACATCATTAAATTATATTAAAAAGCACTTGTTAAAATATAACTTGTACTAATTTATAACTTTTATAAGATAGCTGTGCCCCGCGGCTTAACCCGCATTAGCTCCTCTCCTTTTGGTCGTAGCTTGATATCCTATACTAATAATTATAATGCGAAATAATTTGTTTGATTTTTTGTTTCTTTGGTTGAACGCGCTAATCTCAGGAACTACTGGTCCGATTTGAAAAAATATTTCGGTGTTAGATAGTCCATTTATTTTATCCCCGTATTCCCACGGGAATGGGATCTACGGGGGTATAATAATCTATAACCTTCCTCAATAAATTGGCTATCTAACAAATGAATTACGATTTTTTTAATGTGAACCCGTAGTTCTGAGATTAGCGCGCTTAAACAAACAAACACTTGATTTAATATTAGCATAGATAAGTGTTAAATAAATAATTCTAAAATATCCAATTGAATAAATACAGTTTAATGATAAATTGGGACTAAATACTGATTATTACATAATATAAGTACTTATGTATTATTATGATTACTTGTTATGTAATCAAATATTATAGATTTACTTATTTAAGTAAGTACTTAGTTCTTATCTCTTTACTACGCTAAGCCTATTACACCATCTTCAAGTAACGTTCCAAGTAGCTACTCACGTTTTGTCTTTGTCACTTGATATAAAGTGAGAAAGAGACAAGACTAAATTTACTTGGTGAGTACCTTTACTTGAAGAATGTGAAATAGGCCCTTAATCTCATAAACCTGATTTGAAAAAAGTTGCAATTGATAGCGCGTTTATTAGGGAACGCAATATCGCGAAGTCTCGACTTAGCACCTAACACTAACTAACAAGATCTTTCTTTATAGTCCATTGTAACTAATGCTTAAACAATTGTGGTGTATTTCGATAATTCATAATCTATACAAATCATAATACACACGTGGAGTTCGAATTAGCGAGTTTCCTCTAAATGTTACGTAAATAATTATTATGGTCAAGTACATACCTACTGCAATCATTTAGGTTATTTACATTACGTCATAAAGTACTTTAAGGTACAATAATCTCAAGCTTAATTACTAGTAGAGTCAGCAACGAAAGACCATAGAACAAGAAAATCATAGAAACTTTATGAGTTATGATTATGACTCTATGACCTGTACATATAAGTATGTAGATATAAAACTATAAACTCTTACAAAAATGGACCACTTTTTCCATTATAACTAGTATGTTTTTTTTTTACCAAACTAAGGCCTAATCACCCTAATTTAGGGTAGGCTCGAGCCCCTCGGTGGGGATGTCCCCATACTTGATCTTGAATACTTACTTTTGGTAATGATCATTATCAGCTCATATATGTATATGAGCTGATAATGATCATTACCAAAAGTAAGTATTTCCTCAATCAAACCTCTTTATAATATGGGTTTTTTGTTCGAGCTGCTACATTTTTGGTTAGACTTTTGAGGACTCCAACGCCCGACACTTCGGGTCTGTGAACTTAGCATCTCAAGTGTTAGCATCTCACCAAAAAACTTTATAATTAACAGTATTGGGGATAGTTCTATAGTATTGGATAGGTTTAAGTAATAGTTCCGCGAATTTTCCTGGGAAAATTTAGGTTTGAAAATGAGATGCTAACTTCACACTTCGAAAGTTGGCATCTCATAGAATTTCGATATTTAAAAGGTATATGAGTAAAAAAATTAAAGTATTAGGCCTCAAAAAGCTTACTCGAAAAGTTCTAAGTGAGCTTTTACAAAAAACTTTCAAAAAAGCTCAAGTTAAAATTTTCACCGAATTAAAATTGATACTGTATGCTTACTAAAATGACGTAAAATAGTCAAACAAAGTAAATAATGTAAAAAAATAACACTTATACATAAAAGCTCGGAGCTTAAAGCTCAAAAAAGAAAAATAATATTATTACATAAAGTGAACAGCTCTACCGAACGTTTTCAATAAAACAAGGGTAAGATGCCGGTACTTTTTTAAGAGTTTTGATCTAAATTAAATTTTAAAATGATAGAACAGACTACAAGCTACAAGAAACTGCGGAGTATCGGGCTCTGACATGAGGTTTTACTTGGAAAATGGCGAAATGCTACGAAATTGTGAAAATTTTGTCGAATTCACTAAAACAAGGGTGAGATGCCGGTACTTTTTTAAGAGTTCTGATTTAAATTACACTTTAAAATGATAGAACAGACTGCAAGCTACTAGAAACTGTGGAGGATCGGGCTCTGACATGAGGTTCCACTTGGAAAATGGCGAAATGCTACGAAATAGGGAAATTTTGTCGAATTCACTAAAACAAGGGTGAGATGCCGTCACTTTTTTAAGAGTTCTGATTTAAATTACACTCTAGATTGATAAAACAGACTACAAGCTACTAGAAACTGCGGAGTATCGGGCTCTGACATGAGGATCCACTTGGAAAATGGCGAAATGCTACGACAAAGGAAAATTCAGCAATATTTCTAAGACCATGGTGAGATGCCGGTACTTTTTTAAGAGTTCTGATTTAAATTACACTCTAGATTGATAAAACAGACTACAAGCTACTAGAAACTGCGGAGTATCGGGCTCTGACATGAGGATCCACTTGGAAAATGGCGAAATGCTACGACAAAGGAAAATTCAGCAATATTTCTAAGACCATGGTGAGATGCCGGTACTTTTTTAAGAGTTCTGATTTAAATTACACTTCAGAATGTTAGAACAGACTACAAGCTACAAGAAACTGCGGAGTATCGGGCTCTGACATGAGGTTCCACTTGGAAAATGGCGAAATGCTACGAAATAGGGAAATTCAGCAATATTTCTAAGACCATGGTGAGATGCCGGTACTTTTTTAAGAGTTTTGATTTAAATTACATATTAAAACTATAAACCGACTACAAGCTACTAGAAACTGCGGAGTATCGGGCTCTGACATGAGGATCCACTTGGAAAATGGCGAAATGCTACGACATAGGAAAATTCAGCAATATTTCTAAGACCATGGTGAGATGCCGGTACTTTTTTAAGAGTTCTGATTTAAATTACAATTCAGAATGTTAGAACAGACTACAAGCTACAAGAAACTGCGGAGTATCGGGCTCTGACATGAAGTTCCACTTGGAAAATGGCGAAATGCTACGAAATAGGGAAATTCAGCAATATTTCTAAGACCATGGTGAGATGCTAGTACTTTTTTAAGAGTTTTGATTTAAATTACACTCTAGATTGATAAAACAGACTACAAGCTACTAGAAACTGCGGAGTATCGGGCTCTGACATGAGGATCCACTTGGAAAATGGCGAAATGCTACGACAAAGGAAAATTCAGCAATATTTCTAAGACCATGGTGAGATGCCGGTACTTTTTTAAGAGTTCTGATTTAAATTACACTCTAGATTGATAAAACAGACTACAAGCTACTAGAAACTGCGGAGTATCGGGCTCTGACATGAGGTTCCACTTGGAAAATGGCGAAATGCTACGAAATAGGAAAATTTTGTCGAATTCACTAAAACAAGGGTGAGATGCCGGTACTTTTTTAAGAGTTCTGATTAAAATAACACGATAGATTGATAAAACAGACTACAAGCTACTGGAAACTGCGGAGTATCGGGCTCTGACATAAGGTTTCACTTGGAAAATGGCGAAATGCTACGAAATTGGGAAATTTTGTCGAATTCACTAAAACAAGGGTGAGATGCCGGTACTTTTTTAAGAGTTCTGATTTAAATTACACTTTAAAATGATAGAACAGACTGCAAGCTACTAGAAACTGTGGAGTATCGGGCTCTGACATGAGGTTCCACTTGGAAAATGGCGAAATGCTACGAAATTGGGAAATTTTGTCGAATTCACTAAAACAAGGGTGAGATGCCGGTACTTTTTTAAGAGTTCTGATTAAAATAACACGATAGATTGATAAAACAGACTACAAGCTACAAGAAACTGCGGAGTATTGGGCTCTGACATGAGGTTTCACTTGGAAAATGGCGAAGTGCTACGAAATAGGGAAATTTTGTCGAATTCACTAAAACAAGGGTGAGATGCCGGTACTTTTTTAAGAGTTCTGATTTAAATAACACTATAGATTGATAAAACAGACTACAAGCTACTAGAAACTGCGGAGTATCGGGCTCTGACATGAGGTTTCACTTGGAAAATGGCGAAATGCTACGAAATTGGGAAATTTCGTCGAATTCACTAAAACAAGGGTGAGATGCCGGTACTTTTTTAAGAGTTCTGATTAAAATAACACTATAGATTGATAAAACAGACTACAAGCTACTGGAAACTGCGGAGTATCGGGCTCTGACATGAGGTTTCACTTGGAAAATGGCGAAATGCTACGAAATTGGGAAATTTCGTCGAATTCACTAAAACAAGGGTGAGATGCCGGTACTTTTTTAAGAGTTCTGATTAAAATAACACGATAGATTGATAAAACAGACTACAATCTACTGGAAACTGCGGAGTATCGGGCTCTGACATGAGGTTTCACTTGGAAAATGGCGAAATGCTACGAAATTGGGAAATTTTGTCGAATTCACTAAAACAAGGGTGAGATGCCGGTACTTTTTTAAGAGTTCTGATTTAAATTACACTTTAAAATGATAGAACAGACTACAAGCTAGTAGAAACTGCGGAGTATCGGGCTCTGACATGAGAATCCACTTGGAAAATGGCGAAATGCTACGACATAGGAAAATTTGGTCGAATTCACTAAAACAAGGGTAAGATGCCGGTACTTTTTTGAGTTTTGATTTAAATTACACTTTAGATTGATAAAACAGACTACAAGCTACTAGAAACTGCGGAGTATCGGGCATCTCACCCTTGTTTTAGTGAATTCGACAAAATTTTCCTATGTCGTAGCATTTCGCCATTTTCCAAGTGGATCCTTATGTCAGAGCCCGATACTCCGCAGTTTCTAGTAGCTTTTAGTCTGTTTTATCAATCTAGAGTGTAATTTAAATCAGAACTCTTAAAAAAGTACCGGCATCTCACCATGGTCTTAGAAATATTGCTGAATTTTCCTTTGACGTAGCATTTCGCCATTTTCCAAGTGGATCCTTATGTCAGAGCCCGATACTCCGCAGTTTCTAGTAGCTTTTAGTCTGTTTTATCAATCTAGAGTGTAATTTAAATCAGAACTCTTAAAAAAGTACCGGCATCTCACCATGGTCTTAGAAATATTGCTGAATTTTCCTTTGACGTAGCATTTCGCCATTTTCCAAGTGGATCCTCATGTCAGAGCCCGATACTCCGCAGTTTCTAGTAGCTTGTAGTCTGTTCTATAGTTTTAATATGTAATTTAAATCAAAACTCTTAAAAAAGTACCGGCATCTCACCATGGTCTTAGAAATATTGCTGAATTTCCCTATTTCGTAGCATTTCGCCATTTTCCAAGTGGAACCTCATGTCAGAGCCCGATACTCCGCAGTTTCTTGTAGCTTGTAGTCTGTTCTAACATTTTGAAGTGTAATTTAAATCAGAACTCTTAAAAAAGTACCGGCATCTCACCATGGTCTTAGAAATATTGCTGAATTTTCCTTTGACGTAGCATTTCGCCATTTTCCAAGTGGATCCTCATGTCAGAGCCCGATACTCCGCAGTTTCTAGTAGCTTGTAGTCTGTTTTATCAATCTAGAGTGTAATTTTAATCAGAACTCTTAAAAAAGTACCGGCATCTCACCCTTGTTTTAGTGAATTCGACAAAATTTCCCTATTTCGTAGCATTTCGCCATTTTCCAAGTGGAACCTCATGTCAAAGCCCGATCCTCCGCAGTTTCTAGTAGCTTGCAGTCTGTTCTATCATTTTAAAGTGTAATTTAAATCAGAACTCTTAAAAAAGTACCGGCATCTCACCCTTGTTTTAGTGAATTCGACAAAATTTTCACAAGCTCGTAGCATTTCGCCATTTTCCAAGTAAAACCTCATGTCAGAGCCCGATACTCCGCAGTTTCTAGTAGCTTGTAGTCTGTTTTATCAATCTATAGTGTTTTTTAAATCAGAACTCTTAAAAAAATACCGGCATCTCACCATGGTCTTAGAAATATTGCTGAATTTCCCTATTTCGTAGCATTTCGCCATTTTCCAAGTGGAACCTCATGTCAGAGCCCGATACTCCGCAGTTTCTTGTAGCTTGTAGTCTGTTCTAACATTTTGAAGTGTAATTTAAATCAGAACTCTTAAAAAAGTACCGGCATCTCACCATGGTCTTAGAAATATTGCTGAATTTTCCTATGTCGTAGCATATCGCCATTTTCCAAGTGGAACCTCATGTCAGAGCCCGATACTCCGCAGTTTCTTGTAGCTTGTAGTCTGTTCTATCATTTAAAATTTAATTTAGATCAAAACTCTTAAAAAAGTACCGGCATCTTACCCTTGTTTTATTGAAAACGTTCGGTAGAGCTGTTCACTTTATGTAATAATATTATTTTTCTTTTTTGAGCTTTAAGCTCCGAGCTTTTATGTATAAGTGTTATTTTTTTACATTATTTACTTTGTTTGACTATTTTACGTCATTTTAGTAAGCATACAGTATCAATTTTAATTCGGTGAAAATTTTAACTTGAGCTTTTTTGAAAGTTTTTTGTAAAAGCTCACTTAGAACTTTTCGAGTAAGCTTTTTGAGGCCTAATACTTTAATTTTTTTACTCATATACCTTTTAAATATCGAAATTCTATGAGATGCCAACTTTCGAAGTGTGAAGTTAGCATCTCATTTTCAAACCTAAATTTTCCCAGGAAAATTCGCGGAACTATTACTTAAACCTATCCAATACTATAGAACTATCCCCAATACTGTTAATTATAAAGTTTTTTGGTGAGATGCTAACACTTGAGATGCTAAGTTCACAGACCCAGCTTGTAGTCTGTTCTATAGTTTTAATATGTAATTTAAATCAAAACTCTTAAAAAAGTACCGGCATCTCACCATGGTCTTAGAAATATTGCTGAATTTCCCTATTTCGTAGCATTTCGCCATTTTCCAAGTGGAACCTCATGTCAGAGCCCGATACTCCGCAGTTTCTTGTAGCTTGTAGTCTGTTCTAACATTTTGAAGTGTAATTTAAATCAGAACTCTTAAAAAAGTACCGGCATCTCACCATGGTCTTAGAAATATTGCTGAATTTTCCTTTGTCGTAGCATTTCGCCATTTTCCAAGTGGATCCTCATGTCAGAGCCCGATACTCCGCAGTTTCTAGTAGCTTGTAGTCTGTTTTATCAATCTAGAGTGTAATTTAAATCAGAACTCTTAAAAAAGTACCGGCATCTCACCATGGTCTTAGAAATATTGCTGAATTTTCCTTTGACGTAGCATTTCGCCATTTTCCAAGTGGATCCTCATGTCAGAGCCCGATACTCCGCAGTTTCTAGTAGCTTGTAGTCTGTTTTATCAATCTAGAGTGTAATTTTAATCAGAACTCTTAAAAAAGTACCGGCATCTCACCCTTGTTTTAGTGAATTCGACAAAATTTCCCTATTTCGTAGCATTTCGCCATTTTCCAAGTGGAACCTCATGTCAGAGCCCGATCCTCCGCAGTTTCTAGTAGCTTGCAGTCTGTTCTATCATTTTAAAGTGTAATTTAAATCAGAACTCTTAAAAAAGTACCGGCATCTCACCCTTGATTTAGTGAATTCGACAAAATTTCCCAATTTCGTAGCATTTCGCCATTTTCCAAGTGGAACCTCATGTCAGAGCCCGATACTCCGCAGTTTCTAGTAGCTTGCAGTCTGTTCTATCATTTTAAAGTGTAATTTAAATCAGAACTCTTAAAAAAGTACCGGCATCTCACCATGGTCTTAGAAATATTGCTGAATTTCCCTATTTCGTAGCATTTCGCCATTTTCCAAGTGGAACCTCATGTCAGAGCCCGATACTCCGCAGTTTCTTGTAGCTTGTAGTCTGTTCTAACATTTTGAAGTGTAATTTAAATCAGAACTCTTAAAAAAGTACCGGCATCTCACCATGGTCTTAGAAATATTGCTGAATTTTCCTATGTCGTAGCATATCGCCATTTTCCAAGTGGAACCTCATGTCAGAGCCCGATACTCCGCAGTTTCTTGTAGCTTGTAGTCTGTTCTATCATTTAAAATTTAATTTAGATCAAAACTCTTAAAAAAGTACCGGCATCTTACCCTTGTTTTATTGAAAACGTTCGGTAGAGCTGTTCACTTTATGTAATAATATTATTTTTCTTTTTTGAGCTTTAAGCTCCGAGCTTTTATGTATAAGTGTTATTTTTTTACATTATTTACTTTGTTTGACTATTTTACGTCATTTTAGTAAGCATACAGTATCAATTTTAATTCGGTGAAAATTTTAACTTGAGCTTTTTTGAAAGTTTTTTGTAAAAGCTCACTTAGAACTTTTCGAGTAAGCTTTTTGAGGCCTAATACTTTAATTTTTTTACTCATATACCTTTTAAATATCGAAATTCTATGAGATGCCAACTTTCGAAGTGTGAAGTTAGCATCTCATTTTCAAACCTAAATTTTCCCAGGAAAATTCGCGGAACTATTACTTAAACCTATCCAATACTATAGAACTATCCCCAATACTGTTAATTATAAAGTTTTTTGGTGAGATGCTAACACTTGAGATGCTAAGTTCACAGACCCCGACACTTCTCTTAAGAAGATGTTTGTTTGTCGCTTTTGTTGCTGTCCATACATTATTACATGTTACACTTAAATACATAATAACAATTAAGTTGTTTAGTATTTGTCTTTGTGTCATACACAGTTCAATAGATTTGGACTTCCGCGATTTATTACCTTTAATTGCAGGCAATTAGGTAAGTATCTAATATCACAGTCATTGGTGATATACGGATTTTCCTTAGACAATCATCATTCATAGAGGCCTTTGCCCTATGGAGGTATCTTACTCTATAACTATAAAGGCTTGCGGTTTCTCTCTCAGAAATGTGTTTTATTGTTCTGTGCACTACCTTTATCCTTTTTTTCACGCTTGGGAAAGATATTGCCTTCTACCACCGGGATCTTCCTTTCGATTTCCGGCGGTAAAACAAATATATCATAACAACATAACATAATCATTCACTACATTGTACATCATCTCATAATAGTAACTGACCCCTAACTAAGCTCCAAGCTTGTATCTAGGGTATCAGAAATTACGCACACACTCATTGACACACACACCCAGACCGAGAAAAACATGGGTAACAGGCAAAACCTTGGGGAGAGGAGGGGAGATCCCGGTGATTATGTGGGGCTCTCCCCTCCAGAAGGGCGAGGCATACCCACTAAAACTCCAGCGACTCTACTTTTATCTTAGAACATGTATTGTCTCTTTTCAACATCGTTAGGATCCCTATTTAAAGATTTTCTCCTAGACCCGAACTAAATCTATCCATTCGAACTGTTTTGTACAAAAATATTCAGTAAGTATTATTTCTAAATAAAAAGTTGTTACATTTAATTAAATGTATATACTTATTTACATGATAACCCAACATATTCAGTACATAATTTAATAGGAAGTCAAAGATTACATACATTATAACGTTCGCAGTAACAGCCAAGCGTTTACAAATGGTAGCAACAGTAATGGAAAAAAATGTTAATATGTTCGCCAATTACTGTATAATTAATGTTAATTTCTTACTTACCTGTTTGTACTCTAAGGTTATTGTATTCTAGAAAGGTATAAGCAATGACGTCATTAAAACATGCAAAACAAACGAATTATACATATTAATCCTTTTGTTTTAAAACATTTTCGATAACTACACTTTCAATTATTGTTACTAAGTAAACGTGTTTGTCGGGATATTAAAAGTGCTCTATAATTATTGACGTATCCTACTAATATTATAAAGCCGAATGTTTGTGAGTGTGTGTGGATGTTTGTTCCTCTTTCACGCTAAAACTACTGAATGGATTTTAATAAAATTTGGTACAAATGTTCCACATACCTAGGAATAAGACATAGGATAGATAGGACTTTTTTATTGGTAAAACCGCGGGGCACAGGTAGTCTATATACCTATATGTATAAAAATCAATTGCTGTTCGTTAGTCTAGTAAAACTCGAGAACGGCTGAACAGATTTATCTTATCTTGGTCTTGAAATGTTCGTGGTCTAGGGAAGGTTTAAAAGGTGAGAAAAAAAAAATAATTACCGGGAACACAGGAACGGGTACTACGCGGGTAAAACCGTGGGCAGTATTATAATAAAACTTACAATGTAGTCATGATGAAATCAGTAACGAAAAGTGACTAAAATTTTTTTTTAAAAATACTTACACATCTGTAACTGTGCTCTTCCCAAAAACTACTAAATTGATTTGGACAATCTACTGGTGTTCTTTATAAACCGTTATTCACAATGCATTTTAGCACAAAGCTAGAATAAAAAAGAGTCATTCAAATGCTGTTTGGTAGTAAGTATCAAGAAAATCTTAGATATCAATCACTACATAGTATAAAACAAAGTCGCTTTCTCTGTTCCTATGTCCCTATGTATGCTTAAATCTTTTAAAGTACGCCACGGATTTTAATGCGGTTTTCAGTAATTAAAAAAAAAAAAAAATTATTTATTTCTTTAAAAAGTTTACATATATCTTATTATTATGTTGGAATCTTCTTTTAAGCGTATTAAAACACTTGTGCCAGAAGAATTCCGCTCTTCCATAGCCATCGCTGTATTATAGGAATAAATATTTTAAGTGATGAGAATGTTAGTATGTTAGTAATGTTAGTAAGAACAAACTGAGACAAATTTTTTGGTTACAATTTAAAAATTATGAATATTAAAATTACGATTTATGTTAGTTTTTTTACTAGTAATAATAGAGTTTATATAAACTTATCTTTTAAAACTTAGGTAATTGAATTTTAAACAATATTTTTGATAATCTTATTTTGAAATTGAAATTGATTTGTTTGTACATGTTTAGATAAATTCTACTATAGAACAAAAAAAGTAATAGATAGAGTAATTCAAAGGGAAGATTTATAGCATAATTTTATCCCCACATTCCCACGGGATCGGGAACTACGCGGGTAAAACCGCGGAGCACAGCTAGTGTATTAATAAACGAAAAGACATCTAAGTACATAAAAAACAACCAGTCAACCACATTGTATGAAAGTTAGAAATACTACTCATACATTATATAAGTTAAACAATATACATTAGTATACAAAAACAGTTACTGATATGGAAGTGAAACGCATTGCTGGTCGTACCGCTGAATCCTCTTCCTGTACTTAGTTTATTTAACTGCAATCCTTTAACCACGCTCCTCCGTTCTGGGTCAAGTGGTATCTGCTACAGTTAGTAACAAAAGTTAATTGTATATTTCGTTTTTCACTACATACCTACATAGTATAAAACAAAGTCGTTTTCTCTGTCCCTATGTATGCTTAGATCTTTAAAACTACGCAACGGATTTTGATGCGGTTTATTTTAATAGATAGAGTGATTCAGTGGGAAGGTTTTTAGCAATTTTATCACCATATTCCTACGCGAACAGGAACTACGCGGGGCGCCGCTAGTATCTTATAAATTGATAATACGAAAATTAAGTTAGAGAAATATGATGAAAAATATAATATTCTTTTGAAAAGTAATAAACGATCCAATAAATAACTGTGTACCAATCCACTGTTGATGCTGACTGTACAAATCAAAACCAATCGTTTTTATTAGAGAACCAAACACGTGATCATACGTAAATATACAAGTTTATAATTTAGCAAAAATATAACTAGATAAAATGTTTTAAATAGCAATTAAACGTCACGTGAGTTTATTATTATTTTGAGTAAATAAACACGTTTTTTAAGGAAAACATAGAATTTTATTTTTAAAATAATGCAAAATTTTGGACTTTGAATTATGTTTTTGCAGGTTTGATAAATCTATTCTAATACTTAATAATAAAGAGGTAGAATTTATTTATTTGAACGCCCTAATGTTATTCTTTTGATTAACGTATTGTCAGCCTTTGTCAGACCCCATAGAATAAGGATCACGACCAGGATTCTCTCTGGTCAGACCCAAAAATCCATATAGATTTTACATAGTTTCTTAAAGTCATAGAGAAAAGAAGGACGGAAGTCCTAAGGGGACTCCCTGTTCTGTGCGTAAAGTAATACGAGTAAATATGAGTAAGTAAATAAGCCTACGAACAAAATAAAACTTAACTAAATAAAACATTGTCTGATTCGCAATGTTTGGTTTCAATTCAATAGTAATTATTCAGTTAGTAGGATTCATTCAATCAGTGGTTTCGATTCGCATGCTTCTTGAAACAGTTAATTAATTGGTTACGCCTACTTCACAATGTACGGCCTTCCAATAATAAAAACAATAGAGATATGTATATTTATTTGCTAGTAAATATACAAAAAAAAGAAACTTATTCATACCAAATTTCAATTCAGTATCATCACTACATAGTATAAAACAAAGTCGCTTTCTCTGTCCCTATGTCCTGATGTCCCTATGTATGCTTAGATCTTTAAATCTACGCAACGGATTTTGATGTGGTTTGTTTTAATAGATAGAGTGGGAAGGTTTTTAGGCTAATTTTAAAATTATAGCGGGAACGGGAACTACGCGGGTGAAACCGCGGGGCGCCGCTAGTTAAAAATAATAATCAAGTTTGAATTAAAAAGTAAAATAAAGGAATTCGTACAGTCCGCGTCAAAAGTGAATTAGCATCAAAAGAAGATTAACGCATGTTACAGTTGCAAAAACCAGGATTTACCTTTGTTTATCTTTTTTCGTTTACATATTAATAAGGGGGCCAGAGCCTACGGGACATTTATTAGTCCTATATGTTAAGAGTACAAATTCACGAGATTTAAAATACTATTTGCATTAACGAATTCAAAATGTACTAGTCGAGTATTCTAATTCGTATTT
The DNA here is from genome assembly GCA_958496195.1 of Timandra comae. NCBI lineage: Eukaryota > Metazoa > Arthropoda > Insecta > Lepidoptera > Geometridae > Timandra > Timandra comae. The sequence continues at coordinate 3,986,809 of OY292354.1, read as the reverse complement.
TTTTACAAAATATTCTAATTTTTAATTATTTTGGAGTGGATCTTCCTATTTTAGTAAATCCTGTTTGTCAAATAATTTTTTTTAACCACAATATAATTATTCATAACCGCAAACAACCTAAAAACACATATACCTATATATTATACTGTAAATTTATTTAAATTAATATAATTTTAGTAAGTGCAACGCAAAATAAAATATAAACAACATATAAAATACTTAATATTCAAGGTTTTTGTTCTCGTTATTCTAAATTTGTATATTAAAATCAATTTGAGTCAGCATACCATCTACGCAGTACAAAACAACTTTATAATACCACTTTACAAGATGTCTTCTTCTTTTCCAGCTCTTTTCTCACTTTATATGAGATTGGCTCAGACTTCCACTTATTCCTATTATCCGTCAAGGAAACTCGGTCGTCTGCATTCTCTCCTTTCATACTCTTAACTGTTATCCTCTTTTAACAATCCATCCATCTGATTTTAGATCTCCTTTATCCATAAAATCCTTCACATTATTCTGCTTAACACTGTCCTAGTTATGCCTTGTGTTAGATATTACCCCATTTTCCCCATTTCGCTTCATTTAAATCCTATTTTCGGTATCTAGGCAAGTTTTTATATAGAATGGCTAACCTATTTGAAAGCATAAAACAATAACTTGGTAATGAGTTACACTTACTTGCTCAAGAGATCACATAACATCACACAAATAAACATTGTTCTTTGCACAAATGCTAGATTCGTCAAGCGTTGAATCCGAAGCCTTTATTTCCTAAAACTACGCATATAATAATCATTTTACAGTCAAGGTCTCAATCGATTAGTTATGTTTAACGGTAGATAAGTGGTTCAGTCCAAAGTCCAGGGTTGTCAATGACCAGATTACGGACTTTGGACCATGACTTTCAATTTCTTTGAACATTGTATGATTACACAAACATTTTGCGAAATACCAATTCCTAAAATGTATTTGCGAAAGACATTTTATTTTGGTATGTTTATATTTGTAATGATAGTGTGCGTAATAAATTTTTAAGCAAATATAATTCTAATGTATTCTTTTCTCATGACTTCTTTGATATTTGACAAAAGAAAAACTGGGTAGGCTTTTCTTTTGTCAGATATAGTACCTAAGTATTATTAAAATTTTAATAGAATTTTTAGGAAAAATATAGTGAACCTAAAGCAATTATTCTCATCAAGTCATGACAACCGCTCTTGTGGATTTTACATTATGCGAATCGTCCAATAAGCCAAAGAAATAACAAACACACCTACAATAACAACATCACTTCATTCATACATACTATAAACTTTCGCCTTTACAAAATTAGTGTGGTTATATAACTTTAGGTTTAAAAACATGATTATTTATTGTATAAACAAACATAAAAGAAAATATTAGACGTAGTAAGTGTTATTTAATCTGTGTCATTGCGGAAAACATGCGATTTATGGTACTGGTAACTGCATATTATGGCAATTTGAAGACATTATTGCAATTGCTTTTAAACAATTTGTATTTGCAAATCGATTTCCTACTTTAAAGTGACGGAGAAGAATAAAATACAATATACACCTAAACAGGACAAATGCATTCCTGCACTCTTGGGACCTTATGTCCCCCTCAATGGTCCTCCATTGAGGTGGCCTCTCACTATTAGCGCCTCATAATTTAAGTCTTGTCCATCGAAGAAGATGATGCATTTCTCGGACAAGGAATAGATGTTATAACCACAGCCACACCATCAACCAACTGCGTGTCGGTGATCCCAAATCATTGCCTCATTGCATCACTTGACCCAGGAATTGAACTTAAGCTTGTCTTAAAAATCCAAATATTTGTCAACAAATATTATTCCAAATGATGACCAATGTTACACAAACAAACAAACACATCTAAATGCAGGTAAACTCATGCCAATTAAGTAAACAAAGCCCTTTTAAGGTGGCTATTGACGAGTCAGTTTAACTGATCACTTGAACTGGTGTCCATCCAAAAATGGTCGTCAATCACGCGGGTCCAGATTCCAGTGGGGAAATCTAGTTGGCCTAAACCTTGCAGTGACGACACAGTTTTATGTCAGTTCAACCGGCTTAGGTGGCTACTCAGCCACTAAAAACTCACCTACTGGTGAAAATTGTATGTAAAACTCCTAATAACCCATGTTTGCCTGGTACTTTTGTCCTAAAATCGCGCGATAGGTATATCTAAACAATGTAACATTTGACAGTCTTAGTACGGTCTCTTAGGTTAAGTTTAATAAAGTGGGTGAGAGGACGACGTCCAAAATTTGGAGTAGTTGGCTCACCCACAAATCACAAGGTGGCTACTCACCCAGTGGGTGAGTTTTTAGTGGCTGAGTAGCCACCTAAGCCGTTCGACCACCGACTCGTCAATGGCCACCCCTGGACGATTCTAATGCTTCTTAGAACATTGCACTTTCCTTGGCCTCCTAATGTACACATCTCAAGGAAGACTGGGTTATATAAATATTTTTTGACCTTATCTGGTACTGCGCACAAAACACTTCCCGCCAAACGTTAACGACCAAACACGATGTTAGCAAAATTGTAATGATCGTATTAACACTAATATAAATGCCGATCTTGTTTGACATAATCGGTTATATTGTTCTAGAATAGCGTTCTTAGTAAGCGATTTATTTGTGCGTATTATTTTCGGGTTTTAAGCGCCAATACTTAAGTATACGCAGTGACGGATTAAGACTTCATGATGCCCTAAGCAATCCAAGCCTTCGTGCCCCCAGGGCTGTAGCTAGAGTGGGATTTGACGACGGAAAAAAAGGTCAGCTAATACTGAGCTCGCTATGTTCAAGAAGCATAGCTACGGCCCTGGGGCCCCCTATCCTTGTGTTCTGGTGCCCCTTTTCTAGTGTTTTCCGGTGCCCTTTCCTGACGTGGTGCCCTAGGCAATTGCTTAATTTGATTAAGGATTAATCCGGGACTGAGTATACGAAATTATACACATTGCATTTTTGTTTTTGAATAAAATAAAATAATAATAACTTTACAACATGAAACATTAAATATAGAACCGATGCCAAATTTACAAATAAACATTGATGACGTTACACAAGCAATCAAGAGAACTTTAAATTGGAAGGCCCCAGGACCTGACAAAATACATAACTACTGGATAAAGTATTTCACTTCAACTCATAAATTCATTGCACACACATTTAATCATATTATACAGAATCCGCAAACTATGCCTACTTTCTTAACTCAAGGTATCACATATCTAAAACCTAAAAACAATGACACAACCAATCCATCCAAATACCGACCAATCACATGTCTCCCTACTATCTACAAATTACTTACATCCATCATCTCACTCAAACTTAACTCACACATCACATTAAACAAGATTATATCCGAAGAACAAAAAGGATGCAGTAAGGGCTCCAGAGGGTGTAAAGAACAGTTAGTCATAGATACCGAAATACACAATCACGTTAAACAAAAGCACCGAACCCTATTCTATTCCTATATAGATTACCAGAAAGCATTTGACAGTGTCCCACACTCATGGCTAGTTCATGTACTACATATCTATAAAATAAACGATAAATTAATACAGTTTCTACAATATGTTATGAATACCTGGACAACTAAACTTAACTTACGAACTAATAACACTACTCTAAGCACACCACCAATCAAAATCTCCCGCGGTATTTTCCAAGGTGACTCCCTCAGCCCATTGTGGTTCTGTCTTGCCCTGAATCCACTTTCTTCAATCCTCAATAGAACTAATTATGGTTACACATTAGACAAAGATCTTAAACTCTCACATTTACTATACATGGACGACATAAAACTTTATGCAAGCAATAGACAGGAATTAGACCACTTACTCAAACTTAGCGAAACATTCAGTACAGATATTAAGATGACATTTGGAATCGACAAATGTAAAGTTAACTGCATCATTAGAGGACAACACAAGAACACAAATCCATTTGAATTAGAGATACAAGGAGGCACAATAGATAGCATGGAACCGAAGGAAATGTACAAATACCTAGGCTACGAACAATCTATATCAATTAACCACACTGATATCAAAAACACACTCAAAACTAAATATAAACATAGACTTAACAAAATACTTAACACCCAACTCTCCGGTCGAAATAAAGTTAAAGCCGTCAACACTTACGCTGTTCCGATACTAACGTACTCCTTTGGAATCATTAAATGGTCCGATACAGATTTAGAAGCTCTCAACACTGCAACTAGAACCGCCTGCTATAAACACAACATCCATCACATCCGCTCAGCCGTCCAAAGGTTCACATTAAATAGGAAACTAGCGGGGAAGAGGTTTTATAGATATTAAAAACTTACACTACAGACAAATAGATAACTTACGCACATACTTCCTAAACAAATCCTCACACAGTAAATTACACAAAGCAATTCTAAACCTATCAGGAACACCCCTACAACTAAACAATAGCCAATATGATCCAAAACTCAAAATTCTCACCGACGATAAAAAAATACAAAACTGGAAAAGTAAAGCATTGCATGGTAGATTCCCACACCAGATAGAACAAAACCACATAGACCAAACTGCATCGTTTAGCTGGCTTACAAGAAGCAACATATTCGGTGAGACAGAAGGATTCCTTGTCGCTATTCAGGACCAAACCATCAAAACCCGTAACTATGCTAAATATATACTGAAAGAAACCATAGAAACAGACCGCTGTAGATTATGCCACCAAAATTCCGAGACAATAGAACACATCATTGGGGGTTGCAACATTCTGGCCCACAAAGAGTACACCCACCGTCACAATAACGTCGCCAAACAAATACACCAACTACTAGCTCTCAAACACAAACTCATAGATTCATACACCCCCTACTACAAATACAAACCGAACAGTGTTCTTGACAACAGCCACGCAAAAATGTATTGGGACCGCGATATCATAACCGACCGAACAATTTTAAGCAATAGACCAGACATCGTACTTACACTTAAATCTACAAAAACTACCTACCTTATCGATATAGCAGTCCCTAACACACACAATCTCAAGCAAAAACACTCCGAGAAAATTCAAAAATATATACCGTTAACAGACGAAATCAAACAGATGTGGCACCAGGATACAGTTAAAATAATTCCAATAATAATCTCATCAACAGGAGTCATACCCAAATCTCTCTTTACTGCATTAAAAGAAATAGACCTACATAAAAACACATATATACAAATGCAAAAATCAATAGTTATCGATACATGTTCAATAGTACGCCGCTTCCTAAACCCTACCACTCTTGCACTACAAAATAACCAAACAACCTCTCACCCAACAACTCACAACACATCATCACTCAATCCCGCACAAACACCACTATAACACCAACTATGAACAGGATACTTGGCATATGCCCGTACCTGCTTCATATAAATACCGACTTATGTCGAGACCAAAATAATTTGGAACATAATAATAATAAAAATCTTTATTTTTCATAACAAAAAACAATACAACTAAATAAACACGAAACTGAGAATTTTTGACTCGCTGTCTGGTATTAACTACTTAACTCAACAGTAGATCACTGAAGTACGCGGGGAAAATTTTTAAATTGGAACCAATGGAAAATTTAAATCAAATTTTCTTTGATCTTTCAGTGTCAGGTCGCTTAAGTCAAAAAGTATCAAAATCCTATTTTCTCAAATTTAAAGTATGCAATTAATTTCATATTATGATTAAATTCACACAAATCCGGATTCTAACAAAAACAACTTAGCATCCCGTGCGAATTTCAAGATATAATAATAAAATGTTCTATTGTGTAATAAAGTTCACCGCACATTTGCAAATTTAATTAGTAAATAAAGTTCTTTAAGTAATTTAATGTCATAATTGGCGTATTTTTTATGTAATTAAAATAGTTGTTTTATATTATTTTGTATGTCTGTTTACTATATACGCAAATACAACACCATTATGTAAGTACATACATATATGTATACTAGTTTAATAAATAAGTAGTTTTATATGTATTTAAAATTACTTAGAACTATAAGTATAGTAAGTATTTTAAACGTATTTATTTTAAAAGAGTTATCTTATAAGTTGCTCAAATTGTAAAGATAATCCTAATTATAATAATTTATTACCCATCTAATAATAGTTAACTGATATTACCTGATATTGATAACATCGTTAATGTAATGACGCAAGTACAAACCGGTTTTTATTATCCAAGTCAAAAGGAACAAAGGTAACTGACCTAAGAGGTTGAAATCTGCTTGAATATTACGGAAGTTTACTTGTTAGAAAATGTATAATGAGAAGTTTAAAATCAAAGTCAAGTTTTGGAACATTACGATAGGACTGGCCACCATGACGGTCTGCCAAGCAAAGGGTTTTTTAAATTTCGAACAAGGAATTTCGATTTTCGAAAAATGTCAAAGCAATGGTTGATCCGGCACATAGTATTCGCGGCGCGCACACTGCTAGCAGCTACGCAGAATCTAGGCTGGTCAATCCTTTCACTATGGTTCATTGTTAATTCATGGTGTCCAGGTTTATTCCTATATCTTATCTCTCAAAAAAGTAGCCAACTTCAGCACTCTACTGAGGATTCTATCCTCTCCTAAGCAGGAGAGCAGGTGCGACATACTTCAATCACATACTTATAAATTGAATGATCCATCAAATCACTTAGTTTGAACAAATGTTGATTCCCTTATAAAGTGTTTTTATAGCAAGGTTGTTAGTTAGATACGTGTGTGCAATAGGACCTCAAGCTACGAGGGCGAGTGTTGTAACGCCGCGTGCTCTGGCACTTCGTTAGCGTATCATCGAACTAACTATTCAGTAACCTGTGGTGTCGTCCTAGCACAGATTACTGAATAGTTACTACGTGAACTGAGGTCACGACATGCCCCTCCATTCAAACTTTATTTGCGGGAAACTTGACACTTGTATACTAACACGTGATGCGACATTGTTTTATGTCAGTACTTAAAGTACTTTGTTTGTTTGTTAATGATTTATTATGCTAATTGCTAACGTGCGGGTTAACTAAGTATTTGATTAAGTATCTATGCATTTTGATATTATAAAGAAAATGTTTGTATATTTTGTTTGTAGTGATACGAGATTTCATTTACGAAAATGGATGAGGGCAGTGAAATCATTAGCTACAGGGTCGAGTATGATAAAGGCATCATCAACAGACGTTAGAAAGGTCTAACAAAAAAAAACACAGCATACCTACAACGTGCAATGGACCCTCATTAGAGATCTTTTGAAGAAAACTTCTCACTGTAGGTGCTTACAAAGTTCTGACCTCAATCTGAAATCTGTGATTATGCCCTATTCCTCCTCACTGTGTGTGAGATAAGTCTTTCCCCGATATTTAAGGCCTACTATGTATAACCTGATTTATCCTCCACATTTACCTAAAAATATTATATCAGAACAACTTCGCAGTTATTCAAATATGATTGCTATTATTTGCTATACAAACGACGCTGAATGGAGCGACACGAACTTTCTAGATCCACAGTACAGACATCGTACGATACTAAATTACACATCTCTATTAGGATCAATCTCGACCTCGGAAGTGAATTCAGGTAGGAACGCACAAGCGAATATGGCAATAAATAGAGAAAATGAATAAAATTTGCTTCGGAATTTTTATTTTCTTTTTTCGGGTGCAATTAAATAAAAAGATAGTAATTATGTATAATCTTTTCATTTAGTTTCATAGCAATCTAAGTAAAATAATCAAAATTCAGCTGAGCTCAGCTACAATTTTATCCATGAGAGAGACTAGCAGATACCCTTCTCTGTGAATAGTCACAATATCTTGGTGGCGCCAGCCTGGCTCACACATATTTACTAACGTGAGTAAAGGGAGACTTAAGAAAACGTAGATGGATTTTAAAGATAAACGTGAATGTTTAGATGACGGCTGATAGAGAAGATAATAGAAGAGAAAAACATAGGGTTTTTTTTTCTAATATGGCAACAACTTGGATCGGAATCCATCATGCTAAGATTTAGTTTGATGATGCTGAATACGTTCAACGTCCTATGAATAACGCACTTTCGCACTGTAGATATTAAAATTCATCACTCATGCGTATAATAAGTGAGTATTCTTATTGTGCTGTGCATGTTTACACTCGTAAATGTCCAGTAAAGTCAATTTTTCCGCAGTTAGACCTCACTAATTTGGGTCCTTCGTGCGTGAATTACACTTTCATTTTTACTAGCAGCGCCCCGCAGTTTCACACGCGTAGTTTTCAATTTACCCCTCTTTTCTCGCCCTAGGGGGGAAATATAGCTAAATAGCCTATCATAAATAAATAGCCCTAGGGGGGAAATATAATAAATAGCCTACTCCAACAAACGCACGTGCCAAATTTCAGCTCTCTACGACCAGTAGTTTCGGCTGTGCGTTGTCTGTCAGTCAGTACATCGCTCAGTAACGGAAGAGTTTTTTAGTTTTTTTTAATATATGTACAACTCTGTGATTCCGCTAGTGCAAACTCCCCATTAGCTTCATTACATAATGTCCGCCGGGACCGACTGGATGCACTCTCGACCACAAAGAAAGATCTAGAACTCAGTCCATACAATGTTCGCGAATTGTTGTATCGTACGTTTCCTGTTGCTTCATGCAGACCTACATTTTTACAATGTATGTACTCGTATTATGTACAAATTGCTCACAATGGATGTATAAAGATTGACATTATTATTGTAATTTTCGTGCTGAAGGTTTCAAATAAACGACGTTTACGAACTACTTGTTAAATTGGAAGATAATAAAACCTTTGCTGTTCTTTAATGTAAGCTGAGTATCTAACATTAACCAACAAACGCTACCACACAAAGTAAATTATCGGCCTGTAATATCCCAGCTGTAAAGAACTCTATATAATATTAGTTCAGGGAGGAATCACCACACCATTGCTCAAAGCGTGTTGGCGATCACAAGCCAGAATTTAGTTTCTGAGAGAGAACGATGGCAGAAGGTTAATGCCATTAACAAAATACAACTACGTTTTCCATTCAATGTTTAATGTATCACTCAAGTAATTTTCTGATGAAAAGCAAATATTTTTATGGCACTATAGCAAATATACATGATGCTTGAGCTTTAAATGATGATATCATTTTAGTGAATGACGTTTTATTTCAACTGCGTATCGAAAACATCATTCCATTAACCTTTCTAGTGTACATAAACATATTGACTTTTCTGCCATATGTGATACAACAGGATATACTGACGTTCTGAGTATTTGTTGTCCTTCTTCTAATATCCTATACTATACTACGCTAGTAGGTACTTATTCATTATTATACTATGACTATAGTGTCGGCTTGATGACTTACACAATAAGGCAAATGCCTCTCTCTCACCTATGATTCTTATTACCAGCAATAGAGGTAATCACCAAGCTTACCTAATGCGTGTGAGAGATATCAAACTCGAACTATATTTGAAGAATCCCAATCATGCATCGCTGGACCTAAGAACTGAAACCAGGGCCTGAGGCTCAGTACTGGCAAGCTGGTACACATGACACTATACAGAGAGCCCTTGTAACCCCAATAGGTATAAGCTCAAAAAAAAGAACCAAATATTAAGTGCATTTGATACAAACCAATCAAGTGCAAGTTGAGTGCTTTTGTACCATGCACACTCTTTGAAAATGTCAAATGTCAACGTATAATGACCGTGTTTCTGGTGCAAAAGATGTTTGTTGTTCTTAGTGCAAAACACAGCTCTGTGACAAAAGGACGGACGGACCATACACAGATAAACACAGGGAGACATTAGATATCATAAGTGTGGGACCTAGCTGTTACTACATACATTTTCAGATTGCGATACTTCGGAAATCTTCCCAGGTTTTCACATTTAGACTTTATAATTTTAATCCGCACGCACAAGCGTACGACAAAATTTTCGCGACTTTCGAAGGCTAACTACCAGTAACATCTGTCAACATTGTTCTTATATGCTGGACCCTAACATACAAAAACAAAAAAGTAGTAAGTATATGTAATTAAATAACAATGAAAATAATTATAATGTAATACCTAAGTATGTATGTATATAATGAATAGACCCCACAAGTTATAACCTGTTAGTAAGTTATCGCTAAGGACATATTAATGAATGAGTTATAGAAAGTGCAGATAACGAAATAGTAACCTTAACACCTCCACTTATCTTAGTTCATCGTAATTATTATAATTTAATGTTAATTTATAAGTCAAGGACTTTGAATGATAATCGTTAATTGCACTCTAAGCGATTATTGACATTAGATACATTCATTTCTAAACTTACAAGAAGAAAAAATAAAGGTAATATGATAATAAAAATCCTATACAAAATCATGAAGAATATACAATGTACGATGATAGCTTTATTATATTTTTCTTAAAGAAAACCTTTATTTCGAAATCCTACAGAATATGCTTCAATGAAACCGCGAGATGCAGAGGATGATAAATACATTATTTTTATTACACTATGTTATTATAGTTCATGAATATTTACATATTATAGCATAGGTCTAACTTATTTTCATTAGCAAACGTGACCAAGTTGACTTCAAAATATTTATAAGTTAGAATCCAAATACAAAATAATATCTAACGCATCATGACGTCAATATCATAAATACAATAATAATATCAAGTTTATCGAAATGGATATCACTAAATGACCATTTAAATATCAAAACAAGTTGTTGTAAACTTTTCCATTTACTTATATCCAATGATGTTATAAAAAATAAAGAGTTAGATATGTCAGACAATATTTATTTGAGCTTAAAATTCATAGATAAGACAAAAAATGATACAAACTTTTTAAAACTTAATTAGTACGCCATCTTTTGAAGTCCGCCATATTGAATTGATTTTTATATGACGTCAATTATTTAATTGTGCATTGACATACAAACAAAACATGTGTGCAGAACAGTTTTTTTTGCATTTGGCAACTGTTCTTCTCTACAGTTGCAAGATTTGACCTAATCAAACTTAACGTACTGAAGGTACAAACAAACATTGCACTTTTATATAAACTGGTATATTAGATACCACGAGTAAGAAGAACGATTTATCATAATCACTGAAAAAGAAAGAGATAATTATACCTACGAATTGTTTGCTAATTAGCCTAGTTTTAGAGTGCCATTTGCGGCACATATCTAACTTATCTATGTACATTATTTATAATTCTATTGTCTTCATCAATATAATCCTATATCCTATATACCTAATATATTTTGGTTTGATGTGTTCATTTTATTAGCATATAGATATGAGATCCTATAAGTGACGTATAGGAAAGCCCAGCCAATGAAACAATGCGAATTAAATTAAGAACTGGTTAAGTGCATGTGGACGGAAATTTTGGTTCCGTAGTATACGTTTAATATTTGTTTATCATAGAAATACATATATTTCCATAAACTTAAAATAAATAAATAAATCAATTTCGTTAGAAACACATTTATATTATATTTGTTTTCATCTCTCATATACATTTATATTTATGGTTCTGACACTGTTTCTTGAATATTTGTATGAATCTAATGTTTTTCCATTTGACTGCAATACCCTAAATATTTGTTGAATCCTTTTGCATCAGGTTTTAAAATAGATACCTATTGATATAGTATTTAGCACATTTTTTGCCACGTGCTTATAAGTCTCAAAACAGGTGTTTTATCTGATGTTGTGATAATTAGTATAGACTTATATTATTTGTGCAGGCAATTAACTGTGACCTGCTATTGTACTTGACGTCAATAAAGGTCTTATTTGTTTGTACTTATTTAATTTATTCCGGAACAGAATTAATTGTTAAAATTATTTTGCGAAAACATTTGATATATTTTTTTATGATTAAGTGACGAGTCGAAACAGAAACAGTATACAACACTACACTACGCTCATCATCCCGAGACATCAGTTGGTGAGTCTCGTGTCAGTAATTTCACTGACTACGTTACCCTTCAAACTAGAACACAGTACCACAGATCATATAGATTTAATCATCACAATAATCCAGTTTCAATTCCAACCAAGGAGCTCGAGCCTACCCAGAATAACGGCGAACCACGCTGGCAAAGAGCTGGTTAGTCGACTTCTCGCACCACGATTTCAGGTGATAGATCCGAATAAGTATATTTATTTACGAGGGCTCCTTCTTTAAAAGGGCTCCTAGTCAAAGACATTTTATTTACCTTTTTCTTCTAAAATCTTTGCTTCCAGTACATTTCCAATGACGTCCACTCTCTGATGTCATCAATCAGTTCAATGCGTGCTGAAGTATATTTGATTATCTATTTACTTATATCCTAACGTCACTTACAAATAAACACTATTTTCGCACTACGTCAATCCTGTTAAGTAAATAATTCGGTGTAAACAAATAATAGTCGATTTGTACTAAATTTAAAACGTGTTATTGATTGCAAGTTTTTTATATCCTGGTAACATTTTATTAATGACGAAGCGATTATTTATTGATGATTGTTTTTTTAATATGATATCGTTAGTTGATGTTGAATGTTTTAATTTTTTTTATTAGTAGGTGACGTATGTATTTATCATATCCAAAAATTTACCAAAATATCGGAGCACGCGCAAATTAATGAGGTCTGCAATTTGCCGAAAACTGTTAAACACTTACGAGTACATACTTAGGTAAACTCGTATTAATAAACAAGGAATAACAACGGTTTAGTATTCTCCTTTATTCCACATAGGTATTGTATCAATGAGAGAAATCGTGACTTAACCAGACCAAAGCTCGTTTACTAATAAGAGGGATAAGTATCTACTTAGCTACGCCCAGCTGTACCCGCGTGATTTTCCCGGATAGTATGTGTCCGGATATATACAATTTCCCTTTTACATAACAACTACAAAGTAGTTTTAATATAAACCATATTGATTCCAGGAAATGTATCAAAAAGGTTAAAGGAGCATTTGTTTTGTAGCATCGAGCATTCAACGCTAATTCTGACCTTAATGGTCAACCATTGTTGTTTATGTTAATTCATTTGTTTTGCAATAAATATGTGGAACCATTATGTGTTTGAACTTTGAGCGTTATGTGCATTCAAGTAGAGTATAACATTCGTTTATTTGTGTTTTTTAGAACTTGATCTAAATGAAATAAAGGAACTTGTACAAGTTTGTGATACTTACTTACACGTAATTTGCCCGTTAAATTGTGGGCCCCTGTTTTTCCTTTGTAATTCTTTCTGATAGATATGTCTAAAGATGAACTTTTTGCTAGTTAAATGTAACGATATCGTGTAATTAAGTTGGCTCCAAATTCATTTTGTAATGAGAGCTACGCATGTAGGAAGTATAGGAGTAATGAAGGAGTTTATCACTACATAGTATAGAAAAACAGTGAACCGTTCACACTCAACGCAGTAACGTATAATCGGTTGAGTGTGAACGGTCGAGTGTTTTTCTATACATTTTCAACACACTTGCTGATAAAGGGGCTCTTATTTGTGCAAAAACAGTTGAATAATGACACGTTTTATTCACTAGTGAGTTATAGATTGTTTTTTTAAATTGCTTTGTTTTAAAAAAGTTTCGACGCCAAAAAAATGGTGTCCATACATTTTAAAAACAAACTTCAACTATGTTGCCTTACTTTTGGTAGGTCTATGGTCGATTCCATTCATTCATTCATTCGATTTTTTTTTAATAAGTATATTCTTTTAGTCTTTGGCGATCACCATTGTAGTGTTGGATGCGCGCGAATAGAAAAACTGTTTATTTATTAGCGAAAAATGATATATTATTATGAATTTCTTCGCAAGTGTGTTGAAAAACGTTGTATGGTACTCGCGTGTATTGATGATTACTGTCCTCGGCTATCTTCTGACCCTCGCCTGACGGCTCGTGCCTCAATAGCGCCTCGGAAGTAATCACCAACTTACCTAACTTGTACCATAAATAACTATTGTCTGTTCTGGCGTTACGCGACGCGACCGATAATACGCGACGCATGTTCCGTCAGATATGAACCTTCCCATACTTACTTTAAAAAGTTGTTTATTTAATAAACTAAGTAGGTAAGTACCTACATTCATTAATTTATTACATACGTACATAAATAGTTTTTATAACCATATCTTTTGACGTAAGTTGGATCGTTAATAAATATTAATCAACAAAATTCACATAAGTATAAAATACCTAGTCATTTACAATAGACCGGATTAAAAGAAAATTGATGAATTATAAATGAGTAGATAGGTAGGTAGGTACTTATACATAACTGAGTAAGTACCTACCAATATTATTAACATAATCTTTTATCAAATAACTAGCGGCGCCTCGTGGTTTCACCAGCGTAGTTCCCGTAGGAATATGGGGATAAAATTGCTAAAAACCTTTCCACTGAATCACTCTATCTATTAAAACAAACTGCATTTTAAAGACCCGTTGCGTAGTTTTAAGCATACATAGGGACAGAGAAAGCGACTTTTTTATACTATGTAGGGAAGAAAAGATAATTTAATGTTGAATAGCCAAATAGATTTTTGTCTAAATTACCTATTATACTTACCTTTGTTCCTATTATTTGATTAAGTAGGTAAGTACTTATAGATTAAGATTTAGGAATACTTTACACAAAAGAAAGCTTCGGCCTACAAGTTTGAACACATATAGGTAAGTAGGCACCTAGATATGTGTTAAAAATATTACTAGAATACGATTTTCCTCGAACATGGCTCTTGTTTATAATTTGTAAAATATACGATGATCTGTGACATATGTCAAACTTTCGTTCATAGGGTTGTCGGGATCTAAATCTATGTCGATAGAAATTATCGAACGTTAACTAATGACTATTATAGATGCTAATGTAACTTATATTGAGATTAATAATAGCTAGTACTAAATTAAAGGAATATTTATAATCGGCATCGGCTGTTTTAATAGGATTTTTGCCACCATTTTTAAATGTCAATAAAGTTATCTTTTTTTTAGCACGTTGCTTACGTCAGCAGCGTGTTACCAGCATAAAAATAAATTTGTCTCAAAATAACACTTGTCATAAAACCTGTTTGATATTTTTTTTTAAATAACGCGTTATAAATAAGTATAAATATATCAATGTTTTTGTTATTGTTAAAAAAATAAGGCCTTGAACATACAGCCAAATATTTTTAATTAATTTAAAAGTTTTACATAACTTTAGCCCCGAAATTAAGATATGTAGCAATTACTGCCTATAAATAATACATACCTATTACCTATTTAAGTTTTAATGCAGCGTTAAGTTCAAGAACATGTTTACCATATTTTCACAACAATTTGAATTAAGAATACTATTTTTATTAATTCATAATTAAACTAAAACATTTTTGCAATAGCAAAATAATTTGAATTTGGAACAGGGTTCATGAAGTATGATTGATTATTTTGAATTTAGATAAATACTCATTCGTGACAGGAATTCAGTTCGATATTCAAATTATTAAGTTTTCTTTGATTAGGTACTTACCATGCGCCATATACCTCATGCCCATATGCCTATATATACGATTTTTTGGTAAACTAAGCACTTACTTCTTTTATAAAGTGCATTTTTAAATTCACACACTATATAATTTTATATATTTAGGTGACTCTTGACATTAAATTCAAAAGAAAACAAATTAGAAACCATAATACTTATAGGAGTTGTTATTAGTATGTAAGTAAGTACTTAGACTAGAACAATCTTTTAAACTTTTAAAATGTAAGAAATGTAGGTATAGTGTTATTGTTTGTAGTTATTTATTTAATTGCATAATTAACCACAATTATAATGAGTGCATTACTTAATTAACTAGCATAAGTTAAATTTCGAATTCTAGAATACTCTCGAATGTAGAGTAACATATTTTTTTTTGTCCTAATGACTAAAAAAAGGTACTTAAAAGAATAAAATATTAATAAGGTTAAGTTTGAATAACAGAATTTATTTAAAATGCCTTCAATTACTGGTTTCCAGCTCACTGGCAACTTGCCCATTGGAATTACGCGATGGAATCCAGTTGGACATGAATTGAATTCAACTATCTCATTACTGCACATGACGTCATCTTCAATTCAACAGTCTGTTAATTTTGACATTAACTCCACCGGGGATGTAACTCAGTGGTAGAGTGTCTGCTTCGCATGCTGAAAGTCCTGGGTTCAAATCCCAGCATCTCCAAATGCTTCATTTTTATTTTATTTTTTCCTACACTTTAATTAACTTTTATAAAATAAAAAAATAAAAGTTTTTCAGAAAATTAGTTGTATAATTGTATACTTATTTTATTACCGAGGTAGAGATAAACATTTTCAATTCAAGTAATTTATCTCCTTTAGGAGACTACTAGTGCCATCTGTTGGTGAACTTGGAACTTAACGCTTTAAAATCTTTAACTGTTCTTTTGAAGAACAACTAATACTTTCAAAGGGTAACACCGAAATAAAAGACTTGTTATCATTATCAATATTTAATGGAAAATTCAACTAAACGTATAAATCTTATTTATACTTACAATAAGGTAAACAGGTATAATTGATAAATATATACAGAGTATTATATGTTTAAACAAATCTTATGAATTCACATTTTTATTATTTTAAACAAATTAGTTTACGTCACAAATTTCGTCAAATTTCTCGACGAATTTCGGCCTTTTAAGCCAAATATTGGTCTAGGAATTTGACTGAAAACATGCATAAGCGTAATTCGTTTAAAATAATTAAAATATTTGATAGAATACAGACTAATTTGTTAAAGAGAGATAGGATTGGCTCACAATATAGAGCTAACAATGATTTACTAATTTAGACAACTTATAACAAAAATCTTTTTTGATATTTTAACTGAAAAACATATTAAAAGATATGAAATTATGATAAAAGTGTTGAAATTTCATCTAATGCGAAACAACAATCGAACACGCGTAAGGAAAATGTGGATAAGTCAAAAAATAATCAAAATTTAATAACATTTAGTTTAACATATAAAACAAACAACATTTAACGAAATAAATTGAAAATACATAACAAAAATAAAAGTATATAAAGCTATAATATTAAATGCAACCGCAAATAACATTATTGTTGATAAATGTATTTACAACATTTATTTTATTTTAAAATTAATAAAAAAGGATGATTTTAAATTCAAATGATTATTGCTTATGAATTTACTAAACATTATTGTATTATTTGTACATTTAAGTGCAAAAATATTAATGAAAATAACATATTATTCGGCCCAAATATTGTGTTCACTTCAAAAAACATAAAAAAACGTCAGAAAATGTAAAACAAAATATAACCACGACAAAAATCCGTTTAAGTGTTTTATTTCAAAAAACATAAAGTTTATTTTACCCATCGATCATAATGATCCTTTTTATAATAAATTCAATGATTGAACAAAATACTCAAAAGAATATTTATTCATGTTTTATATAACTATTTTTATTCCCAATAATTATTTGAGTATACAATGAAATATTAAACTTATTTGATTATTGCACGGTATATGACAATATGTCGTTGATACATAGAACATGGTTATGTTGTTAAAGATTATTATAACATGAATACAACGAGTAAATTTTATATAAATATATGTATAATAAGTACTTAACGCAGTCTTAAATATTCGCCACCGATTTACCCTAGATATTGAGTGAGACCGCACTATAATACTACGATAAACGCTACTTTGGGTAATTTTAACTATAATTGAGTAGCCCATTTGACTAATATCTGAAACTTCTAACCTGTATGTATTATTTGGCTGGGCTGGAGCTGAGTGGAATGTGAATTATATCCTAACCAATATTATAAATGCGAAAGTAACTCTGTCTGTCTGTTACCTTTTCACGGATAAACTACTGAACTGATTGCCTTGAAATTTGGTACAGGGGTAGCTTATGGTCCGGGGTCCTTTTTATCCCGAAATTCCCACGGGAACGGGAACTTAGCTGGTGAAACCGCGGGGCGCTGCTAGTAATTATTAAAACAACAAAAGAAATTTTATAAACTAGACAATACAGGAAAGATAACATTTTCTATGACTTTTTCTCTACATGAAGAAAGTTCTAAAACAAAAATCTTACGAGAGAGTGCTTTGTAGATACTATGAAGAGCTTTTAATCCACCTGCTCACCATATACATTTAATTGTTGTAAGTAAGTATGGACAAGGACATAAGTATACTTGTTGACAGGCTCTTCTCCGCAATTAGACGACTCAATTGCGTCCATTTTGCGAAAATTGACATAAGTATAACAAAGATACCTTAGAATGTCATGTAACACCGAAAAACGCAAATATTTGAGTTATCATTCCACCAGTCAGTACCCCAGCCATTTACAAAACACTACGCTACAATCTAAACACTACAAGAAATGGAAGTGAATGAAACTGGCCTCGCCTGAACTATAACAACTACACTAACTAATTAACTAAATTATCTTACAAACGGTTCATTACTAGAACGTTTGGAGGGACTAGAAAAGTATAAAATGGAAGATCTATAGTCGTCTGCGCTGTGTCTTGTATCTTTTGGTTTATTTATTTTACTATACTATAGAATAGAAACGTTCATAGTTTATTGCTAACCGCAGATAACAGGCTATGTAAGTCACAGAAGAAGCTTTTAATTTCATGAGCTTTTCCGTGCTTCAAGAGGTATAAGTAAAACGTCCATCCCGGTTGTTTTACTTTGATATTATCATTGTCACTTATTACGGGTAGTTACCCTCGAAAGTCAATGTCTTATCTACTATATAAAAATAAGTTGGGTTTTCCTTCCTAACGCTATAACTTAGCTATTTTTTTTCTTTTGTAGTTTTCTAATACTCTGTAGAAAGTTCTTTTGTAAAACAATCTGGAAAATCAACGGGAAAATTGGACCCGTGCGAAGCCGGGGCGGGCCGCTAGTATGATATACATTTCGCCAAATCTGGTTAAAACTAAAACCAACTCCAATTAGACATGAGACAAAGATTTGGAAGAAGAGGAGGATAGAAAACTAATAGAACACATAAGTATCTAAGTTTGACCTGATTGAAGACTATTACAATCTATGACCGAATGATATTTTGCTTTATTTCCTAAGTTCATAACAAATATGAAGGTTAATTACCCTTTGATTACTTTAACTTGTAAGTATCTTTAAATCTTTAAAAACCTGATGTGAGAAAATATACCTAAGTACTTAAAATCTCCATTTAAGTACCTCATTTGCAATTTAATTTTAGTACTTATGTTTCGAGCGTAATTGGTTTGTTATTGTTAACGTTTTTAAAATATACAAAGTTATGTAAAATGCAAATTTACATGGATCGTTGCTTACTTATCATCTAAATCAAAAACCTTTTTTGATATATCTTTGCCAAATTTCCACCTCCTTTTCATACGAGTAATTTAGATCTCTGTTTGATAAGTTTGAAAACGCAAATGATTAGCTATAGGTACTTTTATAACTTTAATAAGTACAATAATTAAATAACCCAATGCCTAAAGTTCTCTAATTGTTTAGATACATAAATCAATCTAATCACCACCAATTTGAAACCATTAAACAGATTTTTACCTGCGTAAGTCTTTAAAAAATGTTAGCAATTTTTTGCACGCAAACTTAAGTTATTTAACACACAATTGTATGAAAACGATGCTCGAATTAAGATCAAAACAACTGTGCGTCATTTCTAAGTTTTTCATGTAATTAAATAAATTATTGGCCTTGAACTTGAGTGCACGTCAGAAGGAAAACAACAAAAATATTTACGCCAGGTTTTTACAAACGGACACAGTAATAGTAATAACTTAGGTATTCAATAAACCGGTTTATTGTAATAATTGTCCAAAAATTTAACTCTATTTTGTGTTACCAATGGGCTTGACGAAAATTTGACAACATTAGCTCTAGAACTAACAGAAGTAAGGATTTCAGCGGCTGTGTTTTTGTTGCAAAGTTCTGTGAAATAACTTAAAGAAACCTACATTTAGATCTTTGATGAAAAGCGTAGTTTTATTCTTGTCTAATGCTTTAGGACTAACACTGATTTTGCTGTAAATAGTTCGTATGAAAGTTCTCGAGTAAGCTTTTCGCTAATCGTATCACTTATCAAGTGTTTTTCCGCTATAAAACAATCGAGGATCGACTACTTACTTTTAAGATGTTTCTGTGTAAGAAGATTCGAGAAGCATCAAGCATTCGTTTGTTAATAACTCTGTTATTGGTTAGCGTTGAAGAATTGGCCGTTACTTTATCGACACAGAGAACCGTTACACCTCAATTAAAATAATAAGGAATAAATGAGTGTAATATATCGGAATATTTTTAGAAACCGCAGCCAAAGACGTCAATGGAAAAAATTTGGGCGAGTCCAAAAAGTCCAAAATACACGTACTGTTAGTTAACCTTTTTAAGCGGCCGTAAAATATTCCATTAGTTTTTATGCGGGTGAAGATATTTTTAGATGAGATTAAGCAACAATGATGTTGTTTAGTAGCTAATCTGATGGCACAATGGAAGAATATACTCGTAAAAACTTAATGCGACTATGATAGCATTGAACATTCTATGGAACTTTCCTTGTTACGAAAGATACAAGACACATTTGGCGACCTTTTACATTGACTAGTGAGGAATTTCAAAGGGTAAGGTAGGTTTGGCAGGACGGGGAGTTACTTTACTATAGTGAGTCGAGTCGCGTGCGCTGCACTGCCAACAACGCCGACTGCTGCTGGAGACTCTTTCGCAAACCTTCCAGGGTCTGCAAGACCTGTAAATACGAAAATCTGACTGAGAAATTACGTACTTATTAGAGAAATGTAGTGTCTTGTATTGTTCGTAAGTATATAAGGGACAGTTTTCCGCAATGAGAAATCTCCGGTTTGGTGGCCTCTTGGTGCGTGATGCGCAAATTGGCAAACTTATTATTTGACTTTAAGAGGCTCTAACAACCTATACTATCGACTATCGATGAAGCCATAAAAGTCACTAGGTTCAGGTAAAGAGAGCATGCATTAAATCCCATGCTAAGTTAGGATAAACCAGATTAAAGTAAGAGTACATGCTGAATCTCATGATTGTTTATAATAAGTAATTCGAATAAATATGAACTTAATGTGAATGAAACAAACAAATATTTGTAAAATACTTTGAAAATTAAGAATTAGCTGGCAGAGCTTACCACACCTTTCACAACTACACTTTATCCTTTACCTACCTCATCCCGAGCATAAGCCTTGCGCTTGGGCGGTTCCGAGTGAGGTCTGTCATTGTGATCTAGAGACAAAGTCCTCTGAGCCAAGGGCGGCGGCGCGGGCGCAGCTAGCGGGGATCGGCGCGCCACAGGAGACACTCGACGCGCGGCCTCGGGGGAGTTAGCGCGCATGAAGTTGGTAATGTGAGTGCGCTCTGGACTCCTCCGAGGGCACTCCACCTTCAACACCGAGGGTAGGGTGTGCATATGTGGATAGTGGATAGTTATGTTCTTTTATGGGGAAGGGTACATTCGCATTCATACCAGTATGACGTTTCTTGATTAAGATAAAACAAGCAAGATTACTGACGTCCGTATTTTAGGGTCTTTATTCAGTCAGTCTATTTAACTAGGCGTTATAGTGATTTTACTTTTGAATGAAATATTATAGGAATGACACAATAAGATCGAAAAACACATTGCAATCATAACTTGAACAATAACTAATAAAAAAATATTAGAAAAAAAGTAAAAAAAAAATGGTTAGGTATGGTTGTATGCTTGAAATGTAACAACACTAACAAGTTACATAAAATAGTTAATAAAAAAGAAATTTAATAATGTAACAACAAAATTACAAAAATTGAAAAAAAAAACAAAAAAATACCAATAAATTTGTCTCTGTTCTCATACCTCGGTAGCTCTAAGTTCCCTAACTCGAGGGTTATGAGGAGGTTCCAGCGGTGCCCTTGACACAGTCACTAACAGTTTCTCCGCTTCTCTAATGAGCTCGCGATACTTTCTCTCTGCCTCTCTATCTGCTTCAAGAAGAGGGTCCTTTTCTCTGACTGGAGGAGCGGAAGGCGCGTGATTACGTCGACGCATTCGAGGAGGTGTCGCCCCTGGAATATTAAATAGATTTTTTATAGGAAATATTATAAAGAACTCCTTTTTATAAGCGCCTTACAAAATTTAGGAGTATTTAAACTATTTAACAGACTTTTATAGGAAAATTGTTTAAATAAATGCTATAAAATAAGCGCCTGAGTTTTTTTTTATGTTTTGTTGGTAGCGTTGCGTTTGCGGATAATATATTTTAAGGCGTTAATACGTCGTAAATATATATTTTACTTAATTCCCCATCACCCCACGATGTTAGGCTGCCAATAAAGGGTTTTAGGTCGATTTTCGTGTGAAGTATTTTTAAGGGCTCTACAAACTTTTTTCTGGGTCTGGGTGAGTGAATTATGAGTGTTCTGATAGTCATGCTAAATAAGATACAGGTACTTAACTGAAACTACTTAGTTGCTACAATGGAGTTACATTATAAGTAGGTAAGTATATTGCATTTGAATATCCAGATGCTATTCACTTTTTTCATAATTATTTTAACGTATTCTATTGTATTTAAAACATAAATTTTAATTAAAATAAGTACTTATGTTGCAAATTTAGATAACGATTCTTTAAAATGCTGTATTACGTAATACTTAGTTTAAACAGTTGTTTTAATTGGACGTTTGCGTTGCTATTATGATTATTGTACGTAAGTAATTGTATAGGTAACATTCTCTAAAAAGTAACAATTCCTCATCAACTTCGATGACTTAGGTACTACAGCCACATTGTTTAAAGGAGCTAGTGAAATATCTTATTAGTTTTCAACGAATTTTAGTGATCAGTGAGGCCCACATCAAACATGAATATTCTACTGGAAGCAAACATAGGTATCAACCGTGCAGTATTCCCAATAAAACATCATACTTAACATTGTTTTTGAAAAACAAACTACAACAACAAACACTATAATCTCACATAACAAACCAGCAGATCTGGGAGGTCGGCGGGGAGGGCGGCGTCTTCTCGCGCGCCTCCTCCCTGGGGACGCGAACTCATCTGGTTCATCCTCGTCTCCTCCGTCTAATCCTGTATCTCCATCTGAGTCAAGGTCTACGTCAGACAAGATGGCCGTCTCCCGCCCGCGGTGCCGTCCTCGGCATTCCTCGTCGCTTGACGCGCAACGGTAGTAGCGACTTGGTTCGGGAGAGAGGTGCGGTGATAAGTGGGGTGACCTGGAATTATGGGGATTTTCTTTAGATCGAAGGTTTGTTTTTTTATAGATATTGCTCGTAGTTTTAAATCTTGTTTTGCAAGCTTTTTGAAATACGAAGAATCGATTTAAAATTGATTGATTGATGATAAAAATTTGAATTGTTTAATAAGTATTTGACGTAAAGAGAAGTTATATCTACTAAACAAACATAAATAAAAATGTATTGAGTAAGTACAAGAAATATAGTCCTGTTAACAATATAAAACCACGTAAAAATTAACGAAATTTTTCTCTCATCTCGTACTACATGATAATTTTTTGATTTGCATCTACAATGACTTGGTTAAACTTTGTTTTTAATATAAGTAATAAATTATTAACAATGTTTAATAATTAACAGTCCTTATTCGTCAAAAATCTAATCCATATAATAACAAACCAAAACATTCACAACATACCGACTCTGCTTCAAAGAATGGCAGTCCAGTGACAAAGGCGCGTGATGAAGCTGTGCTGGCAACGGTGAACACTGCAACGACTGTTGATGTATGAAGTGTGCTGGTCTACGCTTGCTCGGTGACGTTGCTCCGACCCAGGGGTTAGTTTTGATCCTACATCGAGGCCGAGGAGATGGTGTGGCACAGAGTATTACTGGTTCTGGAGGAGCGCAGCGTCGCACTGGTGCGTTTGAACGGCGCTGAAATCGGACATAGTTTTGTTGGTTGATGATTTCCAATGTATGGCATGTGAAATTAATTTCGAAAATTCGAATAAAAGGCAACGATTTACTTATAATAGTCCTGTAAAAACTGCTGCCTACGGGTCGGCTACCTTATTCTTTAATACTTAGTACAATTTGAATTATTAATGGGCTCTCTATGAAGTAAGAAAGCCATTTAAAAATTGCGCTCGGACTCCCGTGACGGCAGCCGGGCGCGGTCAAGTTTAACTTGTGGGTGTCAGCATCAATGCACTCACTTTACGATCCCTGTGCATTATGCTCCCCAAGACAAGGAAGTTACCGCGCACGTTAGCCCCAAAGTATACATGAATGCTCGGCATAAAACGTTTGCGCGATTCAGATTTCATGTGGCGCCATCTAGTTAAATTTGTAGGAAACATTTGCGAATAGTGGAGTCGGTTTAATTTTAATGAAATGTGTTGGATTTTAATGGACATTTTAAAGTAATGATGAATTAAAATTCAATTATAATTGATCATAATGAATATTAATTAGCTTAATGTATAAGATAATTAAATTACATTATGTTTGGATACACAAAACCCAAATCACATGTGTTTATGTTATGAGTGTCATGTTTACTTTGAGTTTTGTGACCCAAATTCATTCAATTAAAAGATACTGATCGCATAAATTTGCACGTTCAACCAAGCAAAAAAATATGTTCAAAATTATTCTACGCAGGAGAGATAAATGTATTTTCATAAGTACCAAAAATAATACGACTAAGGGCCTATTTCACCATCTTTAAGTAACGTTCCGAGTAGATAGATACTCACATGTTTTGTCTTTGTCACTTGATATAAAGTAAGAAAGAGACAGAACTAACTTTACTTAGTGAGTAACTTTACTATAAGGTCGTGAAATAGGCCTTAAGTATTTTAAAATGTATCAACACAAAATCAGCGCAAACAATCTCCGTAAAATGCTTTTAAAAGGAGAATAAATGTCTCAAAGTCATTATACATAAATCCCTAATTAAAGTAAATGAGGAGGCACTTACATAAAGAACGGGATTAAACTGTTTTCGGGAACAAATTTTGTTACCGACGTCCTTTTACATTAGCGTTACGTTTTATTTAAGTTATGGGGATGACAGGGAAAGAATATTTTACAAGCTTTACTAGTTATTACCCGCGGGTTTAGACGATTATTTTTCCAATCCCGGATATAAAATTATGAGATTATTGATTCATTTAAAAAAGCTTTTTGGTAACGCTCATCCTCTTTTGTACCTCTGCAAATATGTGAGCTTTCATGATGATCGATTGAGTGGTTTATACGTTCAATCATGTGTAAAAAATAATCACCCACGAATATAGCACAGCCAATAGGTAAGTATTTAAATATTTCCAAAAAGTGTTTTACAAAAAAAATAACGGATTGTTTACTGTAAGTATATGTTTTCCTAAAGAAATTGACTAAGTAATAGCACAGAGTAATAGGGTATCAAAATTACCAATCAAAACTCCTATTCATACTTCGGGAATAAAATTTCCCAGAAACTTTCAAAACTTTTCCTGATAATCACCCACATGAACAAATTATCAGCCCAAAACCCGTTAATTTGAATAAAATAAACCGTTTTAAATCATAACAATAGCGTGCCCGGGCCTAAAAAAACAATGAAACTTTAATACCCCATACACGATTATAGAAAGGCTTGTGTTGTGGATAAAAGGTCGTCCCCCTGTCAATTTATCCGGTCTAGTTAATTAATAAAGTAAAGCGAGGCGTGTGCCCGTCTGTGCCTCGATTACTGAGCCCACTGGTCCTGTCCTGTGTGTACCAAATATTGTACATTGTTGGGTTTATGTACTTACTAGCAGCGCCCCGCGGCTTCACCCGCGTAGTTCCCGTTCCCGTGGGAATTTTGGGATAAAAAGTATCCTATGTGTTATTCTGATGTATAAGCAAGATTATTGTAAAGTTTCATTAAAATCCATTCAGTAGTTTTTGCGTGAAAGAGTAACAAACATCCATACATACAAACTTTCGCCTTTATAATATTAGTAGGATATGTAGGGAAAACGACAGTTGGTTTTTGTGTACGATTTTTGGTTTTGTTTTCTGTGTGCTGTGAGATTAGTTCTGAATTGGTTGATAACAAAGCTTATTGAATAAGTATTTTACTAATATTATTAGGTAAGTTAGCAAATATGACTTTCTTAGTGATAACTCAACAAAATATTCAAGTTTAAGATATTAAAACAGGTAAAAATATTGAATGTTCTCGCAATTCTTATACATTCAAGATCAAATCACACCTTGGCTGTACTAAACCTACAAAGAGAAAGAAACTCACCTTAGCAGGTTCATGATAAAGATGCGTAGTAGGCGGCGCGGGCGGCGGTGGTGGGGCTACCAGCGGCGCTGCCAACGCCACAGGGGGCGCTGTCGGCGACGTCCCATCAGTAGAATACCCTGTGCTATAAGCACTCTCTGGGGAGGACAGGTGTGGGGGTGGCGCGGGGCCTGGAGTGGTCGTGGTGACAGGCCGGGCTTGCTTCTGTTTCCTCTTCTTAGCCCGCCCCAACTGCGCTTCCATCCATGACTTTAGCCGCGCGCCCAACATGCCGACGACGGCACCTGGTCAACAAAATGTCTTATGAAAACTAGTTCCTTTTAGAATTTTAAAACAACGTTTGCTATGGGCTGTAGGCTATAACGTGTAAGTACATGAACAATTGAACACACCTAAATAGCGACAACATAGAAAACAAGTTTCAAAAACTGCCTTCTTGCCAGTGTAAAACGTGTCTCGATCAAATAAACAGTTGGAAAACTAGATTTCAAAACTTCAAAGGTATCTTTTCAAGAAAAAGGTCAAGTTTAAAAAGAAGTTATCTCAAAATAAAGAGCCCGTGACGTGAAAGCGATGTATGTCAAGAATTTCATCACAGCTTTCCAAATAGGCAAACATGACCCGTTGCCTTGAGAGGCTGTTCCGTAAATAGCCTCTGTGTAAGAGAATCTCTGCTCTAGCACTGAACAAAATATGTAAATCGCGCAAAAGGTTCTATTTATGAAATATTCAAACGGTATCGTGGTGTTACTTTCATAAAATTCACAACATCGCACCTTCAGCCAAACACTTTACCGTAAAGATTTTCTCATATTTATAACTCTTCGCGACTCTGAGTATTTCTAAGAGGCGAGCCATTTCCATTGTCTGGGAAGTACTTCACGTTTCACTGTGATCAAGGCGGACATGTAAACAAAGTGCGGTGACAAAATGTTTTATGTTGACGTCATTTGGGTGCAGAGTGGAGTAACCGCTCCACAATGCTGCGCTACACCCCTCGCGTATCATATTTCACCTCCTCGCCTTCAGGGACGTCGTAAAAAGGCGAAGGGGCCCAGACAGTTCGCATCAATGGTGTGTCTTATAAAAAAGTAACAACGCAAAACCACACGCGTTCAAATGGAAATGAACCTTAGAGCTTACGCGGCTCACCATTCCAGTTTCATTTCAATAATTGTGCTCACAATATAAAAATGCGTCAAATACGTAGACCTATTGATACCGATGAAAAGAGAGGACAAATGAATACAAATCTTTCGAATTTTTGCTTGTATAAGAAATTGGTGAATCGAATATTGAATGTGAATCACTTTGAAGTAAGTATTTAAATAAATACTTTTATATCGACGTTAAAAGAAGACGTATCTTCTGAAAAAAATATCCGTTTCCTTATACAAAAATACGGTACAAATTCATAAATTCAACCCTTTACAATCAATTGGCTTCCAATACCCCATAACTTGCATTCTAATAAAAACCTTAGCTCAACTAATGCGCCGTCACCCCTTGCCACTTAATCCAAGTGAGCCTGTGGGAAACGAATAGCTGTAGAAAAGATGTATGGTATCGACTTATCCAGTCGGGCGAGGGTGTAAAACTTACGAGATTTAGCTAATATTAGCAATCCATTACCGGGTCGTGTAGTTCCAAACTGTGTATATCTCATCGTGAAACCGTAATGGTACTTCGCGATTGCTGAGCAGAATTACGATCAACTATTGATTGAAAACTTTGCTATGTAAACGCGAACTAAAATTGTATTTGAGTACCGCGTTTGACTTTAGTTTGTGATTCAGATATGGGTTCGTTGTTATGCTGTTCAATCGTCAAATAAATTTCGCTTCTTAATACTTTTGTGACGCTGGTTCTTGTTATATCACGAATTCTCATACAAACCTACATATTATTGCAATCATAACATTCACAGTTTAATAGGAACTTCCGAAAGAGTAACAAAGCAGAATTATTCATTGAAATGCAAATACACAAGCAAGCAGAAAATGACTTAAGTCCGACGACAACCCGTCTTTTATTTTACAATTTGACCCAGTTTCCTTCTTCCACCCAGCCGCAAATATTACAAGCTAATTAAATTTTCCATCCCTTTCGAAATTCCGTATATAATTCCATAAGAAACTCGAAACATTAATGGGTATTCCGGTCGTTGAACGAAAGTGACAATAAAATCACAGCCATCCTTCACAATAAGACCTCCAGGCATCCCTCGGGAGAGTAATGAATCGAAAACAAACTAATAAATTGTGGTCACGGGACAAAGTGTCGAAGTAAGCCGTTTTGTTAACGGTTTTTGTTCAAGAATACTGACACATACAAATGTTACTGCTCCGTAAAAGGAAGTGCCTGCTATAAAAGTGTCGCCTCTTATTGAATTAAAATTGGACCTGCACCTTTTCCATATTATATTAAAAAACAGGTGTGGAGGCGTATTTTTGTACGCAAAACTGTACTCTTGTCTTAAACATTTAAATACCACCAAAAATATTTAAAGATAATGATAGAAAAGTGGAAGACTGAAAGCAGTAAACATCCTTCGCCGTCAATTATAGATTTTATGTGTTCTACGATAAACTTGGATTTCATTTCGAAACGCATAACAATTAAAATCCGTGTTTGTCAGAGAACTGTCTGAAGTTGTAATTAAACTTTAACTTTATTTACTTTTATTTTTAAACTTTATTTCCAGCTGACCAGAAGATAAACTGAAACCATTAACAACCAAAATATAAGCAGTCTCTCTCGAAATAAGCACAAAATAGGCACGGAGTTAAATAGCCACAGGTTTTTGTTTCCTTGAATCATAGTTTTATTTACATTTTTTCAGTTTCATTTTAACACCTGGTGACTTTAATTTCCAAAATATAGATCTACGTACACAATCACATTTGGCAAACCCTTTACTAAACACCCGGTATAACACATCATGGTTAATCCTTTATCATCATCATCACCATCATCATCAAAGGCCTCTACATCTGTAACAGATGATTTAAGCAGTGTGGGGTGATATTGAGCGACACCTTCTCCGGTGACTAGTTAAACCAATGCGGGAACGAGTATAACCGTGAAGAAATAGCATACAAAATTAACTGTTGCGAACAAAACGAACAACAATCATTTATTAACGACCGTCGAAATAACGTTTGCGATATTCAGTACTGATGGAATAG
The DNA here is from genome assembly GCA_958496195.1 of Timandra comae. NCBI lineage: Eukaryota > Metazoa > Arthropoda > Insecta > Lepidoptera > Geometridae > Timandra > Timandra comae. The sequence continues at coordinate 3,957,215 of OY292354.1, read as the reverse complement.
CGAAGTATAAATGTATTATTGTGTATTGAATACAGCTGTAATGGATGTGATACACGATATTCCATATTTATACTCGAGTTATATCACAGAACGAATAATGGAGTAGACCTAAAGACTATTTGTATTGCGGTTTGAAAATCGCAATGTTATGTAACATTATCTTTTGGTTTTTAGCTTGAGTATTATTTTGTTTTATGTGTAATGGCCTAATAGATTTAATATAAACAGTACCTAAGTAAGTATATCAACTAAGTAGTAATTGAATATGAAAACCACAGAGATTGGCCATGTCATGGCCAGTTACCGGGGCAAGGAACCTGACTGTGTGGAGCAAGGTTTCTTGTGATGTAAACTTATAAAGTTAGATTTAAAATTTAACAACAGTCTGTTGAGCTATGTGTTTAGGTAATAAATCACCTTAAAATCTGAGGTATTGTGTGTTGTCAAATAGGGGTTCAAATAAGGATGAAAATGGGTTGAATTTAACTGTGTTTAGATTAGGAAAAAAAACAAAGAATCGGGTTAAACCATGACTAAAGCTAAAATAACTTAAAGGCTAGGAATAATGGCTTAGATCTATTGAGTCATTATTCATGAAACAAATTTCACGTAAAATAATAACCAGCGAACCACGTAAAAAACCAACCAACTAACCAACATTTTCGCTAACAACCGAGTCTAAAAATAACGAAAAAATATGGAGGCACGAAACATTTTACACGGGCGTGCAATCCACCCCGGCGGTGAACTATAACACGGGGCTAATGAGGAAACTGCGCAAAGGCTATAAAAACAAAGGCACATCTGACAATGCTTAATTAATAAATCAAATATTCATTTATGCAGGACCTCCCGCCAACTCTACGCGGGCATACAACGCTGAACAAGCAATTCTTGAACTCCCTTGAATTTTAAATTAAACAAATGCTGACACTGTTTCTTTTGCAAATGAAAGTCTAGCTTTGAAACGGAGTTTATAAATCACAGACGGATGTTACGAATAAAAATGAAGAGATTTGTAACAGTGCTCTTAAAAGATTACATTTTAAAAGCAATATTTTAAGGGATTTTACTTTAAGCCCACTGTTATCAACTGAAGTATCTTACGTAACTCAAAATGTAGTAACAAACGCAAAAACTGTGACAGAAACCTTACAAGTCAACACATAACATAACCTACTAAGCCATGTCATGGTTACAATAACTTATCATCAAAACAAACCTAATTAACTGAAATAATGGACTAAATAAACTGAAAATATATATAAGAACTAGTGAATAAACTTTAGCGTGACATAAAATTAAAGTTTGAATGCGGTCATAAAACTGTTTGGATCGTGAGAGAGAACAGTTGGCTGTCTCGGGCTAATTGCGATACGCTTTCAAGTCGCGTCTCAGGGTAGAACCTTACGGGATCGTAGACAAACTAAAAGGAAAGCTTTGAATCGCGGCCAGACGGCTGGTAGATTGTTGAACGCAGCCGGCTCAAATGAACAAGCCTACGTGTTTAGCAGACCGCCTACGCCTGTGGACTATGTAGGTACTTAACAGCTTAGCTTTGCTGTCTGCTACTTACTTCTGCTATTACACGTAGTGAGCACTATTACTTGGTAGAAATTAATTATTTTTTTCAGTTTGTGTTTTCGTGTTTCCGTTTTTATGGCTTAAGGTTTAAGCTCTATTTTGTCTTGACTTAAAAGCTTTGGTTTTTGGTAATTTTTTTGCTTTACGCTGCGCCATGACATGTTAACATTATTCTCGTAGACAATCAGTAATCACCTTCATTTTTAATAGCAAGCAGACTGGCATACAAAATTATCTCCTATAAAAATATAAAACGGACCAAAAAGTATACCAACGTGTATTTTCTCTAAACATATTATTACACACAATTTAGAAAACTCTTATTTTACTTATGTAGGTACAGATTAAAGTAAACCCAATTAAATTTTCCAATTTCCCTGATGTATCGCACGATCTCCATAATTTTCTAATATTCAGCGCAATTTTTTTCTCATTAGTTGCATATTACAGCCCATTTCGCCCCTAGAACTCGGACGTTGTTCATCAATCACAATTTGTTCCATTGTACGAACATAGAATAAATAAATAAAGAATAAATATGTGTGTGGGCGTCTTAATACAGTTTTACGGACATATTGAAAGGGAATCAGTGTTACAGAATAAAATATTACACATCAATAACAGATAAGGTTTATGTAAGGGTGTGAGCAATGGACCAGATGATGGTACACTTCGAATATTTAGGATTTATTTTCGGAGTTCGGAACTTTGGTATAGTTAGGTATAAATTCACACGTTTTATGATAGATTTATGAAGATTGTTATACATACTATCAAAACAATTTTTAATAGATTTATGAAAATTACTAGCGGCGCCCCACGGTTGCACCCGCGTAGTTCCCGTTCCCGTTAGAATATGGGGATAAAATTATGCTAAAAACCTTCCCACTCAATATCTATTAAAACAAACCGCATCAAAATCTGTTGCGTAGTTTTAAAGATCTAACAAAGTCGCTTTCTCTGTCCCTATGAATGTATGCATAGGGACAGAGAAAGCGACTTTGTTTTATATTATGTAGTGATTATAATATAATTATAAGTACTTATAAACAAATATCTTATGCTCCGTACTTTTAAGAGTATAATTTCGATAGATCAAATAAAGTAAGTAACTATCAAATCAAAAGGAAAGATCTTTCTTTCTTAAGATTGACTGAAATGTTTTCATAAGAAGTCAAAAACCCAATTGGAAAAATCAGGAAGTAATGAAAGAACTTATCTATAAGATTCGGTATCTTCATACATAAATAAGTTGTAACTAAACTTGTTTTGTACTACCCCTTCTTTAACTGGAGTTTGTAACTTTGTGAAAGGGTAGAATAGAAACCCTTCAACTACGTACTCCCTACAATACTTAGAACATACCTACATAAACTTATTTAAACTTTCGTTTGAAGTGAAACTAACTTCTTCACTAACTCTTGTTTTCATTCCGTATTAAAATCAAATCAACCTTTTTGATCTTCTATTTTTAACCGACTTCCAAAAAAGGGAAGAGGTTCTCTATCGGTCGATATATTTTGAAGTTTAAAGTACTTATTTATTTGTAAACTACCCGCGTAGTTCCCGTAGGAATATAGGGATAAAATTATGCTAAAAACCTTCCCACTGAATCACTCTATTTATTAAAACAAACCGCATCAAAATCCGTTGCGTGGTTTTTAAAGATCTAAGCATACATAGGGATATAAGGACATAGGGACAGAGAAAGCGACTTTGTTTTATACTATGTGATTTAGACCTCTCTAATTTGCGTGTTTTGTGTGTGCTACGATATTTTTGTTAGACTCTCGAGGGCTCTGACTACCCGTAACGACGATCGCTAAATATATTTGGTGGTTTAATAAGTAATAAGGGCCTATTTCACGACCTTGAAGTAAAGTTACTCACCAAGTACAGTTAGTTCTGTCTCTTTCTTACTTTATGTCAAGTGACAAAGACAAAACATGTGAGTACCTACTCGGAACGTTACTTGAAGATGGTGAAATAGGCCCTTAGTATTATATAATATTGAACATAGCAGGTAAATTTTGCACATAAATATTAATCACCTTATTCATAAACATTTCATAAACCTATTTTAGTTAAAAAGTGTTTTGCGCCTGTCACACCATCTATCATTTGTAAAAGTGTGAAAGTGACAAAACATATTTTTAATTAAAATAGGTTTATTATATTTTTATGAATAAGGGGGTTAGTTTTTAATATAAAACTGTTTGGTTATCTGCTTCTTTGTTACCTTTTTACGGACAAACGGTTTTAAGGATCTTATTGTTTGACAAAGAAATAGATTGTATCTCAAAGAAAGGCATTGCTACCTTTGATCAAAAGGGGGCGGAAGGCTTATAAGTAGTAAGTACGGTATCAACAGCAATTATTTTCAAGTTATGCCTATTCAAATTCAACTCCACTCAGCTGCACCTATTCGGCAATTTTTTTGTGTTGAGTGCGTAATTGCCAAGAAAGGTTTTATTGTGCAAAGAAAATTTAGAAAAACCCTCTGGACTATTGTTCCCTGTATGTATGTGCAAATCCGGTGCATGTCACTAAGTTACTTAGTCACTACATAGTTTAAAACAAAGTCGCTTTCTCTGTCTCTATGTATGCTTAGATCTTTAAAACTACGCAACGGATTTTGATGTGGTTTGTTTTAATAGACAGTGATTCAGTGGGAAGGTTTTTAGCAGAATTTTATCCTCATATTCCTACGGGAACGGGAACTACGCGGGTGAAACCGCGGGGCGCCGCTAGTTTAGAATAAAAATAACTGTCCTGCAGCACTTTGTAATTTTCCACAGTTTCTAAATGAGTCGTCTGTGCAAGTTACGTAAGTATACCGTCTTCCAACCATCACCCTTTGTTTTCCTTGCTGTGAAAATGCATAGAACTGCATACCACCGTGAGCCGAGATTGGGAGGACCCACGGGGTATGTAGGGCTCTCCCAGCCAGAGGGGCTGACCAACCATCACCCTAAAATCACTAGGTTGTTAATTTTTTACCCAACTACGACAAACTTAAGTATTTTTATCTTATTTGTACAGAAACTTTATCATATTCAAAGCTACAAGTCGGATTACGTACTCAGGTTCCCGAAACTCCTGTAAGTCGACGTGGATCACTCGACAACAAGGTTTAGAAGCTTACAACTTTCCATGTCACGTTTAGTTTGTTTTACAGAACATTTTTTTTTTCCTTGTCAAAGTTTATCAGGCTATAGGTAAGTATGTAGTTATTTTTACTAGAAACCCGGACTTCGAGAATTATCAGCAATTTGATTTCAAAATTTTACTTTACACTCAGATCATGACCCTTACATAAGATCCAACTGAAAAACGAAATAGAATAGTAGATGCAGTCGTTATGACGTGATATGATGCGCTTTATTGCATTATTATGTTATCGTTATATTTAAATTTATGTTAAATAGTTAAAATAATTAATTGTTAGCCCTCTCATATTGCTATGCCCTCGCAGGGCGACATATACCCATTTTAATGTACCAACTTAACATTGTTATGTGACATGCAATGAATAAATAAATAAATAAGTAAATAAAGAAAAATATGTAACGCTAGGATCACTAGGTATATAATACTCAAATGTAGGTAAGTACATAAATTCAGATATTTTCCAACGTAACAAGTATCCAAAATCTTGGTACCTATCATTTTTATTCAGTAAAATATAAGATACTTCGTACTTATAATACAACCCCTTATAAATCTAAGGCGGAAGGTTACCACTTCATCACGGAGGTCGGACAAGTTATTGTAGGTAGATTTATATAGAGATTTATTCAAAATCTTACAAAGCTTTACGTACTTCAAATAAAAGTAATGTAGGTATAGAATACGAGTATAATACTCGTATTATTATCATATTAATCAATAAGTATAGATACATAATGCATATTTTAAGCGGAAAATTAAGGAGGCTGTATCTACTCGTACACCTACTTTATTTTAAAGTCTGAAACACATGTAGTACCTATAGGCAACACAAGACGCGCAATGAAGTATTAGTATGATTTTATGAAAAGATTCTAGGTAAGTTGTATATGTATACCTAAGAGGTTACTTTTTTAAAAATACGTTTTAAAAACTATACACACAGAGACACATTAAAATAAAGATCTCTATTATACCTTTTAAAATATAAAAACTAAATATTATCAATTAAAATCCAAGTACTAAATAAAACCAAAACAACTACATTATTCAACAGTCAACATTTAACCTATTAATCTGTTCATACAACCCTTGAAGCTGCTCTCAGGGGCAGTGGGCTATTGAACGTTTGTTACTGTGCGTCTCTGTAATCCACGTGCGGAAATCAAGCGCTTCCTTTCAATTAAATTATGAATTAAAATTTGAATATTATAGTAAAAATAACTGATTTTAATACGAATGATTATTGTTTAAGTACTTACAGGGGCGCGCGGTGGTGAGTTTGATACAAAATGCGGATGCCGGTAGGGTTGTGATCGCATGCCGGGCGTGAAGCGGCGTTGAGGGGCGGGCGCCGACTGACGCACGCACGCGCGACCGCCCGCCCAAACATTTTCCTACGCGCCCGTATCCAAAAGATAAATATGAGTACAATCACACCGATCTATGTTATTGTTGTGGAATATTGTATACGATGTTGTGTTTATCTTACGTAATTAATTATATAAATCTTTATGTAACGTGTAGGTAGGTACTCAATTTAATTGATACATAGACGTTAAGCAAACATATTTTTTATTACAAATAAAAATAATAATTAGAAAGTATTTTGTTTCAAAATGTAAAATACTTACTTACATAAGTATAGACAATAGACATATTGCCATGAATGAAGATTTTGTATTTCGTTAGATAAGTCATGAAATTCATGACTGTAGCTGTAGGCTTATTAGACTACGGTCATAAAAGGATACTTATCAATGAAAAAATATAAAAGTAAACTACTTTTCTATTTATTTTAACTAACCATTTACAAAAAAACATTAGTTCACAATATCCATTTAATTTTACCATTCTCCATTCAAAATTGCTGCGTAACGTGTTGTCGGTGTAAATTCAGGTTGCGTAAACCGTGACTGTAGCTCAAATTCTCGCAACGGCTATTACGTTAATGTTCGGGGGTAGATTTGAACAATAAATATAAACATTTACCTACCACCACACTGGGACACAAAACTCTAAACGACATAACTTTGTAATTCGGGCTATGTTGTTGTTACAACAGGTAAACGGAACCTTTTTAAAGTGGTTTAGTAATTTATTTTTCCTGGAAATAATAGTCCTAGTTGTTGATTTGAAATCACGAATATTCATGACGTAAGCGTGGTGACTACGCCTACACCACTTTTTACGCAAATTCAATTAATAGCACCCTCATAAACCAGAAATAACACTTATTTTTTTTATCTCAAAATACTCGTGTAAAACAGTGTAAGCACTACTTAATTGTTAATCGAACCTCAAACGACGCAAATTCTCTACAAGTAAGTAAATAATTATGACTTTGTATTGAAATGTAAAGAAAAATAACTTCGTCATTCAGTATACCTACCGTCATTAAGTACTTATACTTAGTTAAGGTAGGTACTTACCTAAATGGGCTTATACCTTCGGGCATACCAACAAATGGATCGTTTGATAGTAATTTACCACCGTCATGGGCGTGGACTCATAAGATTTACCAGTACGTTGCCGGTCTATAAGGCATAACAGGATATTAAAAGGACCTCTGACTCATCATAACGGAAAATAAATAAGTAGTGATCCCGTATACGAACGTATTCCGCTGTATTATAGGTACACTAGATCCTACACACCGATATTCTATAGTTTTCGTGTAAATCAAAGAAATCAATTTCTATAAGAGTGTTACTTAACCGATCGAGCGAGCCCGGATGGGCTAAAGATTTAACTTGTGATAAATACTCGTACAGGTAGGCTCGACCATTACTCAAATCAAGTAAGTACTTAGGTATTATTCGAGCATATAAAAAAACGCCTAAGGGCTTACATAAGAAGACTAAACCTAAAAGTATTATGCATTGCTAAAAAAACTAAGTAAGTATGTACCTTCAGTTGTACCCTATGTAATTTCCAATTTTCTTAATCCTATAAGAATATCGGAATACAAATATTCTATGTACAGTCACGGAATGAAAAGGTTCGTCACCTTAGAGTTGGTTTTCACTTGCACTAGTATTGCAAGAAACAATTATACCAACATACAAGTCTAAGAAACAGTGATGCTAACATTTAAATAAATAGAATGACGTTTGCTATCGAATAAGGTTTTGCTTGATTTTTCTATCCTTTTTTAAACACTGTCTTGTGCGTGCGGCATAAAAAAACCTGTTTGATATTATTCAATAATGACATTGACCGATTGACAATATTTTAACCAGAAATAATAATGGCAGTTTGAACCAACAAGAAGGTTTTAGTTAATCAAAAATCTTGTTGACAAAATATTTATCCTGTCAAACAACACTGATCTGAGTAATTTTGAACTTTATTATCGAGCAGTAGAACATTATTTTCCCTAACCCGAGTCTATTATTTACCATAGTTTCAAAAGGTTATACTTACTTATGTTTTCGCGACACATTATACGAATCAATATGAAAATTGACGAACCTTTTCATTCTGACACTGTACTTGTATAAGTATATACTACTTATACATTATTTTTGGATTAAAGGCTCATATTGCTCTCTGGGTTGTGAAGGTCTCAGAAAGGGGCGGGTCATTCGAAAATCTACTTTAGAGTTTTTAAAAACCGTTTCAAACACACACACATTTGAATTAACAAATTCTTAGATTTTAAATATTGTAATACCCAACAGGGTCCATAATTGATACTTTAATTATATTATCACCTTTGTACAACATTATGGTAACAATAAAAATTTGAATTTGACCCTATGTATAGTCTTAACTATAGTTTGAAATAATAATTTATCGTCAATGTCAATGTCATGTACTGTCAAGCTGTCATTAAGATGTCAAATACTGTCAACAAGTAAAACTTTCGTTTCGCTTCTCGAGATAACGCATCTCTCATGATCTCGTCTGCGTTTTTTTCTGTGAATATTCAATAATTTTCATAACTTATTCTCTCACGCTTTTACTGCACATAAACCGCAAGTTTCCTTTATTATCTCACAGTTTCGCAGCGTACGTGATCTTGAAAAACATTCACTTATCTATCTTTATAGTTGTAATCGGCGACCATATTTTGTGAATTAGTCACTTGAATCATAATGAAAGCGCTTATAAAATAACTTATGTTATGTGAAGTGTGAAGAATAGATAAGTTTTTGTGGTTTTGTGATTAGTGCATTAGTTACTGGGCTGGGAGATGGCGGAGGGAGGCTCTTTTGTATCCAAACCTGCGAGAGGTTGGCTACATCCTGACTCGGTGCTAGCTGGTGATGGAGTCACGTATTCGGTCCGAGTACGTATCCTGTTTTTTACATCACTATATTCAATTATAATAGGTATTAATGATTTATGCTAGAACTGTTTATAGAATATTTGCCCTTTTATTAACATTTGGTAGAATACCTACTATAAAATAATTATTCGTTTAAACTAGCAGTGCCTGGTGTTGTGATATGGGTAATGCGTATCCTACCTTAATGAAAGGGTTATTAAATGCTAAATCTATTTTTTCATTAGATTTGTAGTTTCTGAAATTGATGTGTTCAAACATACTCTGTTTTTTATAATATCAGTATGTAGATACTTTAAGCTTTAAATACTTATGTATAAATAATATACCAATACGCAATACACGCCTTTCCTCAATGTCTGTCATGTATTCCTTAAATTGGTAACAGAAAAGAATCACATTTATGTTGGAGATGACTAATCTACAGGACATCATAAATAAAAATAAGTTCACAAGTGGAATAGTAATATTATGACTAGGGTATCGAGAACCGGTATAAATATCAGAACCGGGATTTTCGGTACCAGTACTAATCAGAACCGGGATTTCCCGGGATTTTCGGTACTTTCGGGATTTTTTCTTCTCTTTAGTTTTGGAGGTAAATATAGTCTTAAAATATTATTTATATTAAATAACACATATTGCGCATTCTGGCATAACAAGATAAGCATTGATTGCTTTAACGCATTAAAATAGCATCACGACTGAGCCTCTTAAAGCAGGAGACAGGCCAGTGCTGCGGAAACTGCAAAAGCTGTTTTACGATGTCATCTCTCCGGGAGAACTCCAAAAGCATGGAACAGAAGCGTGATGGTGCTCTACTTCAAAAAAAGGGATAAAACCCTGCTGAAGAACTATAGACCCATCTCACTTTTGGGCCATGTTTACAAGCTGTTCTCGAGGGTTGTCTCAATTCGTCTATCAAGAAGACTCGACGAATTTCAGCCCCTCGAACAGGCCGGGTTTAGAATTTGTTTTCTCATCTCATATTTCACAGTGCCTAAAAACAATAGTTTTCAATCAGTGCGTCCTACCAATGATGACCTACGGTGCCGAGACGTGGACACTCACGTGGCTGGACCTTCAATTTAAATTCACTCAAAGAGTTCTGAAGAGGGTTATGCTCGGAGTTTCTCTGAAATATCGCATTCGCAATGAAGTGATCAGACAGAGAACTAAAGTCACCGACATAGCTCAAGGAATTAGCTCTCTGAAGTGGCAGTGGGCTGACCACATCTGTAGGAGAACCGATGGTTGTTGGAGCAGAAGAGTTCTCGAGTGGACACCGCGACTCGGCAAAAGTAGTGTTGGACGTCCTGTGGCTAGATGGAGCGATGATCTGCACAGGGTAACCGGGAGAGAGTGGATGCGAATTGCAACGTGCCGCCGACGGGCACATTGGCGCAAGTTGGGAGAAACCTAAGTCCAGTAGTGGACGTAAACAGGCTGTTGATGATTAAAATACAGTTATAAATTCACTTTTGATAAAGTTGTACACATAAGACCTTATAATTAAACTTTCTTGTTCTCTTGGTAATGTGTCTTCAAAAAGATCAATGCATCTATCGTTGCATCACCTAATCGAGATCTAATTCTGTTAGAAAAAAGGCCAGCTGAGGAGTTTTTTTTTTCTGGCTCTACGCTAGTAGTTGCAATTGTGAGAAGGTGTTCGTAAGCTTTTTAAGTACCACATTTTGTCTTATGATGGAATAATGATGTACCACGTACCTACAGATACAACATTTTAATGAGAATATGGTTTTAGCTTGAATATTTTGTATAAAAAGAATGAATGCTGTTATTAGAAGATTAAAATCAAACAAATGATTATATAGTTAACATGATTCGTTATTTCCCGAAAATACCGAAAATCCCGGTTCTTATTCATTGAGAACCGGTTCTTTGACTACTATTAAAGAACCGGGAAATCCCGGGATTTTCGGTTCCGGGATTTCCCGGTTCTGAACCCTAATTATGACTGTTCAAACATATTTTTTTAAATTATCTATGAAAGTATGTTAAAAACATCTAGCTGGGTCCATTAAAAATTTGAAAATAGATAATAAGAACAATTTTATCTATGTTACACCCCAAAATAAAATATATTGTGTTAGTAATTGGTTATCTTGTTTAATATATTGTTATTTACTTTGATTACAGTACATAGGCTGCATGGAAGTTCTAACATCTATGAAAAAATTAGACTTTGAAACCAGATCTCAAGTTGCTAAGTAAGTATATGCAAGCTTACTATAGTTTTTCTGATTTTTTATTCAACATACTATATGTTATATATGATTTACACTCTACAAGTGAGTATAGAATATACACATTGAAATACTCATGCATATCAGTAAAACAAAAATATTATTTGTGTGGTCAACAAATGTTTTTAACCCCCAATGCAAAAAGAGGGGTGTTATAAGTTTGATGGCTCTGTGTGTGTGTATGTCTGTCTGTGACATCATAGCTCCCGAATGGATGAACCATATTTATTTTTTATTTTTTTTGTATTAAGGGGGACTTACATGCGAGTGTTCTTAGACATGTTTGATGACAATTGGTTGACCCATTTCAAAGTTATGGGAGTTTTTTAATTTTTTTATTTAATGTTTTATCTTGTTATTTTCTAATCTATAGTGTAGTTGTTCATTATATTGTTATAAGGTAATCAATCTGGGCAAGAAGTTTTAACAAATATACAGCATTTAAAACAACTAATTTTCCAGGGAATGCATCGCCCGAGTATGCGCGGCTGCTGGCTTACGTTCAGCTGACAAGAAACGTCGCATATGTCAAGGGGCTGCAAGAGCTCTCGCCGCCAAACCACGAATGTCTCACTCTGGAGCCAATGTAGCGTTAATAATATCTTCAAAAGCAATCACGTTAGCAGAGCTTGAAGGCGGTGAAACTGTTGCAAAACATGATATGCCTCGGGTGTCTTTTGCCTCTGGAGGTGATACGGACTCTTTAGACTTTGTGGCCTACGTAGCTAAGTCAATGCCTCCAACGGAATGGAGAGCTTGCTACGTACTTGAGTGTGGAGGGAGATTGGCACAAGATGTGATAGCGACTATAGGACAAGCTTTTGAACTGAGATTTAAAGAGTTTTTAACGAAACCTTCAATGTAAGTATTTATTCAGTTTGGTTTGTCGTTTATTCAAATGCAGGTTTTAATGTCTTATCAAAACATTTCAAATTATTACTTTTTTTGTTTGAATTGGGTTTATAGTTTATATTATGGTTGTTATCTCTTATCAAAACATTTAAAATTTTAATGGCAATGTTTTAATGTGTTAAAAAGTGCAAAGATTTGTTTGTTAACTGGCTGTCTTTAAAAGCTGGCTATTTTTTTTTGATAAAATGAAATATTTCTATGAAAAAGCACTTCAAATATAACATATTGTTAAAAGAGTTATCCAAATTCAAATATTAATTTATTTTAATGAAAGTAACATCGAATTTTGGTGATACATTACTGAAAATACAAACATTTTTTCCTCATAGTGTCATCAATTTACTAATAAATTTGATAGCAATAGGATGTCAACTGTACACTCAGAGTTATGAATCATATTATTACATATATTTTTATAGTACCAATGTCTATTAGCTATAACTATTAACACTAATAAAACATGACTATGAAGTGCGAACATCAAACAGAATGAGTCTGGTCTTTTTTATAATGGTAAACAAAATTGAAATGGATATTATTTAGCGATTGTGAGTTACTGTAGGTAGGTTATATATGAATATAAACCTTATTTACTGGAAATAAATAAATAAAAGAATGTTTATTGACATAATAAACATACAGTTTGGTTTATTGCAATTTGGAGATTACATGATTCATCTGGATGGGATTTCAATTAATTTCCTTCCTTAATTGTGTATTATCTCTACTTACTTCCAAAGAATCTTTTTTTATGACCTATGCTCCGCTGTTTCTCCCTCGTGACTCCTGTTTTGGATCCTTTGGGAATGTTTGTTTATTTATTATTTACAATGTAAATATAAATGGATCTAACATACAGAAAGTTGACTTCTAAAGATTTTTCTCAATCATTATTCTTCAATATTGAGTTTTAAAAGACAGTTGATTTTTAAAGAACCTTTTCTGTAATACATATTACAGGTTAAACATAAACGGTTCCCGCGCGCTGGCGGAGGGCGGCAGTAGCGGGAGCGCGGTGTCCCTGGAGGACCGCGAGTACTACAACGACATGCCCGACAAGGCGCCGCCCGAGCCCGCGCCCGCGCACCGCCACCCGCCGCCGCCGCCGCTGGCCTCGCTCGCGCCTATACACTCCTCGTAAGTTACACTTTATGATACTCCTTGATGTATCCATCACTAACGAATTTTGGCTAGTCACGAGAATTGGAGACAAGTTGGCTAGCAAAACTCTCTTTTTATAAATAGTGATGTATAATTTAGAAATGTATTAATATGGTTTCAACAAAAATGAGGTTCAAACACCTGGGTTGTGAAGGCAGTCGCTTCATGTAAAATACTGATATTCCACCAAATCTAATAAAAACCGACCTGAATTAGACATGTGATGTTAAAAAATTATTGATTATAATAAATTAAATATTTCAGATGTGAAGAAAGTATCCGCCACTACGTGAACCAAACGCCTCCCCCTCGGACACCACCCACAGCTTTACTACCGAACCATCACACTGATATATTCGATATGCGTAAGTATCAAAATATACAGTAGTCGCCGAGAAATTTCAGTATATATTTTAAAAATTCACATTTGGCAGTTATAAGTGCTTCTTTAAGACACAGTCTTTGTCGTAGTAATGTTCATTATACCAAGCTTTGCTGTCGTAACCTATTGTTAATCCATTAGAAGTGACAGAACACTTAACAAAATGACCGGCGACAGCACTAAGAAATTCCGTTCATCATACTTCGGCTGACTTAATGTAACTTACTCAATATAAAACAAAGTATTAAACAAAACTTAACTAAACTGTTCCATTTCAGAACCATTCACAGCAGCGCCAATAACGTCATCTTCAGCGGCGTCGACTTCCTCAACATCTGCGTCGTCGCCGCTGGTGGACCCGGAGCCGCTGTCGGCGCACGCGCAGGCCGCTCTACTCGCTAGAGAGCCCTGGTTCCACGGACCCATATCTAGGGTTATTGCTGAGAAGGTTTGTTTTGATTGTTTTTATTAACTAAACACTATTATAAAAAAAATATTTACTATGTCAGTCGCAAAAAGCTAGGGTATTCAATTCCCGTGCGAGGTAAATATTTATCTGATCCAGAAATGTTTATTTTGCTCTGGGTGTGTGTATCTTTGTGTGTATGTGTGCCTGGGTTACCTTAGTAATAAACCTAATTAAAAGCGTCAGTAGTATATGAAGATTAGAGTAGGGAGAGACGGTTCATTGTTGCCTAAAATTTCTGGCGTCCAAAAATACACACAGATTCTAGATTCTGAGCAAGAGAATTATTCGGGTAAACCTGGTATGAGCTATCATACTATTCTTAAATAAACCATATATCTTCTTGCAGTTGGTAGTAGAAGATGGCGAGTTCCTGGTCCGTGAGTCGGCCGCGTGTCCGGGCCAGTTCGTGCTGACGGGCGCGCGGCGCGGCGCGCACAAACATCTGCTGCTTGTCGACCCTAATGGAGTTGTGAGTATAGATTTGTAAACCTTTGATTACATGGAGGGATACAGCTAACTGGCTAGCTAACGTACTGAGCTCATGTAAGCCAAGCAAAATCAAAAATATTGTATGATTAAAAAATACAGTATTCTAAAATGTGTACTTGGTTGACTAAGGCCTGATCACCCTGATTTAGGGTAGTGAGGAGCTTTAGTCGGTAGGGCCCCACCGCTCCATCTTGGTGACGGCGAGTCCGACATACCCCGTCGCTCCCTTTACAAGCGGCGTGGAGCCGTCAAAAGGATTTGTCCTCTATAAAAAAGGGTAGTGATGAAGCTGATTTAGAGTATGCTCTAGCCCTCGATGGGACATATTCCGAGCTAATGATGATGCCAAAATGTGATTAGCGTTTAATGCCTTAAACACCATTTCAATCATTCAGGAATGTAGTACCAAATAATTAATGTAACAAAAAGGTTATATGTTTTGGTCATAAACTATCCTATTATTCACCTTAATAAAATTATTTCAGGTAAGAACAAAAGATAGAGTTTTCGAAAGCGTTCCACACTTGATAAAGTACCACAGCACTAATGAGTTGCCGATCGTATCCGCTGACTCTGCTTTGCTACTAAGAAAACCAGTACTTCGAAGTGCGTCCTGAGATGTAAAACAAACTAGGAAACAAGGAATTGAAATTGACACAAGATAAGTATGTATTTGTAGGTACTAAGGCGTGTCTAGATTATGTGGCTTGTTAAAATAATGTTATGAATTATACAAAACATTTTTAATGTATTATTCAAAACACATCTAAATTATTTACTTAATATTGTTACATGTGGAAATTATGAAATATGTTAAATAACAATGTTATATGTTATGTAATCTAGGTGCACAATTAAGTACTGTCTAACGTACAATTTTAGGCCATATTTTTAACTTAATATCGAAGTTTATAATGGCAGTTATAAATGAAGGCAAAGTTTGAAAATCGAACGTAAATGCAATCTTGATTTTAAATAAGTCTCGGAAATAACCTAAAAATAATTCATAAAGTACAACATGACTTAACATTCCTAATTATGGTACATTTAGCTACTTATTTACATGAGTGGTTCTTAATTTTACAAATTCATGGAAAAACGTACAGTAAATTATGAGGGTAGTCAAAAAACTTGAGAGAAACTGAGATCGGAGATTTTTTTACTAAAATTAATGTAACTTTTAACATTATGTATGTGTATCATCATAATCAATTACTCATCATCTTGTTATAGAAAAATAACCTTAACAGCCGCACTCAGAGACGTTTAACGAATACTTAAACTAATGTGCCAAAATATTTCTCTGCCGGTGACACCGTCGCTGTAATCGCATCTTTTGGTTGTCACTGCATTGAAAATGTATCTAAATGACATTAAAGTCTAAATGTAGCTTCTAATTTTGGGCGCCGGCACAAATATTGTGGCACATTAGTTTAAGTATTCGTTAAACGTCTCTGAGTGCGGATGTTAGGTCTATATGTAGGGTATCGGTAACTACACACAAACGTAACGTTTACTTACACACGTACGTAGACAAAAAAAATAAAATGTTCAACCCAAATTAATAGAAGTTATATTATATTAAATACAAAAACATATATCTAATCTCCTTCCAGCTTATCATTAAGTTTGAAATCACTCTTTTTAAGAAATTAACATTTAAAATGTAGAATAATGGCTCAGCCATCCATGTTTGTGATATAGATGCCCCAACCACAGATTTACAAAATTTTATTATGCACTTGATTAAAATACTTCTTAGTATTATTCTAAGGTATATTATTATAAGTAGCAAATACTTAGATGGCCTAAAACTTAGGGCCTATTTCACGACCTTCAAGTAAAAGTACTCACCAAGTAAAGTTAGTTTTGTCTCTTTCTTACTTATATCAAGTGACAAAGACAAAACATGTGAGTATGTGAAATAGGCTCTGAGCCTAACAAACTAGGTAATAGGTTTATTCCATCTTATAATTCAGACGTTCTAAATCATTCAGTAACTAAATTCAGTCAAGTGAAACAGCGTTTAGAAAGTTAGGATCCTAATTAGCAGTCCCGGATTAACCCTTAATCAAATTAAGCAGTTGCCTAAGGCACCACGTCTGGGAGGGGGGCACCAGAACACATAAGTATAGGGGCCGACAAGGACGTAGCTATGCTTGTAATGACAAATGCCCTACCTTGTTGAACATAGCGAGCTCAGTGTTAGCTGATCTGCATCATGAAGTCTTAATCCGTCACTGCTAATTAGCATTCTGAATCGGAAGAAGTGTGGCTTATCATTGACTAATATTCTTATTAGAAAACTATAACAATTAAATTAAAAACCCCCAACACAATTACTTTCAAACCCCCAAAACCTAAACGGGTCAACCGATTTTCATCAAACATGTCTAAGAACACTCGCACCTAAGTTCCCTTTAAAACAAAAAAAACTAAATTGAAATCGGTTCATCCGTTCGGGAGCTATGATGCCACAGACAGACAGATACACACACACACAGACACGTCAAACTTATAACACCCCTCTTTTTGCGTCGGGGGTTAAAAACGATTTAGAATGTCTGAATTTAGTCAGGTGGAGTAAGGCCTTAAATGTGAATTGGACAATGTAATACAGTGTGATGTCAAAATGAATGTTTGGAGAAAGAATGATTTTAGTAGTATCTGCGGTACTTAGAATTATTTATTACTTGTAACACCGCTTCGCACCGCATTTTCCTGATAACTTTCCGATATTTTCTTTACACAAACCTTGTCCAGACTATTATAATGATTATTAGAGGCCTATTTCACGACCTTCAAGTAAATTAACCAAGTAAAGTGAGTTTTGTCTCTTTCTTACGTTATATCAAGTGACAAAGACAAAACATGTGAGTGGTTACTCGAAACGTTACTTGAAGATAGTGAAATAGGCCTTTATCATTATGAATTTGCTAAATAGGTAGACATTGTGTCGCACACATTACAAAATTGAATTTTATTTTATAAATATGTATCATTTTTAATTAATTCTTCATTTGTGCTATCTTTGAATTTACTTGCGGACATTCTTGAGGATTTATTATTAGATTATACTCGAACGGAAGTATTTATACAAATAATAAGTTTACTATTATATGTGCTAATAAAAATATTTGCTTTAATTTATATACAATACTGTATAGAATTTACTTTCAAACAAAATTTAATCTACTATAAATAGTATGTATATTTATAATTAATTGATAAGTGAAACTTTATTTTTATATCTCTATATGCATTTATATACACGTTTCCGTTTGTGTTAGATATATTTGAATCTATGTAATACTTACCAAGCTACCAAAGGTATATTTACGGAATTATACATTCTTTAGCCATCTTATATTTAGCTTTAAAATTGTATTATTTATTAATTTGTGTCGTTTTACTGTGCAATTTAATACCAAATTGCTAACGGCGTATACAAACTTTTTTTATTAATAAGTTTGAAAAAGCTCTCTCTTATTGAAATATGAATAAGAAATCATGTTGTATTAATATAACTGCATGGTAACATTAGGTGCTAATAACAGCTTACTTAATTTTAAATAAGTGTATTATGTATTTAGATATAATAATGTACTGTAAATAGACATCACAAAATATTAGAAACGTGAAATTTGTTAAGACTGTCCGTTTTGAATGATTTGAATTTGTTTCGTGAATGCACTGATATTGAAATATGTATGACTGTAAAATATATGTGTATGTTAAATAAATATTATAGTTTATGCAAGATGTTGTATCATATACTTAGGCCTGATTGATTTGATTATATATTATAATTATGTGATCTAAATAAACGAAATTAAAATAAATTGGTGTTTTTTATTGAATCTCGTTGATGCTACTGCAACCTGCAAGTCTTAAGCATCAGTCACTGACGTCGTAGCATGAATCACTGACGTCGTAGCATCAGTCACTGACGACGTACAATCAGTGATATCGTAGCGTCGGTCACTGATATCGTGGCATCAGTCACTGAAGTCGTAGCATTAGTCACCGACGTCGTAGCGTCAGTCCTTATCGTCGTAGCATCAGTCACTGACGACGTACAATCAGACAAATCGTAGCGTCGGTCACTGATATCGTGGCATCAGTCACTGAAGTCGTAGCATTAGTCACTGACGTCGTAGCATCAGTCCTTATCGTCGTAGCATCAGTCACTGACGACGTACAATCAGTCATATCGTAACGTCGGTCACTGATATCGTGGCATCAGTCACTGAAGTCGTAGCATTAGTCACTGACGTCGTAGCATCAGTCCTTATCGTCGTAGCATCAGTCCTTATCGTCGTAGCATCAGTCCTTATCGTCGTAGCATCAGTCCTTATCGTCGTAGCATCAGTCCTTATCGTCGTAGCATCAGTCACTGACGACGTACAATTAATCATATCGTAGCGCCGGTTACTGATATCGTGGCATCAGTCACTGACATCGTAGCATCAGTCCTTATCGTCGTAACATCAGTCACTGACGGCGTAGCAAGGCAAGTCAGTAGTAGTAGCGTGTGTGAATCTTTAATAACTGATTTCATTTCAATCCTATTGATAATCTTCATTCTCAAAGCAAGGAAATAAAAAACAGAAATAATTTAATGTTTCTTTATTATAAATGTAATATTATAGTAGTACAAACTTGTAAGGTCTTACATGGCAGTGATGTTACAATTACTTATAAAATATATCGGTATTCGCTGTACAACATCCGACTTATTGCTTCCCATTGCCAAACATTCGTCTCGACCCTTGACACTATAATACGTCAACATTTGAAATCTCAAAACACAGCAATAAAACTTCTAGAAAACAACAAACAGTAGTGCCAAGGGAAGAGCGCCACACTAGCAGCCCAGAGGGTACTCCAACCTAGCCTTTAATTTAATACCAATCCGAGAAACAATATTATGACTATCTCATTACAGTCCAAATCGATTCAAACAATTATCAATGTCCATATAAATTAATTATAATAATATGTCAGATCAAATTTGATAACATTAGATATAGGCACATAAATAAGATTGTGTCATTGAACACAATTTGATAATGTATCCAGTAACTTGCTTGCATACACGAGTATAACATTCTTTGGACTTCTCAGCACTATTCACCAGGCCCTACTAAAACGCAAGGTCCCATTCCGTGCAATTAATTTCCTTACAACTAATATTTGCTAGAAGATCATCTAAAAGTGAACTAAACTCCAGTAAGATAAAAATAAATAATTTGCCTCTATACAAAAATAACATATTTTCATATAAATGGTGAACACGTGAGCACTTGAGACCTCGTCTACGGCGACTCTTCCTTCGCTACCTGCGCATTGCCTAACTACTGTACACAAGCCGCCGCGCAACATCCATTACCTACACTACATACAATACGAGCACGTACGATACAACACACCTCGCTTACATATTACCGAATTGACTCGATCTATTTTACAATTTATTTAATTCATTTATACCATATCTCGCACGGTTACAAAAGTGATCGAGGAGCATGTAAAACTGGTAAAGATTTTTCATACAAAATTACAATTTTATCATCAAAATACTCTCGTCGCGTAACAATTTAAACACCCGCGGCGGGTAAAAATAGGAAGCGATCTCCGCCTCGAATTATATTTGGTCAAAAACGACGTCTCATCCACACCCCGGAACTAGCTAGCGTCTAATACTGTAGAAATCAACGAACATGCACCTCTACCGGCGGCCGGCCGCGCACACGACACTACTGGCGACCGCTAACGACACTATACACTCACACGACACGAACACAGGGACTGAGCGACTGGGCGGGGGAGGGCGGCAGTCAGTCGGGCGGCGGCACGAGCGCGGCGGCGGGCGGCGGCGGCGCGTGCGGCGGCGGCGGGCGGTGCAGCACGAACGCGTCGTACACCTGCGCCAGCTCGTCCATGTGGTGCTCCTCCAGGCACAGGAAGCCGGCCAGCGCGGGCTCGGCGCGCCGCGCGCACGCCAGGCAGTGCACCACGTGGCGGCGCTCGTGCTCGCGCACCAGCAGCGCGTGCCACACCTCGCGCTCGCACGCGCCGCAGTAGTGGCTGGCCTCGCCGCGCGCGCGCCCGTGGAAGCGCACGGGCACGCCGCGCGCGCGCACGGCGGCTAGCGCGCCCGCCGCGCCGCGCAGCGTCTGCGCCAGGCACGTGCGCATGGCGCGGTGCAGCCGCGGGTCCGACACGCGGATGTTGCGCGCCAGGTTCCACGTCAGGTGCACCATCGGCACGATCGACTTGAAGTTCTGCACCTTGTTCCACTCGTAGCGCTCGAGCGCCAGCGCGTACTGCCGCGCCGTCAGCGGGCCCACGTTCCACGCGATGTTGTTGCACCAGCCCGTGGCCTGCACCCAGTGCACGCAGCCCGCGTTGACCCACACGAGGTCGCCGGGGCGCTGCGTGAAGCGGTACACGGGCACGCCGTGCGCGCGCAGCTCGTCGGGGTCGGGCCACCACGAGCCGTGCAGGTACGACAGCCCGTGGCGCTCGCACAGCTCGCGCACGCCGCCCCAGTACGCGTCCGGCACGCCGAACCACTCGCAGTCGCCCGGCCCGATGTTGATGTTGATCGAGCAGAAGTTGTTGTTCTCCTGGTGGCCGGGCGTCCGGCTGCCCGGCACCTTCATGTACAGCTGCACCGTGTTCATGCCGAGGATCACGTGGCCCACGTGCGACAGCATGTTGGCGGCGGAAGCGACGCGCGCGAACGCCGGCAGCTTCTGGAGCTCGGCGAGCTGCGGCCGCCACTTGCGCTCGTCGGAGAGGTCGACGTTGGTGCCGAAGCGCAGCATGCGCGCGCCGCGGCGGCGCTTGGCGGGCCCCGAGCCGTCCGAGTCGGACACGGCGCCGGCGCCGCCCGCCGCCGCGCCGCCGCCGCGCTCGCGCTCCTCGCGCAGCGACTCCTGGAAGGAGCCGGCCTGGTACTGCGCGTACTTGCGCACGGTGGTGTGGCTGCGGTGCGAGGCGCACGCCCACACGCGCCGCCGCCCCGTCGGGTCCCAGTTCTCGTCGGCGGACTGCATCAGCTGCGTGCGCACCTCGACCGCGTGGTCGGGCCACGCCTCCACCAGCGTCTTGGTGGAGAACAGCCCGAGGTCGAGTTTGAGGGCGGCGGTGAGCCCGCGCACCACAGCGATCGGGTGCTTCAGGCAGAAGTCCTGCAGCTGCGGCGAGAAAGCGTCGCGCTTCGCCTCCACGTACACGTAGGGCGCGGGCGGCGCCAGCTGCTCGGCGGTGAGGCGCGGCGGCGGCACGCCGGGCGGCTCGGGCGGCGCCTCGCCGTCGCCCTGCGTCGACCACGCGCTCGGCGGGCCCGCGTTGTCCCTGCACACGGCATATCTCGAGTTAGCGCGGGTCGGGGGGCGGGGGAGATGCTCACAGAGGGAATACTCACTTGCAGGCGTCGAGGATCTGCTTGGCGCTCATGCCGATGTTGAAGGCGACGGGCTTGAGCGGGTCGGTCTTGAGCGGCTCCAGCTTGACGACGGGCTGGCGCCCGCCCAGCACCGCCTCATTGCTCGGGGTCGACGCGCTCCCGGAGTCTGCGCAGACCAACGATGTTTTTGTAGTTTACGGCAAATAAAAGGACTTGTAAGTAATAGACTTTAATACTTTTCTGACTTTGTTCCGTTTGATGAAATTATTAATAAAAGCATTTAACAGAAACTTACTCTTCTTACGTTTTTCTTTCATTATAATAACCTAACGAGATAATATGATTATCGTGTTAAAATTTTATTTAATAGACAGTTAATTGAACCAAAACTGACAGTGGCAATGATATGTTTTACCATAAATAGGTTACCTCATAATAAATCTAAGGAGGTCAATGATTTGATAAAAAGTATGAATGGACCCTGTATTCACTGTTAAAAATACATGTATAATAACTTGATAACATGTTTATTTCATATCGTGGATCGAAAATATTAAATTAATTGTCCGTAAATTACTCTAAAATTAATTAAAGGATCAGTAAATAAAATAGTTATTTGTTATACAAGAGTGCAAAGTCGCTTTTTAACGGGGGCTCCAGTTGAGGACCGAGCCAGCGAAGGATTCTAAAATTGAATCACGAGCGTAGCGAGGGATTCAAAATAAGAATCCTGAGCGTTAGCGAGGGACTCAAAGGAGCACAAGGTTAAAAATTGTTTGCACTCGAGTGCAACACATTATTTTTCATCCCCCCTTAGCGAGGAAATTACTAAATGAAAACATAAAACAATCTCAATATTAAGTGAAAAGCAAAAATATCACGCGCAATGCAAATAAAAAAATAAGTAAGTACACCAAGGAGGTTCCGAGTTTGAATTTGAAATAAAAAAAAAGTTGTATGACAGTTTGTGAATCCAAAACATCATCACATTAGTGCACACGATGTTCTAAATTCAAATTTACTTTAACCTCTAGAGCGCAAAAACGACTTTTACTCCCAGTTAGCAAAATTGCCTTAGGTCCTGCACGGCCTGTCACAGCGACCCCGATACTTTTCACTCTTGAGATTAAAATCGACTTTAACCCCCAGAATAAATTACAGGAATAAATTAATTAAACAAAACTTTCTATCTCAAAAATAAAAAAATAACATATATTTTCCACATAGGTACAATTAATTTTTATAAGAGTTGTGTAAGTTAAAATATTGGTGTATATTTCTAAACACACACAAAATCGAAACATGAATTTGGATCAAATCTACTACAGGTAACTTTTTCTCCCGATATTTAAATAATAAACTAGCTGGCTAATTTAATCCAAAGACATTCAACCACATAAGCTCGATTTATTGACAAACATCAGAAACATTAACTCCTGGAAATAGCCTCTCCACAATACAACCAACCACGTCAATCCAAGATGGTTTCCAACCGCCGACCACCACCAGGCATAGACTGGTCCCAAACCTTTACAAAACATATCGTACTTACAGCTGATCGGTTCTTTCTTTATCTCTGGTTGTGTATCAGAGAACCTTTTGAGTAGGTCTTCGGCGAGCGACTCAGCACTGTCGCCGCCGGTCGCCGCGTTACCTTCGCTTTTCGTTACCTAATATACAAAAAATATATGTTAATACACTTCTTTTAACGAATTTAGCTTTAACAGCCTTATTTGGGGGTGTGGGGAGGACCTGCCGCCAATATTGTTTAGGTATTTGTATTAAAACTAGGTACAAACCACACGCGCTCTCGCAGCTTGAGATAGTCGATATTGTGTCAGTAGCTGTTGCATCAGCGCCTGAGAACAAATTTGTTAAGTTAAACATAAATTAATTGGTTCTATTAAGGAAAATTATGTAACGGTAAATACCTATCTTTCTCATACACAAAAGAGGAATATAATTATTAAAATGAGAAGGAATAGACAAGGATTCAGTATGCTTGCCTAATGTGTAACTTTAAGACTTTATGGCTAAGAAACAGACTAACAAGACTTTCATTTAAACATGAGAAAATGAAGTCAAGTCAATTTTAATAGTATTTTTCGTATTTATACAAGCTTTGCTTGCGTAAGAACGGGATAGTGATGTGATATGTGTCCGGATGTATTTATCTTATATCTTCAGAGAAATTCTTGTATATTTTGTTTATCTCAGTAACGGCTGTGACGATTTGGATCAAATCTTGTTTAAAGATAAAGTTACTTTTTAAGTTTAAAATTCTTGAGAAAATGTATATAACGCTGTTCCCAAAGTATATTAACCGAATATATTAAGAAAAAATATTGTCTTGAATACCGAAGTTTGTAGAAACAATATAAATTATTATGATTGCTGAAAAAAGTCTACCAGTTAATGAAAGCGTGACCGTTGATCGTTATCTACTTTCCACACGAAACATTTAATAGTAATGGTATTAAAACATACAAATGATTTGTTTATTGCTGTAATTGTAAATGTTATTTATAAGTACACTATTTTTACACTACGTACTTTGTAGTTGTAGTGTAGTGTAAAAATAGTACAAAGCTACATTTTAAATTTACGTAATAATAAAAGTAGCTTCATTTTCGTTTATCATTTTTTTTTTCATCATCGTCAATATTTTACTATATACTTTGTTCTAGTTCTTATTAAAACGTTTCCAATTCTAACCATTATATAGTTTACAATTTAAAGTGTAAGTTTGTGACTATACGGCGTCAAGGGCCAAGCTAGTACCATGGACAATTAGCTACGACTCTACTACGATTTAGGATATAAATTGAGATAACTAATCCTTCCCAGCCCTATTATACCCTTAAATACTATACTGTACTTGTTGTTGCGGCGACAAATTATGCGTATTCTTCTGCAAGTACTGCAACGTCTGTAGCTGATGGTGTGTGAGTGGTGCGGGGTCCTCGGGCCGCTTGCCGGGGTAGGGGGGCGGCGCCGACTTGGGCGCACGGGATGACATCTCCGCGGAGATAGGGAGGTTCCACGCCTCTTCGATTGACGGGAGTTGGCGACGTCTGGAATAGGTTTTGGTGTCTATATGTGATGGGATGTGACTGTTAAAGATATTATGTATTTTTTTGTAAATGTCATGTAGGTTTTTTTTACTTTCAGTCATTTAAGTATTTAATATTAAATTGAATACTCAATATACCAAATAATAAATCAAGAAGACAACTCAAAATAATTCCAGTTATTCCTTGTGTAACATATATATTTTAAACAAATATCCTTGTAATAATAGCACATACATATTCTCCCCAATTTAAATCTAACTATAATTAACTTAAAATATACCTAATTGTCCCCAATTATTTTATTCTTCAACAAACATTTAAATTTATCCAGAACATTTTGCCTCAAACAAAATTCCGGGGAATTACAAAATAAAGACAACATTAATTAAATTTTTTCCTCCATCAATTAGGCAAATCTAAAGGAAAAATTATGTGTCATAAAGTTAATTCGATATAAAAATAGCTATGACTAGCCTATTGCAATAAAATAAAATGATTATGTAAATATTTTCTATAGGCAAATTTAGTAGGCAATTAAGTTTTATTGTAGAAATCAAGTCCAAAATAAGGCGGATTAATTATGAATAAATTACTGCGGCGATGGTGCTATTGACATTAATACTTGGTTACGTCATGCGAATGACAACTGACAGTCAGCATTCTGCCGGTCTTGGCCTCAAGACGTGCCCTCAATACCGGCAAAGGATGTCATTTGATTATTCATCAACAGCTTCCTACATTACGTATTCGTTTTATAAACAAATGTCGTGCAAAATAATAAAACAAAGGGCTGCCCTTGAAACTGACACACATACTAAAAGGCTTATTAGTGATATTACCTTTTGTATGCGTAATGATATTTAACATTTTGATGAGAACGAGATGTTTTCTTTTCTACAATGTTCAACATATACAATATTTTAAACCTTTTTTTACTGTAGAATAACTGTGCTATCATCTCAATCATATACTCATAATATGTTTTGATATACTTTTGTATTGGTACGCGGATGAATTATAAAGATACGAAGTAATAAACCTTCTTTGCTGTGGGAAATCTCTTATTAATATACATAAAAGTATGTTGTAATCCCGAATTCCCAATGGGACGAAAATCAACGCGAGACGAATCTAATAATGTATTAACTCGAAGGTTCTGTATTACAACTTGATAATTAACAATTACCGATCAGACGGTGACGCTGTAATTAGGATTCCGTTCATACTAATGTCAATGAAGGTTACAAAGCGCGAAACAAGGCTACCGCTAATAATAATACATCATACATGTTACTACTCGTATACTTGTAATATAATTACGAAAGTTTTGAAAAAGTATGTTATTTAATCAGGAATTCTCATGAAATTGAAAATAAACGGAGAAGGAAAAATGTATGTATTAGTTTGTAGGATACTTACTTCCCAGTCACAGAAGGCAGAGGTGCATGAACCAAATGTGCTTTCAGGAATGCTAATCTTTGTCTCAGTGCTGCATTTGAAGCAGTCGCTGCGACACCACCATTGGTATAACAAGCGAAGGCATCCCGTGGCATTTGACAACTCTCATATAAACTGCCCAGGTTAGTCCACGCAGCGGAATGTCCTTTATCTAATTGTACCGCACAAATATAGGCTTGTAATGCGTCCATTGGTTGATTTTGTTGTTGGTATAACACCCTGGAAAATAAAACGTATATTAATAAAATGTTTAATGAGGTTTAAGCCAATCTGATGCAAGTTTCAATAGCTTAAACTATGCTTGATACTAACCCTATAGAACACCACGTATCAGCATTTCCTTCAGACTTTTCAACAGAATTTCTATACGCAATGAATGCGTCGTGTACTTTTCCTTGTGCGGCGAAACATCTACCGAGGAGGTAAAGGCCAGCGCCTGATTCCGGTTCAGCGGAGACGGCTCGTTGGAGGCACCAGATTGCGGCCCTTGCCCGCGCTGCAGGCTCGCCAAGCGACACACAGCGATGGTACAACCAACCTAGAAATACATAAACACTACATAAACCATTCATCAACAACGGTGGCTATGGGCATGCCTCTAACCGCAACATATTCATAGTCAAAGCAGTTACAGATACTTATCGTAACATGACAAATAGCACACAAAATGATGAGCCAAATTGTTACCACGTCTGCGTGTGCCAACTTTCTACAAATTTTCCGGTTTCAACAACGAAACAATTGTTATTACGATTACAACAACCAACGAAAGTAAAACTGATTATGGAAATATTGAATCCACGTTGCGCGTAAAAAGTTTTCCACGTTTCAATTAATTGTTTACAATTTGTTTTCTGGAATTCGGCAATCGAGTTAGCAAAGTTTGTATAATTTCATAATTTTATTCAAGCCGTACAAAATATTTGTTGGGAACAACTTACCTAATTGTCTGCAAACATCTGCCTTGATCGATGATGAGAGTTGTGGCTCTTTGAGCAGTCTCTCATAGGCATCTCTGGCGGCTTTCCTCAGTCCTCTCGCTTCAAGGAGGTGTGCGGCGTGGAAGCTGAGCTCGAGCCGGGTGAAGGTGGCGTCCTGGTGGGGAGCGAGGCGAGCTCGCCTGAAGTGGGCGGCGGCGGCGGCCCAGTGCCTCCGCGCCTTGAACATGAGCGCTAGCCGCAGGTGAGCGTCCGCCGCCCGGGAGAAACCAGGCGACACGTACAGAGCCATTTGCAACGCCTTTGTTGCCCTGTAGGTAACCCAGCGAAAACACCACTTATACTACCCATTTTATTGCTTGCAGCCGCATAAACTACTATTGTAACAAAACCCTATAAAACTGAAAACAAACAACCTAACTCGGCAGTAACATTCTATTTTTTGCTCCTGAAATACTGCACACAAAGGAGGTTTGCTGTCAATAAACTAGAAAACAATGTCAGACCAAAGTTACCGTCTGATCTTGACGAGCCGACAAGGTTAGACGAATCGTAAATAATAGGAGTTTTAGGACGAGCAGTTTTCACTATAAAGAAGTGAATACACCGATTCATACGGTGCGTATTATAAAATAAAACATAACAATGCCTTCTAAGAATCTTTAAATAAAGTTGGTTGGTTTTTGTGCAACAATCTTGAGAAAGCTTTAGAAATTTGGAGCAGGCGGACGCACCATGTAACAATGGAGGTTTTAAATGGGAGATTTTTTACGTTTGATTCTCCCAAATAAAAACCGGTCCTTGTTTGTGGAGTTTGAGACGCAGATTGCATTACATGCCCTGGCTCTAATGAGACCAGAAATTTGGTCCTTTGTACGTTGAACAAATTTATTATGGATGATAAATTACACGTAATCCAAACAGGAACGAAGATAAATAATAATAGTGTAGTTATCGTTTACTACATAGACGTGTTTAAAATATTTATCTTTTAGGAAGTCCATTTATGGGGTGAATAAGTTTATCAATATTATGTTTCGATTTTAAATGGCAGTCTGGTATCCTGTTTGTGATAAAATAGTAGATTAGATAACACTTCATTAAAATTGACGGTACCTATAAGTATTTGTTACAATCAATGTAAAATAAAAAAACTTTGTAAATCAAATTTATGTAAAAGGTAGATATGACGAAATCGGGACCATTTTTCCGTAAAAATTGTGTCGAGTTTGTTACAAAAGACGGAATCAAGTCGTAATACCCGTAAGTTTAGTAAAGAGCGCATCACCGGAGCGTAACGTCACCGATGCGCCCGAGGGGTCGATGACCGTCTGAGGTTCGTTCGTGCAATCGATCGGACGATGCAACAACGTCTAGACGCCGATCGACGTCGTCCGATTCCAGCGCCCAACGCCTATGCCTTTATTTAAATGACCTCCGCTGACATTTGCGAACCGAAACAAAGAACGAGACAGGTGCTGTCCGTCCAATGTTCACCCCAATACCGGCGGCGACTAAAATAAATGACGATTACGCGGACACACACACACGCGTCTAACAGAGCGATGTGTAGAGAGCTTTCACCGATCTTCAAGCCGTTCAACATCATAATCTAATATTGCTCCTCATTCAAATTCTGCAGAACGAAATATGATTAGTGGGTGGCACGCAACGATCAAATTCCAACCGATGCGAGAGGTCTCATTAATTTTGACAGCCAGACAGACATTTAAACATAACTCAGTATTATATTTACATAATAATCGTAGAATTAATAAGTATTTCGTTTATTTTAATAATAATCTGAATACAACAAAACCTTGACGGTTAACGTGAGAATTATCAGATAAAACGTATCAAAATATAATTCAATAATGTACAATTAAATAAAGAGCAGCATTAATAACATAGTGGGTCAATCGAACGTGCCCTTTTTGTGATAACGAAATACTGCGTTGTTATCATATCGGTGTCTGGAGTGTCAACAGCACACACCCAAAATAAATGACAATACAAATAAAAATACTCGCACAATATTCTTCGTCCTAATTTATAAAAGTTTATCTTGGAAAGTAATGACATCTTTTCCGAATTTACCGAAATTACCTCACGGGACCTTACCCTGCCTGTTCTGTACATGGTACCTACACCGCACATGTTCGCTTGAATAAATAACATTATAATGTATCCTGTATTCATGAAAGGATCGATTATAATCCGGTTCGCTACCTGCTCGAGACCAACCTTGAACATTATCAGTTCAGGTAAGGAAGTTTCTTTACCATTCAAACAGTTCTGTCATGAACGAATGTACACAAAAAATGTACTGAGAACTTCAACAAAAAATACTGCATCCATTGTTAAAACAGCTGACGATCCGTCAATTCATATTCGGAAATTCAAACATTTCGTATTTTCAGTTATAGCGAGCAATTATGTCATGAACTGTTTTACGGTCGCTGAAATCTGTCTGACCTAGTTCTTCGGACTTGCGGTAGCCCAAGGTCACACAGACCGATATTTATAGCGTAACTCATGAATCGTCATCGTCCTCGATTTACATAACTAAAGTAAGAAGCAGAAAGGTGGGTTTGAACTTGTAACACGTGATCCCCTTCGGATTCCCACGGATCTACCGGGGCGAGGGGAAGTCAGAAGAAAGGATATTAAGTCATGCGAAATAATAACCTAGTTCTCGATTAACACTCACGTTTCCTGAGAACGTCGGAGAGTCGGAACTCGGAGCATGTGTCGAGTTATCGAGGTCAAGTTCGTTCATTACTTGTTTCATTGTGAAAAAACCAAAATACTGTGGAGCTGCAGGGTGTCCGAGTACATTACATAGTATGACCGTGCAAGTATTACGCCCGTGACCAAGTCATGTGACGCAATCATGCGATGCATTCAGTCTACAGTTCACCTAGCTGCATTGCCTCACGACCTTGGTTTCACGGTAACAGAATGCAATTATGCGCTTGGCTTTAATAGAAAATACCGCACTAATATAATCTGCTTGTATTAATCAATATTAACATAAATTCATTCATGTGAGAAAGTTAATAACGCCACTGACGATAAGGTAAGGTCCAGTAGTTTCATTATGAATGACGTGTCGTTGAATGACCAATACGATTCCTGATTGAGATTAATACTTGCGGAACGCAACAGTCCTTTATTGTTATACGAAATTGATAATGAATGTGAGGGCTCGTTTATCGCTGGCGTCATTCTAGTTGACCCACTTTTGTCCCATTCGGTACCACTTATAAAGTATCCAACACGATATGATCTCATGAACGCGATATTTCAGTAGATACTACGCAATTCTCTATACAGATTTAGAGTAAAGTGCTCATAAATTCTGAATTCACTTCCAAAACCCATTCTATTTTGTCTAAGGTCAGCAGCATTTAGGTCATCCATGTTTATCTTGGTAAACCAGGCTCAGAATTGAATGTTTAGAATTGAAATTTCTATTAGATTAATACCATGATATAAGGTGAACAATACAAATCTAGTAGAGAGTGGATATAACCAGAAGTATTTAATTCAATGCGATGTCATTCCGAGGTTATGTCAGTGATGCACAAGGTAACTCTTTACAACATGGGCTTCTTAGAATTTCTAAAAATCCATTACTTCATAACATAAATCATATTCCAAGCGATAGAATATGATTTATTAAAGCTGACGTAAAAAGACTTGCTGTTTTTAGAAAAAAAATAACAAATAGAATGGCATTAAGTACCTTCAAATATTTCTACACGGGAAAATATGTTTATAGGCAATAACATTGATATCCAGATGAAGGATGAAGAATGCAGAGGAATCAAACATTAAATTAAAAGTACTAATACACCTAGAAAAAAATATATGTTGGCAAAAAAATCAATATCTCCCCGACCTCGTACATTTACGTTTTCAGACTTAATCTTGACTTCATGACTTGTGCAAAGCAATACGATTGTAGTAAAATATTTTACAAGCAAACTTGTTATCTTAGAACACGTAACTTCCAACGTACAATAGTTTAGTAGATATATTCTAGCGATAATAACGAGCAATAAACTTACGTTGGTTAGTTACAACGATATAGTCAGTACAATCTGAAGGTAATAGGTGATTCTTCAAGACCGCAATGCATAGAACAACATAAAATACTTATTCAATGCACACTGCAAGTATATTTTATTCATTACTACAGTTAAGTAGCATCGCATACAGTTACCAGTGCACAAATCGCATTGCTTTCTCAAGAACGACTTGCTAAAAACATGAATTTATACACACAAACATAAATCTAAACAATAAACTATCGAGCTGGTTATTAAACGAGTCATGTTCAAGTTTCGCATTGAAGTGGACTCAAGTCCAAGAAACATGTCTGTGAACCCGGAAACGAGCGAGTTACACGGTGCAGAAGAACTCGACAATTCCAATGACATACCATACGACATTACATACACAGCATGACGCTACCAACCTGACTGACTCGCGACAGATTATGCGAACACAATGCCGAACAGGTTCGTCTCGCTTAAATTAATACACATCCACGTTTATTTACGGACATACAGCTTCGAGCTTATGCAATACATTCATATGGTATTACGACCGCTTCATATGGCTTATACCGTTATAATTTAGTTGTTTTCTGAAGAATTGGTATTCGAAAAAGCAAGCTGGTTGAATATTCATTTGAATTACACACATATTCGATAGTAGCATTATAAAAATCTAACAACGCACATAAAATTATGCATACACACACGCATCCCCTTCGTGAACACCGAAAGAGCTAACATTCTGTATTATTATTACATTACAAATGGTGTAGTGCCCTTGATAACTCCCCATACTATTCATGCATACAAGTATCCTAACAAGTTCAATACTTAATTTACATGCAGAATTAAAAATAGTGCCCCATCCCTAACATTGCGTTTGATTTAAAAGGGTTCAACCCTTTGAGAACTAAATTTTGAGCTTTGCATCGTCGACGTCATCGATTGTTTGCGAGACAAAGCGAGGGCAGTAGCACATACGTGCAAGTTAGTTTTTATGTGACACGCAAGTTCGTGGTGTGGTGTACTAGCGAGGTATTAGCAGACCCAGCGACGCAGGGGGAGAGGTTATCGCTCAATAATGACGCAACATCATCTCGCAACATAGCCCTTTCGAATGCTCCCTTTTTGCGGTCGCTGCCAGCTTTCTAATATTCATTGTGCGTACGAAGTGACTGACGGCTAGGCTCTAGATGGTAAGTATGGTTCGGCATCCGTGAGAACCGCCTCTGAGACCGTCGCGCTAATTACGTATGCTAGTGTGTGTTTGTATGTGTATTTCAAACGAACTACAATCAACATACTACGAATTAAAAGGCCTTTGTGCGTTGACAAGTTTCAATATTTCCGGATTCTTGGTTAGAAACTATGGCAGTTGATAATGTGTAATCACTAGATAATGTGGTGATTTCAAGGTCTGAGTAAAAAGGGTAAATCCAGTATGGTTTACGCATGTTATATAAAAATTATACAATTAACTTATTGTGTTAAACAGTGATGACGTTACTTTTATATCAATTCGCACTGTTATCTGTTTGTCGCACTGATACGTATGTACGTGTGAATTACGGGTAGTCCCATAGTTTGCGTATTCATTTGTACAATTTTCGTATAGTTACTACGCACAGAAACGTGATCCCATTAGAATAAATAATGTAATCATTCGTAATATCCTTAGTTTGGTAATATCAAGAATACGTCTGATATTACGAATCTTATAAAGACATATTCTCTGAAAGATAAGTAATGAAAACAACGTTTTAGTATTCCTTTGATTGTGAAAGTGTTTACATAACATTAAATAGTGTGTGTTGTATTGTAAACAAAAGCTTTATGATAGAATGGTTAGTCACCACATCTCGGTAGCGGCCTTGCAAGTGTGACGATCGGCGCGCCGATTCTACTGTAACCATGTGACGTATCGTGAATCGCGTGTGACGTACGACTTTTTTCGCGGAAATTCCAGCGCGGCCAACGAACGTACATTGCGACAGAGCTTTCTGATACTCGAGTGTTAAGATTAGAATTTATATGTTCGTTACGAGGGAGAATATTTCAAGAAACTAAACAACATGATAAATAGTTTTCAACAAACTAAATAATAAACAAGAGACATTATAAATTCTCAAAGTTCCTACACCTATTGTTTTTTTTAAATTCAAATTCAATTATTCAGTTTGATCCTCAAAGAAGCACTGACGTGAAATCATAAAGATATGTTATATAAATTATTTATAGACAACCATTTTAGCCGCTCCCTGTTTGTATTATAATATTGTTGTAGAATATCAGGTACGAGTACCTATTTTCGTTCCGTTAATAAAAGTACGTATCAAAGTGTACTTTTCTGTCACGTTTCCTTTTTCATTTTTCATGTGAAAAACGCGAACTCCAGTTATTAAAAAACTAGGGCATGGCGCTTGACACAGTTCATACCCTATGTGGGTGGGTGCCCTACAGATGTAGGCGGGCGTACTTACGTAACTCAAACAAAGCCGAAGGGCGACTGCTTGCCACACTACCTTTCGCAACATCGCCCTATGACTAGCACTAGCGAGAAACAATTTCTATTTACGTCTGTAGTTTCTATTAAATTTGTGTGTTTATACAAATAAGAGAGGAGAGAACCATAAAGAAGGTCATTGACAGGGCGGAGACGGGTGGCACGGATGCAGCGAATGCACCGGGCGAGTTCCGGTGCACTCCGCAGGTATAAATAGCGATCCGTTAGTGTCGACGACCGTTCTTCGTCACGTCACTATCCAATACCTACTCTCGAATATCAAAGTCGTGACCTAGATAACACAAAAACATTGATTACATCACTGTTTTACGGGGAACGTGGAACGCTCCCGGCATTGGGGTTTGGGGTGAGAGGAAAGTGAACCCCGCGCCCGGTCGAGTCGAGACAGAGACGGGAGAAGGGGGATAACTAATAATGCATACGCCCTTCAACGACCCGATGGAGACAGGTCGATGATTCGGGTGCGCGCGCGGCCCCCTCGACTCCGTGGACGCTTCCCTCCTATGCGTAAAAGGGCCCGTGCGTACGTGACGGGCGCAGAGCGGGGCGAAGGGCGAGGAGCGCACACTCCGCCCGCACATCTTTGTCTCCGCTTAGATGCACTCTTCGGCTAGGGTCGGAGACCGCAAACTGTACTGCGCATATGGCCTTAGCATTTCGACGAAAGCTAATTTACATACAAGCTTTACGGCTAGTACGATTTACCTATGAATTTACGACTAGACAAGCGAACGACTCACGAATTCCGGTTTCGCCACTATACTGTTACCATGCGGCGGATCATACATGTAGACTCGTTTATAACAAAAATAAAATAACACACCTATTTCATTGTGAATTGTTACGTAAGCAGCCTTTATTTAGTACGCTACGTACGGTAATACAATTCATAGTGGAAAATTTAAAATCAATGAAATAGCTACTATATTAAAACTAACCTTTAACAAATTTAACATTTTATGCAAGGTCAATGTCACCATTGAAATAGTCCACGATGTGTACATACAACCAGTTTAATTAACTCCCACATTTTACATGTTTATAAATGAGGCACGCGCTGCAAGGCTTATTTATAATTGCACTCGGAATCCTCATGTTAACCTTAATAATAAGTTAAAACATGTTTTTAACGTTAATTGTAAATAATAAAGAGTAATTTCATCGTACAAAGGAGAAATCGTTGTTATTATGGTGCACGCAATCTGACTTAGACCACCGGAAAAGTTCTCTGGCGATGGATGATGTTTAGTAGCAAATCCAATTGCATTGTGATGTAGCAAATGGCAAGCAAGTAAGCAAACATATTGGGAAAATTTTATTGCTTTCTTCATCGAGCCTGGCATTTACTACGAGTGCGTAGTAAAACTCATAACAATAGACCGATAAAAGCGAGATTTACCTTTCATGTTGACATGTCAACAACAAACAAAATAATTAAAATATAATGATGTATTGTCATAGCAAATTAGATATTTTATAATGTCAAAAGAGTCGCTTGAATGTGGACTGCCTGCCAAATCTGAGGTCCTGGGTTCCCCAGATTCAACTCCTTGATCGAGAGTTGCATGGCCCAGGTTTCGGATCACCGACACGTGTTGAGCAAGGTCGGAGATTACACCTATTCCTCATACCTAGTATTAATATGATCAGAGCGAGAAACCTTTGTCCTTCAGAGGGATCTTATAGGCCGATATTACTCAATAGAAACAACGTTCAAAAAAGGACGGAAGCAAATAACTCCATCCAGGTCTGTCACAATCAAATACTGAGAGAAACGAAAAACTTCAATTGTACCGAAGTTGGCAGATGTTACGTTGCTATTGCATAAGTTACGCCTGAGGTCGTTATAGGACAAAGTTAGGGCAGTGGTATAATACTGTCTGACGTCAAGATACGAATGCTAGTCTATGTAAGGAGCAGCTGATGTCGTGAAGTGACAGGTGCGGCAGCAGCCGGCATACACCTGCCTTGGGCACGCGCCACCGCAAGCTGCTCTAGCAATTACCGAGTATTCATTACCTATGTCTACAAACAACACAAAGACTCCTCATAAATACCACGCAGCTGATAACTACCAAATGTCGACCTATTACAACAATCCATCGGGAAGTTGCTACTAAAAATTATAAAACTTCACAAGAAACACATCGAATTACCAACGACGAATAATAATGTATGATGTTCGCAGAAAAAAACAATACATTCGGACTATGTACCGAGAAACTTGGGATTCAATACTTCGGTGAATAAATGAATGTTAATGTTTGTTTGATCCAAAAACTTTATTTTAATTTCTTTGAGTTGGTACTTTACTGGCAAGAATTTTGTTAGGTACATTCGTGATTTAATGTTAATGTCGGTGGAAACGCCATTTCCTGCTTATTATTATGAGAAAGGACTAGTTAAGCATACTGATGAACAAGTTTGCGAAACGGGCCGAGCGAGTCTAGTCACTGGAGGGCTGCAGAGAGTGGAATACCGTTATTAGAAGCGGTTAGCGACGTTGCGTAGATAATGCGCTAACCGGTTCCCGACAGATAGCCGATTTTAATATCGTTATCGATCAAATACGCAATTTGATAACGTTTGCTTCAGCCTATTGATTACGCTATTTTAAGATACTGTTCAGACTTCATTGGAACACATTCTCAGAAAATGTATATTTTCATAAAAATAGGTCGACGGATTCCTCCAAAGGCTAAATATAAATACAGAATATTGTACAGAAAAGCTTTTTAAAGTACTTTTAAGATTAATATGTGATCATTGATTCCATATGGTACTTTATATTTCTTGCTACCTTTACCGGTTTGATGACCGATGACGTAAATAAAAAGTGCGCGAATTTAACTCGTCATTGTTACCAATTCTGGTGAGCTTAAAATGATTCACAGTTTCCTGTATTAATTCATTAATTTAAAAGGCTAAGTAATCATTTGATGAATTATATTTAGATGACTCAATCGTTATTACCATGAACTCATAGACTCACCTAAAACTACAATCTATTTTTTTAAGTCAGATGCACAACTTAAGTGCACTGTTATGCTACAAAATTAAATGAAAGTCCCAATAAAGGCATGGCACTACTTTACCGTTAGGCATAACTTCGTGCTTAGATGGAATAATAGAAGAATGCACTCGGAAATGTTAAGTACAGTACGTTAGGGCAACATTATCGTTGCGTGTTACCTGGCGGAGGCCGTGCTTATAGCCACATTACCGACCTACATTTTATGCGGCGACAAACTCATTATTATTGAGTTGCTTAGTCGCGCACGCACTGTACACCCTTGTTTTTATTACCATTCGGCGAATCTGGACATACATACAAATTCCATATGTCAGAACCCAATGATGCGAGGGTTGGTGCAGTCGGCTACCTGCGAAAACATATTGCAAAAACACGCACAAAATCATGCAAGAAAACAAAAAAATAAGAGCTCGTCGGGACCAGCTCCGGTACCGTCGATATAGGTGTCTGCATTTTGGAAACAAAACACAATAGAAAGAGTCGCGTGCGAGCGCGATACAGGGATACGGGCGGCAGGTGGAGAGAGAGAGTCGACACGAGATTCGACGTAAACAAACCGCAAGCGGGTGCTTCGACCGCACTCACCATTTCGGGGATCTTCAAACTGGGTGGTGATAGGCGCGGCCGCAGCGGCCGACGTAGTGGAGAGCGGAGACGTCCTCGGGGGGTACAGCACAAGCACTCGTTCACACAGGATGGTCCAGTTCAGTCACTCGTCACAAATAAACAAGATACGTCCCGTCCTACACTACGTTCGCGGCTCACGCCGATGCAGTTTACGTCACCGCATCCCGCTCCCGACTGGCAGTACGCGGCGCGAGCGAGCGACGACCTCGCGCTGCAGCGTGCACCGTCCCGCGCCCCGCGGCCGCCGCGCGC
Organism: Timandra comae; assembly: GCA_958496195.1. Taxonomy (NCBI): domain Eukaryota; kingdom Metazoa; phylum Arthropoda; class Insecta; order Lepidoptera; family Geometridae; genus Timandra; species Timandra comae. Next base: position 3,919,104 of record OY292354.1, on the reverse strand, counting down.
TCGCCCGGCCCTTCCCGCCGCGCCGCGCGCCCCGCGAGCCCTACCGCCGCCGCCCGCCCGGCCCGCGCCGCGTCCTACGTCCGGTGAATCACGATCTCGACACGAACGACAACGACCACCGCCGGATTCCGGACACGGAGCTTTCCAATACACATACACTACACTTTTTGTCTAAATAAAAACTTTTTGAATTAGCTTTAGAGCCGAATCCACCGACGACGTCTAGCCGTTCAAAACGCACGTAAAAAGCTCGTTAGTGTTTCTATTTACATATTATTTAATTTTAGAATGTGAGAAACATTTCACTTACGCACCGTTGAGGTGATGATAACTGTTCACGAATGTTTAGGAATTCGTAATGTTAATATTGTATTTTTTTAAGAGAGAAAAAATTACGTGCATTGAAAAAATAATTAATTAAGTCAGTAAATATAAAAGTCTTAAGATAAAATTTAATTTTAATTACTTACTTAAATATTTAAAAATATTTTACTAGTTTAAAACAATATTTTTGGGACCAAGAATAACCAACATCCTTTTAGAAGAACGTTGGTAAGAAGATCCTTTGTTAGACAAAGAAAACCATGCACCTTAATTTGACGATACAATTTTCTTATTTTGTAACAAGATGAAAAAAAAAATGCGATTGCAAAATTCCCTCAAAATCGTAAAAGAACTATAAACAATTTACTTTAACTAAGTTTAATTTTTCCAACTTTAATCTGAAGTAATAAATAAAAGTTTCCACTCTTATTGCGTTGTGGAAAATCCTTAAGATTTTAAAGTAATGTAAAAACCCAGTAAACAAACAGGTGTAAGTCATTAGAATCACGGAAAAATGGCCACAAACCCTATGTAGGTACATTTTTTACTATTACTTAGTCAACTTTATGGTTTTTCTAGGTTTAGACAGGAAAATATTTCGGAAAAATACTAGAATTTTCCCAGAATTAGGAACTATGTAAATAATAAATGTATCACCAAATAGGAAACTTTGCAATGTGTCGGTCGTGATAAGTTTTAACACTTTCACAGCGGAGCGTTTAGAGCGCCGCTTGATACGGTACGCGGGCGTATTTCTGCATAATTGTGAACATCATAGAAAAATAACGGATAGGGGTATATGGATAATTCTTTTTGTGTTTAAAAGATATACTTTTATATTTTATGGATAATAAATAAAAAAAAATTATAGTATATAAAATAATTTAATACGAGTAAAGTAAACATGGTCATTTTTTATAAAAAAAAAAAAGTCATACAGACAAAAACAGTCACACTCGCTCCGTACTCTCGCCGGCGGTCGACTGAGTGGGCGCGGGCGATCGCGAACTGTAGCTATCGCGTTCTTACTACATACAAACATTGTATATGTGTGTGTAGCTTATGAACTAAGCTACAAACGTGTACAAGGCGGATCACGACAAGACGTCGTGATTTTCTAATAAACATTTGAAAGGCGGTCACGAGTGCTACTCGTGATTCGCGCGTTAGAGAAAAATATGAATGCCGAGCTGAGGTCGTGATCCGCTGTGAAAGTGTTAACTTACTACGTACTTACGTTATACTAAATTACTTTTTTCTCTCGTTTATTTCAAGTTGACTTAAAAAGACATGGTTGGCTACATTTTTGTCAATTTGTTATTTCATAGTTAGTTTTCTCAAAGAAAATAGGAATAAATCAATAAGGTAGGTTCTTGAAGAAAGTTGATAACATAAATTTTGGGTGCGCCAAAGTTCACCTAAAATTTCAACTCCGATAATTGGAAATCCGAAAATTTTCTTCCTAACATTTTTTATCCTAACAATCGCAACTCCTAAAATCTTTGTCACTAATGTTTTAATTCCGAAACATTTGTTTTCCTATATTTTCTCAACATAACCATCGTTCATACTATTTTATTCAAAGTCATATCTTTTTTGTTTAGATTTATTTTTATTTATTATAATCAATATTATATACATAAATTTTTCGTAACTTTGTTTTTACATAACATGTAGGTATAACATATAACGCTCGAGCCGAGCGAGCAAAACCAGAGTCCTGCTCCAATCATTCAGTCAAGTTCCAGTAACGAATCGGTCCTATTCCTAATTATTGGTTTAGGTTATGTTAGAACTGTGACCCCAACGCACGAGCCGAGCGAGCGTAGCGAGCGTGCCGCGGCAGCGGCCGGCGAAGTGCCAGAACCGAATTGGTCCTTTAGTTATGGTTATGGTAAACTCCCAGGCCATAAGCATAACCGTAAACGAGTCGTATAATAATCATTAAAACTATAAATATCATCTTCTACCCACATATATTTTTTATTACACTTGGTAAATGTTTCTTTCTGAGCATGAGTGAAAATATTATGGTAAGTATGTTTAAGGATAAAAGCGTTATGATAAAAAACAGGAGTTTAAATATATTTACATTAAAGATGTTATGAATTAAAATTTTCGGAAAAATGAGTGTTATGAGCATCGTCGGTAGCACTACAAATAGTATGAATTAAAACTTTAGGATGAAAAATTTTAGGAAGAATGATCATTCGGACTACAAATAGTTAGGAAAAACATTTTCGGGTAAAGAACTTTAGGTGAGCCAATATGGACCCATAAATTTTACTTCAATATAGCAGACTAGCAGCGCCCCGCGGCTTCACCCGCGTAGTTCCCGTTCCCGTGGGAATTTTGGGATAAAAAGTATCCTATGTGTTATTCTGATGTATAAGCAAGATTATTGTAAAGTTTCATTAAAATCCATTCAGTAGTTTTTGCGTGAAAGAGTAATACATACAAACTTTCGCCTTTATAATATTAGTAGGATTTGCCAGGAGATTCATAAAATTATAAATGAAAACTGCTCGTCCAAAAAATAATATTTTTCCTACCTAATTTGAACTCTATTCATATAAATATTTTTTTATATCACAAAATTCTTAAAGATTAAAAAAACCAACTCGATAAGAATATTTGACCAGTTGAATTTGCTTTATTATCAATGCGAAATATTATTATTATTACCAGTGTCACAGGTAAACCGCGGTATGCACATGCAGTAAGTTATTAATTTATAGATAAATTCATTCATTGTGTCAGGCTCATATTAAAATCCTTCCCTTTCAAAAAGAAGCCACCTTCATTGCTCTACTGAAGGCCTACATCAACTCTTTTAAGGTGCCAATAGTGGGCAAAGAATCAGAAATATTAATAAAAAATAACTTACCATTCAAAGGCGTTATAGTGATAGTAGCATAATCCTAAGCCGTAGAGGAACAGTGGATCCTTCCAGTTCTCTTGCTCCAGAGCAAAGAATTTCTGGTATGCCGACATTGCTGTAACAAAAAATCTTTTATTAATCATATTCTATCAACAAATCTCTAGGAGAATGAAACATAATCAAAGAAGTTTCTAGAAGACCAAATAATAATATTAGCCTTGTGGATTAGAATGTTAAAGACCACACAAAGTAGACCACAGCTTGGAGAACTGACAGCCATTAGGTCAGAAATGTGTGAAAAGCACAATGTCTTGCAAGCACAGGGCGATGCTTGATGAAGTGACGGCCTTTGCCACAGAAAGGTTCTGGTCTAAGCTCTAACAAGCATAGAGCAGACTAGTATTATATGAATGGGTAATTGTGTGGCACATGGTACGCGATTATCTGTTTTTCGATCGGTTTTTAAGGAATCTTGCTGGAACCTAAATCTTTCCCATTCATCAGCAATGGACATCTGAAACTGAGACTGAGATGATGATCAAGTCCACCTACACATAGAAATAAAATTCAATTCGGTTAATTCGTGTCTGTCATTTCGGATTCTTTGCAGAAAATCGTCATCTTTAACATAAAAACTCTATTATTGCAAATATTCAAGAAATAAATTCCAAAATTAGTTTACGAAGTCGAATTCCGTGAAGTGACATTTTTATTATTGCATAGTTATTTAATAAAAACATTCCATGGCATACCTTTAGCATAGTCTTCAAGTAAGAGATGAAAATGTCCCAACTTGCAATATGTTTTAGGGTCGATGCAAATATCTCTTCTGTCACCTGGCGAACATGCTCTTTCCTCCTCCTAAACAAGAAAAATAAAATAATAAGTATGAGGTACATTTCTAAAAAGCCACTAAAAGCATACATTTTATTATGCTTATTAAAACTAGCGGCGGCCCGCGTAGTTCCCGTTCCCGTAGGAGTATGGAGATAAAATTATGCTAAAAACCTTCCCACTGAATCACTTTATCTATTAAAACAAAATCCGTTGCGTAGTTTTAAAGATCTAAGCATACATAGGGATATAGGAACAGAGAAAGCGACTTTGTTTTATACTATGTAGTGATTATAATAACAGCCCACAAGAGGGGAGTCTAGAAACAGTTCTCCTCATGTTTTCTCCCAAGTATTAGCCTAGAGAAAAATATTTTTCTATTCATATAATTAGGACCTTAATTTTATTTGGTTTATTCATTCTATGGTACAAAATACTTCCAGCGATATAATTTTTGGTTACATTGACATTGCTATTTTGTATCTGGGGGCACGGCAGTGCCCCCCGCCAAGTCGAGCGCGAAGCAAACACTGCCGTACCATCCTTTACAGGAACCCTTTCGCCGCATTTTCAGGCCCCTATTTGAGAACCTTTGGATAACCCCAGAACGCTGAAATTTTCGTCATCCAGTAAGCTATACAATCACATACTTAAAATAAAATTTCAAGTCTGTAGGTCATTTAGTTCCCAAGTTAAGCGAAAGCAAAGTTTCGCATTTTAGACACTCACTCACTCACTCACTCACTCACTCACTCACTCACTCATGATCATCAAAATAGAACTAGTACTTCCCATAAACCTAGAGAGCTGAAATTTGGTACAGAGTTAGGGTTTAATGGCCACATAAAGGGAAAACTATAAAAACTAGGATAATCGAACGGGAACGGGAATTATACGGGAATGGGAACGGGAATTGTAACTCAAGAACGGCTGAACTGATTTGGCTGAAAATTGGTGGGGAGGTAGCTTAAAACCAGGAAAAGGACATACAATACTTTTAATCCCGAAATTCCCACGGGATTGGGAACGGGAATTTAAAAATCAAGAACGGCTGAATTGATTTGGCTGAAAGTTGGTGGGGAGGTAGCTTAGAACCAGGAAAAGGACGTAGGATACCTTTAATCCCGAAATTCCCACGGGATTGGGAACGGGAATTTATAACTCAAGAACGGCTCAACTGATTTGGCTAAAAATTGGTGAGGTGGTAGCTTAGAACCAGGAAAAGGACGTAGGATACCTTTGATCTCGAAATTCCCACGGGATTGGGAACGGGAATTTATAACTCAAGAACGGCTCAACTGATTTGGCTGAAAATTGGTGGGGAGGTAGCTTAAAACCTTGAGAAGAACATAGAATACTTTTAATCCCGAAATTCCCACGGGATTGGGAACGGGAATTTATAGCTCAAGAACGGCTGAATTGATTTGGCTGAAAATTGGTGGGGAGGTAGCTTAGAATCAGGAGAAGCACATAGGATACTTTTTATCCCGAAATTCCCACGGAAACGTGAACGGGAACTACGCGGGTGAAATTGCGGGGCGCTTAGTAATAAAATACTACTCCTAAAAAGAAAAAAATAGGTCAAATAAGAAAATCTAATAAAAAAAACAATATAAACACGTTTCAACAAAAATAAATGAAATCCCACCAAAAACATTCTGTAAAAAACTAGCCAAGTCTCGATGGAGCTGCTTGTTTATCTCTAAAAAGTAATGAAATCTAGACAAACTCGTGCCAAGTGTAAGGTTCCTTACCGCGATTTCTTTATAGTTATTGTTGTGTGACTTGGCCGTTGAACATTGTTTAAAACGTTAGTAGGGGGTACAAGTCAATTTTGTTTACACGTAATGTTGTAACATTATTAAAATACGCAGCTTTATCAAGCCTACAATTGACTAGATATTAAATCAACGTTTTTCAAGTTGCAATTTTCTATCGTCAATGGGTAGCGGTTCTGGCGACAGATTGGTGCAATAGTGTCATGGAGCACCTAGTTTTGTACCCTTGTGTACATGTGTACCCTTCAACGGCCAAATCACACAACATTAACTATAATAATAAAGAAATCGCAGTAAGGAACCTTACACTTGGCACGAGTTTGTCTAGATTTCATTACTTTTTAGAGATAAACAAGCAGCTCCATCGAGACTTGGCTAGTTTTTTACAGAATGTTTTTGGTGGGATTTAATTTACATAATACAAGTCTTTGACTTCTTTATTACCATTAATAAATTAAATTCATTCATAAAATATACTTATGTAAATCTAAATTATGTAAATTTGAAGTAATTTATTTTTAAACATCCATTTAAAAGTCACCTGAATTACATTTATCAACTTAATTACTACATAATTATAGAAAAATATTATACCAATTTAACACTACTGTTAATTCTACAAGAAATTGAAATACATACAAAGTTATTCTCCATTTATTATTTTTACTTATGTACAATCATTGGTTGGGTATTTAAGTTTTAAAATAGTAATCAGATTATATCACATGGAATGTTTACTATAATTGAAATTGTATATACAAATTAAAACTAGTTGTTAGTTATGTACATGTACAAATCACTACATAGTATAAAACAAAGTCGCTTTCTCTGTTCCTATATTCCCTATCCTAACTAGGCAACGGATTTTGATGCTGTTTGTTTTAATAGATAGTGATTCAGTGGGAAGGTTTTTAGCATAATTTTATCCCCATATACCTACGGGAACGGGAACTACGCGGGTGAAACCGCGGGGCGCCGCTAGTTATCCTATAAGATGAATTTCAAAGTAAGAAAATACTTGCATTTTTATTTATTTATTCATATAATTTAAAAAAGCAGAGTTTAATGAGCTAATCTCAGGAAACTGCATAAAAATTATTACAATATTATACAAATAATATTTTTTTATTATTATTTATTCATTTACCTTAACCTGCACCAACATCCCCTCCAGATATTTAACAGCTTTGAGTACAAGAGCTCGAGTTCTGCCATGTTCAGTGCCTCTGAGCTTCAGGAAACCAAACTGACGGCTGAAAATTACAAAAATATTTTGTTTTCATTTATATTGTATAAAGTAAAAAAAAGAAATTATTTTATGCAGAAGACAGGGTCAATCAAGAAAGTTTAAATGTATTAAGGGACTAAACACATTTATTCAGCTCCGTTTAGTGTTTGTCCATACAAAGCAACGATTTTGTATGGAGACGATTCAGCTGAATGGATGAGTGCGTACGCATCTCCATACAAAATCGTTGTTTTGTATGGACAAACACTGAACGGAGCTGAATAAATGTGTCTAGTCCCTAATACATATATTATAGCTATGAAATTTATATTGCTGAAACCTTGGGCACAGCTAGCAGACAATATAGATCACGATTTGTGTATGTTAAATGTAAATTGATATTCAGAAAAAAATAGTTTTTTAGAATTTAGAATATTTTCTGAAAGTTTATAGACAATATATAAATGACTTATCAACATATAAATAAATGGAACCCTGTGAAATCACAGTGGTTTTTATAACTTGAACTTATGGAATTGAACCATGAATAAATAGTAAAATTGTAATTATGATGTAAGAAGCCTTTTTTAATTTATTTCAAAGTGTTATTTGGGATATTCATTTAGTAAATACTCTAAAATATGCGTAAACATATAATATGTTTATTAGAATGCAGACACACATTTGGTGGTCATAAACAGAGGCATTATTGAATACTTATCTATAAAAATATTTATGTAAATAAGGTGAAAATAACTATGTATTTAAATATGTTTTATAGTATTTATTGGTTTGTATAAGCTAAAATTAAATATATCAAGCCATAGGCAACAACATAAACCTTTTATTTTTAGTAGATATGTGAAGCTATTGTGTATGTGGTATGTACCAACCTGTCAAGTTCCGACAGAACTTGCAACTCTTGAGAGGTTAGATGCAACTCTTCTTTCTCGTCCATTCTTCTCAATTCACAACATAGATAATTCAATTAATTAAACATGTGTCTTACACTTTATTTACACATAAAATAACAATTTATTATTAGAAAAATCAGAAAACAACAACAGTATTACAACTGGTGAAGTAAAAGAACGAACGAACAAACTGGAAGAGTGAATGAATAATTGACATTAGGCATAGATTCAATAAGATGCATAGATAACATATATGTTGAGTATTGGCGGTTGGAATCAACAAAAACTACACGCTTGGCAAGCCCGACAAGTTTAGTGGCCGCAACACAAACACAAACGTGTAAACGGGGTTTTTTATTTGGCTATTTATTAACATGTAACATGTTGGCGCATACTCGCATTTCGCAAGCGTGTGAAATATAACGTGCAAGTGTTGAAAAAGGCTTGGATCTTCGCAAAGTTTTCCAAATCTCCGCAACTTCCGCAAGCATGTCAACATAGCAGAAAGGCTTAAAGTGTACAAACTGTTACACAAACAAATTGTATGTTTATGCAAATTGTACGTGTGGACGATCACACTCGTTCAAACTTTTGTTTGAGCACCAGTTTGTGCAGACTAAAGTTGGTTCGTGTGAACTGTTCGTAAGTATATACAAGCGTGTGAACTTAGCATTAAATATTTTTTAACCTGTGGTTTTATATTTTTTTACCTGTGGATAAATATGAATGGCCGAAGTCTGCGCGCGCAGTACAAAAAAAAAACGCAGCTGCGCAACCATCATTGCGCAACAGACAGTATCTTCCTAAATTTTCTGAAGATCGGTCAGGTGTTTTTACATACCAGCACTCGAGAATTTAATTTTCTATTTAAATTATCTCTACGGTATTTGTATACAAAATGAGTTATAGAGATTCGGTAAGTTGTACTTCTACTATTGTTATCATACGAGAATAATTCAATATTTTCATTATTATTTCATTAATTTATTTAAACTTTAATGCTTAATTTAAGTAATAAAATGTTTAGTTGTCTTCCTTTGATGTTCCTAATACTTGTAATCCAGGCTTAAACAATAATTTCATAATAGTTATGTAGGGTGTATCACCGTTCTATTTCTGGATTATTAGTACTCACAAACTCAAGGCCAATATGGAATGAGAGAGATATCGTTTTTCTTAATAACTCTATTTATAGGACAATTGAGTCGAATGAACTGTTTCTTATTAGACCATGTGCCTTACCTGATTAATTTAATTAATAATGTAGGTTTAAGAACTTAGATAATATGTAGTTACCCTAAATATGACCATGGCCCAAATGAAACCATTTTTCCACAGTATTTGTATCCTCGGTGTTCCCGTCGGCAACTCTCTTATTATGATGTATGTACCCCTTTGTACTAACAGCACTTACTTTGATTTTTTTTCCTTTAACTAATAGTTTGAAACTTGAGAACACAACAAGGGTATTTTTGTCTGTTTTCTTGAAGGTCTAAAATTTTTTTTTTAAAGCAACTACTCTTAAAAAAATCTGGTTTACCAATACAGGAATAGATTCTGTGTGACCTAGCATTTTCCAGACAGTATATTTAGTTAATAAATAATCTACTTTTTTAAATTTGGTATAAACAATTCTTAATTTTAGAATTTTTGTAATTTTTCGTGTAGTATTTTCAATTATGTTATCAAATAGATTATTTATAAATATTCACATTATAAATATTTGAATATAGAGCAATTCAGTACCTTAGAAAACTACCTACCCATAGAAAATTTATGTGTGAGCAGCTTTATAGAATGTACAAATTTTATTTTAGCATGCAATCGTCAATATAAAACTTTTACCTAACCATCATTGCTTTAAGAAAACGGTATCTAGGTAAATATTTATAGGGACTTTCATAATTTTTACTTGTATTTAAGGTAATAAAATTCATGCTTTTATTACAACTTTATTATTAATTATTTATCGCATGAGTACTGCAAATAATCCCATTATAATAGATGTCTGTTATCAACAGTACTCACTATATCCGAGATCTCATTCTTACTGCGCAGCTAATGAGCAACGAGTAGGGTCATATCTGAGGACTCTTATGGTATTTATTCTAATGCTAATAAGGCATAATTTTGCGTGACCCCTGTAGTTAATGAGTATTCCATTACTAATAAGATTGATAATGCTTTGATTAACTGCAAGCTTTTATTAATATAATAATATTATGATAATTAATATCAGAATATGATAGTAAAACACATAAAGTTAAATTACTAACTTATCTGCACTATGAAACACAATTAATGACATGCATATATACATACTACAATATTACTATTTTACAAAATTATAATAACCACAATCCTAACTTCCTAACTAATATTATAAATGCGAAAGTAACTCTGTCTGTCTGTCTGTCTGTCTGTCTGTTACCTTTTCACGGCTAAACTACTGGACCGATTGACTTGAAATTTGGTACAGGGGTAGCTTATGGTCCGGGAAAGAACATAGGATACTTTTTATCCCGAAATTCCCACGGGAACGGGTACTACGCGGGTGAAACCGCGGGGCGCTGCTAGTACATGTATAAAAATAATAAATTAAGTACTTATAATAAATTAACTAAATATATTTTTTATTAAGTATTTAAAAATAAACTTAATATTGTTCTTCCTCTGACCGATTTATTACAAAGTTCAAACTACTGAACATATACATAGGATACAGGTAAGTATATGGTGTAGGGATCCACTAAGAAAGATTTCCTAAAATTTACCCCTAAGGAGATGAAACCAAAGTTCGTATCGACAAAACCGTAGGGTAGACATAGACACTACAAAACTCAATCGGGAATCGAACTTAATATCTCTTATATAGGTAGATACACTGGGTGTCGTTTTTACAGCATCGCCGCTGAGAGAAATCATTAATTACGTACCAATTACACTTATTTACTTTTACCGTTATCACGAATTCCTTTACCCCGTGTTATCAGTTTGTTTTAACGTAATTATTATTTATTATGGTTGATATGTCAGTATTTATTTACTAATAATGTTTTGTGCACGTTTTGCGTAATAACTAGTGAGATTGTAATGTCGTTATTTTAATTATTATTTTTTAATTAAGTAAAGTACCCACATACTAGGTACCCACCACGTACTAACTATTTATACTACCTACAATGGGTCAGGCGTTGTGCGGTTGTTTGTACAGTAATATTGATGTACAGAGTTTCGGGTCTTCTCCCTCGTCTGTGCTCAGCTCCCTCTCCTCGATCCGGTCGAGGCCGTTTGCGGAGGTGTCCTACAGCCCAACTCCTGACATCAATGAGGTCTACCCAGGACTGTATGTCGGAGATGCGTAAGTTTTTTACCTATTGTAATGTTTATTTTAGCTAAATTACGTATGAGTCAATATGTACCTGCGTAATTTAATTAACTACGAATGATCAGAGCATTTCTAATTATCCATAAAGTAGGGACATTATGGATAATTGGAAATGCTCTGATCATGACTTTAAGAAACATTCAACATTATTCCTTGAAGTTCAAGGCTTGAACTAAATAAAAAAAGTATACGTAGGTATACATAGCATAGATCAGCATTATAACTTTCTGTTCACAGCGTGTCAGCTAAAGACAAGAACTTCCTAAGGCGTATGGGTATCAACTATGTGCTGAACACAGCTGAAGGCAAGCGGTACACTCAGGTGGACACCGACCACCTGTACTACCGCGACTGTCCCGGCATACACTACAAGGGCTTCCAACTTATGGATCTTCCATCCACTGATATATCCAAGTACTTCCATATTGCTGCAAATTTTATTGAACAAGGGATTTCAAGTGGAGGTAAGAATAAGTAGAATATAGTTGGTTTTATATGAAGGTACCTCCCGAAGTAGCTGTGTAATGCATAAAAAAAATACTAACCTGTAATGACTTCGGATTTGCGCTATTGGCATACTTAAACGTTAAAAACAAAAGGAGAGGGGGTTGTGGTATGGTATATATATGTAACAGGGACGAATTTCCTGGTTCTGCCTGAGAAACCTTACCTTGTATAGAACCAATTTTCCTTACGCTAATTTATGTATCGACTTTCTCAGGTCGCGTGCTCGTCCATTGTTTCATGGGCGTGTCTCGTTCGGCGACATGCGCCCTCGCCTTCCTGATGATCAAGCGCGGTATGTCCCTGACTGAAGCGCTGGCTCTGGTCCGCTCTCGGCGCGACATCCACCCTAACGAGGGCTTCCTTCGCCAACTGCAGCAGCTGGACAGGGAGCTCCGCGTCTCGCGTATTCGCTGACCCTACACCCCCTACACACTCTACGGTTTGTCAAACAGAATCGATATGCAGCCGAGACGGGTGCGCAGTCTCGACCGGACGTTAAGCTATCGGTACTAAGTTGAATCCCACCAAAAACATTCTGTAAAAAACTAGCCAAGTCTCGATGGAGCTGCTTGTTTATCTCTAAAAAGTAATGAAATCTAGACAAACTGGTACCAAGTCTAAGGTTCCTTGCTGCGATTTCTTTATTATTATAGTTAATGTTGTGTGATTTGGCCGTTGAAGGGTACATGTACGGGTACAAAACTAGGTGCTCCATGACACTATTGCACCAATCTGTCGCCAGAATCGTTACCCATTGACGATAGAAAATTGCCACTTGAAAAACGTTAATTCAATATCCAGTCAATTGTAGGCTTGATAAAGCTGCGTATTTTAATAATGTTATAACATTACGTGTAAACAAAATTGACTTGTACCCACTACTAACGTTATAAAGAATGTTCAACGGCCAAGTCCCACAACATTAACTATAATAATAAAGAAATCGCAGCAAGGAACCTTAGACTTGGTACCAGTTTGTCTAGATTTCATTACTTTTTAGAGATAAACAAGCAGCTCCATCGAGACTTGGCTAGTTTTTTACAGAATGTTTTTGGTGGGATTTCATTTATTTTTGTTGAAACGTGTTTATATTGATTTATTTTATTAGATTTTCTGATTTGACACATTTTTTTCTTTTTAGGAGTAGTATTTTATTATTAAGCGCCCTGCGGTTTCACCCGCGTAGTTTCCGTTCGCGTTTCCGTGGGGATTTCGGGATAAAAGGTATCCTATGTGCTTCTCCTGGTTTTAAGCTACCTCCCCACAAATTGTCGGCCAAATCCGTTCAGCTGTTTTAGAATTATCATTCCCGTTCCCATTCCCGTGGGAATTTCGGGATTAAAAGTATTCTTTGTGCTTTCCTGGTTTTAAGCTACCTCCCCACCAATTTTCAGCCAAATCAATTCAGCCGTTCTTGAGTTATAAATTCCCGTTCCCATTCCCGTGGGAATTTCGGGATTAGAAGTATCTTATGTCCCTATCCTGGTTCTAAGCTACCTCCCCACCAATTTTCAGCCAAATCAGTTCAGCCGTTCTTGAGTTATAAATTCCCATTCCCGTGGGAATTTCGGGATCAAAAGTATCTTATGTCCCTCTCCTGGTTCTAAGCTACCTCCCCACCAATTTTCAGCCAAATCAGTTCAGCCATTCTTGAGTTATAAATTCCCGTTCCCATTCCCGTGGGAATTTCGGGATTAGAAGTATCTTATGTCCCTATCCTGGTTCTAAGCTACCTCCCCACCAATTTTCAGCCAAATCAGTTCAGCCGTACTTGAGTTACAATTCCCATTCCCGTTCCCGTATAATTCCCGTTCCCGTTGGATTATCCCAGTTTTTATAGTTTTCCCTTTATGTAGCCATTAAACCCTAACTCTGTACCAAATTTTAGCTCTCTAGGTTTATGGGAAGTACTAGTTCTATTTTGATGATCATGAGTGAGTGAGTGAGTGCGTGAGTGAGTGAGTGAGTGTCTGTCTTAAATACGAAACTTTGCTTTCGCTTAGCTTCAGAACTAAATGACCTACAGACTTGAAATTTTATTTTAAGTATGTGATTGTATAGCTTACTGGATGACGAAAATTTCAGCGTTCTAGTCCTATCCAGAGGTTCTCAAATAGGGGCCTGAAAATGCGGCGAAAGGGTTCCTGTAAAGGATGGTACGGCAGTGTTTGCTTCGCGCTCGACTTGGCGGGGGGCACTGCCGTGCCCCCAGATGAACATGGGCATATGTATTTAGGGTGTTTTAGTCATTGGTATTTGAATTCTAAATTCATGGTATTGTATTATTTTGTGTATTGTGAGTCTAAAAGGAAAGTTTTATTAGTGGTTTTTTACATATGCCCAAATAAAATCAACATCTGCTATTGATGACAAACAAATGAGTGGTGTTCTGACATGGACTTGGTCTCTTTCATAAAATTGTGCATTTCGAGACGTTTTATTTCGATATTATAATATACTAAAAATAAAGTAATCTTGGAACTAAAAATATTAAAAAATAAGTATGGTAAGTATGTTAAAAAAATGAGATGCTTACATCTCGTAAATTAAAAACAGTAATATGTATAATAAATAAACAAAATTTACATAAAATGTCGTTGAAATATGAAAGATTATAAGTTTTAAAACTTATTGAAATTCAATACAAAGATTAGGATTTAATTTTTGGAAAGTGTTGAATAATATTCTGGCTATCATGTGATGATGCTGTCATGTTATCTAATATTGATTGATTATTTATTAGTCATTTAAAAAATAATATTTAACATTAAAGCTATAACCAAGAATAAAATAGATTAGAATTATGTGTAAAATCACAATCAGATTATTGTTTTATATTTTTATTAACTTATTAATGAGGTCTCTTACGCCTCTATGTACCTGTTGATCACATATATTTTTTATAATTAGGAGTATTATGAAATGTAACTCATATTCTATATTGTATGTTCTCGCGTGCCATTAAGTTTATTAAAGAGACATGTTATTATTTTTATATATAATTTATTGACTTAACACTAGTTAAGGGAAAATATATTGTCCAGTATAAGCTTCTTTAGTAATTAGATGATAATTGAAATCTCTATAGTACAACTGTTAGCCTTATGGTCATTTGATGACGAATCAGTGTATTATTTGATAGTGGTTAAGTTTTAATTGTTAAAGACTGGCGTTCCTGACACTCGAGTGATGGCTTCATTGTAGTATTTAGCTTAGCATGTATGTCAATGCCTTGCGGTCGCGCCTGTGTCACGGCGAGTCGAGCACGCATTGTCGTCGCCTCGCACTACTTGCCAACATATGTGACATTTGGCTGCACATATGTGTCACTATTTCAATTATTTATATAGGATTAAATAGCTCTTTCAAATGTAATGCCCAAACTGGTAATGTGGGTAATATGTTTAATGTTTTCATTCCAGACAACCTCATAGGCTAACTAAAATATGAGGGATGGAATGAAATGGTGTCCTCTTAATATTTATTTTGTGCCAGTATCAGTTTGGAGATTATTTTAGACTTTAGTTGAGTTACATTTATGAATGAAATCATTATTTAAAGAATAATTTACATTGTGACTGATGCGAGCTAGTCTGTTGATAAGTGCAATAATATTGTAAATGCACCAAAGGAAGCAAATATTGTGATATTGTATGTGAAGAGAAATTATATTTTTATTTTTGAAATGGTTAGTACATAACTATAAAATAGTTTCAATAAATAATAATTACTTACTGTGTTACAATTTCAAATGTTCTAATTATAATTAACTATGTATAATAAAGATTTAGCCTTTTCATTTGTGTTTACATTTTTTTTACTATGATTCCTACTCAAATTGTACACTGGAGAAATATGTTTTCATTTTTGGTATTTCTAGTGTTATTGTGGACCTGCTGGGACATAGATACATCATCTCGAGGTACACAGTTACATGTGAGATTTTAATTATTCATTAAACCTAGGTATTATCTTATTAAACTTATAAGACCATAATTTGTAACTTCTTCAATGATCATAATAAATACCTATCAAATCGTTCAGGATATAATAAATACTCAATCATTGAGTAATTAGTTTAGCTAGTGATAGATGAATCAGGTTCAATGTGTAAGGATTATAATATAAACAGGACAACTCTAAATCACACTATTTATTACATAAAGCCTAAATCTATAATTTAACAATAGTTATAATAAAAGAAATATATTTACAGGTATGGTCTGTTCATTTCTGTTTTCTTGGCCTTCTTGTCACGAGCTCTCGGGTACCACCGATGTTCTGTAGTCAATGTGATGTTCGCAAGTTGTTTACGTGCTATCTCCGGCTTCGTGTCACGGAATACTCTTCGTATTTCTTCAAGATTATCCATACGTAAAATACCTTGGCTCTCTGCTGTGACTTCTTCAGGAAGAGGTTTTGAATGTTCGTATGGAAAATCTTGTTCTCGGTGAAGAGCGACTATTGTAGACCCATCGTCAGTTATAACTATTTTGTTGTAACACCTAGCTAGTGCTTGTGTTCTTAGTGGTAGTCGGCGAATTAGGTGAGCCATAATAAACAATATTATTGAATTACATCAATGGATTGAATCGTAAAATAACCTCAAACACAAGAATTTTATTGGTTTTTGATTGAATTTGAAACTTGATGAAGTTGATAGCTTTATAACGATGACATTGACGTTGATAAAATTTTGACTCGGCCATTCTTTGGCCCATTCACAAGTCTACCGTGTAATCAACGTCAAAAATTATCAGTTACTCACTGTCAGTCAATATCAAATTATTATTTATTGATTTGTGATTGTGAAAATTGTGTTGTTTGTTACATTCGCAAACAAACAAATTGTGAATAATTTCAGTAAATTTGAACTAGGATAGATAGAATTCATCTCTCTACGAATAAGCTTAAAAAGTATAGTACCAAATCAGTATTAACGCGTAAATCAGATGGATTTTCCTGCCACACCTTCTAATCAATCTGATACCAACGATTACAATGCTCCTAGCTCCTCTCCGTTTATCAGTAATTCCAGGGATGATAATAAAAGACGCAGGTAAGTTTATGCCACGCATACTAAACTACTTTTGATATGTATAAGTTCTAAAGGAGGTCTAATATCATTGTTTATTTAACAGCTCCTCCCGATCAATAAAACGCCGACGTTTTGACGATGAGCTGGTCGAGTACAGCTTACAACCCGGTGCGTCCATCGGGAAGGGTGATAAGAGGATGCGTACACAGTCGTACTCGAGCCAAGTCCCAGAATTCCCTGTAACTAGCAGTGCACCGGGGACACCGTCGAATCCCCCTTCAGAGAAGAGAAGGCCAAGTAAAGTCCCGTCTATTGGGAGTCAAGGTCGTAAGGCGCGCCGTAAGGGACAGTTGAGTCAGCTGTCTACCAAGGACTTGGGACGCTGGAAGCCTACTGATGACTTGGCTTTGATACTGGGTGTGCAGCAGGTTAGTGTAAACACTATATTAGACACAATTATTAAAGGAAAATAAATTATTTGTTTGTTAATTTCTTTGGTTTAAAATATTTCTCCCACTAGTTGAAAATTGCTTGAAGAAAAATTGCAGTACAAGCAACTTTAAGTAAATATAATTAATATATAAGAAACTCCCAAATCTCAAAATAACCATACAGACCAGAATAAATTTGTTTATCACACAAACATGCTTTACTAACATAAAATAATTAACTTTTCAGACAAATGATCTCAGAATGGTGCACAGAGGAATCAAGTTCTCATGCCGTTTCACTATCAGTGAGTTGCAGTCTCGTTGGTATGCTCTACTTTACAATGCGGAGATCTCACGAGTAGCTGTGGCGGCTATGAGTAACTTACACCCAGATTTGGTGGCTGCTATTCAGGCTGAAGCTTTGTACTCCACAGCTGAGGAAGACTTGCTTGGTACTTTGAAGAGTGTAAGTATAAAAAACATGGATTTTGAAATATGTTTTGGAAGCATCTTAATTATGTATGTTGCTTGTATAATGAAAAATAAAACATAATAGAAGTACCTTCTTAATTTTTTTACTGTTGTTTACATGAAACATTCATTCAGTTACATATCATACTTTGTAAATAAACTCTGTAGGGGTGCAGAATGAAATAAAAATCACTATCTGATTTCAAATATTTGAAGGATTCTTGATTCTTGTGTCTTTTGGCATTTAAACTACCACTGTATTAAGGCACACAAAACTTAAATCAAATATTTGAATTAATCATGGTGTTTCTAAGTGACTATTTGCAACATTATTTTCTTAAATAATATTTTTTAATAATTTAGTGAATAATTTATTTTCATTTGTATTTACAGAACTCCCACCCAACAATCGAGAAGTTCCAAGAGCTACTGGAAGCTAACCCTCACGTGTTCTATCCGTCGCGCACACCCAAATCATTAATGTCTCACTGGCAGTTACTGAAACAATATCAACTGCTCCCTGATCAGACTGTTCAACCACTACCTAAAAGTAAGTGAAGGAATTTCATATTAATTATAGGTGATAGGGTTTACCAGATACATAGTCAATTGCTTTTCTTATACTGTATTATAATGTGTTTTGTGAATGAATAAATAAAATAAAAATAAAGCTTTTTACATATTCGAAAATTAAAATAAATATTTAGTGAAATAACCCACCATAATTGTTGAATGTTTTCAACATAAATATCCTTAAACATCATCTTTTTTTATAATTCTGAAATGTTATATTAATTCCTTATAATTTTTCTTTACAGATGCAAATGATAAAGTTTTATCATTCTCTGACGCTGAGGAAGTTATGAACGATTCTGAACTACCTGATTACAAGGAAGATGGCATTGATATTGAGATGCAACTGGCTGACAGGTAAATTAATCAGAGATATCTTAAGAACACTTGTTTATTTGTGCCCAAGGGTTTACAAACTGGGAAATTATAGAGACTGTTAAATTTTTTTGTTATGCAACACTAGCAGCAGGTGCGCATCGCGTTCTATAATTATATATCCTCAAATAAATCCATATTAATATTACATAGAATTGTAGGGGGTAATCTGTGGATCTCCTGAACCATTTTTGGAAATTCTCTTACTAATAGAAGGTCACATTATTTGTGAGTGTTATATATTTTCGTATTCTCACGGGAATGGGGAGAACTACGCGATAAATACCGCGGGGCACTGCTAGATTAACACATTCAAAGACACAAACAACATGTTACATTGACTAGGTTTAAGAGATTCGAGTTTTTGTAAAAGTAATGGCTTACAAAATTAACTATACAAAACTACTTTTCCCAACAGAATTGAAAAGAAAGACATCCGCATACTGGAGAACTCGCTAACAAGATGGCAGGTGTTGGTACAGTCTGTGGCGGGAGGCAACGTGGAGCTCGACAAGAACACGCTCGCCGTGCTGCGCGGCCGACTCGTGCGGTACCTTATGAGGTCTAGGGAGGTACGGTTAACTACTATTAGGGTCTATTTCACGACCTTCAAGTAAAATTCCTAGTACAAGTTTTGTCTTTGTCACTTAATATAAAGTAAGAAAGAGACAAAACTAACTTTTCTTGGTGTGAGTACCTGTACTTGAAGATCGTGAAATAAGCTCTTATAATATAAATGAGAAAGTTTAGATGGTATGTTTGTATCTCACGGAACAACTACTGAACCGATTTGTATATTTAGAACTGATGAAACCAAGAATAAAAATAACACATAGTAAAACACAAAATACACTTATTGCAATGCGTGTGACGAACTGTTGGTACAAATGTTCCTTATAAATATACTAACAGCGCCCCGCAATTTTACCCGCATAGTCCCCGCTCCTGTAAGATGGTGCGGATAAAATTATACCAAAAGCCTTTGTTTTAATAGATAGAGTGATTTAGTGGCAAGGTTTTTAGCATTATTTTATCCCCATATTCCTACGGGAATGGGAACTACGCGGGTGAAACCGCGGGGCGCCGCTAGTTTAGTGATAAATAATCCAAGCTTGGGATTTATGGTAATACCGTAAGGCCTATTTAACGAACTTCAAGTAAAGTTACTCACCATGTAAAGTTAGTTTTGTCTCTCTCTTACTTTATATCAAGTGACAAAGACGAAACTTGTGAGTACTTACTTGGACCCTTACTTGAAGATGGTGAAATAGGCCCTTAGTATAATAACGTCAAATTAAAACATAGACTAACAACTGAAACTCAGAATAAGTTATTTTCCTATATACATTTCAAGAAAACACCTCGTACTCTTTCGGCCTAGTGGAGTTTGCACTTTCATGCCAAACCACTGGACTAGGGTTCAAATCCAATTAAACGAAAAAGCATTACAATCTATAAAGAATGCCGGCTATTAAACTAAACCTTATTATTATTTATAAACAATTAACTTACAAATTAGTGCTTACTATTAATGTCTGTCGACATTACACCGACCTTAAAACCTCTTTGCAAACATACGTAACAAACCAGGTCATTGGATACGTGCAGAACAACAACAGTGTTGTACGAACGTTCGATACACTAACTTAATGATATCTACAATTAAAATAAGTAATATTTGTACTAGTATATATGGGCCTATTTCACGACCTTCAAGTATCGTTACTCACCAAGTAAAGTTAGTGTTGTTTCTTTCTTACTTTATGTCAAGTGATAAAGACAAAACATGTGAGTTACTCGGAACGTTATTTGAAGATGGTAAAATAGAATAGGCCCTAAGTAATTTTGATTATAATAAATAAACTCAAAAATTACTGGACTGATGCACAAGGCTTTTTATACACTAATGGAAAAAATTAAGGGATCAAAAAAATATTACAAATTTTTCGGTACTTTTCAACAGGCCGTAACTTTGAGAGAAATGGTCGTACAGGAAATAAAAAAAAAGGAAATTGTAGCTCCAAGTGTCTAGTTTTTGGATTAGAACTTCAAAATTTTGTAGCCTCCGCGGTTTTTGAGTAATCGTAGAAAAACCAGCAACAAAAAAAATCCAGGAGGAAACCACTAATGTTAAGTGTGCCTTTTACAGTTCAATATGTCCACAAAAACCCTACAAAGAATCAAATTAATCCAGCCAGCCGTTTTTTTGTTTCACTTGATCGAATTTTTGAAAAAATTAAAGGATAACGTTTTTTTGCAATTTTTAAAAATGAGAAAAAAAAATGTTTATTTCGAGCTTTTTCCACATTTTTGTTCCAGAAAGTGCTTAAATTTTCAATTTAAGGGGAATTCATTCAAGTTCTTGAAACCCACCTTTAACTTTCTGTGCGATCATTGGTTACTGAGATATCGATAATCAAAGACAAAAAGATCCTTTTCCATTTGAAGACCGATATCTCAGCGAGGAGTGGACGTATCAGGGTGTTTAAAAAAAGAAATTAAAGCTAAATGAACAAAGTATCCGATCCTTATGGTGGTTAAGCTAAAAAAAAATTTTCCACGCTCGTAGACCAAAAAAAAAAACTAAAAAAAAATTGAGAATTTTTTTGTTGCTGGTTTTTCTACGATTACTCAAAAACCGCGGAGGCTACAAATTTTTTATTTCCTGTACGACCATTTCTCTCAAAGTTACGGCCTGTTGAAAAGTACCGAAAAATTTGGAATATTTTTTTGATCCCTTAATTTTTTCCATTAGTGTAGATGGTGAGTCTGATTATCTCTGAGAAAATGGGCTATGACTTTATTACTCTACAACTGAAATAATTGAATAGATTTCGATGTATGTGGTGTCGATAATATTGTTATCATCTCGGGATGTTATTACATACTCCATACATAAAAATGTAACGAGTGTATCTACGAGTATGTGTATGTTTGTGGTATCTACACTAATATTATAAAGAGGAAAAATTTGTTTGTAACGAATAGGATCCAAAACTACCGAACCGATTTGAAAAAATCTTTCACAATACACAATAGAAAGCTACATTCACCCTGAGTAATATAGGCTATATTTTATCCACGTATTCCCACGGGAACGGGAACTAAGCGTGTGAAACCGCGGGGCGCTCCTAGTAAGAAATAAACCGATTTTATTTAGTTTTTTGTTCGAAAGATGTTATAATCGGGAGCGTTCTTCGTTAAGTATGGTTAATGTGTTGTTATGTATGCAGGGTATGTACGTACTCGTAAGTGGTCAACTTCCCGCAAGAAGACTCTCATTTATAGGGTCTTTTATGCGTGCTACAATTTTGTTGCTTATGGCCTATTCCACGACCTTCAAGTACATTTACTTACCAAGTAAATTTACCTTTGTCTCTTTGTTACTTTATATCAAGTGACAAAGACAAAACATGTGAGTAATACTCGGAACGTTACTTGAAGATCGTGAAATAGGCCCTTTGACTTATGAGGACTCTGTCTTTTACAAAGTATTTTCGTACCTATAATATCATTGCATTAATTCCATTCGTTGTTATTGTTATTTTTATAATGTTAGCTACGTTTTATGTTGACGATGTCATCGCTATGGTGATGTACGATTATCTACGGCGGTACACCTGATATAGTACTATAATGTAGTATTCAAATATAATTCAAGTTCATAATAAGTAGAGTTGAAGCTCGCGTCAAGTACTTAATTATTTTCTATTTCAGTAGAAGCTCATTGAGTCATTATTCTCTAATCAAATAATAAACCTTATGTCATTGAGTTAAAGTTGTTGTTTGTACTTTTATATTAAGTATGTTACATAGATGTTATGTAATAATTATACATATAGATAATTATTAAAGGATATTATAGACTCGATACGTTTTCCTGCCTACTTACATTTAGTGGGTTACATGGTATCCTGCCTACATACATGACGCAATTTTATGTAATCCTAGTTTAAAAAAAGTTAAGGTTATATAAAATAGAAGTACTTATTTGGCCTTAAGGAATTGCAAATAATATTCACTCATATTGTTTTTCATCGACTTCCAAAAAGGAGGAGGTTCCATCTCAATTCGGACAGTATGTCTTTTTTTACAAATACATTTCATAAGTTTCTGTTTAGCAAAAATATACCTGAACAAAATACACAATATTCGACATAGAATAAAAAACAATTCATAAAACCAAAACCATTACTTATTTCATATATTTTACTTACGCAACAAAGTTGGTACATCAATAAAACTAATACGATCAACAATAAATATACAAGTGGGACAAACATAAGTTGACCTATGAAAATGAAATTATTGTATGTAGGGTATTCGTGTCAGCCCCCGACATGGAGGAGCAAGGGCGGCTCACCCCCTACCCTTGATCCGATCGAACATTACCGGGAAATATTCATTCATCCACTATCCTTCCATGGTCACTCTATCGATTGCCCTCGTTACTCTATATTATAATCTATGCCATATGGTTTCCGAACACGCAGACGTCACTCTAATCTAACATTTTATCATTTTAAAACACAAATTCCTGTTTTTATTTAAGACCCTAAACTCGATAATTGACGGTTTTTGTACTTTTTGATCTAGTCATATTATATGAAAAGCGTATTTTATAAACATGCTTTTAGGTAATAATTAAAGGAAATATTGTCATCTAAAAAATACTCAGAGAAAAACAATATTACACAGAAAACTTAAAAAATATATCAAGAAAACTGAACATATGTTTTCTGAATTTCACTTTTAGCATTAACTTCCATGCCTTCGGATTCTAGTAATTCGACCAATTTAGCACTAAAAATTAAACAAACTTAAAGTCCAGATCCTTATTAAGGAAATACTCATAGAAAAATTTAATTGTTATTATAATTATTATTGAAATCGAAAAAAATATAAAGTTAGAATTTGTAAAAATCACACTCAAGAAAATCGTAATTTACGTTGATAAATGATCCTCAAAACGTTATTAAAATTACCTCAAATAATAAAAGAATATTTTCTACAACAATTATACTAAAAAAAAATCTCTAAAACAAATTGTCTTTTTTTTCTACAAATATTTTAAAATCATCATAAAACTACTATAAAATCGGACGCACGAAACAATTCAAATCAGTCTGCCGCGAGGCTTTTTAGAGAGAGGACGTATCGCTCCTACCGAGCGTTTGACCTTTGCGGCGCGTACGAATTTTATACGATAACTCATCAACATGTTTTGATACTCGATAATAATTTTTGTTTTATAATTTGAATTATTTATTTAAAAAAAAATATCAACATTTATGATAACAAATAATGTTTTAGAATGCAGGCATTTACCCACATTAGTAATGTAGGCATTTACCCACATTACTAATGTAGGCATTTACCCACATTAGTAATGTAGGCATTTACCCACATTAGTAATGTAGGCATTTACCCACATTAGTAATGTAGGCATTTACCCACATTAGTAATGTAGGCATTTACCCACATTACTAATGTAGGCATTTACCCACATTACTAATGTAGGCATTTACCCACATTAGTAATGTAGGCATTTACCCACATTAGTAATGTAGGCATTTACCCACATTAGTAATGTAGGCATTTACCCACATTAGTAATGTAGGCATTTACCCACATTAGTAATGTAGGCATTTACCCACATTAGTAATGTAGGCATTTACCCATATTACTAATGTAGGCATTTATTTGTTTTATTCATTATTCCTTGTTGTGAATAATGGAATATCGAATCGAAAGTTATTACGTAAATTATATCTAATCATATACTACCTACTACGAATCGTAAAAAAAAAATTACTCGTATTTTTACTTTTGTCAATAACTTTTACACAATTTATAATTTCCAATGGATCAAAACCATTCGGCCGGAGTATTCAGAGCGAGCGCGCCGTCACTACATAGACAGTGTGCATGCGGACACGCGTGCGCGTCTGTGTGAGTGAAAATTTGAGTTGTCGCGCGCCAGATCAACCCTCTTAACTATCGCTAAACACTCTGACAAACTGACTAATGACTATTTTCGATAATAAAATCCAACGACCCTTTCAACTCGAATTAATCAACATTAATTGTAATAATTAAACTTACAAGTGAATGTATAATTAATAACGTCAAAGGTCGCAAATCCTTGTATAATAAAGTATAAAGTTGTTTAAAAAAAAAAACCTTTTAATTATTTATTTACGTACAATAAGCGGTTTGACGTAAATTTCCCGCGTATTTTATTATAATTTATTTTATTTGAAGTTTTTAAACAATGTAATCTTTATTTTGTAATTTAAATTAAGTAAGTACTATTGTATTGCGAGGTCTTATAATTTCGGTTTGTTAAATTTAATATTTGGTGGAGCTAAATGTTCCGTCTCGTTGTGAAAAACTTATTGTGCTATTGTTTTAAGAAGTTGAGTATGAAACGTCGGGTGTGTTTATACAACATTTTCTTATAACAGTGGCATTGTTTTGGTTTACCGGTGAAATTGATGTTCAATAGGTGACGCCAATGATACTTTGAATATTTTGACAATGTCCGGCCCAGTTGGAGGATAGCATTCGTTCTTCATTCAATAACATAAAAATCATAACCGTGAATAATATAATTTGTAACAAAATGTATCTATCTGTACAAAGAAATACGTTACAATTTTAAGGTTTATTCCAATTGATTTTGAGTTCAAAATTGTGTGAGTATAAAATCGCTTACAAATTACTTTTATAAGTATTTATGTATGTTAAATTCTATTGATTTTACTTCTGATTTAAAGGGAATCATTATGTAAAGCTGTGTTTTTTAAATGCTTAGTCTACATTTGAATCAGTTCGTAACCAGCGGCGTCATTGTGTTGGTTTTTTTAATGTGAATCTAGCTATTTTTTTTCTGCTTTATACAACGACAAGCGTAGAGGTTGTCACTGTGTGCAGACGTGTCGAAACATTGGCGGAATCATGAAGTGGTAGGTAAAACATGGAGCCCACACTTCGAATACCTACTTGAAGCATACCTATATGTATCACTATCGCGTCTCTGTGGGCAGGCTCTCTCTTTCTAACTAAGGTAACCTCTAGAAAGAGAGAGTCTGACTAAAAAGAGAGATCGGCCCACAGAGACGTAGGTATTTGACTCAAGCTGTTGTTCCAAGTATGGGTTCCATTTTTTACCTACAACTTCATGGGCGGAATGTATGTCCAAAATGTGTAGTTTGTCCATCCCGGCTATTTATTGTCGTTAATTCAGTTTGGAACTCAATTAAATATAGCTACATATACTTATGAACGTTTAATCTAGAATATGCTTACTGAAGAAAAATAATTTGATTTATTGATCAATCAGGAGTTTCATAATTTTAGACTAAATAGTAAACATGAAAGTTTTTCAAACGATTTGATTGTTTTGTAAAGTTTATCGACATACTAGCAGCGCCCCGCGGCTTCACCCGCGTAGTTCCCGTTCCCGTGGGAATTTTGGGATAAAAAGTATCCTATGTGTTATTCTGATGTATAAGCAAGATTATTGTAAAGTTTCATTAAAATCCATTCAGTAGTTTTTGCGTGAAAGAGTAACAAACATCCATACATACAAACTTTCGCCTTTATAATATTAGTAGGATAATATTGTCTCTCTTTAAAAAAACAATGCTTTTGAATCTCGACCACCCAGGTCTCGGTATCCTATAGGTTCATGGTGCTTCGTCCGAATTTGAACTCACCACCTCAACCAAGCAGGTGTCAATACCACATTACCGCGCAAATAAAAAATTACAAGTATTTCAAATCAACCGAAGGATTACGTCATTGCCATTGAAGTATTCATATTGATAATACTTTTAGTTAAATTTACAAAAGTTCATAGCCCTATTCCATATCGACCTGTTACTGAATAAATAACACTATGGAACGTCTTAACGGTTCTCCTGTTTAGTACACTTTGTTGTGTCTATATAGCCATAACCAGAATCCGTGAAATGGGTCTTTGGTGCTAATTGTGTTAGAATCTAACGTTTCTTTGCATCTGTGCGGTTTTACGGTATACCATGGTGACAAATGACAATCGTAGGGTATGATATGTATTTTAAAACTTTCTAGGTTTTATAGAAAGGTATTTCTTAGATTGCTTTGCTTATTTTCTTTTATTTATAACCAAATAGGTATTTCTGTTTTTACAAAGAGATTTAAAATAAAACCAGAGGAGTTATTGAAATACGTTCATAAATTGATTTTATAGTTTTTAAGTTTTATAGTGACCAAAAAACAAAATGGTGGTATTTTCAGTGGTGACGTCAGTGTGTTGCTTGCTATCTACCCTCAATTAAAATATACATTTTTAAATTATTATTTATTTACTTATTTAAGGATTTATTTGTGTATAGAAAGGTTTTGCTTTATTTTTCCTTTAACTTTTTCGAATAAAGTCTTGTACCAATTTCAGTTTATTATTTTAAAACTGTATACTCGTACAGTAACCAACGATCCATACAAAATATTCTACGAAATGTACAATTTCCAATTCTCAGTACATACTCGATACTACATAACATTATGTACTAAACTACGTATTATATTGCGCCTTATCTACACACATCAAAAGTGTCTAGGGATCAAGAATTTTTATGCGGATTTCTTGAGATTGAGATGTGGCTTTGTAATAAATTTATGATTTTATAAATTTATATGGATCCTTTTTGGTGCATTTCATAATTTGAATCAGGAACTGTGAATCAAATTCGAGTAAAAGATGAAAATCAGCTGTCAATATTTTCCCTATAAAAACATACAACGCATTGAAGACATTATTAGTGCTACTGTTTCCCTACTACTGATTAAAACCAACGTTATTATGGAGCGGCGACGTCATTTAAGCAGGGTAGAAATGCTCAGAGCCGTGGGAATGATAGAAGCTGGTTCCCGGCAACGTACTGTGGCTTTAGCTCTGAATACAAGTCAGAGTGTTATCAGTCGACTTTGGACACGTTACCGAAGCACTGGTACCGTGGCTGAGCGCCATGGAGGACGGTATCGCTGCACCACACGGAGACAAGACCGATACATTCAAATCTTAACTCGAAGAGCTCCAACAATAACCGCCATGATGTTAGCCGTGCGGCTTCATCACTCTTCAGGGAACTTAATTAGCGACCAAACAGTCAGAAACCGCTTGCATGAAGTGAACCTTCATTCCCGAAGACCGCTACGGGTACCACCTATAGCAATGCACAATCGTAGGATTCGATATCAATGGGCTCTTGAACACAGAAATTGGGCAGAAGAACAATAGCGTTTCGTGTGCTTTTCTGATGAGTCTCGTTTTGGTATGAGACCGGATACAAGACGTATACGACACTGGAGAACCCCTGGACGCCAACAGCGATTAAAATCCTGCCAGGAAGTCCATCCTTATAGTGGTGGAACCATCATGGTATGGGCGGGTATTTGGATCGGCGGAAGAACTGAGTTGATTTGGATCAGAGGCAACCTCAACGCTCAAATTTATGCTGAGACGATTGTATCAGACGTCATCGTTCCTCTACAAGTGCAAATCGGTCCCTTATTTCAGTTAATGCATGATAATGCACGACCGCACACCGCAAGAGTTGTAAGACAGACTCTCGCCGCAGCTAACATCAATGTCCTGCCCTGGCCTGCTCAGTCGCCAGACTTGAACCCGATTGAGCATGCATGGGATATGCTACAGAGAAGAGCTCTGCCGAATATGGAGGGTATCCAGTCGCAAGAAGACCTTTTTTTGTTGTTGCAACGAACATGGGCGGCCATTCCACAGCGTGATTTGGATGAACTCATTTTGAGTATGCCAAACCGATGTTCTTGTGTTGTTAGTGTTCGCGGTAGAAACACGGATTATTAATTGTTTAAGTTACCCAATAAAATTTTAAAGAAAACTGTTATTTCAGTCTTTTTTTCGAACTTTAATGTTAGTGGTTCAAATGTCAAAAATCCCTTTATTAGGAAAATGGCAAATTTCTTTATTAATGCAAAGGTGACTTGGTTTATCGTTACTGTGACAAACGAACACACTTTATTTGATGAATCCTTAAAGAAAATTTTAATTAATATCAATCAGGAGAAAAGTTATTGCAAAAATATATGTTGATCCCTAGACACTTTTGATGTGTGTACTTTGTACAAAACAATTGCAAAAGAAACTTGAATTTGAATATATTTGAAAGTATATAAGTACATATAATTCATTTCTTGTTATTTATTTTAGCTGTTTTATTATAATATCCAGGAAGCAATTGAGGATATACAGTAATCAATGCAAAACATACATACATTATGTATGTACATTGTATATAGGAGTTTGTTACTCAAAATTACTTTAGTGTATCGTCAAAATAAATAATTTTATATTATATCCGATGATTAATTGCTATCTGAACAGACCAGGAGAAATATACTTTTGAAACTTTCTATTTTAATTACTTATGTACTTACTTTTATAATTATACTCAACTAGCAGCGCCCCGCGGTTTCATCCGCGTAGTTCCCGTTCCCGTGGGAATTTCGGGATAAAAAGTATCCTATATTCTTTCCCGGACTATAAGCTACCCCTGTACCAAATTTCAAGTCAATCGGTTCAGTAGTTTAGCCGTGAAAAGGTAACAGACAGACAGACAGAGTTACTTACGCATTTATAATATTAGTTAGGATAGTTAGGATTGTAAAGTTGGTTTTTCGTTTATTTATAGTCACATAACATTGTATGTACTCGTATGTTGTAAGCGCGCATTTTCCGCGATCCGATTTAAATAATTGTTTTGTAATATTTACCTACAGGTAAATTAAATAAATTTCAAGCAATTATTATTGTTAAGGATAATGTATAATTATAATATTTGTTATTTTAGTTCAAGTAATAGCTGTGCCCCCCGGTTTCAATCGCGTTAGTTACTACTACTCCACTTGACGTAGCGTGATCTATACTAATATTATAAAGAAGTTTTGTGTGTTTGTTAAATTGTAAGGGGTAATCTCGGGATCTACCAAACCGATTTCAAAAATTCTTTCACTCATGGAAAGGTAATTTATCAGTGCGTGATATATATTTTATCCCAGTATTCACACAGGAACGGGAATTACGGGCGCTGCAGTGTTATATAATAGTCTATCTACTTTTCCTTACTTCTATAGCCTTCCTTTTCAATTCGATTCAGTAGTCCCTAAGATAAGCACGTTCTAACCCTTTAGCCTTATATTAAGTTATAGATTATTCGCTAGCGTTCATATTAAATCTATGAACTTATAAAGCGACGATCACAAGCGGGTGTTACGAGCGAGCAGGCGTTTATTAGCTACTGAACCACGCAGAGTTGGCTTCGAGTTTGCTTGCCATATCACAACATGCAAAATACAACGATATACAACTCCATCGGATATCCTTTGAACGCTTTCAATACAAACCCTGAAACTATATAAATCCATACCTAAAACTATAACGTAACACACATTTTTTCAATATTATTTCTGTTGTTATTGTTACCATGATCACCACCAATTGAGTAAAAGCCACTGAAAAAGTATCTACCAATGAAATATTTAAGGTATTATTTGGTATTCAAATAAACAAAATACCTATGTACTGAATAATCAGTTATTTTCGTATGTATGTAAATAATTGTATGTACGTTGTACAGTCAATTTTTGTTATCTGTACGTTCGGCTTAGCTTGTTAATACCAACTTCTTGAATCAATTTGAATAATTGTAATTGAATATTTTTAATTTTTCAAACAGTATCTTGTTAGTAGTTTATTTAGCTAATTAATGTATTTAAATTATACATTTAATAAAGGTGGTACATAGAACGATACGATAAAAATATTAATTTTATCTTTGTTATGTTAATAAGTCACGATTGTAATGATAAGTTATTGATAAAAATATGTGTAGATTATGATTTATCGAAAAGAAATTACACGTTTCGAAGGTCAAGTATTATTTGTGCTGCTGTTTTATTTTAGTGGGTAGATTAGTCTCAGTGTAAGGGCAGCATCTTATTGGCTGAGTCGGCTTTGAGAGGTAATCTATACTTCTATACTAATAAAAGATTGATTTATTTAACTAAAAAACTACTGAACCGATTTCAAAAAATATTTCTCTAATGCTACATTATCAGAGAGTGTAATCCTAACTAATATTATAAATGCGAATGTAACTCTGTCGGTCTGTCTGTTACCTTTTCATGACTAAACTACTGAACCGATTGACTTGAAATTTGGTACAAGGGTAGCTTATGGTCCGGGAAAGAACATAGAATACTTATTCCGAAATTCTCACGGGAACGGGAACTACGCGGGTGAAACCGCGGGGCTCTGCTAGTAGGCTATATTTTGTCGGAAACGGGGACAATGCGGGTAAAACCGCAGGACGCTGTTATATTTGTTTTAACTAGGGGACATGTACTGTACATACATGTGTTTTACTAGGACGCGGAGACATCGCCTAACATTCAACGTATGTCTTTAGTGACTACGTGGGACGTGGGACATTGTCGCTACATTTGCCTTGTTTACATTATCCAGTGGTAAACAGTATGTCGTTGCGAAAAGTCCCGCAACTCATAGAAGTTGCAAGCGACATCGGAAAAAATAGCGCGGAACGCATTCGTGACGAGCAACAGACTCGCAGGACAAAATGTCTCCTAGTAAAACACGGCCTTATGTAACTTTACTATGGATCGAATGACGTTGTAGCGACAGATCGTTGTGGCGAAAATCTTTTAGCGTGGTACGCTGGAGTAAAAAGTCTTTGACTTCCACCAGGGCCAATGACACTGCAGCGACGAACATTGTGGCGAAAATGTTGACGTATCTATTACCCTCCTTGACACACTTTTGCCCTTTTATAAAGTTTTCATGTCCCACAAAACACTTTTGCCTCATTACATTTTACTCGTATCATTGTATGATGCCTCATAGTGAAAGATTAGTCCGCGCCCGACCAATCGAATTCGTTAACGTTTGCCCGCCAAATTAATCTGACAATTTGCCAAGCTCGGGGACATGTGGGTGGGATCGGTTGATTGATAACGTTAAATTCAAATTAAATTTAACTCGAAATGAATGTCCATAATTAAATGTAGGACTCGTAAATACAAAACTATATTTTATTTTTATGTTACAGAAGTAAATATATACATAAAAAATGTCGACCATTTTGCCAAGAGTGAACGGCGGAGGACTTTTTGTTGGTAGTTTTTCGCCCTTCAGTTTCAAGTCCCTTCGATTTTGGGTCTTTTCTGCGTGCTGCTTCATTTTTGGGATAAATTAAACCCACTGTTGGAGGAGGGCTCTAATTTACTCAAAACTACTGTCAATGATGTTAGTTTATCAACAACACGTGAGAAAACGCCAATAAAATTAAAAGCCACTTCTGACGACCACCCATCACTTTTCTAACTGCGACAGAACTAGCTAACTCTTGATAAAAGTAAATTACATTAAATTCTTACATTAAGTACCTACGTAACATTTTAATCATAAAATTACAAGTAAGTAAGTATTGGTTATGTATGTTTGCAGTAACACGACGCCGATGTGAATTGTATACAGTTTTGCAAACTTTGTATCGCGAGAACTCTGTAAATGCATACTGTGATACATTTGTT
This sequence comes from Timandra comae, assembly GCA_958496195.1. Lineage (NCBI taxonomy): Eukaryota > Metazoa > Arthropoda > Insecta > Lepidoptera > Geometridae > Timandra > Timandra comae. Next base: position 3,886,727 of record OY292354.1, on the reverse strand, counting down.
GACTAAACACCTGCAACATTCTGTACAATATGTGTACTTATTATACATCGCATCGTAACAACCTCGCGCACAACAGTCTTATGCAGATTCATTTTTTGAAAGCTGTTTGAAGGATAATACCAATTTGCGCCGTCTTTTTCGCACACGCAATATGACAGTGACCTTACACAAACCAATAATTATATAAGAATACAAGTAACTTGGTCACTAAAACAGTACTTTTTTACATGTAATCGAATCTTTAATCCGTAAAAATAAAGATAAAATTTGATTAAATCAATAATTGCTTATTATCAAATCAAGGCTGCCAAACCTTTAAGTAATACGGAAGGTACTGAAGTATGAAACGTACGAGCCAACTGTACACTGTTGTATAAAACATGTATCTACAATGTGTAATACGTTACAATTACAGACCTAGGTAATAAACTTGCTGATAAACCGTATCTGTTCAATTAATGTGTCAACAATTCTATCTGGTACTGTTGTTTGCCAACTAATGCGTACACAAACACCAATATACTTTCATAAATTCATTTCTTTGCGTAGTTCTGCTATATTTTTTTTATTATGTACTCGTAGTTTGATTGTTGACTTCCTAATTATGACAATTATTTTGCTGGAAATATTTTGAGCGTTTTTATTTCTGAATCTTGTATACGATGGTGGATGTAAAGGTGACTAAAATAAGAGGGAAAAGAGGGGGTCGTGAGTGAATGACAAATTGAATGAAAAATCAGTGAATGAAGCTGGATGTTTGAGAGGAATAGAAGAGAAGAATATATTGTGCTAAAATCATGTTTTATAGGATAAGCACAGGGAGATTATGATAAAAGTGTGAGTTTATCTTTCTCTATAAATAAAATCTACTGCAAAGCCATAAATGCATATCTACGTATCACTGCAAACGGTTGCACATTTTGAGTGGGTATAGTTACATTTTTTATTGTGTTCATGTAAAGGATTTTTTTAAATGTTTTAGAAAATTACAGACGTGTGAAACAGGGCAGGATGCAAATCTTAAAATAGTCTTTTCAGGTCAATACTTGAATTTGAACAGTAATAATAAATAAGATTTTAATTAAACATTTTATACTTGATTGTACCCGAAACGAGTTTGTGTAAGTTCTAGAATTTAAATACTAAGTAAGTATAAAATAAAAAGAAATATCCATAAAAATAAGGCAAAAGTAACATTTTATTGCAACGAATGAATATTTTAATGCAAAATAAAATAATGTATTTATTTCTGTATTCTTTTCGCCTGTACTTACATAAATGCTCGCCAAACGTCGTATGTACGAGTATATTGGAAAATCCAATACCTAAACGGTTACACGTTACGTTAAGAGTATTATTTTAATAGCTTTGATAAGTATTTTAATTCGATAAATGTTTAATTAATGTATTGCGTTTTTTACGTTATAATTGTAATTTAACGCTCAAATAGATTCACATAAGTGAAAAAATCAGTTGTATTTAATAAGTTTTCATAAAATTATATACGATTCGTTGCAAGAAGTGATTGCAAACGTCACGTGAATAAATTAGTGAGTTAGTGCCTTGGGTTTTATGAGCGTTGTGTTAAATTAAGATTCGGTTTTTATTGCGTCCCCTTATCTATCATATCTTTCGTGTTTCTTTGCTTATTTCATGTCTCTGTGGATGATGTAACAACAAATCTGGAAATATACGTAATTCCAAAACCTACAGGTCAGCCGGGTTATGAACCGTATCGCATCGTAGCTATGTATGTTCTAACCTACTGAGATACATTTCAGCGATTCAGCGGGTTGGTTTCGAATCCCAGTTGTTATGAAAATCTGTGCAGGGTGAAATTCAATACGTAATCAATAATAGGTGGGTGGATTTGCTAAAATAATAAACTATTTAGCTGTCAGTTGCTATACCTACTTATGTGCTACTTATAAAAAGATCATAGAGTGATTGATAGTTTCATTTTTTTCTCATAGTAAAAGAGTTGAATAAGTACTTATTTTATTTACGGCGATATTTTTTCAGAATTCTCAATGTGCGATTGTGAAACACTATAAAATAAATTCTAGTAACAATAAAATGTTTGTTATAATTGGTTCACCGTAGTAATATATTGGTATTTTGTATTAATTAACAGTTTTATACACCTGTGTATACAAACCTTACAGCGACATACGTTGAGACCGCAAACTAAAGCGAAGTGAACAAGTTTAACGTTGTTATAAATTACATATTAAGTTTTTATTCTTGATGAAACAAGCCTAAAATCTAATGAGTACTTACTTACCTAATACGCAAAGTATATACTGGTTGAATATTTAAAAATTTTCCTCAACAAAATCAGTGATTCTCAAACTTGAAACGTGAGCCCCAATATAACTTTTCTTTCGCAGAACTCTTGAGTGATTATATGTCAAGTTGGTTGCAGCCAGTGACACTTCTTTGACAACGTGTAATTCAGATCATTTGTTCATTAATTCAGTAAGGGAATGCTTCGTCTTTACATACCTAATATAAAATAAACTCGCTGCCTGTCTGTATGCTTACCTTCTATCAAAGCTACGGATTTCAATGCAGTTTTCAGCAATAGATTAAATGATTCGAGGAATGTTTATGTGTATGGTAGGTATAACTTATACCTTATAAGTAATAAAATTTAACGCGTGTTGCGGGACAAAGCTAGTAACTCAATTGATAAAAATCTAATTGTGATAAATAATTAAAACTCTTGATTGCCGGGGAAATATTATAAGGATACATATAAAGTACCTCAATAAAAACTTATAATAATAAGCAAAGTTAAACTCTTTATCCCGGTTGTCGTACTAACATCTTCGACAGTCGTTACGGGTAGTTAGAGCCCTCAAAAGTCTAACATTCAGTTTAACCAAGAATGTCGTATAGCCCTCTGGGTTGTGAAGGTCTGATGGCAGTCGCTTCACGTAAAATACTGACATTCCGCCAAATCTGGTTAAACTGAAAACCGACCCCAAATAGACATGGGATAAAGGTTCGGAAAAGAGGAAAGTTAAACTCTTTATAGGAGTGCTTTTCAGATTAATATAAAACCCAATATTCAATAACGACTTACTGTCCATCTATTTCTATTTCCCTACGATCGATATTGTTGGAAAATATGGAATAAGTATCTAAGTACAACCATTTCTATGATTAATTATGTTACATTCAATATTCTTAATCAGTTAAAGAACATAAGGCTGTTGAAAAAACAGTTTTAAGTATGTTTGCCTCCAAAGCAATCAATCTAAAACACGTCAATAAAATTCATATCAATTTTATGAACAATTTATCAATCAACTAATATTCTTTTTTAACTTCTTATAAAGGTACCTAATCAGATAACAACACGATTATAGTTAAATACAAAAGTTAAATAAGTTTGAGGATATCTCTCGCACTCATAAACAGGCCGTTTTCCCTATTTAGACCTATTCAAATTATGTCCTTTGTGCGCCCTGCAAATGTACAAATTTTGAGAACTCATTACGATAATTTTAGTACAAAAGAACTCCTTTCTTTAAGTCTACTAAAAATAGTTTCTTTACATATTCTTAACGCAATTTACAACGTGTACGTACCGTTTCCGTATCATCAATTTTAAGCGCAAATACCTACTTTTGTCTAATCTATTCTTTGTCTTACTATAGAGATAATTTAAAAACAACTTTACTTGGTTTATCCGTAACGTGTGTCTCTAGAGACGAAATTAGTTTCAGACGAATGAACGTTTTGTTACAATTACACGTTTTGGAGTTTGAAAAATCTGATCTTTGTTTGATTTTATTTTCTTTGAAGATCCAAATTGTTGAGAAGGGTGCGGGTTCGATTCCCGAGTGCCTGCGTAGTTTCTCTAAATAGTAATCTGAACCATAACTAGGTTTTGTTAGAGGTCAATTGCTATAAGAAGATGTTAGAGCGATAATATTATGTTACATGAGTTTGGATACAATAGCTAGTCTCAGGAACCACTAGGTAAAAGGACGATACGATACGAACTAAGTAGTTATAGCTACTTGATCGTTTATTTGAAAATCAACACACACCAACTAGTAGCTCTATGAAAACTTGCTTAAATTTACTTTTTGTTTAGATCGCCGTCGGCAGAAGCACCAGAGATCACTCGATCGATGTCGACTTGAGCCTTGAAGGTCCTGCCGCGAAGGTATCAAGGAAGCAAGCCACCATAAGGTTGAGAAACAGTGGGGATTTCTTCATGTCGTCTGAAGGGAAGCGGCCGATATTCGTCGACGGTCGTCCAATACTTCAAGGAAACAAAGTCAAGCTGAACCATAATAGTGTGGTCGAGGTGGGTTTAATTAGGAATTTTCTAGAATTTTTAATTAACTTTTTCTGTAATCAGAAGACGCGTATTGGAGTAATTAATGCGATTTACGAATGTACAGTCGGCATCAATAGAGTGGCATAAACCACTTTCAAATACAACCATTTTTAGAACTTATTTTGTGTACTTAGACCATTTTCTTAAAAGGTAGGTTCTCAATACGGTTTTATTGTTTTTGCCACCTCATAATGTCTACTATATTTTTTTGTTCCTTTTTCAAAAATTCCATCATCCATGAAATTACCATTTACTCATTTTTTAACTTTACTTTGAGTTCTATCCCAAAAAAATAAAATTATGCTTTTGATGCTGATTGTACCACATTTTAGTGTCGATTAATTATTACTGGACGTATTTTAACCGAAATGAGTGTGGTAATTTAATTTTGTTTTAAATATTACACAAGGCAAAAGGTCAAAGTTTTAAACTGTTTTGTTTTAATAATCCATTATTTTATTATTATTTTTTTTAAATACGAAACAGGCCTTGGTATTACCAAAAGCCAATTAGTATGCAAATGATGTGAACATTGTTATAGTTAGGAGATTGTAGACAAAATTAACTATGTTTTGTAAAGATATGATAATTATTATTAAGTAACTAGTATTTAGTTTAAACAACTGCGAATGTTCGTTTAGCACCCGACTATGTAAATGTTATGTTTCATTATTTTTCCACTGCTTCACTGCTTATGTACTTACCTAAAACTTTTTAAATAAATATTTGGTTTTCAATAAATATATAATCTTTGATATTAATGTAATATTACTTCCTATAATTTGATCCCTATGAGCGACACTATAAGGTGATACAGCGTGTTCTTTTTTCGAAATCAACAGGTTGGTTTCTGACTACTCCTAGTAGTTGTGTATGTCCCTAATCAACTGATTAGGGAATTAAATGTTAACGTTTGACATGGTAAATATTTGTTGCAGATCGCCGGTCTCCGTTTCGTGTTCCTCGTCAACCAAGACCTGATTAGCGCCATCAGACAAGAAGCCGTCAAAGTAAACATACCAGTGTGAACGATTCTAAATAAACAAACTGTAAAATAACACAAATGTTTTATTGAGAACACATTTATTTGGTCAATTTTAAATCAATACAGTTACCACACAAAAACAGAACATTTACCCATAAAACAACTTAATTTTACACACGGCACGTATTTATTTTATTTTGTAACGTTTCATTTTTTATATATCTATCACCAAACATGATCACAGCATGTTATCGGCATAACACATGCTATAACAATCCAAACACAATACATCACTTAGGTACATTACATTTAATAAATGTTCTAAACCAAATTATATTATCTGATAATTTCCGTAACCCCTAAATATAGGTAATGATAATAACTACGATCACTAAACAGTTTTACTTAACTTTTACAATAATGGCCAACAATGTGCAAGAAAAAAGTAAATCAACAATCCACTCAGTAGTGCGTAACAAACATACAATATATTCTAAACATTTGATAGGAAAAAAAAAACAAAATTTACAAATGATTATATATTGATATCATCAGTCAAGCTACGTTGGTGCGATAAAATCTCTTGGACGTTCATTTCTTTTTCATCAAACATACATTAGGTTTAGAGATTTTATCATGGAATGAACAATATTTACAATAAAAACAAAATTAAACTATACTTATAATCAAATAACAAGCTCAAAAAAATTATAATGTCCGAACTCACTGGACTCCATAACTTGTACCTTGACGTTAACTTAGAACTTAACAAATAATATATCTAATACATTTAACACATTACGCTTAAAGTCTATTTTTATGTTAATAATAAATAAAAGTTCAGTAACAAAGAACCTTACTAGTTACTTAATATTTTTATCTATTCAATTTATCTTGATAATATAATACTACATAATATTTCTTATATATCTAAGTTCACGCACATTATCTACAAAGGCAACAGTTGCAAATACAGTACCTGCAATACAGCAGAACGTAAAAGCACATATTTGGTATATTTGAATGAACACCCTGTACACGATATCAAAATATTGTTATATTTAGGCACAAAAGGCATAATAATATAATGGGTCTGGCCGTGCCTTGGATATGAGATCAATAAATATATATTCTCAAAATATTGGAAATTGTCTGAATTCCATATAAAATATTTGATTTAAATCTAAAATAAATTGTTTTTTGGTGTAGTGTAACTATGAGCACGATATGAAAGGCACATTCGCATACATTGAGTGCAATGTTTCATTATATTTTATATAATACGTTAGTTAATTATTTACGAAGTAAATGATAAGGTATCTATAAAGGTACTATATTTGGTATTTCAGTAGTATTATTTATCTAACTGGAAATATATCATACAGAAAAAGTCTTAGGTGACTATGAAAATGTGCATTTTAAACGATAACTAGCACATAAAACATTGATATTTTTAATCACTTGCAAAATATATTTAATAGAATAATGAAGAAGTTAATCGGTCTCAATCTGTCTAAAAAACTTGATAAGTAAATATTTTTTTCGTAAATTTTAATAAAATGTTTCGTTTAGCAATCAAATTCTTTATGAGTATTGGTTTTGGTTATTTCACGCTTTAATTTTATAACCTACAGTTGTTTTTAACACAACAAAATGTATGTATTTTCCGTAAATACATAATATACTTGCGAAATATAAACATGTATAATATGCCTCATTAATATGAAGTTTTAATATGTATTACATTATAAGATAAGCAACAATTATATACATATTAATTTACCTAACATCAATTTTTGTACTTTTCAATTACATATATATTTTTCAGTCAATTACATACGAAGAACAATAAATTGGTACCTTTTATATATAAAATTTGATTAAAAATCCGTTATGTGAATATATGAGCAATTGGCAAATAAGACGTAAAAGGACATAAATAACGATTAGGTATTTAGAATATGATATAACTTGATAAACTTAAAAGATAAATTATTAATTAATAAAAAAAAATGGAAAATCCCATCTACCAACCAAGATCAAATTACAAGTCGATTGTATTGTTTTATATTTTGGTATGAACTTATATTATAATACTTATTTTAATGTTATTAATATGGACTAAAAATTAATAATCACGCAGAATCGTGACAAACATAACAATAAACCGACTACAAATTATAAAAAATGAAGAAAGAATTGTTTTTTATTCAAATATTTTATGCGATCTTTAAAAGGTCAAAACAAATAAATGTTTTTTTTATGGATTAATACGACGCGGACCATAAATAATATATATATTTTTCTTTTATTTTAAAACTTCGAATGATATATCATAATTTTTGGTTTAATTTAGAAAAAGTACCATAAATAATGGTAAAATGTATCTGAAAAATTGAATTTATTTAAAAGATAATTCAAAAAGTTTTACAAAATACCTACTTAATATCAGAACAGTTATATACTTTAAAAATATAACACTTAATAATTATTACATAAATATGTTGCATTATGCAACTTGTAGGTTTATATGCGCACAATTCAGCATTTGATAAAGGTTTAAATATACATAACAAAATAATAATTTAATAATAATGGAATGATAAACGAGTCGAATAAAATTTGCAAGTAAATTAACAAAATCAGATCATATTACGATAACAATGTCTAAAAATCTTTGCAATAATGATATCACACTCCGAAATAATTAGATTAATTTGGTGTCATCACTTAATTAGCAACTAATGGGTAACTAAATATAACTAAAGGGTACAATGTACACTGTATAGGAATGATTGATATGAGAACATTAGTCGAACCTCAATGGTGCAATCAGAAACCTTGCCTTATCCGCAACAAACTAAAGTCTGTCAATAACTATGTTTTAACCTAATAGTGTATTTCAAATGGCCCATTGAATCACTAGATTTGGGCTGTGAAATAACAAATTTAGCGCTACTTACAGACTTATATTTCTTAAACTTTTCTTTTAAAACGTACGTATTTTTTCTATGATTGTAAATAGCTCTAGTTTTATTCCTTAGCGCCATTTTGTCAATGAAATCGTTTTTCTCAAGGAACACCCACGGTTGCCACTTCCTGTCAGTCAGGTCGGGATTGTAAGTCTCCTTATCGGATGTACTCGCGTAATGAGAACCGTTTTCATTTTTCTTTATAACTACTTTAGGAATGGTATTTTTAGACTTTTTATTTTTCTCCTTATGCATTTTAAATTGTATTTCGTCTATACTTTTGAGGACATCCTCGAAATTAGGTTTTGGTTTTTTAGAAACTACAGGTACTACACTATTTTGTTTATTTACAATTTTTGGTCCGTGCTTTGTTAATTTTAATTGTTTCAATTTCAAAAGACTTTGTTGTGGTAATGAAATTTTGACCTTAAGGTCCCGTATAGTCTCTTTTATTGGTGGAATGTATTTTTGGGCGGCTTTGGTTAATAAAGGACGATTTGGAAAGTTTGCATTAGAGTATTCTTTCTTTTCTGTAAATTTACAACGCGGCCTACTTTCTGGTTTAATTTCGTTTATTTCTGATATTCTGGATCCATTATAATTAGTTATTTTTAGTAATATACTTGAATTTTTCTCTTCCGATGTAGTTGAGGATACTTCTGGTGAGCTAGACGATGAGTAAATTATATCGTCATCCTTCTGTTTGTAATTAAATACGTTATCTACACTAGATTCACAAGAATGTACAGTGTCAACTTGGGTTTCCATAATTGTATCTAACGTATTATTATCCTTATCTAATCGCAGTTCATCGGTTTTAAGAATATTTGTATCCATTTGATACGCATTATTTGAAAAAGCACTTATATCATCATCATCATCATCAACCAAATCTTTGCTATACGAACTAATTGGTACATCTGTAGATACCAACGAATTTCCTACATTTTCTTGAACATGTGATAATGAACATCCTAAAGTTTCTGGCATATGTGATAAACTTATTTGGTTATCCGATTCGGATAGTATATTTTCTAAACACTCAGTTTCGTCATAAATATCACGACTATCTTCACAGTGCATACTATCTTTTAATACTAATGTCTTATTTACATCCATTTGAGGAGTTCTAAATAATGTATCTACAATTTGAGCATCATCATCCGACATATTTTCGCCGTATATTGATTTAACTTTGTCGGTATGGTCCGTTAAACTGTTACAGAATACACCAGACTCGTCAAACTCTGATATGTTATCGCGTTCAGGCGTTGAGGAAGTGCTAATAACAACATCTTCCGCCACGTCGTCGCTTATTACTGTTTCAACACAAGCGACATCATCAACCCATGGCTCTTCAATATCAGATTTATGATCTTGAGTGTCCGCAACGATAGAATTCGAATATTCACAATCACTCTCGTCAGGAGAAACAGCCACGTCTGCCAAAAATTCGCTATTCACTTCCTGATTCGTAGAGTCTACATCAGATACACAATTTTCAGTAAATTCAGCGAAACAAATTTTTGTTTCTTCGCTTTCTTCCGTAATTATACAATTGTCTTCAATAAGAATACAAAATGAGACATCCTCGTTGTGAATAGATGATATAGAATTTCTTCTATTGTTATTTATAATTCTGCATAAATTTTCAGCAATATTTCTTTCAAAAGAATGTGTATCATCAATCTTTTTTCGTTTAGATGGCCAAAGTGATGATACATTTTTATCTTCTTTATTATTATACGTACTTAAGTCCGAATCCGAAAATGATCTTTTAAGTGAAGTGCGTGAGCCACGTCGAGAACTATTATCAAATTTTGTGCTGTCTTTGATTGATTTTTTAGTTTCATTAATACCCGATTCATTGTTGCATTCTATAATACTGCTAATATTAATATTTTCATTGTTAGAGATGTCGTATGATATGTCTTTTGGTTCAATTTCAGTATGTAATGCAGATACATCTTCTATGGCTTCTGATTCCATGTTTTCATCTATTACATCGTTCACTTCAGGTTGGTCTTGTGCAGAATCACTTTCCAAATCTTTTTCAATACTACAACTGTCAGTATCAGTAATGCGATCCATGCTTTCACTATGTACATCATTCAATTTTGAATCAATGTGTCTTTCATTTTCTAAAGTCAAGTTTTCATCATCCTCTGGAAAGTTTTCAACGGGTAAAATAATATTTGAATTACATTGATTTACGATTTCATTCTCAGTGATTGTGCTTTCAAGACACGGGCTTTGAGGAATGCATTGCTTTTCGAGTGGTATATTTTTTATTTCGTCTAAAGTATTATCTTTTCCTTCTAACGATTTATCTAAGCTTTCAGCTTCTTCGTGTGAATTTTCTTGATGTTTTGTTTCACAGAACTCGTCTAAATTGCTATTTTCAGCAGTCGAGTAATTGGTTGACTTGCAGTCGGCGACTTGGTCATTTTGTGCTTCACATTGATCTGAAATATTACTAGAGTCAATTTCAACAGATGAACTTTCTGAATCACTTGATGAACAACAAGTATCCGATCCTGAATCATTAGTGTCACTATCATCTTGCATATTGATATCTGTTTCAGCATTATTTATAGCAATATATCTCTCCGGTTCGTTTTCAGACTCTCCGCATATTTCTTTATCATCAAAAACGTTACTATCATTTTCCTCATCCATAATGGTAGAAACTGAACAAGTTTTTTGTTCAATTTTATTGCATAATCCACCAGACAGTAATCCTTCACTATGCAATAATAACTTTTGAACCCACGGTGAATTTAGTTCTTTACTAAGATTCGCACGATGAATCTTTTTGTTGACCGAATTATTATTTTTTAATTCAGTTGACTCTAAACGAATGTGATTGTCAAAACTTTCGTCAATTATATCCATTTCAGTAATTTTGTTATCTTCTTGTATACATGTATTGATTTCATCAAGATCTGAAACGGAGCTTTTAAGGTTATGATTTGAATCTGTTTCACAAATATTATCTGGGAGTGTGTCACTTTGAGCATCTCTTGTTTCTTCTTGGTCGTTCTGGTTTACACTACTATCACACGCGATACTATCATCCGGAAAAATTAACTGTTCCTTATGTGACTCTACTTCTGACGATGTTGATTGAGCAGACTCTACATGATCTTCATTAGTCACATTGTCTATCAAATCATCATTTTTATGATTAATACTTTCTTTAGGTGAATCCCTTTCTTCATCAGATTTCACATAATCTTTTTTAATTAATTCTGTCTTTTCCGATATTTCAAATAATTCTTGTTCTATATTACAACTATCTTCATTACTTTTTATTACTTCTGGTTGTGCGTTATTACATTCAACTAAATTCTTATCATCCAATCTTTCGTCCTTTACAATATTATCTATGTTATTGGTCAACAAATCGTTATCAAAGTCAACAATTGGTGTCTCTTTCCTATATATAATAGTATTTTCCATCCTTTCCTCAGCCTTGCTTTCTGTTTTCTTATGTTCGATGTTACTGTAATCTAAAGTGCTATTAATATTGGAATAGTTATCGAGAGATTCTGAGTTTTGAAGGCTAGGTTTAAGATTATGTGAATCATTGATTGCAGAAACCACTTTCTCCGCAACGGAATTCAGCATGTCATCTAAGTTAATATCCGTTTCCATTTTGTTTTCGTTAATTCTAGTTGCTGTATCGTCAACGTTTTCTTTAGGACCAGTTGTTTCTAAACATTCACTTTCTTTACAGATTATATTGTCATCTTTACGTAGAGATATTTCATCTGAAGATGCCATCATAGTAACTTCATGTAATTTATTTGTATTAATAACCGAACTGAAATGTTCAGTTTTATTCATACTGAAATCAAGTGCGTCTTCGGAGTATATTGGCTCCAGACTGTTCGTCCGATCAAATAACTCAATATCAGAATTATTTTTTGCATTGAAATTTGTTTGGGACGATAAATTTACGGGAGCTATATCGTTGTCTTCAACTAATTGAGTAAAATCGATAGTTTTACATTCATCATATTTTTTTACGTTGTCTGGGTTTTTGATAATAACACTGTCAGTTCTTATAACATGTGTCTTTGTTGCGTCTTCACATTGTTCTACGGGATTACCTTTAGACTTTCTATATTTACTTAATTTCACATACTCATTTTCTGTACTATCCAATGGTTTATTATGATTTTGGATTCCTTCTTCTTGGTTAGTATCTTTACCGCATGTTGATCCAGAAATTCTCAACAATTCTTTATTCTCATGTAAAGGATTTTTAAACATTACATTGCTATCCATTTTGTTAGCGTCAATAAATTGTTGGTTCACTTCAGGGAAATGCAATTCAATTTCATTATCCAACCTAGGTAGTGAAGCTAGACATACTCCAGAATTAGTCTCTAAATCCTGTAAACTGTAATTTGTTTTTACTGGCTCTGTTGAATTTCTCGAGAATGGACTACCAACCATTTTACAACTTGGATTTTCATACAATGGTATGTTATCTTTTTTATTATTATTAGATATTGTACTATCATCCACTCGATTTGAAATTGGAGACTTAATTATTTTAGAAAGAGGATTAGATACCTTTTCTATAACTCTTTCTCCCAGTATATTTTGAATAGGTGCAGCAACTTCAACATTTAGCATTTTGGGACTGCAAGGTTTAATTTCAAAATTGCAACCAACCTCCTTATGAATAACAGATTGACTTATTTTAGCTTCAACATCTAATGGGGACAGAGGTCTGGGCATAACTTCTACAACTTGCTTCATATGTCTGTTTTCTTTCAGTGGCATTTGAAATTCTTTGTGAGACGGAGATTTAAAAGAATTTACCTTTGAAGACTCAATGGCTTCTTCAAACTGATTTAATAGTTCTATACTATTATAACCTTTTATGTTTTCCGGCAGTTTAGAAACTTTTTGTATGTGTTCATACTTTCCAAGTTCTTCACTAGGAACATTTACTAATCCAAGAACATACAACTGCTCTTGGCTATCTTTACTATTAGTTTTATTATTACTATTCCCAGTTTGTATAATTATTTCTTTGGTGCCATTATTTTCAGCATTCTCTTCATCACCTTCATTCCACATTTGTAAAAATTGTCTCACATCAATTTGTTTCTTATTATTGGAACCAGTATTGAAGTCAGATTTAGGATGCATGGGTGAATTGCCTAATGCAAGCCCATATCTATAGTCATGTCTTCTGAAATAATCACTAGACATCCTGTTGGTCCCGGAATCTAAACTTCTAATACTAGCGGTTGAAGACTGGCTAACATAGCCACAGTCCTCTTGATTAGTTCCGTGTGTTTGTATAGTATCATTACTAGCAATAGAGTCTGTTGGAGATATAGCTATGGTGTTAGGCGAGAACTGTGGTGGATGTCTCATCACAGAATAAGCATTCATTGAAGGATCAAAATTTCTAAAGTGCGGCATATATTCATGAGATTTTATATGAGGCATATCTTTTCTATAAAACTGTTGTGGTGGTATCTGATGAACACCAGGGTAATTTGGTGGCATCATACCTTGACCTTTATTAGGATGTGTCCTTGACATTTCATTGACAAAATAGGTATCACTCATAGGATATGTTTTAGATCTTGCATTTTCATAATCAATATAAACTTTATTGTTATTATCATAAGGACCCTTGTTTGGAATAATTGGTTTTCCACTACTGTCTACGGGAAAAGGGAGCACCTTATTTTGAGCATTTCCTAAAGAATTAGCATAATTGGAATGTAAGACTTGATTGCGAAATGACATGTTATAGTTTGGTGGGGGATTCGGTGGTCTCTGATAGGCTTCTATTGAGGAGTCAGGTAATCTATTATCTACATATTTTAAATGTGGATACAATGGGTAAGGATGTGTCTGCCCTGATTTAGGAATTTCATATTTATGAGGTGGAAAGGGAGGAGCTGGATGAAATGGATTTGGATAATTACCAATATATTCATACCTTGGCTGCGGATACCTCTCCTTCACAGGTGGATATGGCTTGAACCGCATGTTCGGATCTTGATAAAATGTTTCTGCTGAATAAACATATCCTGGTTCATCTTGAAATGGTCTGTGACTTCTGACCATAGGCATGATAGGTTGCCTCGGTCCAGCACAACTTGAATACTGTGGGTATTGGTAAAGTTCATGAGCACCATATGCCCTTGGAGCATGTAAATTAACACTGCTAGGAGGCCACATATGGGGGGCAGTTCTTGATATAGGGGAGTTCACACTAGGCATACACATCTCTGGGTCCCTTAAGTTTTTATGTTCATTAGTCATTTGATTAATAGTATAAGGCACTTCACAATACTTTCCCTCTGAGGGATTATTTGGTTTAGCATTTTTTGTTTGAACAGGATTTCTTTCTTGGACATGAGTGAAACCAGTATCATCTGTGTGCTTGACGGTGTTGTACGAAGGCGGCACCATGATACGCTGCATGTTCTCTTGGAAGGTCTGTCGCGGTGATATGTTCCTTGTTGGATTCTGAGTGTTCGATATTTTATGTGGATAGTCAGGAGGACGAGAGTACATATTGTCTGGGCAAGTCCAAGGTTCAATCAAACCCTTTTTCAGATATGCGTCGTTTGCGTTGGGCGGAGGCACCACCCTGTCGGGGCCGATGACGGCGCACGGCCGCACCGCCGCCGGTTCCGTTTTACCCAATGGATTAGATCCGATATCTTGATAAGTTTTGTTTCTATTGCACTGAAGTGCAACGCCACTCGGAGAGTACTTGTTGCCATCGTTGTTGCGTTCGCTCAGAGCACTTTCTGTCCTCAAATCTTTAGCATCCATTGCCACTAAATCTTCGACACATATTCGGTTTTAGTGTAAACATTTTTCAATAGATTTATTCAATAAGTTTACGTCCCAAGTCTCCAAACAAGTTCCATGCTGAAATATAAACAAAAATATCAATGTTACAATGTCAAATGTCAAAACACTGCCACATATGCTTAGAACTTGAGATTAGGAATCTACGAAACGGGATAATATTCAAATCATGAACATAATCAT
Source organism: Timandra comae (assembly GCA_958496195.1). Lineage (NCBI taxonomy): Eukaryota > Metazoa > Arthropoda > Insecta > Lepidoptera > Geometridae > Timandra > Timandra comae. Next base: position 3,871,369 of record OY292354.1, on the reverse strand, counting down.
ATAATTACCCTCTGTGATCCAAAACTTTGATAATATCAATATTATTTCCAAGGAAACACCGATTTATTTCGACCCTGTAGTGATGTCGTCCATCCATGTAAAGTTCAAAATGTTGCCATGTTGTAATAAAATTATTCCGAACGTGAAAAAAAATCTACCAAAAAAAATTTTTGACCTATTTTAACTATATATTTTTTATATAGCAATTTATACTAGGTAAACAAATAAGGTACATACCTATTAAGTTAGATAATTACTTAATTGTTCTGGTGGCCTGGCCTTTCGAATTTATAACATTTAGTAAGGATTTTCATTTCGGATACGGCGATTTGTCTCAAGAAATTGAAGTATTACATCTAAATAGAATAATTTTTATTTTACTAGTAATGAGATTGGTAGAACTTTACTTTTAACCTTCATCAAAATGACTAATGAACCGATTATTGATAAAATATTAATGAGGCCCAAAATTTAGTACCTACTGATTTTGATAATTAGCTGTAAGTTTTTAATAATGAATGCTGATTACACCTATAAAAGTGTTGCACACTGTACAAGAATTGAATTGTTAATTAATATTAATAATGTTATGTGTTAATGCTGCTGGTGTAACTTATTAAATAAATAAATAAATAAATGATGTAACGTTTTTTTCTACTATATGTAATTATTATTTTCTACTAGTTTTTATCATATTGGAACACTCAGGTTTGACTTTTTCCAACAACTTTGACTTGCTGTCCAAGTTTGCTGCTATATAGTTGTCATTGTCAATTCGATAGTGATGTGATAAACAATCGATTACAATATCTGTTGCTTTAGTCGAAAAACCAGTTAATTGTTAATTTCTTCTGCCTCCACTTCTAGTACCTGTCCAATTACTAGTTGTGGTTGGCAATTAGCTCCGCATATTTTCAGTGGCACATATCAAAACATGTTTTTTCCTTAAGAAAAACCTAAGAAATAATCGAAAGAAATGACAAATAAAAGTATGTATCCGTTGTCCATTGTGTCGATACGATGAAGGCTTATCTCCAATCCAATAGACTTAATCATGTTTCTTGTTTTGTTATATAAGTTATGTTTTGTGTGTAACTTATTAAATAAATAAATAGTACTTACATAAATGTTTCATTAAAATTAATATTGCATAGCTCTCAATTACTATACTTAAATGGAAGTCCAAACTAAAATTGCATTAAATTTGCTGGTCTATCATTGCGCATTGGCATCTTTCATAAATCTATATACAGGGTGACCCAAATAGAACGGTTAGTGGGAAATCTGAAACTTTAAGTTATATAAAGATCTGTTCTTAGGAACCATGCCATTGATTTTAGTAAAAATAAAAACTGCATTCATAGATTTAGAAAAAAACTAATACGCACTGCGGAAAACACCTAATAATAAATCTTTGTATCTCTTATAGTTTTATACTTCCCTCCACTGACCGTTCTATTTGGGCCACCCTGTATATAAAAATCAATTGCTTTTCTTTAAACTCGCTAAAACTCGAGAACGGCTGAACGGATTTATCTTATCTTGGTCTTGAAAAGTTCGTGGACGTCTAGAGATGGTTTAGAAGGTGAGAAAAAATCGAATAATTGCCGGGAACACGGGAACGGATACTACGCGGGTTAAACCGCGGGGCACAGCTAGTTAATATATATTTATATAACTCTACGTAGATTTATCGAACTATCGTTTCAATCGAATGATTCCATTACATTGTTCGTTACTATTTTTAGTATGTCATGTTATGTCACTGTCAAATTGAAAGAAAGAAAGAAAGAAGTCAGTCAGTCAGTCAGTCACATCACACGCACCATCTCTTGTGAATTTAATTTACCGTACAACAAATTAAAACGGCTACGTTTCTTACATATAGAAACATCGAATTGCCGTTATGAAATATATATCTGTTAGTTTAGTAATTACTTTAATTTTTGCGGTTTATATTGTTAATACAATATGGACATTAGCTGAATTATTTATTCCGCCGAAGTGCGGTCGTGGCGATAGATGTTATTCTTCGTATTTATCTTCGAATCCAAAACAACATTTGGTTATATACACTTCTGTAAATCCAGATTCCGTCACTAAAGTACACACCTCTATGAATTTTGATTATAGAAACCCAGCATCGTTGTAAGTACTACACACGTCGACATTGGTATAATTATATTCATATTTCAAATAAAATGTATTGAAAATTGCTATTCTAGATATTAATAAACTATTTAAGCATCAATAAGTAACACCAACAGCGTCTACACATAAGGTAAAATATTATATCATTTATTCTTCTTGCTCAGTGATATAACGTTGAAAGTTCCACGAAAGACAAGGAACAATGGGACTCTATACATGCACGCCGTCCTGCTCGACGACTCCCGCCTCTACAAGGAGTTTGACGAGCTGTACCGTACGGAACCTGTACACACACTGCCCCTAGTCACTTACATGGAACCTCAAGCTGAAACATTTAATTTATTGCAACAAAATGTAAGTACATATTTTTTTCAATGAATTTATTTATTCACACACAAGTCTCACAAGTCAAAATGTACATCAACAGTAATACACATTAACATAAAAATATTACAAAACTCATGAGTTTAATTTATTATATCAATATTTGCGACATGGAGAGATTGAAGAGAGGCCTTTATCCAAGAGAATTATGTAAATATTTAATTAAATCTGATTCATTATATTAAGCTAGTACTTAAAAAGGTAAATATTTATTGTCTTCCTGTTGATAACCTAACAAATATATTGTAATAATGTTTATATGTTATTGAATAATCTATAGTACCTAATAATCCTAATAATTTTAGCAATATGTAATACAAAATATTTAACTATTTCATTAAAATTTCCTTTTATTAGATCATTTTTTTTATGTAAGAATGTATAGTAAATAGGCTGGAAGCTGTGCTGTGTGAATGACTCGATCAACATTGGAACATTTTTGAAACTTCAAGATTTGAAAAAAAAAACTTTAAGATGTTGCTAGATTTGTTTTTTGTAAGCGGAAAAAGTATTATGAGACACAATTATGCCGTTGTCCTTACAGGCTGGTGACAATGTGAAGATTGAATCGAAAAAAAGTGTTCTTCCATATTCTCACATAGCGACTGTTGCACCCCTGTCCATACTAACAGATAATTTACATCTTCCCAGCAACAAAATACCCGGTGAACTGTACCCTTACTTAAGGTAATTAATAATCTTTTATGTGCTTTTAAGTAACTGTGATTATAAAGCTGTATATTGTATTTTACTTGTCACTTTATTTAACTTGCTATGTTTGAGTCTATTTGAATAATTAATTTTAACTTAGTTGCCAGTTAATTAAATTATCTTCAGCCAATAGAGTTGATGAGTTTGAGTCTATTTGAATAATTAATTTTAACATAGTTGCCAGTTAGGTTTTTTTTTTTTTTTTTTTTTTTTTTTTTTTTTTTTTTCCTCTTGATCTGCAATCGGCTGTTAGCCATAATCAGATAGGTTCTAGGTCTTCTTAGGTTTAGTGTCGTTACATTAAACAACACTGCATTAGTTGTTAGAGACTAATTAGAAGTAACTAGTTTCTCTGGTCAATGTCAAGTATTTGCCATCTTTTGAGGCGGATTACATTTGTAGTTGTCAAAAGGTTCTTTGCCAGTTCATTTGTATGTGTATTTAGTCGTTCCTTGTATCTTTTGCATATTTTACGAGCTTCCTCCTTTACAGTAGGTACCTCCAGATATTCATGTATTTCAGTGTTCCTTACAAACCAGTGAGCGCTCGAGATAGTTCTTAGAGCAAGGTTTTGGAATCTCTGGAGGATCTCGATATTCGAGTTACTAGCACAACCCCAAAGCTCTATCCCGTAGGTCCAGATTGGTTTAATGATAGTTTTATAGACATGTACTTTGTTACTGAGAGAGAGTCGGGATTGGCGCCCCAGTAACCAAGATAGGCTTTTGAACTGTACAGTGGCCTCCGTTTTCTTAGTTTTTATGTGTTTAGCCCAAGTAAGCCTCCTATCAAGATGTAGACCCAAATATTTCACGCTGTTATTGCTCGGTAATTGTTTGTTGTCCATTAACACAGGTGGGCAGTCGCCTTTTCGGAGTGTGAATGTCACTTGTGTCGATTTAGAAACACTAGGTTTGATTCTCCAGTTTTGCAGCCAACTGTCAACTTTATTGAGCTGTTCCTGTAGTTTCAGTGAGGCGATATTTGGATCTGTGTGACTTGCAAGGCATGCAGTGTCATCTGCGTATGTTGCTGTTACAACATTTTCTGTTTCAGGCAAGTCTGCCGTATATATTGAATATAGAACTGGTCCAAGTACCGATCCTTGTGGAACTGAGGCGGTGATGTTGTACAGCTTTGATATGTCATCATCGTATTTTACTTGGAACTTTCTTTGGTCCAAGTAAGATTTAAGGATCATGTAGAATGAGTTTGTAAGGAGGCTTTTTAATTTGTATAGCAGTCCTTTATGCCAGACTCTATCAAATGCCTGTTGGATGTCAATGAATACTGCAGAACAATATTCTTTCTTCTCTAGGGATTGTCTTATTTTCTGAACTACCCGATGTACTTGCTCCACAGTAGAATGTTTTTCCCGAAATCCAAATTGGTGATCTGGTATAATCTTGTTTTCATCTAGAAATGGTTTAAGTCTTGATATCAAAATTTTCTCAAATACCTTAGATAGAACGGGTAGAAGGCTTATGGGCCTGTATGAACTAGGTTCTGTAGGCGGTTTCCCAGGTTTTGCAATCATACAGATTTGTGATATTTTCCATAACTTTGGGTAGTACTGTATTCTAAAAATGGCATTGAAGAGTAATGTTAGAAAAACTATTGCTATTCTAGGTAATTTCTTAAGGACTTCACCTGTTATTAAATCGAATCCAGGGGCTTTTTTGTTTTCCAAGCAGAGAATTGTTCGTTTTAGTTCCCTTGGAGTAACTAGTTTTATTGGCAGTGATAACTGCTGGTCGCTATTAATTACTCGGTCCACTTCAGCTTCAAATTCAGTCATGGACGACTCGTTCGGAGTGAAAACTTTGCTGAGATGTTTTGCAAATAGCTCGGCTTTTTGTTTTCCACTTCTAGCCCACGGATCATTGGATGACATCCTTAATGGTGGAACATGGCCATATGGTCTTTTAAAGTCTTTGGTTATTTTCCACAACGAGTAGTTGTCCTTTTTGTGAGCTGAGAGTGTGGAGAGCTTTTCTTGAAAAGATGTATTATGATTATCTTTGATTAGCTCTTTTAGTTCTCTAGAGATTCTATTGTACTCTGCCCTGTCTGAATCGGTTCTACTCATGTGTAATTGCCTTCGTTGTTTCCGCTTTTCTTCCAGTTTTTTGCGTATTTCCAAAGGTATATTATTTTGAATGGTGAAGCTTAGCGTCGGGGTAGCACGCCACGTAGCAACTTGTATAAGGTTTGTAATGTAGAATGTCGCTTGATCTATATCTTCTTCTGTTTTCAGCTTGACCTTTATGTTTACTTCTTCTTCCAGGTAATCACTAAATGCATCCCAATCTGTTTTATGGTTATACAGGGATGTCCTTTGTACTTTGTGTATTGCCGACACGCTAAATGTTGCTATGATAGGGGTGTGGTCAGATATACTATCTAGTGATGATTCCACATCAAAATACACACCAGACAAACCTTTTACAATGAAGAAATCTACTAGATCAGGTATTTTGTTGATATCAGTTGGCCAATAAGTTGGCTGGCATGTTGTTAGTGTTAGGAGTTTGTTTTTATCAATGCTTTTTTTTAACTCACGTCCTTTAGTAGTTGTTAATCTTGATCCCCAGTGGATGTGTTTACAGTTCCAGTCTCCACCACTTATGAATCTACTTCCCAGGCTCTGAAAGTATCTATCAAATGTGTGTTGTTTTGGATTGTGCTTTGGTGGGCAATAGATGGCGCTTACGTTAATGGGGCCCATGTTTTCATTGATAGTGATGGTAGTAGCCTGCATCCAGTCCTCTTGGAACTCGCTGTGAAGGTAGTGTTTGATGTTATTTTTAACAATAACTGCAGATCCCCCGTGTGATGTAGTGTCAGGATGGTTAGTACAATACACACAGTAGTTGTCCATCTTAAATTGTTTACGATCATTAAGGTGGGTCTCAGATATCAGAGCAATATCAACTTTATTCTCTTTTAGAAGCACTTCAAGTTCTTGTTTATTAGGCGTTAAGCCATTGATGTTCCAGGTTGCAATACGCAACGACATCATTGCGGAAGTCTACTGATGATTGTCATAATGAGGTTCAACATTGTGCTAAACTGGGATATGAGTTGGTCAATCCTCTCAGTCTGTTTTCTTAAAAGTACTTCTAGGCTATATCTATTTTCATGTTCTATATTTGTTATATATGTTCTTTGTGACTCTTGGTCATCGTGATTTTTTGTATTTGTTCTTTGTGGCTCTTTATAGTAACCTTTGTCTATAGGTGTTCTTTGTGTTTCCATATGGTTGTAGTTCAGTTTCGCATATGATTTCTGTATAGTATCTATTGGAGTTATATTATGTTTTTTAACAGCATCACTGTAAAGTCCTACGCTTTCTATCACGCTTGATTGCCGACTTTTTGGTTGAGTTGTTTTGGGATTTTTATCTGGCTCAATATTTTTTTCTGTGACTGTATGTAAGTCAATTGTGGACTTTTTCAGTCCGGTTATTAAAGGTCTAGGTTTCGGATGTAGTTGGTAGTTATTTCCGTTATGTTTTCTTTCTACAACTTCTTTATACACCTGACATCCTTTGTAGCTTGCAGGGTGACTTCCGGAACAAAGTGCACATACTGCTGGGGTGTTTTCGTCTATTGAGCACATTGTAGTTTTGTGTGCTCCGGCACACTTTACGCATCTGTACGGCCTCATACAGTTATTTTTGCTGTGCCCATATTGTTGGCATCTTTTACACTGCACCACTGTGTTTTTTCTTATTGGGTCTTCTATTGTAACTTTCTGGTTATATATGTACCTTATTTCTTTGAGAAGTCTATTATTTTCATGCTGTGTTACATTGACAAAGAAGGTGTTTAGGGGCTCTTTGGTTCCTTGTTTACGAGCAGTGACTATTTCACCTTGTACTGTGTTACCAGTTTTCTCTATTGCTTCTATAATAGCGACTTTTGGAGTACTGAAGTGTAGGTGTTTAATTACAATCCTTGTGCATTTTTGATCCTTACATGTAAAAGTGTGACCTATTAGTCCTTTGGCTCTTATATGCTCTATCAGAGTTTTATATTTATCGACCGTATGGGACGACACTATGAGCTGGTTTTTGGATACTATTTTGTAGGTGTAATCCTCTTTTTCTACAACTTCCTCGATGAGTTGGCTGAGTTTACCTAGATCATCTATGCCATATAGTATGATTGGTGGAGGTTTGGGTATTTTTTTGGTAGGAGCATCTCCTACTTCCACATCTAGTAATGCAAAGGTGTTGCTTGTGCTTATTTCTGGAGAGATGTTCTTTTCAGAATTGGTTATTCCTCTCTTATTGTTAATAATTGTCTCTCGACGCTGTATTCTTTTGGCTTGATTAGTTCTTGCCTCTTTTTCATCAGGTGACCGGTTTCTTTTTTGATTTGGCACTCTTTGCCATGGCACGTTGGGGTTGTACAGTCTGCTTTCTTCATTTTGTTTTGATTGTGTTATGTCAATATGTTTTATGTGGCTTACTTCACTAAGTGATGCTGATCTATGGCGATGGAATAGACCTGGATGAAATATTTGTTGTGTTAAAGTTTTCTTTGGCTTTTCCGGCAAGTTGATTTCAATGGGTCGCAATCCTTTGCCCCCCCCAGAATACGTGGGGCAGCCCGAGCTATGCTCAGGGAGGGATTCTCCGGTTACACCGGTACCCTCCTGGGGTAGATTTTCTTTAAGTGTTGCGTCTTCCATATTTGGTGTAATTTTTTTTCCTTTAGGGTTTTCTTCCCTATGCCAGGTAGTTCGGTTATGGCGCCGAAGATTCGCCTTCGTCCTTCATACTCAGCTACTGCGGTCACGAGGTAGGTGGTAAGTGCAGGGCTCGTTGTAGACCGCAGCATTGCCCGGAGGGGACGACCCACAAAGATGTAAGTATGTGGGTCCATCACTAAACCGCGTCGGCAGTCTAGAGATGGCGGGGACGTGTATGAAGGACTTGTCGATGTCGCGCCTGATAGCCTAGCTCTGCACACCTAGGCGTACGCTTCTGGCAGTCTTAGCATTTTTTAGGTGCGGGTTCCCTGGTAAAAAACGCGCCCCACTAAGGCCTACACCAACCTTCTCCCCTCCGTTGCCAGTTAGGTAACTAAATTATCTTTAGCGACTAGAGTTGAATATTTTCCATAAATATTTTGATTTTAATGACAATGCATGTGTACCTGCCCTTACCTGAGATGTAATTTTTGATTTTGAATATAATATGGAGGACTTTTAAATATGGCGGATCTGCTAGTATAATATAATAAAAGCATTAAAAAAGCTATTAAGTATTCAATTTTTCTTATCCCCCAGATTGAGAAACGGCAAGTTTTTACCGATAATACAACACAATGTACTCAAGTCGCGGTTGTCACAGTTACAACTGCTCAACAGTAGTACAACTGATGTTAATATTACTATGAATATCGCACCTGCCTCGTACGGTCTGATGAGACTCTCGTTGCATGTGAAAATGGCTCTGGAACAACTGCATGGTCTCGGCTTCAGTGACAAAGATGTGGACGATGTCAAAGGAATATTCGCTGATACTAATCTGTACCTGTTGTCCGCTACTGTGCTGATTGCTAGCTGTCATGTGAGTAATATTGTAGTTAATTACTATATCATCTTATAAGCCTTACTTGTAACTATGACTATATTATTGTATCTAAGGTAGAATTTGTGCATTCTCAGGCTATAAGTATATCAGGGGCAGTAAAAATATCTTTAATAAAATCAACTTTCCTGAAAGAGCCATTTATGGACACAATAAGACAACATCATGCAATTAAAAAAGTAAATGTAAATAAATTACACAAATATTTATTAAAGACATTTACATAAATATGTTGTAGAAGGTTATTAAAATAGACAGTTTACCATGAGAACTACCATTTCACTAATTGTTTTTTAACATTTAATTTCAGATTTAACATAATACTTCGTATATTATAATATTTATAATGTTCTTGTACATTTCAGTTGCTATTCGACTTCCTAGCGTTCAAGAACGATGTAGCGTTTTGGCGTCGCAAGCGGTCTTTGGCGGGTCTGTCCGCGCGGACGGTGATTTGGCGCGCTTTCTCGCAGTTCGTCATATTCTTCTACTTATTAGATGAACAGACGTCTATGTTGGTGCTGGTACCGGCCGGTATTAGCGCTGTTATTGAGGTCAGTTTTATTACAAATACAAAAATTTTCTAACATTAAAAAATCCGTTTATAATGTGGATTCTCAAAGTTTTGAACCCCTAGCTAGGGATTTGCACGCTCAAAGGAACCAAACTAGGGTCTGATTGTGAAATTCAAGTAGAAACTCTAGGGTTATGCCATTCGATGGCAGGGATTTAAGTAATGCTGTTACTTAAATCCCTGCCATCGAATGGCGAAAAATATAGTCATGTATATTAAGGACTATATCTCTTGGAAGAATTATTATTAGTATTACTTATAGTAGTAGTAATAAGCTTAAATTTTAATTATAAATTTCAGCTGTGGAAAGTGACTAAAGTATTTCATTTGAGGATATCGTTCACCGGTGGCAAATTTAAGATTTGGCGAGACACGACATCGGATGCCAATGAGAAGTCAACCGCTCAGGCAGACGCTGAAGCTATGAAGTATTTGTCTATGTTGCTGTACCCATTATGTATAGTTGGGGCCATCTACTCGTTAGTCTATGAACCGCATAAAGGGTAAGTCTTTAGTTTCCGCCTGAATTAGCTGCAATGCGTAATTCCTAAGCTATTTTTCAAGCTATTAGCGTGAATTAGTAACTAAAGTTATTGCGTATCGCATTGTGAGTCTGGTACCGAAACCCTTCTCTTATTCATATCCTGTTATGCAATGCACTTATAACTCATCTGAGTTAACAGGTGTCCATAACCCACGATCTTTTTTTTATAATTTTGTCTTTGCCTAGAGGCAATGTGAAGTTGACTAGAGTCAACTTCACATCCGATACTTTCTTTACTTTTTATATCTATTACTAAAACCAAACCACTTTCTTTCCAGCTGGTACTCCTGGGCGTTACACAGCGTGGTCAATGGAGTATACGCATTCGGTTTCCTCTTCATGTTACCGCAGTTGTTCGTCAACTACCGCCTCCGGTCGGTGGCGGCGCTGCCGTGGCGGGCGTTCATGTATAAGGCGTTCAATACTTTCATTGATGACGTATTCGCCTTCATTATAACGATGCCGACAGCGCACAGAGTGGCCTGCTTTAGAGATGATTTGGTGTTCTTAGTGTATCTGTATCAGAGATGGTAAGTTTCTATTTGTTTATTTATTATAGTATCGCCACTACACTTAGGGCCTATTTCACCATCTTCAAGTAACGTCCGAGTAGGTACTCACATGTTTAGTCTTTGTCACTTGATATAAAGTAAGAAAGAGACAAAACTATCTATACTTGGTGAGTAAATTTACTTGAAGGTCGTAAAATAGGCCCTAATACACACAAATTATAATGAAAGATTATGTTAGTGTTGGGTTCTGATATATGTGCCAATTACAAGTGTGCACAGTTCTAGTGAGTTGGTAGATAAATAAATAGGGGATATCTCTAACTCATAATAATACCTCAAACTAATGACATTCAGAATTTCTCTAAAAGATCTAAAATAACCTCTCTGTAACATTGCTGCGACCTGTGAATAATTATGTTCATTCAATGAATAAATATGTTCATTAAATAAATATTTAAAAGTGTACTTAACAGAAAAAATGATTGTTGAAAATTAAAACCGTGACAAAACACATATTTTTCGTGACAAATTAACTTTGTGGGAAATGTAGAAAAAACCCATTGAAATATTTAAGTTAAACGTTAATTAATTCATATTTATGTGCATGACATTAAATTATGTAGATAACATGTCATAATCATGGTTCCTAGATTTTGTATTTTGTGATATTAGTACCATTTATTTACCGATGCGGGTAAACTGCATAATGCATATACAATTAACATTTTAGAACAAACTTATCAGAAAAACGTATGAATATGTAGTACACTAACTATGTAAATTAACTACTTACTAGAAAAAAATCTAGAAACTATTGTGATTATGATAAGAAAAAACTGTGCCGCGCTATTTGCTTACGTAAATGTCGATATAAAAGGAATTTCTGCAAAAAAATGTCCTATTTGTTTATTCTAGCAATACACTATGTAGATATTGGTAATATCTCCAGACTTTAAAATACTCACACTATGCAATTTTCTTATACAGTATATTTCAAAATAAATTACATATTTGTTATAATACGAATAGACAATAACCGGTTTTGACGTTGATTGAAAGAAATGAAATCACGCGGTATTTTTATGTTCCAAAATCAAACATATTACACTGTCCCGTTCATACTCAAAAGCGTGACCGCGCGCGAGAGGGACGGACTGACTTGTCATGATGACTGTGACGTGCGACATCACTTTGACTGACTATCACAGACCCTATACGTAAAATGTCTATGTGTTGCTCGCGCCAGCTTTGGAGAAATTACCAGTATACAAAATATTTAAACAAATCCGTCCCACAGCTTGTGCGTAAAGGAACAAACACACCTATAAATTAATCTTATTCTACGTCGTCGTTCGTTGTAATAACGACTTACCATACGATATTTAATTAGGTATTAATATTCCTATTTCAGGTTATATCCCGTCGACAAATCCAGAACCGATACAGGAGCCAGCATGGAGGAAAGTGCTGAGGAAACACAACTCATACAGAAAGACAAAAGGGAATAAATTATACTAATTATATTAATCAGAGGCTGCCAAAATCAGGTTTCTTTTTATATCTACGAGGCTAAATTGAACTTAGCTAAATTACTGACTGACTGATATACAAATTTATTTTTATTAAAACTGTCACCAGAAAAAGCCGCACAAATTGACCAACCATGGTCAGTTAAAGCGAAAATATATGCGTCCCTTTTACTCTTATACAATAGTGAAAGAGAGAAGACTAGTTTTACTTGAGAACGTGCAACACGTCCAAACAGGTAATTTATATAAGGTCTTATTTGTTTTTATTTGATAATTTCAATGCTTCTATGAAGAAAGACATCACACAACTATTTTACTTCCATATTTTTTTTACATTTGTTTAAATACTTACTGAAATGATAATGGATCTGTGTAAAAATGCTTCTACCTTATAAATTAAAAATATCTAGCCTTAAATATTACCAGTCTATTTAAAAAATATATTTATTCCTAGATTTAGTTTCGGTATACCTAACGTACCTATGAAATTATATTTATTTAAAAGAAGTAATGATAATTTGATAACGTTTCTGTTTATTTATTAACGAAAATGATATTTTATTATTAATTTCTTCGCAAGTGTGTTGAAAAACGTTGTATGGAACACGCGTGTATTGATGATTACTATCCTCGGCTATCTTCAGACCCTCACCTGAAGGCTCGGGCCTCAATAGCGACTCGGGAGTAATTACCAACTTACCTCGCTTGTACCATAAATAACTATTATTGGAACGTGATAAAATATCACGAATTTAATAATTGCATTTAGTAAAACAAAGTCATAATAATTGGATGACGATTTTTTATTGGAACGTGACAAAATATCACGAATTTAATAATTGCATTTATATTGCAAGTAGCTCCCCGCGGTTTCACCCGCGTAGTTCCCGTTCCCGTGGGATTACGGGGATAAAATATAGCCTATGTCACGCACTGATAAATTAGCTTTCCATTAGTGAAAGAATTTTTGAAATCGGTCCAGTAGTTTCGGAGCCTATTCATTACAAACAAACAAACAAACAAACAAACAAACAAACAAATCTTTCCTCTTTATTATATTAGTATAGATTGGTATTTTGACGTTAGCCAATTTTTATTTATTATGTATTTATTTTACTTGAAGATCTAGTTTTGATATATTTGACAGTGACGCGATGACGTAATATGTCAATTTGACATTGATTTTATTTATTGCTATTTTAGGTACAATTTTTTTCTTAGCTAGGAAAATTTTAAATAATTAATATTCTTATTGGGAATTAATGTGTTTTATTATAAACAAGTAATAAAGACAATGTTACGAATTTATTTTTGTTTGATTAGAATTTTTAGCTAAACTGATATGCATTTACAACTAAATAAATTATTCTTTCAATAGTTTTTCAAGTAGAATCTCTGAGGCAACATTATTTATTACAAATGTCGTTCCGGTTTTTTGTACATTATTTATACACCCTTATTTTGATATGATGGGACTTATTAAAATCAGAATATCTGAAGCAGTAACTGAATCCATATATCCAATAAAAATATCAAAAATGATTGTCGATTACTTATCTTTAAAAAATACTAAATAAATGTCGTATTAACAGACGGCACACTAGCTATCAAGTATTCTGTGACGGCTCGGGTCGATGACCGCGCTCAGCTGTGTATCGCAGCGTTCGCCTGTTGTGCGGTGTAGAATAACAATAAAATTCGGCGGGATTTTGAAAAACTTGATCTTATCGTAACTTTTTAAATAAAAGCAAAAGAAAAAAACTAACTTCACTATTATATTGTTACCCGTCGTTTACATTAGCTGTGTGATTAAGTATCTCGAATTCAAAATAGGGGTTTATAATACTAGCTGTGCCCCGCGGTTTTACCCGCATAGTTCCCGATCCCCAATTCCCAATTTCGGGATAAAACATTTGGTACAGGGATAGCCTATGTCCTTTCTCCATAAGCTATCCCTGTACCAATTTCAAGTCAATCGGTTCAGTCGTTCACGCGTGATGTCGTGACCAAGGGAAATAGGGTTTCATTTTATATATATAGAGATTAGTTATTCAGAGGCTGTTTAATTTCTATTAATGTTGAAATGTAATGTTATGAATCGTCACATGTTTTATTTCTTTTATCTTTGAAAAAATATTTTGATGAACTAAAGTAGCATAGTTAAAGCAGTGTTGGTGGCTTGAAATCAAACATGCATCGCTCGATCTAGGAATTGAACCCGGAACATGTGACATTTGAAGGCGAAATGTATTTGTATAATGTAGTTTAAAATTAATTACAATTATTTGCCTAAAAGGTGTTCATACCAAACTGACTGTCAGTCGCCGGCAGTGAGTGAGTTTGGTATGACACTCGGCCTAAGAATACGAAAAAGTTTATCAGAAATAAGTTCTTATATATCACATATACATGTACCTTATTAATAAACAAGGAATAACAAGAGTGTAGTTAATCCACTATCCTTCACTCTAAGAATATATTGCTTAGTAAAGAGAGCAAATGTGGTTTAACTTTGTTATTCCCGGTTTATTAACAACAGGGATATTGTTTACAGTGCAATGTTATTATTGAGATTATTAAATAAATTTTATTTTTGATATTAATAAATACTGTATATTTGTTGATAATGTATGTAAATGTTAGTGAAATTCGTTTTTGTATGTTGTGTATATTCGTATTATGTGGTGTAATGTCTAAATTGTATTCTATGTATGTAAGTACATAGTTTATTCGCCGAGGTTTTGCTCGTTCGGACTCTGCTTTTCAGATATTTGAGGGATTGATTTTGATCGGATTTGAAACGTTTACAGCAGATGGCGCTAGTGAAAGAGAGAGCATGACATCCAGTCATACTTTCTCTATTTCACACTATAGATTGCTCCATAGCAATTTTTCAGTCCCTAGTCCATATTAGGGAGTGAAATACAATGAAATGCTAGAGTAACTAAAATTCATAAGCTCCTATAGAATTTCATAAGTCGTGAATATATGTAAAAAAGAGGTTTAAAAACGGACGAGTTCAGTTAAAAATAAGATCTTAGTAAGATATAAATTATGAGCTCAGTTGGTCTAACAATCCAAGGAAACTAGCGCCATCAAGCGAGATCAATGATACCTGTCATTGAAAGGAGGCTTTATGACACCAAATGGCACGCGTCGAAATTAATAAAAAAATTGCTAAACGAAATTGAACTGAATTAGCTATGAGTTAGGGTTGATTTGTCAATTAATTTTCACAGCGTAATATTTCCGCGCTATACGCACGCAACGACAACGAAGTAGGTACAGTAGCAAGTCAATGTTAATGAATATGAACCTTATCTTACTGTATTTACAATTGATTTTCCTTTATCGACGTTAAAAGTGTTCCGACGGGCTCCGTTTGGTGAAATATGTTTAAAATACTAAAAGACAACCTCTACCATTAGTCCCAAAGTTAATTTTAACAATATTTTTGCTCTAACTAATCGTTAGAGGTAGTTTTCTTACATATTTTGTAACTATAGACGCTAGCGATGAAAATATGTAATAAAATCATGGCCTCTACCATGATTTTATTACATATTTTTATTACATATTTTATCTGTAGTATAGATAAAATTGTATTGTGGATACCTAATAAAATTGTTATGAAAGTTAAACAACGTAGTTTGATTTATTTCTGCCATTTGCTTTGGTTTTGAACCCTACCTAAATATAAAACATAAGAAGTATTTTTGCACGACAGCCAAGAAAGCATTGTTTTTTTCTGGGTTAACAGACTTTTATGCATTGTTAGAATCCTTAAAATATCCTCAGTAATGTTTTCACTTTGATTTTGGTTTATTTTCTTAAACTACGGTTTAACTAAAAGAATGTTGAAACACTTGTTACTCTCTGTGAGCGCTCGTGCGCCTGAGAATTAACTGTTCTCATTCAGTAATATTTCAATTGTTGCACATAGATTTTTTTCCTCTAGAATACTCTAGATCATACAAGAATTTTCTATTATGGGATTGAATTATTGGGACGTGCTTGAACTTGAGTTAATTTATCTAAGTGATAACAATACATCTTGTATTGTGCATAAAATGTACTCGTAAGGGTCAGTAAAGTGGAAAATGCACAGAACTTTTTAGTGGTCAATTAAATATCGACCTTATCCCATTTATACAAAGCTGAAAATAGTGTGCAACATCTATCTTACATAGTGGCATTATATTTCAGCTTTGTATGAATGGGATAAAATTGATAATTGCTTATACTTACAATTAAAATGTTTGAACATTTTCCCACCCGATTTATATTGACCCTAAATGCGCAGTTTTCCGCAATTAGGTTCCTCTAAATTGAGTCATTTGCGTGTACGTTATACTAAAATGCGCGGAAAATTTCGCGAAGCAAAAGTGCTGCAGATTATTCAATATACTTACTTACTTATGTACATATATCTACATATAGCTAAAAGATTACTTCACATACATAAAAAAACAACAGTTGTCATATCACTCGATATCATTATAATTCAGATAATATCCTTGATAGAATATAATTAATTTGTGTGACCGTGAATGAATAGAGAACCGTCATACTGATTCCGGCTTTTGCGTCGGCCACATGTACTCAGATGTAATTTAAATTACGTAATAATAAAACATAGTATAGTTTACAAACATGGATGTGTTTGACATTTTGCTTCAAGCTGGGATTATAACATCGGCGATTGTGGCCTATTTACTAGTGTTTAAGAAAACAGTGCCTCAAAAAGGGAATTATAAAAAGGCTGGTAAGTTTGTTTTTAAATTACGCGTGTTTCGTGTTTTGTATTATTATATAGAGAAGACTTGTACAGATTTTGAAAATTATTTCACCAATAGGAAGTTTTGTAAATCACTCCTGAATGCATGTAATGTTTTATTTTGACTTTCTTTTAAGTACTTAAGTAATAAATATTGACAAAACTACGGTGCAACTTTTGTTTCCTATTTAAAATTATATACTTACTTATGCCTATTCGTAATATTAAAATTAAATCACAAAATAATTAAGTATAAGTATTATCTTTGTGTAACGGATTTGTGATATACCTAAGTAGGTTGAGTGAATAATTTTTATACGATTAATGCCATAATCAAAGATAAATATTTACACTATCTTGTTGCCAGTAGAATCTGGGTTGATATTGTTGTATGTACTTACCTTGTTACATTGTGATTTCTTAATGCTAAGGGAAACATTATTGTTTGTGTTACTAATAAACAGTTAAGTAGTATACGCGGTTAGTGTATAGGATACATAGGTATTGGGAGATTTAACGGAGGATGTTTAGGAGATGCGGAAGTAAATATATTTTTGTTTCGGGTTTGTTTCCTAGGATTTACGTCCTTAGCTTTTTTTATTTATTTATTAAAAATACATGTTTACAATGATATAATCGATATTGATTGTGCGACAATCGGAACCGATTAGCTTACCTAAACGTTCCCTCCGAAGTAACGCTTATGGAACTGTTATGGTTCAGCAAGAAAAGTTTGTCTAATATTTTCTTTTTTTTTGCTTTGTACCTCTTTATTGTCTTTATTTCTAGCATGGAATTACCCATTAAAACTTCTATACGCAAGATACGCTGTACATTGCTGGAAGCGTAAACTACGTCCAAATGTGTTAAACGAGGAACCGAACCCCGACCAACGTGAAGGATGGGACGCTGTGTGTTTACGGGGTACTGCCTCGGACGGCGCAGCTGTCTTACTTAGTATTAGGAAAATATGTGGAAGAAAAGCGTTGGCTGAAACTGCAGTCTTTGTAAAACTGCCTGATGGGACTACTTATGTTTTGCCGCGTAAGTATCAATCAATTTACATACTTAGCGTAGGTATTTTTCAAGTGGGCGTGTTAGACCATGTCCGAAACTACATTACATAATACATAAGTAGGTATAAGAAATATCGAAATATGCTGAAATTAGTCTCGAGGCCAATTTTGATAAAATCTTAAACTGCATCATTAGATTAAAAAAAAATCAATACCTTCTAGGAATAGAATCATTAAATTACACACTGTAAGTACTCGTATTAACTCGCCATCTGATTTCCAACATATTTATTTTTCGAACCAATACTTAGTTCTTGAAATAACGTTAAACAACTACTTACTTAACTAAACAAACACTTTATAAGCTTTAATTTTTCTTATTGATTTTTCAATAGATACTTTACTTATATTTTTAGAACCCTCCGGTACCGCCATTAGTGCCTGGGAGCCAATAGAAGGAGGATGGAGTGCCAACGGATTGAAGATTCAGATATTGGAGCCTCAACTCAGAATGAGGATTATCTACAATGGGCTCTTGAAAAGAACTCACGATAACGTTACACAGCATGTGAAAATGAACCTTATGTTAGTGTAGTTACAGTCTTATTTACCTTTTAGACCTGCTTTTTAATAGTATTTTAGCAGCGCCGTGCGGTTTTACTAGCGTTTTACAACTATCATTATTTACAATAAACATATTTTTTATTACGCAAGTGTAACTAGAGAAGGCGATGCGGGAATTTACGAGAAACAAAACAAATAAGTACCTATCCTATTTGTTCTAAGAAACATTCAGTAGATGTTTTTTTTGAGAAGCAGTGACAAATATCAGTAATACTTTAATCTATTATTCTTATTGCAGTTGGGTGGCTGCTACATCTCCAATTCGTCACCCAGAGGATTGGAGTAACAAGTTAGCAGCTGAGGCACTCGCTATTGAACCGTGGCGGGAGAGCAATTGGCCTGATATGATGTAAGATAAAATTATAGGGCTTCTGAACCTGCAATCACATTCTTTGATACTCAAATGAAATACTTACTTAATTAATTCATCAAAACCATTCCTAATAAAATTGCTTAGAAACGATCGAAAGTATGAAAATCTGTGCATAAAATTTAAATCTCTATGTTAAAATCTCTTTCTTTAGACGCTCTACCATACATTTTTAGTCACTCACTATTGCCAATCGCTTTAATACCTACCTTAATTAAGACTGTAATCAAAGATTTTTCAAATTATTCTAGAAGAAAATGGAAAGACGGAACCTCCCACCAGTTCGGCGCTGCTCAAGGCCGGTTCCAATCATACAATTCGGAGGGGGTGGTAGACCGTAGTGTATATTTACAAGTGCGAGGGGTTTCGGAGCGCAGCTGGGCGCCCCACGGGTTCCAGCCGGTGAGGAGGGCCGTGTACCTCACTGCGGCCGCCCGGGATGGCACTGTGGTGCAACTACGGTGTATGTCTTATAGGAATGTATTGACTGAGTAAGTAAATAAGTATCTCGACAGATCATACTAACAACGCTGTCTAGTTCCAAGCTAAACAAAGCTTGTACTATTGATGATGGATAAACATACTTAAGTATATGCTTTTTAGGTTTTAAAAGAACCCACGGTGCGCGAGTCTGACTCGCATTTGGACGGTTTTTTTTGTAATCACAGTACTTAGAAGAATAGATAGAAAACACACAAATGTTTGTCTTTAGCGCGAATCGTCATCGAACTCGTTACTTTTGGCATAACTTTTTTTTTTAAGTTTTTTCATTTTTTTTTCCAGATGTATATCCGGATCAGTAAGACAACCCAACTACGTATCAGAGGCGATCACATCTACAGATATTATGATGTCCGAATTCTGCGAAACACCACAAGCTATCATTAATGCATACACTATAAATGTGAGCAGTAAGTTAAAACTTATAATATATCGATTTATTAAAGAAAGGGGAATATGACATTTAGCTTGATGATAGATACCCTTGGGTAGATACTTTTATTGATAACTAGCGGCCCGCCCCGGCTTCGCACGGGTCCAATTTTCCCGTTGATTTCCCTTGTTTTTTTTTTACATAAGAACCTTCTCCTAATAATAACAAATACAACAAAAAAAGAATTAGTGAAATCGGTCCAGCCATTCACGCGTGATGCCGTGACTAAGGAAAACGGGTTTCATTTTTATATATATAGATAACTTCAAATCTAATCAAGTTATAGATAATATCCCTGTTAATATTTCCTTTTAATTCCAGCTAAAACTCGCGATTTAAAACTAATAATTCGGATAAACAATGATGGAGGACAATTAACCAGCGGAGTTTTCAATCAACAACTGCTAGTATACAAAACGTTTGTTGCCGAAATTAACGGATTTCCGGGTTCGGGGATACTTGAGCTTGGGTATGAAGGACCAGGTAATAAATACATATGTCTACACTTTTTAAACTTTCGCGATCGGAATTCATTGTTGCATAATTTACAGGTCTTAATCGCGTATAACATAATTATTATTTACCTCGACGTTTCGACCGCGTTACACCGATATGTCTAGTCTAAGGGCCTATTTGACGATCTCCAAGTAAATTTATTAACCAAGTAGAGTTAGTTTTGTCTCTTTCTTACTTTATATCAAGTGACAAAGACAAAACATGTGAGTAGCTCTCTCTTAACTCGGAACGTTACTTGAAGATCGTGAAATAGGCCATAAGAATCTTAATTAGTTTACTTTAGATTCTAAAGCTTAGGAGAACTCGTAGAGACGGCATAAATTAATAATCGTATCGTATCTTATTCTGTTTTCTTTTTATCTAACGATGTCTGCTGGCTGACGATGGTCACTGTCTTCAAGATCCAGCTATACATATAAAAAATAAAACACACGCTTAAATTGGGGTTCGATACCAAACCATTGTATATCACATATCACATATCTAGGTGCACAGGTATATCTGATACCCTAGATTCAGGTTACTAACCTCGTTCACGGTCATTTTATAACAAGTGATTAATTATCCTCATTATTGCAGTGGTAAAAGACCCCCCATCAGTACCCGAGCGAGTGTTACGTATGTGCGAGTCGCGGGGGTCCGTCGCGGCGGGCGCGTGCGTGGCGCTCACTGCGCGCGCGGCCACATGTACCGACCTGGTGGGGGGGAAGGGGGCCTCGCTCGCTTTGTTGGCTTCTGTGCAGAAGGATGAGGTAAATCATCATTGGAATGGAGGCCTTAATTGAATAAATAATTTTTGAAATTAGAATTTTGGATCTTTGTAAAATCTAAACTCCTATATTAGTCAGGTATCGAACACAGAGACAGAGAGATGTCTGTTTGTCTTTCTCTTTTTCTATCTCTAATATCAGGAACTATTTGGTTCAGTGAAAATGTCATATTCGTATTGGATTAATCCATTTTTAAGGAAGGCTCACTTATCAGTTATCATTATCATCATGCTACGATCATTAACTTAAGTAAAACCGTCGTTACACAGATTGTTATTATATACCTAGTTAGTAGTCCCATAGTCACTAAGCCGGTTCCATCACAGCATGTTATCAAATATGAAAATTAATTTATTTTCCCTAGGGTTACAAAGTGCCACCAGGTTTCTGTCTAACGATAAAAGCTTTGGAAATGTATTTGGAATTGAATCCGGACATAAGGAAAGCTATTCGGGAAATCGCAGCGGCCAATGAGAATTATGATGAAAATGTATTCAAACAGAAATGTCAAACGTAAGTTTTATTTAAATGTAATAAATTTCTCTTTCTTCGAATGATTCAAGAGCAGTGCTCTAGTCAGTGTATCAGATGCAATGTCCTCCACTTTCTCATGTCGAAGCAGCCTCTTTCAGTTTCTTTTTCGAAACGTCAGCTGCCTCACGTACCTATGCTTTGATATTATGTAATTGAAATGATGATTAATTGTGGTTGCAGAGCATCATCAATGTTTGTCGAAACGGTAATAACCGGTGAACTAAAAGATGAAATACTGGCTAGTATGGTTAACTTGAGGAAGGAGGCGGCAGAAGAAAACCTTGGAAATGAACCACGATTCGCTGTCAGATCATCAGGTATGATCAACATTTTTAATGTCTACTTGTTAAGTATCTGGGCATATAGAATACACCGCCATCTAGTTTCAAACTAAACAGAGCTATGGATACGAGACAAAGGATAATAGCTTACTTTTTTGTACTAAACCAAGGTAAACATAAATGTTTATACCCACAAATGTTTGCCTTAAACAAGAATCTGACTCCCAAGTCTTGACATAACAGGCGTGGTACTACCAGCTACGCCACTTGATCGCCATGTACAATGAAATTAGTTATTTGGTCATTAAAAAATAACCTACTGTCCCAATGCTGGGCAAAAGGTCCCCCCCAAGTCCCAATATGATATTTAATTTTAATAAAGTAAAACTTTTCGTAAATACTAAATACTGTGTTCTATACTTTAGCTGTGGGTGAAGACAGCGAGGTGCTATCAGCGGCCGGTCAGAACGAGACCATCCTCGGCTGTGTCTCGGACGAGGACATATTGAACGGCGTGCAGAAATGTTGGGCCTCCATGTTTGCTTTTACTAGCGCTTATTACAGGAGGTATGTTGTGTTTACTGTTCAATTTTCTAATTTTGGAGCCATTATAACAAACTTATTGAGGAGTCACAAGTTGCATCTGTTGATATCCTTGTTTCTATTGCTTCAATTAAAAATTAAAGATCAAAATACAAAGTCAATGTGATCGCGCTTTGATTCAATACAAAACATTTTTCAAATGCAATAAAGACAAAATACTTGATACTTTCTACTTTTGTTACGAAAATTCACGCTTTTTACAAAATCCTACCGAGCATTGTTCGGTCAACCAGGTTCTACTTTTAAAAACAAAGCTAGATTACATATCCAATTCTAAAATCGAAATCAACTCGCAAGCCAAAACTATTAAATAACAATTATTGTCCAGACAAAACGGCCAGCCGTGTGAGTGCGGCGGCGGCGTGGTGGTGCAGGCGCTGGTGGGCCCGCGCGCCGCCGGCGTCATGTTCACACGACACCCCGACGCCGGGGACCCCGCCACGGTACTGCTCACTGCCAATTATGGACTTGGGGAGGTACGATATACTTCGTCTGCTTAGGGTACTTACATAACGAAACATGTGTCCGGTAAGGACAACCTGTGCGGACGGATATCGGTGCAGGTGTTAAATTACATACCGGATTCTACCTAATTCTTTATGAACGCATAGACTTTCATAGAAATATTATGCCTGTGCCGATCGGTACCGACACGCAAGCACCTTAAGTTACAACACCTATAAAATCCCAGTGATTGCTTCAAACAATTTCTTCCAAACACCAAATTTCTCTCCTTTTCCCACTCATTTTAATCTATTTTCAGAGCGTAGTATCAGGCTCAGTAGAACCAGATACATTCATCATACATCGCGAATTCAGCACCAACGACCTTTCAATCGCTAGCACTATCATCGGCGCTAAGAAGCAGCGCGTGACAGTCGTTGGACAGGGCGTGGGGGTCACAGACGTGTCTGCGGGGGAACAAACTGTGGCGTGTCTGGGGGACGAGGATGTACTGAGACTGGCGCGGTTGGGGGTCAACCAGGATAGGTTATGGGGGGCCGGCAGGGATATTGAGTGGGCTTTTGTTGATGTGAGTTTTAATATCTTTTGAGTGTATTATTTATATGGGGTTAGTTATTCAAGTGGTAAACGAAATCCAAAATTAAAAGGATTAGCGAAAGTCTAGAAGAGTCTCGAGGCTTCTTCTTCTTTCAAACCCCTATCGCATCTCTGAATGGGGTTTAAAAACCGACCATAATCAGTATAACCAGATTTGGTAAAACGATAAGGAACTGCTATCAGATTTCTCTAGAGCGCTACGATATTTTTTAATTAAACTTATACCTATTTTAGATTGTTTCCATTTAGATATTAGACACAAGTTTGAAGGAAAATTTGTAAAACTATTTAAATTTTCAGAAAGATATATACTTACTACAAGCTCGGCCGATAACTTCTCTAGAGCGATGGTCCGAAGAAGAGTTGCTACATGAACTGGACGACCCGATAATGTCTGATGATGAAATTATATCGTTTGGGAATACTGGCGAGGTAAGAATAACGTTTATGATAAGAAACTTAATGTGGTAAGGCTGAATCGTGTGCTGTGACGTCATACATCGTGTTACCATAGATCATAAAACTAAGTACTGCTTAGTCGCGTTTTCTCTCATTTATTTGTAAGAAAAAAATAGGGGTTAGTGAAAGTTGGTCTACACTGAGAGAAATGTATACGTAGTTACTGAAACCTCACTACAGGCTACAGGTTAAAAACCTAATAGGTAGTTAAAGAGTCAGTTGCTATAAGACGATAGAATTGGTTATGTTATTTATCTTATGATATAAATAATAATAATATTATAAAGAGGAAAGATTTGTTTGTTTGTAATGAATAGGCTCCGAAACTACTGGACCGATTTAAAAAAATCTTTCACTAATGGAAAGCTAATTTATCAGTGCGTGACATAGGCTATATTTTATCCCCGTAATCCCACGGGAACGGGAACTACGCGGGTGAAACCGCGGGGAGCTACTAGTATAATATAAATTTACATTCTTGTAATTTTTTTTAAACGAAATGTGTTCACCAAATTTTGTTGCAATATCTATCTTCCTTTTTTATGTTTATAAAATTAACATTTCTTCAGGTACTTCCACGCCCCATGACTCCATTGAGTTATGACGCTGTCATCATCCCGTTACGGAAAGGTATCGACGCGATAGTCGGGAAACACCCACAAGGTTTCGACCACAGCATTATCACTACGCACAACAGATGTGCACTCTCTCTTTATAATGTAAGGAATTCAATTTGTTTTGGTATGATGTTTTTAATCAAACTAATATTATTATATGGGGAAAGTTTGTGTCTATGAATGTGTGTGATTGTATGTTTATTAATTTTCATGCTCAGACTGCCAGGTTTTTTTGCCTCGATTGAAATACTATGTGAACTCCCATATAAATGAAATCATGATCATCATCGGTTCTTATTTGTCTTCACCGAAGAACTCAAGCCTACTCTGAACTAAAGCTATCAGGCAAGCTGGCCAGAAGCCGCCAACTTATAAAAAAAAACACAAAATCTCTAATTTTGCTCCTATATGTATTTTATTGCAGTCTATATACCAAAGGGTGCCTAAAAAGGTGGATATAAACATCCGTATGATAGAGATGGCGGTCCACGGCCACGAGGTGGCAGATGACGCCATCATGAGCACGGCGCTACATCGGCGGGCGCCGCAGATATGGGACAAACCTAACATGATACTACTACTTATAAAGGTATGTTTAAAATAAATTAGTAGAACAATTCAAATATCTACCTCTCTTTCTCCCCTTCCTACGTATCTTTTCTTTCTTCTTCTGATATGTACACTCCCGTGAAATGATATTATCTGTGACCCGTTTAAAAATGAGTAAAAATTATTAGAAATCTTTTTGGAGCTTTGATTGTGTTGCCTTTTGTATAATTTAAGGTGTGTAGTGCAGTATTTACTACTCTTTCTTTGTTTCGTGTGTACGATACAGATTTAATCTATCGATTCAAAATTATTTTTTTATTAACCCTTTCTCATCTCTTTCATTTTTACAATTACAGACTCTTCTATCTTCAAAAAGAGCTATGAATTCTTCTATAAAAGAATCTACGTCAATGTCTATTGGAGAACATATAGACAACCTTACAGAGTTATGTGACCTGGTAGAAGGAACAGAAGATAGTATGAAGATATTGGCAGTGAATCATAGCATTACTAGTACAGCGAGTACCTCTAGTCAGTTTATAGCTATGAATGTGTTGTTGGAAGGACGATCAGGTGAGAATTTATGCGTATAAACATAACATAACATAATCATTCACTACATCATCTCATTATAGTAACTGACCCCTAACTAAGCTCAAGGCTTGTATCTAGGATATCAGAAACTACGCACACACACATTCACACACACCCAGACAAACATTTGTCGTTCACACAAATATTCACCCCGCACGGGAATCGAAACCGCAACCTTACGGATGGCAGTTCGGCATGGTGAACACTCTGCCATCAAGGTCGTCTTGAATTCTTAAATAGTATGATACTTATAGGAAAATATTCATAGTGAAATATTTTGTACTGATGATATCCAATCACGGCACTTGGTTCACACGCTCTCACGTCGTAGATGCATTAACCTTTTGTGTGGATAGCACGGTTTGCCATGCGGGCTTGCTTAATGCGTGTTGGTGATCCCAAACTCGAGCTATATTTGGAAATACCAAACATGCATCGCTTGGCCCAGGAATTTAAATCAGTACCACAAGCTTGAAGGCAGGTGCACTGCCACTAGCCGACCAAAGTGTTAAATATGAATAAAGACATTATTTATTTTAGATTTCTCACCGGAACTGTGCAACGAAATCGGTACTTTACTAAGTTCTGGTGACGTATTATCTGCTGAAGTGCCACACTCATTAGCCCGTCTCGCACGAAGACTGGAAGATTCTGGACGTTACCAGGAGTTTAGGAACATTTCTTATAAAGAGGCATTTGAATGGCTGGAAGTGGAATTACCAGACATTTATAAGGAAGTGTGCGAGTTTCTGAAAACGCATGGACATAGATCTATTATGGAGGTAAGTTGGATGTGAATCATAGTTGGGGAGCCCAAGCGAAGACTGGGATTTGCTTGGAGTGCGGCAGAATAACATAATAATTGAAACTTTGCACCATATCACGTCATATAACTTTTTTACTTTTAGTATCTATTATTCTAATCTTCACAATCCGTTCCGTCGCATATGGTCAAATTCGCAAATGGTCAAGTGACAGAAAAACCGTCAACATTGCATGTCCAATAACTCCCCACTATGGTCGAGTAAATCCCTCTTGAACCTCTTGACCTACCCTACTTTTCAGATTTTACGGTACCTATTACTAAAATTCATTCTCTATTTCTAGCAATAATTACTTTTAATTTTCAGTTTGATTTGTCTACGAAACCCTGGGTATTAGTGCCAGAAGAAATGATGAAAGTTCTCCAGAATTTGCGAGCTTCTAAAGAAGAAAATCAGAAAA
Source organism: Timandra comae (assembly GCA_958496195.1). Lineage (NCBI taxonomy): Eukaryota > Metazoa > Arthropoda > Insecta > Lepidoptera > Geometridae > Timandra > Timandra comae. The sequence goes on along the minus strand of OY292354.1, from coordinate 3,844,432 downwards.
GTAAGACAGATGACGAAATTATTGCGTCTCTTGTTAGTCCGCAGAAGGCTAGTACAAGGTAATTCACCATCTTGTTTTAGATTATCCTCGTCTAACATCATCATTCATCAATTGCTGTTGCTCTCGGTGAAACAGGTGCAACTCCCTCCACCTGCCCCTATCCAAGGCGGCCTCCTTCACCTTCTTATACGACACGACAGCGACCCTATCTTTTATCTGACTCATGTAACTTATTATTGTCTGACATACCTACTATTTTTTTTATAAATATAGCCGGGTGAGTTACTTAGGGAAGGTTCATACCTGACGGAACATGCGTCGCGTATAGTCGGTCGCGTAACGCCAGAACAGACAAATGTATAGAAAAACACTTGACCGTTCACACTCAATGTACTAACGTATAATCGGTTGACCAGCTTGTTACACCAGAACTAGATCGACATACAATTTGATTCTAATGAAATGTTCCTTACAACCAGTGAACATAGGAGCGAACCCGGGAATTAATACGAGTGCAGTGTGAATCATGATTTTTTATCTTTTCCAGAAAAGTACTTCGTTGGGTAATGCCGTTGTGCCGTCGCACAATCAGACACCGTGAAGGGACCAAAGCGCATATCATTCTAGGGGTTCACAAACTAAGGCTCACTTTACTCCGGCTAGCGAAGCTGATGGTCAAGGAATGGTATTTACCTTACCAGGATTTGATATTCTTCTTCCGTTTTAACGAGCTGAAGAATTATATCAAGACAAGAGAACCTAGTTTATTGAGAAAGTAAGTTTTAAAAACTATCTATAATTAAAAAAATACAATAGAACATACATCGATGTGATTCGAGGAATATCTTCATAGTTTCGACGTAGGAAAACATGCGTCGCGGATCCTAGCTCACGCATGGTAGTGGCCACAGCCTAACGTTCCCTTGTTTTGTGCTCTTACACCCTTGGAAATTAAGAATAAAGAACATTTTTTTAAATAAATTATAGCTTAAAGCTGTGACCATATGGAAAAAAATATTTGTGTGAACCACAAATGTTTGTCTCGGTCTGTGTGTGTATGAATGAGTGTGTGCGTAGTTTCTGATACCCTAGATACAAGTTTCGAACTTAGTTGGGGGTCAGTTACTATAATGAGATTATGTAGTGAATGATTATGTTATGTTAATTCCAGAGCGCTCCAACGCCACCAATACTACCCCCGTTGGTGCAAGTTGAAGTTCGCGGAGATCAATGTGGGGTGGGTGTCGCCGCTCGCCCGCGCCGGCCCGCGCGTCACGTCCGGGGACGTCAGGGTAGAGGCCGCGTCTGTGTGCGGGGGGGAGGTGGTCGCCAGAGCTTGTGTTGTTAAGGATTTGTCGGAGGTAAGGTGTAGACTAGTTATATGTGTTGGTGTAGTGGGTTTTTTGGGATAGAGGTGGATGAGTAGACGAGTTGTTTGATGGTAAGTGACTCTGTTGCCTATGGATATCTGAAACTCGGAAGAGTCGTAAGTGAGTTGTTGGCTTTTAGGAATAACAGGATATTAGGAAAAGAATGAAGGAAACTGAGCAAAATTACAATAGTCATAATTATATATACAAGACACAACGTGATATTCCTTTGACATAATTTACTGGCTAAAATTCGGTGCTGGCAACATTAGGATAAAGTTTGGCCCTGACAGTGATAACGGGATAAAGTGACGTCACACTTCCTATATCTATACTTCCTAGTTTTGTGTTATTCATAATCTTCTTATGTTATTCATCTTTAACTGTTGTATTACAATTTCAGATCGACCAGCTCCAACAAGGCGACGTCCTCATCACTCACGCGACAGACATCGGCTGGTCTCCATACTTCCCTCTGCTCACGGGAATTGTCACTGAACTCGGCGGACTTATTTCACATGGTAATAATTAGTGTTTGTTTGCTTTAATTTGTGGACGTGAAATATCAAACATATAGTGCAGTATGTAAGTGTTCACGTACAAAACACGGGTGGAAATAGCGTTTTTAACGTGAAGAAGCACTTGTATATTTTGTTAGAATAGTTAAGTATTTTTGTTAGATAGCTAAGTTAGTTCTATTTCTGAAAGTCCTTGAATGCCGAAGTTAGTAAGAAATAGTAGTAGTAGTAATAAAAGTAAGTATGAAGTTCTAGAAAGTGTGATTAATCATGTTATTGTTTTACCAGGTGCTGTAATTGCAAGAGAATATGGTCTACCGTGTATAGTGGGGGCTGCCAACGCTACGGATATATTCAAAACAGGTGACACAGTCCGACTGTCAGGCACTAAAGGAACATTAGAACGAGTCCAAGTCACTGAACAAACAGAAGAAAAAGACGCGTCAAATCATGTTAGCTAACTACAACAAAATAAACTAAAATACTCTTTATACCATTGAGATAAAGCATACAACCCCTTGTTTAAGTGTTGAAATAAAACTTAACTTATTTTAAATACCAGTTTTATTAAATAAAGAACAAAACAAAACTTCAAAAAGACGTACACAGACATTTACAAACAATAAATGTATCTAAAAGTTCAAGTTCCGTAGATACATATCAATTTACAAATCCATAAAATGGTCATACATTTGGTCTTACAAAATGGACTTCATCGACTAAAAAGTCTTAATCGTTAGTCATCGAACATTATCCCGCAATTCTCTTTGACCTAACATCCGAAAATCCCTTTTCAATTAATCAAAGATTCCCCTTAATTCGTAAGTAAGAGGACATGTTTGTTTGCAAAAATTTCAAATAAACAAGTTATCGATACAAGTAATTTACTCAACCTTAACCTTAGGATCTCCAAAGTATCCGCTAGTCGTCCCCGTCCAATACAAGAAGCTCGTAGCAATTGAATGCGAATGGACGGCCGAATATTATTACGTGACATCTGGAAATAAATAGCACATTTTAGCGAAGTTCGGTGTGGAGACTTTAAGGGGGGCGTCGATAAATCACGATCCTTATTTTCTTTTACTGTAATAAGACTATTTGGTGATAACCAGACGGGTTGTGTCTGGTGGGCAGCTGCATGACTGTTACTGTCGGGTTCTTGTATAAAACGTCAATATTTCGGTAAATTTCGATTGCGCGATGCAGTATATTATGTCAGTTTAGTTCGTATGTGCGAGGTAGATGTCGCTACAACTAGATAACATGTTATGTGTGTGTGGTGTACCTGCAGTTGGGCACGAGCACGGGCCCGATGAGATGGTCCCGCTGGTAGAGCACGCGGCCCACGTGCACGCCGGGCGCCACGCGCACCGCGCGCGCCGGCACCGCGCCCGCGCGCCACGCCACCCACCGCGCCTCCGCGTTGCACATCACCTACCCAACGTACTACGTGTTAACTACTTACTCATTTACACTAGACCACTTGCCTACACACACTTCTATCGTATTTACTTTATAATGGTAATCTAGAACCACATACGTCGGCAACGCGGAAACCGACGACCAATGTGATGACCAAAAATTCTCAGAAGTTTGCAAAGATCTTGCTTATAAAAGCGAGCAGCCCGAACACAATAGTGTGTTTGTGTTCATACCTCCCATTTCACTCTCGCAGACTATCTAATAGGAGTACTCATTATTATACTGTGTTATAGGTAGGTATTTCTATATTTAATAACATATTATTTCTCACCTGATATTTAGTATAATGGTGAATCCCGTTATCGGCGTATATGATGCAACAGTGCTTAGAAGGATGCAGTGCCGCCGGCAGAACGTTACATCTGGAATTCAATAGCAGAACCATTACGATCTTCGAACAAATAATAACAGAATTAGGGTCTATTTCACCATCTTCAAGTAATGCTTCGGTGGACTGTCTGGTTAATATGCCTTTTTATCTATCAATAATTTAAAACCCTCGTTCAATATTACCGATGCGTAGTCCGCGCGACCCATATGATCTCGTTGCCCGCTCGCCCAGCGCTCACCGCGCCGCTGGGCACCGCGCCGCACGCGCTCACCACCCACATCGGACCCTGTTGTTTCCATGCGGGCAGCCAGTCTAAACGATGAACACAAGAAATACCGGTTACTTCGGAACCAGTAATCTAATAATTCACTGGTTATGGTACCAGTGAATTATTTTTATTTTGAACCCGGGTGGGGTGACCCTTAACGTGAAAGGGATTTGTAGCCCGCTCCTGCCACCTACAAAATCATTGCTTTGAAGGAAGAAAGAGTCCAAAATAAAAACCCTTAACTTGAAAGGGATTTCTAGTACTTATAGTGATAATGCTACCTGTGTTCAATGTCCTATATTTTTGATCCCAACATTGTCTCATATGCTTGTTGTATTTCATCCAATCGCCTGCATATTCTTGTACTTTTGTCTTGAAATACGACCAGTACCTAATAAGAACTCAATGTTAATAAATAATCTAATTTTATTTATTTATTTATTACTACTAAATTGTATTACATTGATACTTACACATCTTGTGAAGCCACAGTAGGTTCGGTATGGTGTTGTAATAAATTCGTTTCTCTTACCTGTTTTAAGAAGACACAATTTATTAGAATACTTATTTAATAATATATAAGTACCACAAAATGATGAACTCTCAAATCGATTTGAGTGGGAATCTTCCTAGCCTTTATTGCGTTAGTTTTCATGGTCTAACACTTTTTGGTGGTCCATTCATATAAATACTTAATTTTGTACTGATGATACACTTACCACCGCTGCGAGCCAATGTGTCCAATTATTGAACATATCTATGATTTCGAGCATATCGCGCTGACATTCCATGTACACTTTAGTTTTATCTGTAGCGCGTGTTGGTGATACAATCTGTTGAATTTTACATTACATTTTCTCTTTTAACATAAAATATACTTAGGTAATAAACACAGTAAATACTTAGTTAATTTCATGTATTAATACCTGTTTATCTTTATACCGTAAGGACAGTCTTAAAGCCAGTTGTCGGCTAAAGACATTGTACTGACGCCATTGTAACGCCTCTGTTGATACTCTTCTTTGGAAAACATTCCATGTTTCGTTAGATTCCTCTGAAATAGATAGCAATAATTAACTATTGTCAGCCATATCTGTTTTGCTGCATGTACATTTGCCGGATTCGACCCTTGCAAGATTATAAAGCTCAGTTCACAACTAATAACATTTAGTGAGCCCTTCTTTAGATTATACGAGACTGGTATTGTATATTTCTTTCGCGGGCCGTTTCCTATCCAACATACCATCTGATGATTCTTCTTCTGATTCCGCGTGCGGATGTGACAACGCTCGGTCAATATTTTCCTGGATCCAATCTCGCCACGCTTGCATGTTCCACAGCAAACTGACCATCATAGCGTGCCAGTCACACATCTGATCCGTCGAAACGATCGGCGTACCTAAATTAGGATTAAATTTAGTAGTTTTAATTTCGTTTGCATTTTATTTAAGTAATAAAAAAATATTAAATATGCTCACGATTACTGCAGCTTTTGTTGGGACTGGAACTCCTCGTTTCGAAACGCTGGCGGACACTGGGGGACATTGACGTTTGTTCCGAGACCGTCGAAAACATGAACGTGGAGGTCTGCCAGTGTAGCGGGGAGCCCGACCGCTCCGGGCAGTGCGGCGGGTCGTCCTCGTCCACGAGCCGCTCGGCCACGCTCAGCGGCGACGACGCAGATGTGGACGATAGCGTGGATGATGGTCCATCCAGTGAGGGCGTGGGCGCTACCGACGGCGAGGGAGCGGGCGACGTCACAGTGACACGCGACAGCGCGGGGGTATACGAGGGAGTAGGAGCACGAGAGGGTGTAGGGATACGCAAGGGCGTGGGGGCACGGGAGGGGGTAGGAGCACGAGAGGGGGTGGGGGCACGCGAGGGTGTGGGTGCATGCAAAGACGTGGGAGCTCGCGTGGGCGAGTTCGTACTCGAAGAAGAGGGAGCGCGCGAGGGCGACCAGGTACGCGAGAGAGTACCACGTGAGGGCGTGCGGGCGCGCGAAGGGGTGGCAGCACGCGAGGGTGTCCGCGCTCGCGAGTGTGTGCTGGAGCGCAGGAGCGTGGGGGTCAGCAAGGGCGTGGGGGCGCGCGAATGCGTGGAGGCATGCGAGGGCATGGAGGCGTGCGAGGGCGTGGGGGCGCGCGAAGGGGTGGGAGCGCGCAAGGGCGTGTGGGCTTCAGACGGAGCGAGTGAAGGGGTGTGCGAGTCGCGCTGCATCTCGTACATGTAGGCGACGCGCTGCACGCAGCCGGGCGTGGGGTGCGGCGCGGGGCACGGTCCGTCCACGCCCGACGGACACTGCGTCAGCTTGATGGCGACGCCGGGCGCGTACGCGAACGTGTTGCTGGGGTTGAAGCGCAGGCGGCCCTCGGGCACCAGGTCGGCGAGCGCGGCCGCCGACACGTGCCGCGAGCACTTGCAGCAGGGCCGCCCCACGCGCCGCAGAATCTCGTCGCACCACAGCTCGCATTGCACGAACACGTTCTTCATGCACTTGCACACCGTTATCACCTCTGTAATGGGATTCGTGCGTTGACGACACTACTCATTGGTTATGGTAGTATAACCCGACTTGTTCCGATACTGATAGATTAGATACTAACGGGGCTGTAGCAGTTGAACCGCCAAGTAGTCGGTCGTTTCTTCGATAACATCTGTAATCAATCGAATTTATTTATTGCTGCCAAATATGAATACAGAACGTTTTACAGGTAAAGAAATGCTCGTACCGTCCATTAGTGATTTGTACTTATCAGGAATATCACCGGCCATTAAATTATTTATTTTTATTTGTATCTTCCTCGACACGACGGGATCGACATAGTCCACTCTAAGTTGATCTGCATTCTTTCCTTTGAGCCTTAAAACAATGTTGGTAAATATATTTTAATTTTTATTATGGTATTTTTATATATTGTTAGACTTACAATTCTGCCCCATCCACGTGCGATTTCCTAAGAGTGCCATGTCGCAATAAAACTGCTTCTCCTGCTTCTTCCAATTTCTTTAATACAACTTGTAGGGCTTCGGTTTTTTCGCCTAAAATGTAACACAATATTAATTGAACAATAATGAGAGTTCAGTTCACCCATAAAATGAGCATTTATTTTCCGATTGAAGTCAATATTATTTTTCATTATAAGTAGTTGTTGCTTACCTTGCAGCATTATGAAGGAAGTCAGCAATTTCGATGCGTCTCCAATAGCCTCTGAAATTTTATTATTACGATTGAGGCCGAGAATGTCATTTTATGTTTCACAATTTACGTTGTATTTGGACGTGTTGTGAAAAACATGTAAAAGGTCTATAGCATACGAACGAACGAGACAACAAAATGACTAGCAGTCGACTCGAAGTGACAAATAAATTTGAAAATTAAAACGGAAAATGTAGGTGTAATTTCACAGCACCTATAAGTAAACTGATAAACATATCTATTATTATTAATACATTTATGAAAACAATGTTTATAAGAAACACAAATAACTTACTATCTAAATCACCACTTTTGTATCCCCCCGGAGGCACGTTAGTCATTAAACTTTTCAGTTTTGATGAGATTTCCGAACTGAGTCCGCCATTGCTACGTCCGATCTTGTCTTCGTATGACGTCAAAAGTTTAAGGCTGTGAACAGACTTTGTTTGGTAATTTTAACATTGTATGTAATACTACTTGGTAATAGAAATCTCACGGGTGGTCAGCGTTTTTACATTCACCAATCTATGCCAATTTTTTGGCTTTGAAATAAAGATATCGATAATTTTAAGCGAGAAATTCGTCCTTTACAAATTAATAGCTATGCGGCTTGATTTAATCCTGCAAGAGTTTCGGGTTACGGGACAAAAAGTTTATTTTTCCATCGCTTACCCTAGGTAAGCGATTTCTAAAAATAAAATTGGTAGGTATATTATTATGGTCTTACTAAGTGGCCGCTTCCTTGTGAGTTTTGGGTATATTTCCCCCGATCAGGGGACTGTCTCCAGCCACCTCCATCTCACTGACTAACGCGCAGTAAGCTTCAATTTCAAAATCTAAAAATACAATTAGGTTGACAACTTAATTTACAAACTTTCCAACATGGTCGGTACGGGTACAAGCTACAACTGACAATACTAAAATAAGTCCACAGATTAAGGATATGTACTACCACGGATTATAAAATACTAACGTAAGTACTACGTAAAGACGTCCAAAGAAGTTAATAGGATATGGAGGACCTATTTTACTACTGCTAGTGAATGCTATAGTTACCTGGTTTAGTCACGTGTTCAGAAAGAAACATTGCAGACTCCTTTATGTGTTCTGAAAAATAAAATAAAAGTGGAAAGTAGCCTTTTTCCTCTGCAGGGTAAACAGTGATGATAAGTATTCATCTAACGAGAAAGAATAGTTTATGAACACCACACTTGCGTCAGTTCGGTTTATAAAAGTATGTACTTACTAAAATTCCGGAAAATTTGGATAAACTAAATATCGACCCTAATTAGATATTGGATAAAGGTTCAGAACAAGAAGTAATCTTAACATTTTAGTAACCTTTAACAGTGGGAAACAATTTCCGAGGCATCGGTCGACAACGGATCATTTCTTCCAGTTTCTTAGAGAGTATGTAAGAAACCTCATCACATGGTTCTTTCACTTCAAGAGACGGGGTTTTCTTTAACCTTTATGGACATTGGAAAGAAAAATAAAAAAATGTGGGCAACTTCTTTATTTATTACATTACTTGCTTATTATATTAATACAGGAAACTAACCGTTGAGCAGAAAAGAAGTATGTTTCAGTAGCACGATCAATCTCAATAAGTATCTCATTGCCACGCTTCTGCATTTCAGCAATCAATGCATCTTTTGCTAGAGCTTTGTAGTCTGTTCGATAAATATATAAAAAAAATAATAATCTCTCATCTTTCCTTATACTTAGCAATTTATAGAAAACAATTTTATAAGTAAGTATAAGGGCCTATTTCACCATCTTAAAGTAACGTTTGAAGTAGTTACTCACATATTTTGTCTTTGTCACTTGATATAAAGTAAGAAAGAGACAAAACTAACTTTACTTGGTGAGTAACTTTACTTGAAGGTCGTCAAATACGCTTTAAGAATTCAAAGTTACTTACTGGTCGAAACGAAGTATTCAGATAAAATTCGAGCGCTTTCAATGATAACATCTGAAATATGAATTTAGTTTATTAAGAATTCATAAAAAAAATCTCTCATTCTCCTGATGAAGGCTACCGTATGTGACTGAAACTAGTCGAGGGATTCGACTTGAATCGGTTGGTACGCAAAACACGTATAAAGTAATTAAAATAATTACATAACTACGTTTCGTTTAATAAATACAATATGTTCAAGTTCATGTATGTTCATAAGCTAAAGAACAAAAGTACCTTGCATAACATCATGCATATCGGCCGGAGTAGACTTGTCCACAAGATTTCCGAGTTTCTTTTCAAACTTTGAAGATAAACGGTCAGTGTCGCCTGAATCTTTTACTGTTTTTTCCACCTTCATTCCTGGTTTCATTTTTAGCCTAAAGTTGGAAGAAGACTTAATTAGGGCTCAAAACTAATAATTTAAGTATGTTTAATGAGAGGTCGACAAAAGTATAACCGAAAAATGTTTCATATCAAAAATCTTATCGTATTCCGTCTTAATATCCACCAAAGGTCAAGCCTATGCGTTCTGCTGTCGACGCCCTTGTAGACCTATCAAGCACACGTTATAAAAATAGTTTCAAATCATCACTTACCATTTAGACGCCAGAGAGTGCGAGAGGGTAGTATGAGTTTGTTTGTACAATACTTCCTCCCCTTTCGCGTTCAGCTCTTTATGAAGTAACTGTAACGCTTGTTCGCGTTCAGGATCGTACACTAAAATAAGTATTCAAAAATTTGTCTTTCGTTTAAGTGAATGTGTAGTATGAATTTTATAAAAGTTATATAATCACAACATGTTAAAAGTTTCGTTGAAAGTCTTACCATTTCCACTTGATGTTGTTCCTTGCAAACGATCCCGATCAGCACCTAAAAGATGACAAATTGTTATAGAAATAGAGAAAAATACGTAACATAAAATATATTTTAGTACCAAAATATTCCGTTTAAAGTCAACATACCTCCTTGGCCCATCCTTTCTCTTCGTCTCCTTGCTGCTTCCTCGTCATCGAGTCCGGTTCCACCGTCTAGACCCGATCCAGCCCCCGCTCCTCCTCTTCGACCTCCCATACCGTCTGCGCCCATTCCACCTGCGCCCATACCGCCCGCACCCCCCATACCGTCTGCACCCATGCCGCCCGCACCCCCCATACCGTCTGCACCCATACCGCCCGCGCCCCTTCCACCCGCGCCCAATCCATCTGCGCCCATTCCGCCAGCGCCCATACCACCAGCGCCCATACCACCAGCGCCCATACCACCAGCGCTCACACCACCAGCGCCCACACCGCCTGCGCCCACACCGCCTGCGCCTGTACCGCCGGCACCCGCACCGTGTTTACCGGCGCCTCCAGCTCCATATTGCCCTCCCAGCAATTGACCGGCCATGCCTTCTAATTGTGATGCATTTAATCCACCTGTCATTATGTAAGTCATGTTAAGAATTAGGTGTTTATAATAGCATATCTCCAAATAAATGTTATCTGTATGTTCCAACATAGCCATGAAAATACATGCAAACAAAAAAGTTTTACTTTTATTTACATTACTTTAACGGGTCGTTTGAAATATGTATCTGTGAGCCACAAAAAAGACTCTGCGGCTGTATCTATTTTTTCATTTTGTTGAAGCATTGAGTTGAAATAATAAATGAAGAATAAAAATAATTTTCAAAAAATATACCTAATTTGAATTTTTTTTAGGCAGTGTCAATGTTGAGTTTAGTAAAACTGTTTACTTACATTCTTCAGTTGCTACTCCAGACACATACGTAGTAACTATGTCCGATGTTTCTGCAAACATTTTGTTAATTTAAGTATATTAAATATAAACTATCAGAATAAAAATCACATTATTTCTAAGTTTACATGTTTGTATTCGGAGCTTTGGGACGAGTGCAATTTTAAAATTTTATATTACCAGGTTTGTACTAGTCCTGGCAATTAGAGCATAATGATGAATAACTCAAATTGTTTCAATCGTTTTGAAGTGGTGCACCGTCAAAAATGATCTTCTTATTTGTATATCTTATCAAATTCTTCTCTTTCCTTTTGATACATCATTAGAGTATAATTTTAATGCTTACCATTCATACGTTCTTTTCCCATTGCCGTGCCACCAGACTTGTCCAAAGCATCCATTTTATTTTCAACAGCTTTATACAGAATGGGTGAAGGGTTTTGACCGCTGAAGAATGGTGCTTTATCCAACCTGAATTGGATGGTATTTTGTTCAGCAACATCCCCCTAGTAGGCAAAGGCCTCTCCCTAACTGAGGATATTGTTACAGTATAGAGAAATTATGAAATCATCACGCTTGCTTAATGCATGTGGGTGATGTTTCATCTGAATCATGTTTGAAAAATGACAGGCATATCTATAAAGCTAGGCATTGAATCTATAGGAAACTCTAAACTTTTTAACCATAATTATGTTGTCAATGCGATGGACAGTTTGGAATATTGCTTACATGTCGGCCGTCTGTGTATGATTTTTCTGAAATTTGCCAACAGTCAAAAAGTCCTTGCTGCCTTGCTTCACCATGCTATCATGTATTACTTGCATTGCATCACCTGGGGTTTTTAAAGTAAGTCAATTAACTACATTATCTATTTAATTAATTATATCTTTAGCATTACTACAAACGTAAATAAACATTTTTTTAGATGAATATCTCTCTTGCTCTTGAATGATGCTGTATTGTACGGTGTCCCGGGAGAATTTTGTGACAAAAAGACCTTTTTTATTTGTATACCCCTGCAATCTTTCTGCCCTTTATTCATAATATTTTTTAAGATTTCACTAAATATATTATAGCAATAGATACGTCTTATTGAAATTACCTCTTCCTTTTATGACGTCAGTTATGTGACTTGCTCCATCTTCAGCTGGTTCTGTTACAAGAAACGAAAGTATATGTTAGCGTTGATTATGTTGTTAATGTTATTTGCATGTAATAATTAATACTTAGTCAAGGGCGTATATATCTATTTACATTTCATTTAATTCGAGACATGTGGATACACAGATCCATATACTTCATGTAACGTTTCTAAAACTAATTAAAATATACTGCACCTTTTAGCATAGCCTGTAATTTTTTATCGGGTATAACTCCATTCACTTTATCCAGTATAACTTGACGTTTTGCGTTATCGTAGGACGTTTTCACCCCCATAGGCGCCTTTATTACTCTAAGGAAACGTTTATTGTTAGACAGAAACTAGATATTGAAGGCTAGCCATTCTAGCCTTCAATTCTAGTTTCTATCTAGTATATGTATGAAAGAAATATTACTCCTTTCCACCGTCTTTATAAGTCATTTTGTATAGTCCCTCTTGTCCAAGTATTGCATCGCCTTTACGTGCCATTAAGTCGGCTAGCACTTGGCGCTTCTCAGCAGTTGCTGCAAATAACAATATTATTGAAAAAGAGTCATTAAAATATAATATTTTTGTTGATTTACTACATATTATAATAGTTTGTTCAAGTGTGAGTTTAAAGTGGTCATGAATCATTGACTCCTTTGAGTTTTAGTTGTTGGGACGTCTTTTTAGACTATCTACGGAAGATTAACCAAGAAACTAGAATCAATTTATTACTTACTTTCAGGCATCGGTGACGCCAGAAACTTGGAGCAATCATCGACAACATCTAGAAGAAAAAGTTTAGATATTTAACTTAATATTCCTTGCAAAAATAATCATCTTAAACATTATAATAAGTTTGAAAAACATACTGGGCATTATATTTTCATATTCCTTATTAGGTTTGTCAGTAGTTAGTTTCGTGAGTTTTCCTTTAACATTCTCATACACTCCTTTATCCACTTTTTCGTTACTTAATGTTGTAGAATTTTCTATTCTGTAAAATCATTTCATAATAAGGAATAGGATAATAGTCAGGACAGCTTTGCTTTATGAATGGAAAACTTGAACTATAAAGCCCAATATAGGATGGCCCAACGCAAGACAGATGGGCAGATTGCTTGCTGGTCTAGGCCTTTGTTCAGTAGCTATCCTCCAACTAATCTAATGCTTGTGTCTGTAGCAGGTTCATGTCGTGGGTGGAGATCGATTTCACGACCTCTTGATGTTGATCAAATTTATTTACTACACCATATCACCACTAGATTAATTATAATATTAATACAGAATTAAAACCTTCGAGCTCCATCGTTGTAAGATTGTTCGTATCCCTGCATCATAGCGAGCGTAGTGTCCCCTTTCTCCTTCATCAAACCGACTAAGTAATCTAAAGCATCGCCTTTGGAAAGAAATACATTAGTTTAGTTTCATATGTTTCATTGTTTTTATTATAGCTAAATATAATCCTCAAAGTAGATTTTATCAGAAAATACAATTATGGCCATTAGTCAGCAAGCAACGGAAATATGAGTATTTATCCCATCAAAAAATATGGGATAAGACGGTTTCCTTATCTTCCATAGTGGAACAGCTGCTGCTTTGTCTATGGTGGCGTCATAAGGACCTACGAAGTACCGTGGTAATGAATGGTTTTAGGAACTTAATTGAATCTTTCAAGTTTACCTTTCTCTTTTCCAATCTTTGCTAAATGTTGAGATGCTTCATCGACAGTACCTGAAGTAACAAAAAAATTACTGTACATTCTTGGCACAAAAGGCAACAAATAAAAATTGGTTCACAAATTCAAATGTATAAAAAAATTATTACCAGACAAACTGTTATTAAGACTGGGTGCTATTCTGAGCGGCATTCCACCAACTTTTATTTCCGCTTCTATCGTCTTGCTCAAGTCAGAGGCTTTTGGATCGCTTTCCAGTTTACCCGCATATTTCAACCTGTTTTGAAAATAATTTCAGACTATACAGCTAGTTCTATGCAAAATTTCACTTGAGATTTCACTCGCATTGCTTCCGATCGTCGTCGGAATTATTAGTATAGAATGTAATCGTGTGTAAGTACGTATATTATGGTTTTAATAAACATGTAATAGTAAATGGTATTCCTGAACTCACACTTCAGCTCCATCATTATAATCTTGCCCATAAGCTTTATATTTGAATAAGGGTCGTGTCCCCAAAGATTTCTTTATTGCAGCTAATAAATTTATTCCATATCTTGGACCAGCCACACCACCTACAATATACTTAGTTTTAAACAATTGATATATGATCAAATGATAACTATAAATAAGAATTCATAAGAAATAAGTCAGCCATCTTTGCCAGTCCGCCATATTGGATACAAAATGACGTCACATGGAAAACTTTGTAGGTTCAAGCAAACTTATCGTGAAAAAGACCTACCAATGAAAGGTCACTAAAAGCTTTAAGAAAGAATGATATTCAAAACTTACTTCTTAACGCAATTCCTTGAGATAAAAACTTCGATACGTCCTGAACAGCACCTGTTTAAAATTATTGATTGCTATATCGAAATTAAATAAAGTTTATATTTGATGACTAAAATGTATCAAAAAATTAATGATAATTTACTTTTAACAGCGTATTTGAGATCGGGTGGTGTGACATTTTCCATGTCAGCTGTGAGTTTCACTTTCGCTTCGTCTGCTATGTCTTTGACCGGGGCATACGGTACGATCGCTGGGGATTCTTCAACTCTGAAGAAAAAAAAGGAAATAATATTGTACTTTACCTGGAAACTAAGTATAACATTTAATTAATAAATATCCTTCAGTTAATACTTCAACGACACCACCGTCTTCGATCTATCTATGATCTTGCTTATCGGCGGTTACAAAAATCTGTCACTTTACTGTCCCAATAACGAATCAATGTTTCCTTTGTAGTCTTATTTATTATTGACATACTGCGTCCTGCAGTTTTACCCGTTATTACATTTATATAGATCCTCGCTATAGATATAATCATACTACTGTACTCACTCCTTTGCACCAGTCAAGTAATCCATTTCGTAATTATTTCTCTTCGCTACAGACTTTGTCGGATTACTTTTCATCATTTTCAATAGCGCTTGAACAGCCCTATCTGTAATCAACAGTACATCATGCAGAATATGGTTGACATTCGTCAGGGTTTCCCTGGATTTGTCCTAGTTTAGAAAGTTTCCAGGGGGAGTTGGTTTCATTCACAGAAATTGGAACAATTTATTATTTACTTCAGTTTCATTTGTTTTGGCGGGGTCTCATTTGTAGGTCGGGTTTAAAAAAAGTCTTGGGCCACCTGAACGGAATCGAACTCTCAAATGAATATGATTTTTATTTTATTTTTGCGGTCTAATTTATAATTTAATAAAAACTATGTTAGCTTTTTTAGTTACCTCTGTCACGTGCAAATGCTGATAGATAGTTAGCGCATCTTGTGATTACCTCTGAAAATAATAAAAAGGTATTTTATTAATAAAATATTCTATTGAACACACGTCATGCGATAGTAATAAACTAGGTTTCCTTCAGAGCAGTCGTCTTACTAATACTTAATTTACGTAATACCATCACACTGACCTTTCATATCACCAGTCATATTGGTTGGTGTAACCGTGTCCACGACATGGTGTAGTTTTTTATCATACGCCGGAGCAGTGGCCGGGTCGGGAGTCACGTTTGAGAAGCCCGGTGCTGATTTCAATCTAAAACGGAAATTATGGTATGTTAGCTGGTTATATCAAATAGCTGGAAATGCTAAACAAGAATTTCTCATGTTTAAAAGTCTAACAGCCGGCGAACATATCAAAAACATACAGATAAAAAGATATGCCAAAAAATTCGAACATTTTTTTGACGATTTTTATAGGGCAATAACATCTGTGTAAGATTTTATGAAAAGATCTCTAAAAATGTTTATCAGATGATAGGGAAAAATGTGTATCAATATTTAACTCAAGTTGTAGCACAGTGACTATTGCTACAGGTTGTAGTAATGTCACTAAAGGCGAAGTAATTGTAACGAAATTAGTAGCAACAGTCACAGAAGTCGTAGCAATCGTCACTGTAGTCTCCGAAGCGTTAGTAATGGCTGTAGCTATAGTAAACGTACTTAGAATTTCTATACTAACACATAAGCAGCGAAGAAATTTGTATTGAGTGCTGGATTATCTGGCATAAATGGATCACCGCCATGTTTCTCCAGAGTTTTTATGAGCAAATCAAAAGCTGGTCCACGTTCGACTAAAAACAAAAATATCATAAGAAAATTATTACTTAGATTAAACTTATTTTAGGGTCCACTGTTATTGTCTATATTAAGTTGGTAAACACTTACTTTCGTCGATAGCCTGTTGTGAAAGATATTTAGAACATATATCCACCGTCTCTGAAAAATGAAAAACATATTGAGCTCTCAAATATCGAACGTTTAGATAAACCAAAACTTTTCGTATCACTTTACCTACCTATATAGGTGTGGTGGTCTGACGGCAATATATCCACGTAAAATACTGATTGAATTATAACTTACTTATACTTATTGATATCTTTGATTTACACGAACACTACATTGAAATAAAACACTTAAACGGATTTTTTCTTACGTTTCGGATCATTAGATTAGAAAATGTAAAACAAAATACAACCACGACAAAAATCCGTTTAAGTGTTTTATTTCAATTACTTATACTTGGTTAAATATCACTTACTACTGCTATTTACTACTTCTTCTCAATACTAACCTGCCATATCAGTCTTCAATTCAGCCGGTGTAACATTCTCGACTACTTTAGACAGAGATGTATGTAGTTGTTGTGATAAATTCGGATCATCATGATCTGTCTCCAATGATTTGGATTTTTCGAGTCTGAGTGAGAACACAATACTTGTTTATAGCGTAGTGGTTAAACTTTTGATAAGGATCGACCAAGGGACTCAAGAGAGGTATCTTTTATCTGACGCTGATTGTACGTGTATTCAACTCTTAACATTTTATTCGATGTTTACGAATATAAGATCAGTTTCCACTAGCAAAACTAGATTATAGTATAAATAATAATTTCCTATATCGATACTAACTCAGTAGCCGCTGTCCCATATGTCCGTTTCGCCTTCCCTTTCTGATACAGCGGTTCATTTGCCTTGGTTCGCATTTGTTTTATTAACAGTTTAAACGCTGGCCCCTTATCCTCTGTTAACAAATTATTTTTATGTTGTTAATGCTTAATTGATACAAGTATATTTAACTTTAAAAGATATTAGGTATAATGATAGGATGCCAGTACTATTTTTTTTTCTCAAAAAGTTACTTACTGTTATATTCAGCCACTTGTGCGAGGTAGTTGCCGCAAATTTCCACCATTTCTGAAAACAAAAATAGTTATTACTTGCTGCATAATTGGCCAATTTATGATACCGTGCACTTGTGATGCCGATCGAAAGATGTGAAATGGCTCTATGAGGTTTGAGGGGTTTTATTTTGATAGTTCCTATGCATTAAACCAGTTGTACGACGTTTAATGAATAACGATAGTTAATGAAGGTCCGACGAGATATGCAGAAGATCCTACTGTGGTCTACTAAATGATGGCGATAATGAATATAGCATGAATTTTATCTAAAAATCCATGCTTTATAATCCATGCTGTACGGCTCTTTCGTACAGCTATGAAACCATGACTCAAATATAAAGACACCAGCTGTAATACAACGAAAGATCAGTTGAACCTACCATTCATAGCTGCTTGAATATTAGCTGGAGTGTCCGGTTTGGCGGTAGCAGCTAGATCCGTTTTCAATTTGGCTGCTACAAGCGAGTTGAATTCTGTCGCTTCAAAATCCGGGGCTTGCTTTAGTCTGCAGTAGAGATTGTGCTCTAAGAACTTACAATATTTACATTTTAGCACATTAATCTATGCTGATATCTCGGCAAAACTGATACTAACATAAAACTATAACTATAGTAGATTTAGTGATACGTATGTTCCCAAAGCTGGCGAAAAATAAATCAATATTGTAAAACCTGATTTCGAAAATGCTAAGGATCCCATCGAAGAATTGTTCTTGGCATTAGACTCAAATCTGAAAAGTCTAACTGCCTAAGTAGCTATAAATAAAACTCACTCATCTGATCCTTCGGCATAAGTTTGTGAAAACTTTCCGTGTGTCACCAAGTTTTCAGATCCCTTCTTTGTCATTGCTTTTGTTAATATTAGAAATGCCTCCAACATGTCGCCTGAAAATTCAAATGCCAATAAACCATTTTATGAAATATATTGTCCTCCATTGCCCTTGATTTCAAAAAATGAAAATTACCTGTAAACTTCAAGTACGCCGGTTTAGCTGAAATAAAAAAATTAGTTGCAGATAGAACTTTAAAACCCATAAAAATAATTAGGTACGTGACTCAAACTTTTAATTAAAAAAATAACTTACGTCCTTTTACAAGACTGCCCTGAAAACAAAACAAAAAATATTAGAACCTTGAAAACAAAATATATTTGAACATCTACAAATTTATTTACTTAAGTATTTATATTTTGTTAGATAACTCATCATTCATCTAGAGACAAGAAGTGGTCATGTTTTTGTTTGTCTCACGAGTCTCATGTAGGTAGGTACGTTTCGTCTCCAGCAGTTAGATCAGTAGTTCATTGGAGAAACTACTGATACTTTATAGGAACTAAATAAACCTTCCTCTAGAGTGTAACAACTACGTTAATATTAAACCATACTTCATTCTCCATAGACAAATGAACACGAATTTTAATATTAAAATTACAAACAGGTTAGTAAGCCAAATGTTTAGAAGCCGATCTCACACGAAACGGAAAATGAAGGATGGTTTGAACTGTGTAGGACTACTCACGCTTATTCAACAGTAGAATACATAGAAACTAGTCAGAAAATAGTCCATAGAAAACACTAGTTTTGTATGAAAGCTGAAAGGACGCGGAAGGCTGAAAGCATGTGTATGCGGCTCTATACGAAGTCGTTATTTTCTATGGACATAAACTATACAACTGAATAAGTGCAAGTAGTCCCTAAAGCGATTAAATTTTCCAATTACCTGTTAATCCGTGTTCACATGTAGGAGAAATGAAGGTCTGGGTAATAATAACATAGGTATACCGTTACAAATTTTACTTTATTTTTTTATCTCAATTACATTTCTTAGCGTGTTTCATTATTGTTACTGTATTTATTCATTATCTTCAGCACTTATGTTCGTTATAAAATTCAAGTAGGTGCAGTCGATTCGGGTATTTCTATGTCTAACAACTTTCTATTGAAAAGGACTGTCTCTATGTTAACTAAATTGAATTCAGTCTTCTTGATATTTGTTCCGTACACGGTGCCCTAATAAATTGGAAAGAATTAGTACCTTTAGATACAAATTCCAAAGCATTTTATTCAGGTCGGGCTTCTATGAAGCTCTTATGAATGTCCAATGTGAATCTACCACCGAATCGGAAATTACATCAGCCTCATCTATTCCTCTAGCACCAAGGCTTTTTAAAATAAGCTACAGATTTTATTGCGGTTTCAATTTATGATACTTACCACACCAGCCATCATGTTCAAGAAGTCGTCAGTAAATCCTAAATTGGCGGCTTCATCAGCAGCGAGAACATCTGAAATATATTTATTAATTAAACGCAAATCAACAAGCATGCGCTTGACCAGAATTTTAATGGTCGGGAATTCGGGAAACGAACAGAATGGCAAAGAGTTTCACTAGTAAGAAAAAAGTACTTGCCTACTTTAAAAGAGGAAGACAAAAAGCTCTCGTAACTAAACTTCATATTATTTGAATTCATAACATTTCGTAGGCTAACTACTTACTAAGAGGATAAGTAAGTATAAAGAGGAGAACAAAATTATTGTAATTAAATAATTGACAATTCTTACTTGATTGTTGTTAGTTTAGTTTATTTTTTGGTTGGTGTGGTGGCACCAGATGATGGTGGGGTGGTGGCCGGAGGAGTGGCGGATTGAGCAGCGACGTTGGTGGAGGACGGGGCTTTAGAGCTGGCGGGGGTGCCGGCGGCGGTGGAGGGCGTGCCGGGGGCGCTCGGAGTGGCGGGTGCCAACGGGGTGCCCGGCGCCATCGACGAGGAGGCCATCGGCGTCAGCATGCCCACAGAGGCGGCCGGCGTCGGCGGCCTCTTCTCGTCCACATTACACTGCTCCACATCTTCTCAGACAAAACGACAACTTCACTCACCTCCGATCAGTTACACACGATACCACGCCCATCGACACCGACAAAATTGGACCGACATCGAATATTGCAGACAATTGTTCACGTGTCGTCCAATTTTATCGGAACGATGCAACTTTTATATCGTTTCAATTCAAATAAATACGTACTAACTCATGAACAATTGTCACAATTTCAATTTTTTATGTTGGTTTGTTCTTACCTTTTTAAGAAGAGCCGGAAAAATGTACAACTCATGACAATTGTTGCATGTGAATACAAGAAGAGACTATTTTTCAACTCACCGTCGTCTTCGTCGAAGTCCATCATCAACATTCGATCGTCGGATTCTGTGAGAATTTCGTCGATCCATACTGCAACCTAAAGAGTACGCATGGGGTAAAAATTCCAGTCATGATAATGTACTTTGAATGTAAATGCGAGTTAGGTAAATCACGACGAAACAAAGGTTGTTAGATATAATATGTATCACACGTAAGTAGGATAAAGGCGGATGAGGATGATGACGATAAAACATGTATAGTTTACTTATTATAATACCTAGGTACGTCTGTAGCGTTCTCTATGTACAGATAGAAGCTGTGTGAGAATAGTTACCTTATCCGCCATCTCCATCATAAACTTGGCTTTCGGATGCGGAGACCGTCTCGACGGAGTTTTCATGTGCATGTGAGAGCAAAGATCGTTCAGGATTATATTGGACAGCCGAAGCATACTGTGAATTGACAAAAAAGCTTTATAAAACCGTTTCGAAAAAGCATTGATTTTATTCTTAAAATCAAAGATAATATTGTGAGACTAAAATGAAGTATGTATAATATTGTGAGTATCAACTTGATCTGAATGAAGTATAAGTAATGCCAATGTGCGCACAATGTCTAGGACGACGCTGACAATAGTAGTAGAACTAAACTGAATAGGTAGGTAATCAAAGTTCGAACACGGGCTTTGTTGACCACTCTCTCACAGCATATCGGCGTGAAGTTGTAGCTTGTGCTAATGGGATGGGCGTAAAGTAAAGCTTAAGCTACTGCGTTTAGCACAGTGAGTGAGACCCGGAGCCCAAAATCCTAACCCTGTCCACAGCCCGATATGTTTTTATCCCATAAAGGCTCGTAAAGCGTGTGACTCTTCTATATTATTTACCATCAGATGACTCGTCTACTCATTTGCCTCCTATTTCATAAAAAGAACGATGCATGCTAAGACAAAAGAATGAAAAATGACCGAGATTTTTGTTGTACTTACCCATCAGCTAACGCGTAGCGTCCCGGTCTAGACAATCGTTGTTGAATGCCTCTTGCAAGTGCCACAGTCGCGTTGCGCGCCCATAAGAATCGCTTGTCAGCGTACATTGTTAACAGATCTTTCTTTACTTGATTTACTCGCGATCTGTCCAAACGAACAAAAAAGACTCTACATGCTCTACATTTATTTATTAAAGGGTTCGTTCTCTAGTTACTGTATTAAAATTTCATAAGTACATTATCTCAGAAAAAAAACTAACGCAGTTTTAGCCCTTTTGGTTTTCTTGAGGTTAATAAAGTATTCGTAGGCCTGGTCCGGCTTGAAAGGTTCGTCTGCATCGAGCATAGCTCGTAGACGAGCGATCTGTAAAAAATAAACTTATTGCACAAAGAGAATTTAATGCCATGTTCACTACCCTAATGACCAGCTACATTTAGATACGCATGGGTATTAACTAGGTACAAATTTTTCACATTATTCAAGCCATACAGGGCTGATCACAATGATCGCTAATTTAAAGTGAAGTTATCTATGTTAAAATATAAAAACTAATGATAAAGACCGTATCAGCAGGCAGCATGTCAGCACGCTCTCTCCATAGATAGATAATGCTCCTTCTTGGAGGTTTCGACATGCGTTCCAATCGGTCTGTGAGTACTGCATTGTATCGACGCAAACATTTAGCGTGCAAACGCGCAGATCGCTTCGACAGCTTCACGTCTGTCGCTTTGGGACCTCTGCAACATTTTGTATAGAGAAACATCGGATTTAACCTTTTTTTAATTGATAAGCTACCAACTTCTTACTTTATAGATTATCAACGACATCTCTCTTACTAAGGCCTGTTTTGTACAACATTTTAAACATAGATTGATGTTTATGAAAGCAAGCGAGTAATCAAGGCATCTGGTAACCTATGGACATCAAAATATCAGAAGAGTCACAGATGCATGGTGGATCTTTTATGCCCTTCGACCGTCTATGAATTTTTAAGGCTCCCTGTGGCACTGAAGCTTCAAAACCAGCTGAACCAACTTGATTATTTTCTGAATTGACATATAATCGAGAGTGCTTAAAAATATGGTTCAAGTAAGTACTTATCAATTTAGTTATTTTCTTTGGGTTTTCTTTGTTTATTTCATAGATGATGATAGGCTCTAGACCAACCGCAAGACAAATCTGCACCTGAACTGCAATTTACGGTTGGATTTCTGTCTGTCTAGCTAGAGTCTTAGGTAAATGGAGATATACCTACTTAGGTTTGGCAGGCTTAGGTGGTGGATAAGCTGGTGCCTTGGGTAGCACTTGTTTGTTTTCAACCCGTATAATGCGACCGGCGCGAATCGTGTCAGCCACGGACGGCGGCGCTGGGTTCGTCACATATGGAGGGTAGGGGGGGAAGCCAGTCCCCGCAGATTCCTCTGCTGCCGGCGACTCTGTAAGTAATTTCCACATGTGTAACATGACAATTAAATTTCAATTCTTGGCTTCTAAAGGCATTAAGCCACAACTCCGACACATGACATGATATAAGTACTTACCACACACGTTTCAAGCTTAAATTTTTATATTGTAACTAGCTGTGCCCTGCGGTTTTACCAGCATAGTACCCGATCCCGAGGGAATTTCAGGATAAAATATAGCCTATGTCCTTCCCCGAACCATAAGCTACTCTTGTACCAAATTTCAAGTTAATCGGTTCTGTTGTTTAGCCGTGAAAAGGTAACAGACAGACAAACATACTTTCGCATATAATATTAGTAAGGATAAAATCTACACACACACACTCATTCATACACACATTTGAAGCTGTTTTTTTAGTGTATTTTATCAGGATGCCATACCGATTCCCGACTGAGCCGCTTCGCTGTTGGCTGCAGACGGTACCGCTGACTCCGAAGCCATGATTACTGTTCCTTAAAGTAAAATATCTTCAACAAACAGTCCTTTCTTTCTATTTGTGTCGATATTGTATTAATTAAATTCTCTGTATTTTTGGAATTGCATTTTAAAGAATGCACGCCATTTTGTAATGATTTCTTCTTATTTTGACAGAAGTCTTGCTTTATTCCTCTTTGACGGAAGAGGTTTTAATCTAAGTAGGTTAGATTGTGCATCTGCTGAACGGTTCTAGAGTACGACAAAAAATGAAAAATCCCTTTATTTTAATATATTATACCCAGTTCCTAATGCATGTTTGCTATTTTCTCGGTGTTCAGATCACAAACACGCTTGCATTTTTTTACTATAACTAAGTAAGTAATACTTACTAATAATGTACTGTATATAATCAGTGATGGAAAGGCATACGCCCCATGAATCTCATGGCTTTTCCCTAATTATTTACTAACCATAGGTACATACATACAAAGTAAATAGTAGAATAATACGACAGTTAAGTAGTTCAACACAATTTAATAAATTACACTTTTAAAATTCTTATCTGGATACAAACATTAATATGTATAACATGGCATAATTCTTTACAAATTTTAACATGTTTGTGTAAATATTGTAACTTATTCAATATATCAATATGTTCGAATGTATTTAGATGTTATTATTTTATAATTCAGTGTTTCTCGAGATTAACGCAAAGGGGTATTCTTTTAGACACAGTGGCGACTCTACAAGTGGCTTATGTAAAATGGCCGAGCTAGTAAGAAAAAATATCAATCAAATGTATAATTTATATTACATTAAATTCTTATAATATTACGTAATCATAATACAAAATCTTCTTAATATTACATATAAATGCTAATAACAAGTTTATAATCTTGAAATAAAACTACTTTAAACCAATTTTAGTCATGGTCCAACAACTGCAAGACATCCAGAATACGAGTATTTCAGTTCTGTATGCATAAAGGAATGTTTTAAAATGAAAAATGTTCATGATTTTGTTTAGGAGATTTTTTCTCGTCTTCTCATTTTGAAACCGAGACATCAGAAATATAAAACATAAATTAATGAATTCTCCGTTTTAATTTTGATTAATTAAAATGGAGACTAAGTACCATTTAAAGTAGTTCTATTTCTATGTATAGTGCCCGCAAAAATCAAAGACCCAAATAACTTAATCATCAGTATCGGACGAACTGTTTAACGCACTAATATAATATTCATTAGAAATATTAGCATTCTGTTCAGGTGCTATCATAACTTGGTAATCCTTCAACGCAACTTCCTTATCATCGTAAGGCACATAACACACTCTGTGTGTGAGTTGTATCTTCCCGACAATCAGGTTTCCTTCATGATAACCTCGGCCGATGTACAAGTTCTCTCGGGCCGCGTTTTCTGAATACCCACCGACGACAGCGTCTACTGGTATTAGGTTATCACGTACTGGTACCCATTTGCAATTGCATCCGCATAGTACCTGGTAAAAGAAACGGTAATATCATTAATTTGTATTATTGTTAAAGTTGTGATCATAATCCCTGAACTCTACCCAATTTTTGATAGTTTAACTAAATGCTTTGTCAAAATACTCTTTGAATTACATGAAATATGAAAAACCACATACCAATAAAGTAATTCACAAGTAAATTAGTATGATGCATATAATAAATATAAACTTACTTCAAAAACATCAAGTTGATTGGCCCTAGAACCCCACGGTATAGAGGCCAGTCCTTCTGAAGGCAAAAACTTCCCGGGAGTCAGTGACTGCCTGAACTTAGCTCTAATTATGTACATTGCTTCACCATTCTCATAACCACCAATCAATGCATTGTCGGGCAGTTGATCATTTGGTGTTTTCCATTCAAGATCTCCCCCTCGGATAGCCTTCAAAGGTTTAGGTAAATTCATTTTTGCTACTGCTTGGGGAGGCACTGGAAGTATAAAATTTTTTGATAACAAAATGAAGATATTTATTTCTTTTAACCAATATCACACAGGTCACTGGCAAAGGAAAAAAATATTCCTACCCATCGTCCTTCCTTTGCAGCCTAACTCTAACCTGGCTGGACTCTTACACATTACTGTTAAAGTAACCAGATCATCCCACCAATATTTTTTTGGCCGACCAAACCTAAAGACCCCCTTCAAGAACCTTTATATTTTCACTAGCTGTGCCCCGCGGTTTCACCCATATAGTTCCCGATCCCGTGGGAATTTCGGGATAAAACATGGCCTAAGTTCTTTCCAGGATCATAAGCTACCCCTGTACAAAATTTCAAGTCAATCGGTTCAGTAGTTTAGCCGTGAAAAGGTAACAGACAGACAGACATAGTTACTTTCGCATTTATAATATTAGTAAGAATTATTCAGCAAAATTCACTAGAAACAAAACTTACTCTTAACTCGCCATTTACAGTCATAATTAGATGTAAAAATTACATGTTTCAAATCTAATTTATTCGGACACTCCGCTATAGGTTTGCTGATGTCATCTCCTTCTCCGAGTCTCAATGTCTGTGTGTCCCACATCACCCAGAACTTCCTGTACACTTCTTGAGACAGTGTGTATGTTGAGTTAGCGCTCACACATTGTTCATTACGGCCATTGTCTTTGACTTTCTCTATACAGCAATAACCGTCTCCATAGAACTTTATCTGTAATGAGTTATGGTTTATTTAAAAAATTAAGAATTTCGTGTGCGGCTTATTACAAAAAGAAATACTGCTAACATTAAATAGCTACAGTAGAACATAAAAATAAAGTGTTCATCTACAATTTTACAGGCATATACTATTTATTCTAGTACCTAACTCTTTTGTTTATTGCTTTGAAATACTTACTTTCAAAAATGTAATTTGGTAGCATCAATATAGAGAGAAAGAACATTAAAACAAAGTGATTCTTACCCAGTAAGATATCATAGAGCCAGGCTTATTAGTAAGCCCCAATTTCGGCACACTTTGACCTTTAATTTCAAAACTTAGCGCACTAGACGACACTCTATAGAATTTCGTCGCCTCTGTCATTACAGAGGTTTCTATTTCTGTAATAAATTAATTATTTTATAACAGTATCTAACTCGTAATTAATAATTTTAGATGTTTTATTAACTTACCAAGTACGTCTCCCATAGTGCTGATATGATAGGTTCTCTTTTATAAAACAATGTTTAGTTCATATGCTATTGCTAATAAATTATTATGAAACGTGACTCATATTTTCGTTTATCAGGAATCAGAAGAATAAAAACAACTACGAACAAGATTGCAAAATATTTTAATTTTGTTTGTTTGTTGTTCGGCTGATCGGCTGTCGTTGTCGAATTGACGACTGACGGGCTGACAGCAGTCAGTTGGGCCATGCGTCAGTGTCAGTGTCAGTGCGAATGTCACCAATGACGGCAGTGACTATGGCTTAATTGTGCATCTCAGTATTTTGAGCCCAACTATTTCTCTAAAAAATATTTTATGATTAGAAATCTTAGAAATGCAGGGCCAGTCGATCGTTCTTAAGCATTTTTGTCATGTGTTTCTAGCAGTTAACTATGCAAAATACATGAAAGTTAACTATGTATTTAAAAAGATCATATCATACATGTGAATTAAATACGTTCTCTTGGAAATCGTTTTAAAAATTTAGTGAGAGCGCTCCATCTATATGGTGCGCTCTCAATTTTTTAATTAGGTAAGTACCTATATAATTAAGTAATATATTTTCAACTTTCATGTAAGTACTTACTTAAAATACCTAAGTAGGAACTAAAGATTTTTTCAGAATTTATCGACTGACCCAGGTTATTCTTAGGTTTTACGATTTAGCACTCCACTTCTATGTAAGGTTCAAACATGGTACAAATTTAAATTCTAAAATAAAACACTAAAACATTTATATAAATATTATTTTATTAAATAATAATAACAACATATACCTAATTGGTGTAATATAACTTTCAGTAAAAATGTTTTACTTTATTATGCAGTGCTTACAACTATAATAAACTTAACTTACTCAGCAATGTACTCAGTAAGCAGATTATAAAAAAATAGATGCTCAGTATAAAATTATATCGTATGCTTATTTTTTCTGCATCTATAAAAAGCATGGTACAATCTAAGTGCAAATAGAGATTCGCTTTTCAAGGCATGAGGATTTCGTATTCGGGGAATCCGAGTTCTTGCCCTCCGAAGGGGATGTAGCAAACGCCGTGGGATTGTTGGACTTTGCCAGTGGTGATGCTACCCTCGTGACGCACTCGGCCAACGAACAATGGTTCGCCTTCTTCAGACTCGCCAGCGGGGAAGGCACCAGGGGGCACGTTAGCGCCGTTGGTCAGCACCCAGTTGTTAGGGCCACCGACCAGGACCTGTATAAAATGACAATAGGAATGAAGTAAGTGCCTACTTAGTACTGCACCCATCTAAATGAAGATACAGATGGAATAGTATACAGCAAAGATACATTCTATCCCAAATATGGAACTGCCAAAAACGGGAATTACAAGGGAAAAAATATAAGTAGGTAATCATTGTAGGGTATTATTCATTGTACTAATAAATGGAAAATCATAAAAATATTTGACTTTATTCACCTCGTATTCAGCCTTTCCATTTTCGATCCCTCCCCATGGTACGTAGGCGCATCCGTGAGATGCGACCAGTTTTCCGGGCAGCAGAGCGCCTTCGTGTCTTGCTCTGACCACGTACAGTGGCTCTCCAGAGCAGTCCTGGCCTCCTACGACGGCGCCAGGCGGGACTTGGCCAGCTGTGGCAGGCACCCAATTGGCGCCACCAGGGGCACTGGGGTAGCCAGGTGGGTTAGCGTACAGAGCGGCGGCTGTAGGCGCGGATGGAGGCACTAAAACATACATCGGAAATTATATTTAACTAAGTAATTATTTAAAAGATTGAGAATGAAAAGCAAATAGTATTTGTCAATAAGTACTAAAACAATATTTAAGCATATTTGTTTTAGAGCAAATAATAAGATTTTTGCAATGCAAACACTAATAATAAGTACAGTTAGCACAGTTAAAAGTAAACGTAGTTGATGAAAACATAAACAAAGCATTTGATTATTTTGATTAACAACATTAAGAAAACTAAGAAGAAATTTACTGTGAAAATGGTTCGTGAACGTGCATAAAGTTTCTGGAGAAGTAGAATGATGACAAGCTGTTACAAAATGTACCCAACAAACATACCGAAACATTTCATCATCCAGGTGCTAAAATAGTGTTTATTTCGTAATGGCATCACCATGGCGGTCAATGCTAGTAACCCATAAGAGGGAAACGGGCGTGCGAGGAATCGGAATAGAGTATTTGAATGTACAGTACCCAAACAACTGAGTTAGACTTATTACATCGCGTACCCTACGGTAAAGACATAGTACGAGTATAAGTTGGTTCGTGAAGACCTTTTTTTAAATTGGGAACGGTTATGTAGCCCTCAAATTATTTCACAAAAAATGAATTTGTTTCAAGTCTGTCCCCAAGCGCTTACACGCTCAAAGAAATCAACGTTTCATGGTCCCCTGTGTTTATATCTAAGGTTCTTCATTTAACTTTTATACGAGTACCTTTGAAAATCGCGCGCCCCGTTACCTCTTACCATAGAGATTAGACACAATATTATTGAGATGGATTTATTCGGAACATTATTTCATCTAAAAATCAAATTAGTTTTGTTAGTAAATCTATGGAGACAAGTTTTTGAAAATATTTTTTTAGTAGAACACTAAAGTCATTCCATTTAGGACACCGAACCGGAAATGGGGCCTTGGCCGCCGCCGTTCCCTGGGAAGTGCTTGATGCGCCAGTTTCCGCGGGCTCCCCAACCGGTGCGAACTCCGAAGTGAGTGATGGGGAATGGAGTAGGGTCCAACCATTCCATGATAACATTGCCCGTTTCGCGGTCACGAACAGCAATTCTGCCACATCTCCAATCGATCAGGAATTTCCTGAATTCGTTCGGGTTCATCAACCCTGGAGTGGGTACATTCACCTACGAATCGTTAATTTTGTTCAAACTCGGTATCAAAAAACTGAATACACAACATCTAAAGACATCTATCTACTCTACCTTGTCGGGCTGCTTCCTGCAGTGCCTAATAACAGACTGGGTGTTCTCCCAACCACCGAGTATAATTTCATACATAGGATCGACCTCAGCTGGTGTGGGCGTGAGAGACACATGGCAGTTGTGAGGGCCACGGAATTCAAACTCCAGGAAACCAGCAGCGGCGGGGCCGAAAACATACTGTAAGTTGTCTGGAGTATCGAATTCGGCACCATCTGTATCGACAACATTTATTGAATTTTGAAGAGTTGGGTACATTTTGCGCATATTAATGAAATATTATAATGATTTTACCTTCGATTTTCCATGTTCCAGAGGCTCCCCAACCAGTGCATACGCCAACAAAACCTACGGGGAAGGGTTGTGGGTCTTCCCAAGAAATGAATGGAACAGCTTCTCCCTCGCGGCCAGCGGAAATGACGCCGCCGTCCCAACGCACCCAGAATCCACGGAACTCGCTACCGTTCAGGATGTCTGGTGTGTCGATTTCAGCCACATCTGGTTTGGTTCTGTTTCTTCTGATGACACTCTTTGTGTTTCCCCAACCGCCAATAAACACCTGGGATCACATTAACAAATTGACAGACACACAAAGTTTTATGCGTATCGCAGCTAATAAGTAAATAGTCATATGTACGCACCTCAACTATAGGGTCTGACTCCTGGGGGCCGGTGGTGAGGGCGATGTGTGCATCGTTGGGTGTTCTTACTTTGAACTGGACAGAGCCAGACGAAACTGGGTAGAACTGGTACTGGAGGTTGTCCTCAGTTTGTACATCTGAAATATAGAAACGGCCGCAGCTCAAATGTCTGATCTAAATGTAACCGCATAGTTTTCGGTCAATGACTCGTTGCATTAACATTCTATACGCGGTGTTATTTGCTGCGATTCCTATTTAGTATTTAGATGTAAGTTCCCATTGCCTGCCATTCTGGGCGCGGCTCTTAAGTAACAGTGCCTCTAAATATAGACTTTCAAACGTGTAGATGTGTGATCAGATTTTAAATAGTAATTTAACTACTTGGTTCTTGATCTTTTATTCTTGTTTATAAAATAAAGCGGGTTAAATGTAAAGTTTAGTGGTAGAGCTAGAGACTTCAATAGCGGAGCGGAATGATATAACAACATTATACGAGTAGCTAACCCATGTTTCATCTTTTTCATACATGGGATTAAGTATTATTCTTATGAATAAAAGAGGAAAATGTTATTTAGTACATAATTCCCCATTTATTACCAAGAAAGATGATGTTTACACCAACGTTAGAATAAGTTTTGTGTTTATAAAACCTAACGAATAACTTGAAAATATCATAAAATATCACAACTAGTTTAATAAAAATATTATTAGTGATGAATCTGATTTGATTACTTATACTAGTTTTTATACCTCTAAATAACTAATATAATTTTGTTTTTGGTACCAAATACCCACACAGCAGACGGATAGAATATCTAATGGCTGTTCTCATAGGATGATGTCATGCAATAAAATCGATTGTCGACCTCCACCGAACTACACTTAGTATAACTAGTAAAGGAAGACGGAGGACGATAATAAATCTATGTTACACATTGTGACTACGATTTCTATTGAAACTAACTGGTAGGGTTCTTTGGCCTAGTTTCATCTAGGAATATACAGTCAGCATCATAGTAGATTTGATGACGATTTAACCTCGATGGCAGAGTGGTCACCATGCCGGACTGCCATCCGTAAGGTTGCGGGTTTGATTCCCGTGCGGGGTGAATATTTGTGTAAACCACAAATGTTTGCCTCGGTCTGGGTGTGTGTGTGTAGTTTCTGATACCCTAGATTCAAGTTTCGAACTTAGTTAGAGGTCAGTTACTATAATGAGATGATGGAGTGAATGACTATGTTATGTTATGTTATATGATATTAAATGTCTTGTAAGCTTTTTTAGGACTTTCCAAAAGGGAGCATTATAAGTAGGTACCTAAGTACCTACCTACATTTTTTTTGTTTAATTGTAAGCTTTTTGCTTTCTAAAAGTAAGTATATATAGAGTCAGTCGAAAACATATTTTGCTTTGGGAATGTAAGTTTTTTTAAAATTGAATTGTAGTTCTTTTTTCAAATTATACATACCTAGGTAATTCTACTTTGCCTGTACTAAACGCCCCCTATATAGTATGACGTATGACAGTGTTATCATCACGTTATCGTAAAAATGCAATTTTTATTACATCATTTAGAATAAAAACTTGTTTGAAATTGTTTTTCTTTAATTAAAATAATTAATTATCTGTACTTACATAAAATAATAAATGTTAAAATGGGTAGTGATGTAATCAATAAAAGTGGCGTCGAGTTTAATTGTTTATTAACATTTTTTTTACTGTTTTTTTGTTTTGATCCTTTACTTATTTTAGTTTTGATCCTTTACTCTAAAACGAATGTTTGTAAAGATTCATCATCAGTTAGTTATTACTTTTAGGTCGAAAAAGATTTGGTTCAGATTCCTTAATCAGAAACCTTTCTAGAAACTCTAAAATTAGGAATTCATTACAACGGTAAATCCACGAAACACGGTAATAAATATTTAATGAGGTCAACGTGATTGAAAAAATAAATAAATAAGTAAGTACTTACATGCATAGAAAATTGCTGACTTAGTTGCTATGAGTCATTGCTCATTGCACGTCCATACTTTGTAAACAACCTAACTAACCTACCTTCATACAAACAAATAAATCAAACTTATCACGAAGATTCTGTCAGAGGTCATAATAATTACTATGAATGTCTGGGATATAAGGAATGGTTTTAAAGACCTACTTATTACCTGACGTAAGTATACTAAAATAGTTCAAATAAGGAATAAATAATGACCGGAATATTAATAAGGGCACAAACTGAACTACACACATCAAAAGTGTCTAGGGATCAAGCATTTTTATGCGGATTTCTTGAGATTGAGATGTGGCTTTGTAATAAATTTATGATTTTATAAATTTATATGGATCCTTTTTGGTGCATTTCATAATTTGAATCAGGAACTGTGAATCAAATTCGAGTAAAAGATGAAAATCAGCTGTCAATATTTTCCCTATAAAAACATACAACGCATTGAAGACATTATTAGTGCTACTGTTTCCCTACTACTGATTAAAACCAACGTTATTATGGAGCGGCGACGTCATTTAAGCAGGGAAGAAATGCTCAGAGCCGTGGGAATGATAGAAGCTGGTTCCCGGCAACGTACTGTGGCTTTAGCTCTGAATACAAGTCAGAGTGTTATCAGTCGACTTTGGACACGTTACCGAAGCACTGGTACCGTGGCTGAGCGCCATGGAGGACGGTATCGCTGCACCACACGGAGACAAGACCGATACATTCAAATCTTAACTCGAAGAGCTCCAACAATAACCGCCATGATGTTAGCCGTGCGGCTTCATCACTCTTCAGGGAACTTAATTAGCGACCAAACAGTCAGAAACCGCTTGCATGAAGTGAACCTTCATTCCCGAAGACCGCTACGGGTACCACCTATAGCAATGCACAATCGTAGGATTCGATATCAATGGGCTCTTGAACACAGAAATTGGGCAGAAGAACAATGGCGTTTCGTGTGCTTTTCTGATGAGTCTCGTTTTGGTATGAGACCGGATACAAGACGTATACGACACTGGAGAACCCCTGGACGCCAACAGCGATTAAAATCCTGCCAGGAAGTCCATCCTTATAGTGGTGGAACCATCATGGTATGGGCGGGTATTTGGATCGGCGGAAGAACTGAGTTGATTTGGATCAGAGGCAACCTCAACGCTCAAATTTATGCTGAGACGATTGTATCAGACGTCATCGTTCCTCTACAAGTGCAAATCGGTCCCTTATTTCAGTTAATGCATGATAATGCACGACCGCACACCGCAAGAGTTGTAAGACAGACTCTCGCCGCAGCTAACATCAATGTCCTGCCCTGGCCTGCTCAGTCGCCAGACTTGAACCCGATTAAGCATGCATGGGATATGCTACAGAGAAGAGCTCTGCCGAATATGGAGGGTATCCAGTCGCAAGAAGACCTTTTTTTGTTGTTGCAACGAACATGGGCGGCCATTCCACAGCGTGATTTGGATGAACTCATTTTGAGTATGCCAAACCGATGTTCTTGTGTTGTTAGTGTTCGCGGTAGAAACACGGATTATTAATTGTTTAAGTTACCCAATAAAATTTTAAAGAAAACTGTTATTTCAGTCTTTTTTTCGAACTTTAATGTTAGTGGTTCAAATGTCAAAAATCCCTTTATTAGGAAAATGGCAAATTTCTTTATTAATGCAAAGGTGACTTGGTTTATCGTTACTGTGACAAACGAAAACACTTTATTTGATGAATCCTTAAAGAAAATTTTAATTAATATCAATCAGGAGAAAAGTTATTGCAAAAATATATGTTGATCCCTAGACACTTTTGATGTGTGTATGTACTCACTCAAATAAATGGAACTGGAAGTCATCAAAATAAAAGAAAATGTCGAAAAATCCAAGTGCCTCTTATCTACGATGACATAAGATAATAATAAGCCTTCTCAACATCATCATTAAGGTTTATAATTGAATAACCAACCAAATAATAACGAAGTGTAAACAATAACATGGTTTAACCTTGTCATTACGTATTTTTAGTGTAAACCAAATTATTTTAACAACAACCTAGACAGAAATAACTGCTAAGTGCTATCGAAGCGTCTAGAAAAATAGACCTGAAATATTAAACAATAACGTTTTGTTCCCAATTAAAGTTGATGTTTTCCTAATCGGGTCAGGTCACCAATACGCCAGGTCTAAGTGGGGAATTGCGTATTCCTTTTTAACATAACATAATCATTCACTACATCTTCTCATTATAGTAACTGACCCCTAACGAAGCTCGAAGCTTGTATCTAGGGTATCAGAAACTACGCATACACTTATTCACACACACACACTCAGACCGAGACAAACATTTGTGGTTCACATAAATATTCACCCCGCACGGGAATCGAACCCGCAACGTTACGGATGGTAGACCGGCATGGTGACCACTCTGCCATCGAGGTTGTCTCTTTTCCCGCCCTGTACTACTTACCTAGTTTAAGAGGAAAACAGATTAAAACCAAAGTTATTTAAATTAACAGGATGTTATTGGACATAGACATGTAAGTATGTTATTTACAAGGTGTGCCCGTGGCACCCACGTAAACTATAGCCTTCCTTCCTAGCCTGGGCCTAATGTGTGTCATAGATTTTTTCAATTACAGATAAGTACCTACCTAAATTGTTCCTGAGATAAACGCGTTTGAACAAACAAACAAACTCTACTAGTACCTATGTAGTTCTAATATCTATACATACCTACCTAGTTCTAGATCGTACATCGTAAATATCCTCTGAACTATGAAAAAACTATGATTAGTACTTAACTAATGAAATATGAAAACATAATGGTTAGTACGTAATAATCACACAAACAACTAACTACAGCAGTCATAGGAATTAGTGCTACCTAGTTAGAGAGATACTAATATAATTTTATCTAGGCACATAGCGTGACGCTACGGCATTAGATGTCTCATAAAACGTTAGGAGCAGCATTGAATAACGTTTGAATAGGCGGTGATCTCATCCATTACAATATTGAAATCAGACTTAGTACCTCAAACATGGTTGGTAAACAAAATTGTACTATGGAGATAAATGTTTACTACAGTTTACTACAATGTTTGTTACTTATTTACCTGTATGTACTAATTAATGGTAAAATATAAAGCAGAAATAAAGTTCTAGTGTGTATAATTTAGTAATTTATTGAGATCTAATTAAAAATGATTCCTAATAATTCCTACTTGCCATGGTCACGCCAAAAATTTAAAGCGACTGTATCAGATTGGATAATATAAATAAAGTTTCTAAGAAACTTTTGGATAATCCGTGGTAAATCTGGACCCGTGCGCCGCGACGCTAGAACGATCCGATCGTTTGCTATAACATTTAATGTAAAACTCCCTCAAAAAAGATTTATTACTGTCCAAAATATCAAAAGGAATGCGTCAAAAAACTAGTACTATTATTGATTAAGAGGAATAATAACCGCACCCAGGTTTGGATCTGTGCCAAGGAAAAACCGGCACTGATCAACCGGCGTCTTAAAAATACAAGAACAACAATTTTGTTATACATACAGACATCTATCAAAAATCTATATTTCACCTTAAAAATACCACAAAAATTTACTTAGTATTAATAATAGATAACTAAACTACTTACCCATAACGTTAGCCATGGTTAATTTTCAAACTTTTTCACTGTTAAACGTTTTATATGTGATCCGTACGACAGCTATTAGAGTACTGTGAGAAATCTTCGGGCGCGCTAACGTGGGCATAGAATGTTACTGAATACAGAAGGTATACTCTTTTGTATGCTGGTGAGTGACTAGCCACCGTTACGTGTCCACCAAAACTGGTATCACCGAAACTAAAACGTAATATGGTGTGACTGTAGTGAGTCACGTTAAAACGAACCCTCTGGTAGTGTATAGTTGATCTTTATACATACTCGTAGTATAAACGTTGACCTCGTCGCCCAACAAATTACGTAATATGGACTACTTATAGTACTTTTAATATGTATACATATTCGAAATGTTATTGTTTCTCGTAACTATAAAAACAGTAATGGTTTGCAATTAGAGTTAAACCTAATTTTAGTACATTATACTTTTATATGGTACTACAAGTTTAATGCGATTAAATATTAAAAGCGAATTAAAATAACAACAAAAAGGTGTTTTTGAACAATATTTTTGTTACTAATCTTGAGAAATAGGAATATAAACGGAGCCTTTCCATTCCAATCTCCTCTTTGGACCGATGATGTCATACTTGAAATAACTTCGCTTGACGCATTTAGTATTTCTTATTTTGTTGCAAATTCAGGTTCTTAGATAAGAATTTTTGTTTTAGTTAGGTACACCTGTTATTTAAAATAGCTTTCTATCTGTATTCTTTCTTACTAATAAAAAATCTGTATTCTAATTTAAATTCTATTGTAATAAATTCTTGTTTCCTTTTGATTTTATTTTATTTTCCTTTTCAAAAAACCACTCAATATTTCATCTTCTTGAAACAACTGACCTCTAACTAGGCTTATCACCTGACTCATTACGCACGGCACACCTAACTCATACGCACACATTTAAAGTACTTAGGTAGGTACTAGGTTTACTAACATTTTATAATATTATAATCTGTGGCTTAAAAACAACTTTTTCCATAAACATTTGCTTTCAATACTCTCCACTACAAGCTGAAATACATCCTATATTGGGCAGTTAAATCATTTCATTCGGCCGAACCAACTGATGTGTTTACAATAGCACAATAGCTAACCTTCAATGTGTCCTTGCCGCGGGTCAAGGTCGCTCTGATCACTGTTTGAATACTACATACATCTATATTTAGCCCCCGAAACGACGTACAAAGAGGGATGTTACGACGCAAAACAGGGTACAGGGTTTGTGCGTAGTAATATCTGTTTGAGAGTCGAAGTTTGAATGTCGGGGTAGGTTTTGTTTTGGCGTTCGTAGTTCTCGAACAAATGTTACGGATTTAGGGAAAGTAATAATGAGTATCTGGAAGAACAAGTTTGTATAGTAAAATTTGGGTTATTATGTTTATTATATAAAATATGTTTTATTAGTCCTTGTTTACCTGGAGAGCTACACCTACACAACGTATAAGTACATACCTACTTACGTTCATGACTTCGTAAGTTTAGAAATCTGAAGTTTTTCTTTGAAATAAAATGTTATTTGGATATGGAGATAAGCTAAGCTCAATAAAAAGTCGGTAAGCTACATTTATCTTGATTTTTGCACGGAAAGAAAATTGATAAAACCAACTATAATCTGCTTATGCGTAAATAATTAAGTTAACAGTTATGTAATCAATGAATTCGCTATGCATGTAGGTAAAATGTTTATCGATAACTTTGTCGTCTCTGAACCTATCTCAAAGATTTTTATATTAAATCTTAGTACATACTTACAAAGTCCCTTGGTTATACATATTGTAACTTTTTAAAACTTAAAAAGGAAGAGGTTCTCAGTTGTTTAGTTTTTTAAAGTTGGATTTGAAAAAACAGTGTTATGTAATGCAAATTAGAATACCTCTATGTAAAATCAAATGTAGCGTCTGCATCTAATTGACTATTCTAAGCTTTAAAACGAGTCCAGAATTGTATATGCCTACACTCCAATATCCATTGACGCATGTTTATTCCTAACATCATACGGTGACGACATATACATAAATAAGTACGTACTAACATCCCGTTTTGTTAAATAATTATAATGACATACCTATACATAACATAAGTAGGAAGATATTTCTTATATCTAATTAAGTCCTAAATGTCTAGTCTTGGTCTGTTCTAGGTTTAGCCTTGTTTGCGTAATTCAAAGTTTACCGAAACAGGAGAATTTGTTTCATACAAACTGAGCTTCCGAGGCCAAGGTCAGTTGTTGAACATTTTGAATTTACTTACCTAGGTATAGTATATTTTTAGATTTTTTGTTTGTCATGTTCATGGATAGGACGATATACGTTTGCTATTTTCCATCGTCGTGCAAAGGGTAAAAACAGACTAAGTTACTTTACCATCCTACTAATATTATAAATAATATGTTTGATTTATGTTTGTGAGTTTGTATGTTTGTTACTCTTTTACGCAAAAACTACTGTATCGATTTAGATTTTTGGTACAGATATTCCTTATAATTAGGATTCTTTTTATCCCGAAATTCCCTTGGGATTGGGATTCACGCGGGTAAAACTGCGGGGCGCAGCTAGTTAAAAATATTATTTAAAATTGGTCAGTTTTTGCGCAGTACTCCTGACCTACGTTTGACAGATATTAAATGATTCATCGGATGATTGTTAATTTGATAAGTGCAAAGATCGTAGCCCTATTGACCCGAATCACGTAATTTACGGACTAAGCATTTGTGAATGTAATTATCTGAAAAACCGTAAGTAATCGTCTGCCATGATTAAAATGTTTGTATTTTGTATTATTTTAGCCCCCGACGCAAAAAGAAGGGTGTGTCTGTGTGTGTGTCTGTCTGTCTGTCTGTGGCATCAGCTCCCGAACGGATAAAGCTTTTAAATTTAGTTTCTTTTGTATTAAAGATGATTTACCTATGTGCAATTGTTCTTAGACATATTTTCAAATTCCGATTTTCCAAAGTGAGTGAAACAGTTGGGCACAACTATTAAGTAGTACAAATGTATAATTATGTACTAAACTTTGTCATTTCTACCCACTACCCATATGTATTACACCCTACTACGTGATTCAATAAATAAAATATGTATGAATCTAACAACTTAATATTCATATTTTACGTCATCAACCTTTTTAGACATGACGTCATTTATTTATACATATCAAATACCTAAAGAATAATAAATTAGTAAGAAGCAAGTAATTATGTGAATTCTAAAATACCTACCACGTGAATAGGTAATTAAAATATCACAACTCCATCTTTTGGAGGTCAATTCAATGTTTACTTACGTTTCACATTGATGTGCTAACAAATTATAGTCTTAGTAACTAGCAGCGCCCCGCGGTTTCACCCGCGTAGTTCCCGTTCCCGTGGGAATTTCGGGATAAAAACAGGACCATAAGCTAGCCCTGTACCAAATTTCAAGTCAATCAGTTCAGTAGTTTAGCCGTGAAAAGGTAACGGACAGACAGAGTTACTTTCGCATTTATAATATTAGTTAGGATTAGGACTAGTTAGGATTACGTACCTAGGTATATGGTAAAGGTAAGTAGGTATAGGGAAGGAAAACATCCTAGAGAAGCTTAAGGACACAAACATACATAGGTAGGTACCTATTAAACAAAACGAAAACACATAATTATAGGTAGGTAAGTATTTACATTAAATCTCTAGGACAAGGAAATATGTCTGCTGCTGTCAAGCAAAAACAAGAGCCCCGGGATGAGTTGATTTTTAGAAGTTTATTTGAATATTCTTCTGTTTATATCTTGTTATGTAAGATTGGTATGGATTGTTTCTGATACCAAAAGAACGAGTAAAAAATAGTTAAGTAAAGAGTCAGTTGTTCTATCGGGATGATAAGAGTGATTGATGATATACAAAATGCTATATATGTTAATTGGCATCAACCAACATCGACCCACAATTAAGCCATATCCGTATTAGCCGGGGATTATGACTCATTATACTGTATGAGGTTTTATGATCATTAACAGTCCGCTAGTTTTAGTTTTTAATGGGTAATGGGCTGAATGATGAAATACTGACTGGCAAGATGCTATTTTTGGTACAATGAAACACCATTTCGTCCTAAGCGATGTCTCACCAGACGTGATTGAATTATATTATTGTCTGCCATGAACCTTCTAAACAAACCTATTTTAATAGAATAAGGTTTAAAGTTTGAGTACTAGTAACGCCATCTAGTTATATTTTACTGAACTACGTTCTGTTAATTTTCACCGTATCTGTAGCATGTGCTACGAAGTGTAGCTAGGGAGTTAAGAAAATATTTGACTACGTATTTTCATTCATCTGATATAGATGGCGTGAGAATATAAAAAATAAAGTAGCGGGCATTTTGAAAGATCCCAATGTAGAGCAAAAGCCTCCTGAATCCTGATATGAGTCAGGAGGAGATAGGCGTAGAAGGGATCTCACACTACTCACCAGAATCTAGTATGAAAAACAAAAAACATAGGTATCAGAATTCAGTGCTATAATTAATTCTCATATTATTATCATCGCGACCCTGCATTCAATTTGATCATTCTCTAAGTATTTTTAAGATTATAATTAATGCAATTTAATATTTATAATTTTAAAATTACTTAGAGCTCAAAAATAAATATTTTCAATTTGTCTATATTGTGTATGACGGTCTTCAAGAGCATTTCCACTTGAGGTTAATGTTAGTTTCCGACTCACGGGACTATACATATAAGAGCCCCGGTCTTTTAATATTCATTATTATTTCTATCAAATTTATATAGTTAAAAACACCAATACTTTTTTAATTAGGAGAGAAAATAGCAAACGTAAATGACGGCTATTATTGTAATCACGAAGTAAGTTTTTATGAGATGTTTTTAATTAAAAAGTTATGTAGAAGTTGAAGTATTATTTCAAATCATGGCAATTATAAAGACGGTTAGGTATTGTATGAATTATGCAATTTTACGTGCAAGAAAAGTACTTATACTTACCAGTTAATATGCCAGTATATTATGATTAAGGATGAATGTATTCAACTCAATATTTTCCTGGTATAAAAATAATATTTAGACCACAAAAAGAAAATTTTGTACTTATAATAAAACAATTAGGGCCTATTTCACCATCTTCAAGTAACGTCCGAGTAGGTACTCACATGTTTTGTCTTTGTCACTTGACATAAAGTAAGAAATAGACAAAACTAATTGTACTTGGTGAGTAACGTTACTTATTGAAGGTCGTGAAATATGCCCTAATTCAGACTATTTTTTAATCTTCAAAGATACAATTCAGCGAGTCAAATTTCAGTACCTATAAAAAAAGAAACTTTACTTGGTGAGTAACTTTACTTGAGGGTCTTGAAATAGGCCCTAAGTATGCTAAAATAACAAAGAAAAGACATCGACGCGCAGTTTTATCACTGCTATACAAATCGTCCTTGATAAGAATAAGGTAAACTATCATTATAAATATTGATATCTTTTAAACACTCGCTATTCGAAATAACTTACTTGAGAACATAATTTTACAGTGCGTTATACATTACTACATAGTATACAACAACGCTTTATCTGTCCCTATGTATGCTTAGATCTTTAAAACTACGCAACGGATTTTGATGCGGTTTGTTTTAATAGATAGAGTGATTCAGTGGAAAGGTTTTTAGCATAATTTTATCCC
Organism: Timandra comae; assembly: GCA_958496195.1. Classification (NCBI taxonomy): domain Eukaryota; kingdom Metazoa; phylum Arthropoda; class Insecta; order Lepidoptera; family Geometridae; genus Timandra; species Timandra comae. Next base: position 3,802,987 of record OY292354.1, on the reverse strand, counting down.
CATATTCTTACGGGAACGGGAACTACGCGGGGCGCCGCTAGTATGTAATAAAAACCATATCAGAAAATGTATCTATCTAACCTAACCTAATAAAAAAAGAAATAATATTAATAACTATTCCAGACACTAGGAATGGTCATGGTTTCCAATTTAAATTCGAGTCCCTCTACTAGTTTCTGCCACGTCCGGTGGCCATCGACTTATAGGTACGTGTTAATATCCCGTAAAATATTAATTGTAAACCTTACCATTTTTATAAAATTTCCCACACACTTACTACTCCTAAAACACAAAAGTAACATAATTTACATGAGCAAATTTTAATTTCAAAACACAAAGGTTTTAAAATCCACGAGAGTAAAACCGCGTAGCAAAGCTAACATCATTCATAATACACCACAAACTTAGCAAGAGAAAGCATTGCACATACTCGTAGTGGTACAAAATCAATATTACTCATTGAACCGGTTACGGCTGCTATAGTAACCGAGGGGGATGATATTTGGGGGTGCGCCGGAGTCCAAAACAAAACGATTGGGGTATGTCTATTGTAGGTTTATATGTATATAAAATTAATTTGAAAGCGTCGTTTGCTAAGCTTTTTTTTAGTTGACAAATTAGATTTTATCTTTGTATTTATCTCAAACTAGCTGTGCCCCGCGGTTTCACACGCGTAGTTCCCGTTCCCGTTCCCGTGGGAATTTCGGGATAAAAAGTATCCTATGTCCTTTTCCTGGTTCTTATCTACCTCCCCACCAATTTTCAGCCAAATCGGTCCAGCCGTTCTTGAGTTATAAGTGGCGTAACTAACACGACTTTCTTTTATATATATAGATGTATTTATTTGGTGTTTCATCTTGTTGAGGTAGTGGTAGCTTACGATGAGCGAGTAAGCGAGTTGGCGAGCAGCGAGTACTCATCAGTACACTCAGTTTATAACTTGTATCTAGGGTATCAGAAAGTTACTTATAGAAACTTTCCGAAATACAGGAAAAAAGAAAGCATGGACAAAATACGGAATAAATTCATGGGATAATTACCATGTACCAAATAAGTATTAATTTTTTGAGAGCCATGAAATAATTATTATAAATGTCCTGTGAATTTTGGTAACTTATAAATAAGTTTACCTTAATAACTTATAAACTTTATCTACTTATCTTATATCAAAGTTATCAACTTTCAAATTTTATATTTTATTCTCAATTCTCATGAACTTACAATCTAATCTAGGAACTCCATCATGCTATAATAGATTGATATTACGAATGAAACTTATTTATTCATACAAGGGTTTCATTCATTCTTTTTACTAAATTAAAATAACCACAAAACTGCGTTATTTTTTATATTTTCACGGATAGTCGGATATATTGTATGCCATTAACTATTTGAAAGAAAGAAAGAAAGAAAGAAAGAAAAATGTTTTATTTGGACTTCACACAAAAACTTACAACTACATAACAATATTTAAAAAACACAGTAGGTTCATAAAAAGTTTTAAAGTGTGATGCCCAAAAGGACACAACTCAGCAAATAACTGTGATCAAGGGCAAGCCCAAGATTACAGCACTGATTTTCAGTTGTGCCCTAGGGGGCGTCGCGGAATACAAAAATAAGTATTGAAACAAAAAATAAAAATAGATAGGTATAAAACAGTAATATAAACATAAACGTAAAAAAAAAAAACTAAAAACTACTAAACATCACTAAAATACTAGTACTGTAGTACTAAGTAGTAGCCGACCGACAAGCGTCAAGCCAAGCGTCAAGCAAGCAATCAAGTGTGACATTCCATTTAAACTTTAATCAATCAGATCAAAAGACGCCGCTCGCGGCAATATCGGCATCCATCAAAGGAAAAAAGAAATATTTAAAATTTATATTAAATTCGGAGGATTTTACAATATTTTCATCAAGTAATGTATTTAGGTCAATTTAATGAAAAATTAAGACTAAAAAACGTCAGGCAAATGAGCGCATAACACAAAAATTTGCACGCGCCTCCAAGTGAGTAAGCTACAATACAATCCGTCCCCATGCTAGTTGGAAGCAAAAGTAGGGTAAGTTTGAAAAAGTTCAAGTATCTAATATTTGTGTAAGTGGTGGTACTATTTATGCTATTTGCTTTTCAATATAAAACAATTTTAAAAATCTACAAACACTTTTAACTGTTTTTAGATTCCGCACCGGGGGAAGATTCCGCACCGGGGGAGAGATTTCAATATCGATTACCGAAATACTTTGATTGTGATGTTTTTATTCTCTATAAGTTCTTTTTAATACCTTATCAGTTAGATATATTAAGCGTAGAAAAAGCTTGATTATATATAGCGTAGAAAAAGGTTTAGTATCGTAACATCTCAAAATGAATTATTTAAATTATATTACCTCTTTATTCCGTTGTCTAAAAATAATCCCAAAAAAATATATAATAGAAAAAAAATCGTTAAATATCATATCCTAGATTCACGCATGAGAAGACCGGTATTGTTCCGTAAAAAATATATTCTCCAAACGTGCCATCTGCCCACCCTTGTGAGTGGGGTTGACGGGTGCAGCTGTCATCGCACGCGCACCACAATGGACCCGAGCAATGAACCCGCGACCCCCGCTTTCACCCCTCCCTCCGCGACAAAGGGGGGCGAAGGAACCTCAACACAGATTACCAAACAGTCACTACTGCCTTACTGTTCTCTCAATACCTGTACGAAATATTCCTTTTAAATGTAAGTAATGACGTAGAAACAGCTGATTTGAACAGCTGATGCCGGTCTCGGATGTACCGGTAGCCAGGTGTGAGTTCGAAAGAATATTGTTCAGATTTTTGGGAATTCGGTGTTTTTTTTTTTGGATTTTACTTTGTGTAGTTTTGATGTATTTATTTTTGGTAGGTTTAGTTATTTTTTTTTGTTTAATCGAACTCTAGAACCAAATATTTGTAAAATAATACTAATATGGCGAAGTATTAGTACACACTTTGTAATCCTACCTAAATTACTGATGCTCCAGATTCATGTACCATCAGTTACTTTACGATTACAATACCATGATTACATAAGTAATTACATATTTATCTAAGTCAGACTATTTTTTAACCTTCAAAGATACAACTCATCATAGCTAGTCAAGTTTCAGTAAATAACCCATAAAAAAGGAAACAAAACGTGTCAACAGTAAGTAACCACGCGTCGTCGCAGGCGCAACGATCAACGAGGAAGCAGTAGGTTCCACACACGGTGAGCTACAACAATGGTTCCCACACCGCGCTCGGTCGAGTTTCCTGTGCGATATCCGAGATACAACGTACATTGATTTGTGTATTTTACTTGTGTTACACTTTCTTTGATAATATTATTCTAGTATGAGATTCAGTTTACGATAAAAGTCATGTGATAATACTGTGATTATACTAATACTAGCGGCGCCCCGCGGTTTCACCCACGTAGTTCCCGTTCCCGTAGGAATTTGGGGATAAAATTATGCTTAAAACCTTCTCACTGAATTACTCTATCTATTAAAACAAACCGCATCAAAATACGTTGCGTAGTTTTAAAGATCTAAGCATACATAGGGACATGGGGACATAGGGATAGAGAAAGCGACTTTGTTTTATACTATGTAGTGATTACCAAATCTAAAACTGTAAGTAATAGCGAAATGTTGAAAAGAATTTCAAGGCCGATCGTGGTGAGACCTAAGATTGCATCATTGGATATTTGGCAAATCTTAAACAGAACTAGGATCCGCTAATTTTGAAAATAAAAATACACAGATTAGTAATGTATTCAAAGAACTGTTAAATAATCGAGATCAAAGAAATGTATTTATACATATACTTATGGCAAACTAAAGAAATCAACTCATTGAATAAAACACTGTATTATTTTACTAACATTTCCTGCCCTGACTACTGAACCTTGACTGATTAGTATTGCTTTTTACGAACGCCCTAATAAAAAATGAAATTAGAACATCATGTTATAAAGATGACTGCTATGATAGTGTTAAAAAAGTGAAATTGAATAGTTTATCGTTCAAGATCAAAATCAAATTAATCAAAATATTTATTTAAATTCACATTTGATACAATCCTATTAATATTATAAATGCGAAAGTTTGTAAGTGAGACAAACTCACTCACAAACTTTCGCGTCCAAATTGTTACTCTTTGACGCAAAATCTACTGAACCGATGTTTGGTAGAGAAGTTTCTTATAACTGGGAATTACACATAGGATACTTTTTATCCCAAAATTACCACGGGATCCGGAACTATGTAGGTAAAACCGCTCGGGAGTTACTTTCGCATTTATAATATTAGTTATTAGTTAGGATGAATAGTGAATTAGATACTACACGAAAAATATATGAAGTCAAGTCATTACCTTAAAATATTAAGTAATTTCCACTTCAAATTGATTAGACCGAGTACATAAAATAGTGTCAAGCTATAACTATACATAGTGACCGTGAGAAGCCTCGCACTAATCCAATTAAGGTCCTACCTGTGAGCTACTGGCGAAGAAATCTATCATTCTGATAACGGAAAAATGAATAAAACACTGTGTATGTATATAAAAAATGTATAACCGCTGTGCCTAGCGGTTTTACCCACATAGTTCCGGATCCCGTGGGAATTTCGGGATAAATCATCGCCTATAAAATTGTGCGATAAAATATATGTCCTTCCCCGGAAGGCTACGCCTGTACCCAAGTCAATAGGTTCAGTAGTTTAGCCGTGAAAAGGTAGCAGACAGATGGACAGACAGAGTTACTTTCGCATTTATAATATTAGTAAGATTTTGTTGACAATAGGCGTGTGAATTAGAACAGTCTTGCTGATATTGTTATTCAAATCTAAGTTCGGACAAATATGCCCAATTAACTCATAAAATATGTTTCGTTTTGTAATTTCGTCGTACATTTATTAACTAAAAGTCTTTATCTAAATATTTTTTCTAAAAAGTTCGTTTGTTCGATGTCAATAAATGTTTTTTATTTTCTTTGTTAATAAGTATAACAACATCCATACTTACACTTAATTTGAAATATGTGTTTCATACAATAAATATTTTCTGCTCATGGCAAATGGTAATCGAACCTACCACCGAACATATATAAGAAATTTTTCCTCCTTTCTGTGCTTGGCAGCAGAATCTTACAGACTTTACTTTTACTTTAAATCTCAGGTACCTACTGTTGTGACGCGTTTAGACTAACACGTAACATTTACACTTACAACAACAACTCCTGAATATTAAAAGCATGAACGTACTAAACGATCACCCCAGAAATGATAATTATAGTATTTATAGTCTTCAGTGCTTTGAATAATCTGTTTGAAAAACATATGTTTTGTTTCAATAAATCATACTCTTAATAGTGGTAATAAGTTCTAATTTTCAACAAGTAATAAAAAGTGCTATTTAAAGTTCCTTGTTACGTTGACTAGTTCTATTTAATCTTATCTGTAAGTTGCCCGACTAACATTCTCCACTAACTAAAACGTGTACAAATGGGTTAGCGACTCGTACACCGATAAACACGAGTCAAGATGCAATTTGGATAACAGTAACGATATACCTAGGTGATAGGAAAAATATTTTGAATTATAACTTCATTAGTCCGTAAATATAAGTCTGAAAGTAAACCTTTACAGTATGGAAAACACCCCCAAACTTAAACCCTAAGTAGGTGGTAGATATAGGAAAGCGAGTGTGTTGTGATAACGAGGCATATCATTATAGTGAGTTGGTTGAGGGTAGCAGGCAGTGGGACATGGCAGGGCACGCAACGCATGTGGCCAGGCGGGTGCCGACGCATCTGGTGACGAGGGGGGCGCGGCGGGGGCTAAAATTAGTACCGGAGCGCCACGTGCGCCGCCGACGAACATCAGTCCGCGTCCAACCACCACGACGAACGGTCGCATCCGCACCTTCCCAGTGCACTGCGAGAACAGACGTGCGAGCGTGCTCCCGAGTCGCATCCCGCGGCAGTGACAGTGACCCCCAGTGCAACCGTGGCCGGCGCGACGGAGGCGGTGCAAGGCATGTTGATGGCGGGCGCGTTGCCCACCGACACCGAGGGCCTGCTGGCCCTGGGCGCGCTACCCGGGCAGAAGGACACCACATGGACCAAGCTGTTCGTCGGGGGGCTGCCCTACCACACCACCGACAAGAGCCTCAGGGAACACTTCGCCGTCTACGGGGACATAGAGGAGGCGGTCGTCATCACAGACAGACAGACGAGCAAGAGCAGAGGATATGGCTTTGTGAGTTTCTGACGCGTTTCACGTTTGCATTGTGTAAAATTGTATTGACACGTAAACCTTTGTACAATAGCAGTGCCCGTGCGCAGTTGTGTCGGTTCTGAAACAGCAGCCGTATCGCACGGTGGCGGTGTGTGTTGTTATCGCACCTTGCTGCCGAGTGCCGACAATACGCGCCGTCTACCTAGCCCTGGCCCAGTGTTGGTTATAATACGCGCTCTGTATACATACGCGATTACGCTGGTAACAAGCAAAATTACAATAAACACGGAAGTTGTGTATGTTCCGCTTTGGTTAACAATTCGCTCCGAAAAATTATGATAACAATGATCAGACTTTACCTCTAGACGTAGCATTTTTAAGTTATCATTATAAGCTAAGTGTCCAAATTACAATCTACAGGTAGTTAGATAATCAGCAACTTCAATGTAAAAATCAACATGCATTATTGTTCAGATTAACCAACCTGATTCAATAGTTATTCATTAGCAACAATCGCTGTGTGGAAAATTAATTGGACGCGCGCCTTTTTGTTTATTTCACGCTGTTATCGCCTTTACATTTATTTTATAATGAACAATTATAGAAGTGACCGTGCTTTTCAGATAAATTGTGTTCTTATAATATTTTGAATTAGATTTGAGTCGGTAGAATTTGCACTGTTAGTTTCGTAGAACGAAGGGCTCGTGGGAAATGAATCACAACCCTATTTTCAATTCGTGTTGGGGTGGTTGGACCCCGGGGAAGGGACTGCGACTCGCTGCACCCTCACAGTGACATCCAAATAGCTGTAATAATCGCAATTCATCGTTCATAACACTTTCGAAAGCAACAAACGAATGTGTGCTTTTTACAAATGTGCAATCAAAGAAATGGAAATCGATGAACGTTATGTCTGAATAACTGTTTTCCCAAAACAACGATAAAAGATTCAGGGTTAAATAACATTGAATAAATTGTAGCCTAGAAAGGAAGTACTTAAACTTGCTAATTCTTATAGGCTAGGAACTAGTAATACACACAAAGCCTTTTATAGAAGTTCAGTTATCAGTGAAGGAAGTTGTTTTAAAAGCAGTCCAATAAACGGATGAGTCACCTTTACATTAAAATTAGGCGGGCGGATTCCTGTCTTGTTTGTAAATACAAGACAGGAATCCGCCCGCCTAATTTTAATACTGATATCACAATTAACACACTATGCTTATAGGTCTAAAACATATAATATTTGTTGTAAAACAGCTAAATTAAAAAGAAAAGTCTAGAACAATTAAGTTAAACAATAAATCTCGCAAGATGTAACAAGTTTAAATAATAGTTTTCTATTTCCTCTCCTATATTTGTCAAAACAGAGTCTATATTTTTATCAACTTTAATTGTTTAAAACCATCTTCCCATAACTACCTATGTGACTTGTATTATATGTATCTTGATAATATAAGTACGCACTTGGCTATGACAAGTTTGTCGCTCTAAGGAAGATCAAGATTGGGCAATAGGACGATCTGTCGCCCAACAAATCGCTGAACTTATCCAACATAATTATTTTTAGATATTTATCGACCTGTTGACAACTAAACTTATAGACGCTTACACGATAACATCCTTTGCTGAATACCGAGATACATGTTTTCTTGCAAATGAAGAGTAAAAGTATTTGCCTTGTATAATTCCATTGCAGAGTAAAGGCATCTCTCTCACTGATGATATTAGTACAATCAGGAGAAATAGGCGTAAATACTACGCTTGCCAATGTGTGTTGGTGATTTCAAACTCGAGCCATATAAGAACAGAAGGGTCTAAAAAGGCAGCTATCCTAGTTAGACTTCAACATTGTATTTTGAACTAAATGCTTAGAGCCGTGTTGAACCCTAAACAAAAGGGAGATATCTGATACACCGTAAAGCGTCTGCCCTAACGCGTTTTATGAGATCACGCAGTTGGCGTTTATTCATTTAATTTATCTATATAACTTGCTTTTGAATTTAGAATCTACACTTTTTAATTTAAAGCTGAGTTATTTACTAAAAAATTGCATAACATTATTAGTAAATCCGATGAACTCAAAACTACTAAATGGATTTTAATATAATTTCACCAGTATTATGTGATTCAAACAAACTAATTGCTTCACTTCGTCATATTATTATGAAGACTTTTCATTAATTGGCTTCTAAGTTTTTGACCTCTAAAACTTTTCAATGGCAATCATATAAGTTTCAGTGCCAAATTATATAACTCAGAAACTATTAGGTTCGGCAAATACATTACAACAACAGTGGAATTAGATATAAATTTAAAGTTATTCAGTTAAAAGTAATGGTGTAACATAATTAACAATTTTATCAAGAACAGGTTTCCAATAACAAAGTAATTTATACTATACTTACAGCGCTCCACGGGTTTACCCGAATACATCCCAATCATGCGATATTTTGGGATAAAAAGTATCCAATATTTTATTCTCAATTATAAGGAATATCTGTACAAAATTTCACCGCAATTGGTCCTGTAGTTTCGGAGCCTATTTGTTACAAACACAAATCATCTTTCTCTTTATAATTAAATAATATAGTGTTGATTAATTGCTAATAAACAAAATGTTAGTGTTGCAGCCAACAATAAGAATACAGTAATTGAATATGAGTAAGAAGTTTGTATATAACCGCTTCAGTCACGGTGGACTGAGCAAAAACTGTACTTTAAGAATCCTTGTAAAAAATGTAGGTCAAAGACGAAATTAAATTTGTTGTTTCTTTAGAAAATTACTGGTGGGAACAAGTTTTAGATTTGTCTGGTTATAGTAAATGTAACTTTTGAGGAAAGTCTGAATAAACACAATAGATTAGTTTGTTAAAAGTCCCAACTGTGTGTAGTTCGTAGTTATATACACTTAGAAATATGCCTAGCTAATGCAAAAATAGTGTTTAAATCGAAATCGAAGTATTTTCTAAGATTGGCGCGTTCAAACAAACAAACCAACTCTTCATAATAGTCTAAATAGTCAAGACTGTGGTCGCGTCAGTTAAAACAAAATTCCGTTCAGACAAAGCAACTTGTTGAAGGCAAAATTCCATAATAAAAATAAATCTGAATTCAAATCTTATTTCAAGTAAGTGACTAAGCCGTTCCACTGTTAGTTCTTACCCCAGACACATGAAAAGAAAAGAAAAATGCACCCCATTTTTTCCCCTCAAGAGGATTTTTATGACAAACTTTTTTAGCTGATACCTATAACCAAAAAGAACTTAACCTGTGTTTGATTTCAAATGAAAAAATCGAATGTAGTTAATTTACAGAGTAGGGAACGTCAAGGAACCCGAGATGGGGCGGGGAACCCGTCTGCGGGAAGAGATCCTTGCTTTATTAGTTACTTAATTAACTTAGGGAATATTAGAAGTAGTAAATAGAACATTACCGATTGATAAGATTAACTAGATGTGTTAAAAAAGGAATTAAAAATCACTGCATTCCAAGTTTTTGTCCGCATAATTCTGGTTTTTTTAACTCGTGGAAATTAACGTGATTAAAAGACTTGTCATAATTTAATTTCGATCCTTTGGCGTCATTCTGTTTCAAGGTACAAGAGAGACAAACAACAGTTACACAGTGATCATATTACGAGTAGTAAGATTTATTAGGTTGTTGTGTCCCATCACAACTAAATTATCAAATAATCTAATATTATTAATCTTTAACTATCTTAATCAGATGGTCAGATAAACTAAATATAACAAATATCATTAAAATAGACATGAAATCGAACAAAATTATCTTATCTCTAGGCAATGAAAATTGCATCATAGTTGACCTTGATACTCAATTGTATTATATATGTAAGTAACTTTTATTATAATTTATTTTAAAATATATCATACTAACTTATGCCCGCGACTTCGTCCGCGTGAAATAATGACTTCCGGCAGAATTTGGGTTTTCCTCCTTTTATCCCCATGGGGGTAGAATTAAATCAAAATCCTTTCTTAGCGAATGCCTACGACATAACATCTACCTGCATGCCAAATTTCAGCCCGATCCATCCAGTGGTTTGGGCTGTGCGTTGATAGATCACTATGACAGTAAGTTTTTTATTTTTTATTTATTTAATTAATTCAAAAAAATCTTAATCTTATTACATATTCTGCTAAACTGAATACCAGTTTATGTCAGTAAGTCATTTACCTTTGCGTTATATATTTTTAGAAGAAGAAGATTGATAAAACCAAAGTCAAAACTTCTTGTATAAGTTTCTCAATATAGTCTGACGGACAAAAGTAACCAACTATGTGAATAGGATTCCTCAAATAAGCGGGTCATGTTATCAACCATATACTATATTAATGTTAGTAATCGAAAAACAAATAATTATCGATAATAAAATAATTTTAATTGGGTTTTCCAGTCTGCTGTTCAATTAATAACCAAATAATCACATGATACTTAATGTATATCGGTTTAATTATAAAAAGAAGTTCCTTTAAACAATTTATTTGATGTTTCTTGATAACAAAATGATAATTGTCGTTAGTCCAAATATGTACGTTCAATCATTTTTATTTATCGCGTTCATAACTACATAGCTAACAAGTAGAGCTCGAAGTTTAACCCACATTTATCCTTGAAACTTGGGATAGAATGTATCCTGTGTCTTACTCCTGAACAACTATAGCAAACTTCAGCTGAAGTTTTCCAGTAGTTTTCATGAGAAAAAATAACAAACATCCATACATCTTCACAAACACTTCTCTAAATTTTACAATTAGGATAAAAAGATAAGATAATCAAGTCGTTACATAATTCCACAGCGTTTAATAAAAGCAATTAAACCAATTAAATGGATAGGCGTGTTTGTTAGAACGTAGCTAACTATTGGGCGGGCCCAAGAAACGCCTCTTAGCTACGACGCTACGCCGTAGACATACAATCGTTTAGTTATGGTAAATAAGACAATTAATTGAAAAAAAAACATCCAAATTATTATGATTAACGAGATATTTACTATGTATATTAACTCATAATTTGAGTACTAATAACCATGATAGGTATAAAAAATATATTGAAAAAGTCATTTAATTTATATGCAAGAACAAGTTTTTTTTATATTATTAAAGAGGTGTTAAGTGAACTCATAAGTCAGGGCCTTATAGGGACATTATGGATTCGTTTTTATACTGTTTTGAATTGCTAATAAAGTTCTTTTTTGTCTCAAGTTCACTGCTTATAAATGGAATATAGAAATCTTATGTAGGAATTCTGAATTATTTTACTTTTTGTAACATTTTTTCAATGACCTTAAATATATTTTACATAATTTATTTGACAAAAACTAAAGTAAAAGATATTAATGAGTTTTAAGATATCACAAATTAATCCATTGTTTTCTGGTTTTTTTTTGGAATCGAATACATATATGAAGATATCGCATAATAAATATGATAAATAGTTAATAAATTTTACTGTCTAATGGCCCTATAGTCATTGCCAAGATCTAAAGATTAATTATACTTAAAATTTTGAACTTTGATCTAAATTCCAAGATCTGAAGATTAATGATACTTAGAATTTTTAATTTTGATCTATATGAAAAGTTTATAACTAGTAAGTTATTATTTTATATTGTATTTTATTATAAAAATGTGTTTGTTACACATTTTCTACCATCAAAAACAATATGGAATTATAACATAGTAATTTATTCCTTTTATTATAAGAATACTTTTTTGATTTCATAATTTCAATATTACTTAAGGTTTAGTTAGTGGATGTTACTAAAATAGTAATTTATTCAAAAAATGACAATGTAAAACAAAATACAACCACGACAAAAATCCGTTTAAGTGTTTTATTTCAATAGTAATTTATTTCTATCACTATTAAGATACTTTTTAGTTTACACAATGAAAACTTCAAAAGGTTTTCTTAGTCGGTAGATTACATAATGAAAATTTTGAAAAGGTTTTCTCAGTGCTTAGTTACATTAGTTTACAGTGGGTGTTCTTATCGCGTACCGCGGCCAACTTCCAATTTATACGGTTTAATAAACAAACGTCCACGCTTCGGTCGCGATCGCGATATAAACTCGATCGCACAGTTTATTGAACCGATTTTAAACGTTTATTTTTCACCAATTTAACATCCAAACTTCAATTCATTTGCATACAATGTATATTCAAATTGTTTCCTATGATAAAGTTAAAACTAATACAGTTGTGTTATTTTATATTCTTTTAGTTAGATACGTGGTAGACTTGCTTTTTAATTAAAATAGAATAGTTAATTACAAGAATACATATTTTTAATAGTTTTTTGTCGCATTCTCAGCAAATCTTACTTTTTAGTTTTTTTTTCATATTCTTCTCTGAAAATTATTCTATTTGATAATTAAGTATGTGGGTGTTAAATAGACGTTTGATTAAGAAAGACGTCACTTAGCTAAATCATGCATTGTCATACTAAGTATACATTCATTTAGGTAAAATTTCAGCTCAATGAATCGGTTGAGGATACAAGGTAAAAAAATGCCCAGAAAAAGTACAAATTATATCTCTTTGACACAAAACAACAATTTACGTTAAAATGTATGAAAAAGCACCGATTATATACCAAACACACGGAATAGCCTGAACAATATAAATTTAAATTTTCAATTTCTTAAGACCTTCAATACCTAGAGGCCATCAGATATTTTGCTTTAGTTCCATCGGTTTCATCGTCAACATGTTTTGTATTCTATCCAATTTAAATAGAGCTTTGGTGTAGTTGATTATTATTGAAGTGGAAGTTCAGATTACATTGGTTTTAATAGTTGGAGTATCGGAACAACGAGGTGACCCGAGGTTCACGCATGCATTACAATAGTAATGACGACTGTTCGTCATGGCGGACATTCGATAAAAATAACAAGAAAATATTTTTTTTCTTATTTTTTGTCATTTTTGAAGTGCATTAATTTGTAATGTGTAAGTTTTTACATGGGGCTGGTTTGAGGTCATGCATTGGTCAAACTGCGCGCGCGGGCGGGCGCGGTGCGTAGTGATAGGCCTTTTGTCCTTCAGTGGGATTTTGCCGAACGATACTTATATAACTACTAAATAAAAGTATATTATAGTTATATAACGCTTCAGTTGCTTTAATTAAATCCATACAAAATACATATCACGCTGATTCGACACATTGCGGCGTGAAAGATGCAACTAACAATATTTTCACATTATAATGCTTACATTTTATGAAAAATATAGTAAATGTTATAAATCTAAACTGATTTATCCAATATAGCAAGCCTAGTCTATGCGTATTGACTATAGAATAGACTTGGGGTTGGGTCCCTCAAGAATGTGTGGTCCACGGACCATTTATAAGTACTTACTATGGTTCATTTTTACACATTCCAAAGATTATTAAAATCCGTTTATTTTTATCTAAATGACGCCCAAGAAAAGTGGCAAATCATGAAGCGTCGTCTATATTTAAATAATTGCTAAATGCAATGCATTTTCCGTTTTCTAAAAAGCCACTTGAATTGTTTTATTTTAATATGTTTTTGTAATAACCGTGCATATTTAATGTGCCTGAATCGTTGCAGAAAAATGTAAAAAATGAACGTTTAAACTTGAAAATGTGTGTGCGATTTTACCCGTGTAATTCCCAATTCTGCTTATCCCATGGGGATATTATCCTTTTATGTGCCACTGACAATCAAAATCTTATGGTGATCGGTTCAGTAGTTAAAACTTGAGGCGATCACTTTCACACTTACATGATTTCTAGACAATATAGAACTTTTATCATATAAAGTCACATATTTTGCGCCCCGCAGTTGTACTCGCGTGAATCCCAGTCCCATGGGAATTTCGGGATAAAAAGTATCCTATGTGTTATTCCTAGTTATAACGAACATCTGTACCAAATTTAATCTAAATCTACAGTAGTTTTTGGCGTGAAAGAGTAACAAACATCAAAACTTACAAACATACAAATTTTCTCGTTTATATTTTTAAATTTATTACATATATTATATACTCAACATATTTCTCATTACACTATACCTAAATAATAACACAATATCGTTTGTTCACAGGTAATAATGGGTGACAGAGCGGCTGCGGAGAGAGCGTGTAAAGACCCCAACCCCATCATAGACGGACGGAAAGCGAACGTCAATCTAGCGATATTAGGAGCCAAACCGAGAGGGAACTTAGCACCAGGTGAGTGTTGGTTGATGTCCAATGGATGTTAGTAGCAGTGGCGTAGCTAGATGGGTGGCACTGGGGCAGATTTCGTATAGGTGTTACCCCCAAACTTAAAACTGTGAAAATAATAAGCGCCGTAGAAATCTCGTCTAAGAAAAACTACTTTTCTTTTCTACGGTTTTTTTATAGGTGGACGTTAAGTTGGGCTCGGGTGTCACTCCTAAATGGGTAACCCCCGGGGCGGACCGCCCCCGCCGCCTCCCGCTAGCTACGCCACTGGTTAGTAGTTATTTCAATTGTAGTAGTTATGAAATGTTGCCATGAAAATTATCCTTTGTTATCTTTTGACAAGATTCAGAAGCTCTAAGTTATAATTGAGTAATTGGAGTCTTTTTCGCAAATACGGCAAAATATCCACAATGTTTGAGCTAATGAAATAATAAAGTTATTTTTAGTAGTTGTCGTACTAACATCATCGACGGTCGGTCGTTGCGAATAAATTGATCCCTCAAAAGCCTCACATTTCGCCTACACAATAAAAACACACTACGCAAAATGAACCCCAACTGTCTACGAGTATATCTAATTGCGTAATACTACCGCCAACTAAATTCACACATTTATTCCCTTTTCTACAGAAATACAATAAAATAGTAACGGAAATAGTGAAACCACTGATTTCATAGTTGATTACAAGTTTACAATGCAATATGTCACCTTGTAAGGGTAGGCTCACACCGGCGTCACAGGTTACTAAATAGTTACTACGGTAGCGTGTCTCACAAAGGGTGCAATCAATTAGTGGCTCGTACCAACACTTCCGCTTCCGAACGTTTAGGGACTTCCGCCGATACCTTTCCCCAACGAAACTAATAAACATAAAACATATAATTAAACTTATTTGTACCTTATTGTTGTAAAAATAAGGTAGTAATTACAATACGCAGTAAAATATTGCTTTGTTTTGTGTTTTCAATTGTGTTAAAAACAATGTTTGTAACGCGGTTTGTCTTTGACTGATTTACAAAAAGGGGACGTTCGCAATTTGGTTATTTATTTTATTGCTACATAATTACTTTACTTATTTATGAACCAATGACTTTTTATCTGAAAAGATATACCTACCTTCCGGTTTGTCCCATCCCATAGCAATAAAAAAAGTTTGCTTTTTTGTCTATGCATTATTCATTGTCTAACATTTTCTTAGTTCATTCAAAACGGATTATGCAAAGATTCTTTCGTTGCCTCCTTTTTTAATATGATTATTATATTTTATGGGATAAATATCAAAACAAATAAACTCGCATCACACAGGTATTTAAAAATAAAAATAAAATTGCCAAATAATATACCATAATAAATAATGCGTTATCAAACCAATGCTATCGTTATCAATCCGTAATCAAACGACACATTGTGACCCACTTGATTAATTTTATATTATTATTGAATTGAATTTAATATTGTGATGTTATCTTCACTTTAGCTTAGAGATATTTAAGAAAAATAATAATTTGGGATGATAATACGTTTGATCAAGATACATTTAAGTATAGACACTTCAAGTAAACTTGTAACTTTCTATAATTAAACTGCTTTTTTAAATTCATTCCAATTCACAATCAATCAATCGAATGATTATTTCATATCATAAGTTAACGGAAAAAACAAAATCAAAGCAAACCAATTTTATTTACAAGTTTTTGATAAAATAACAATAAATATGAAATGCAATCATCGAGACATTACCTCTCGTGCTAGTTAGAAACTGTGTTACGGCAAAAAAATCAAGTATTTAATGATTAATGATATATTTTCAAACCATTGTCATACATAATAAAACATCTAAATAACAACTAATAAGGTCCAAATACACACTACAAACAGTTACGTACCCAATGACCCCCACGGAGGTATTGTATCACACACAGAGTTGGAAGATCTCACGATTTTTTGTCAGTTGACGACAAGGCTTGGTAACATAAAAAATATCATGTGTGTGCGTACCAGTAAAAAATGCCTTACAAACAGCTGAGTGATAAGTTCCCCGATGTTTTGTAACCCTTTAAATAGCGATTATGTTCACGTTGAATTGCGGGTAACGTTTTCCGTTGAAACTAGTAGCTGTAAATACTGTTTCTACGCTTGTGGGCTTCAACTGGACCATGTGGTGTAGTTAAGTTACTAGATATGTGACAGGACTAATGTCCTGCCTGCTATGATAAATATTACGGCATCGTATCCGGCTCAAGACAAACATTTTATTGATAAGGGTTTGTGTACTAGAACTAAGTATTTTGCTATTGTATTGTGATATAAAACTGTCCATAAATACTAAGTAATTTTCGATACATTATCTACTTAGCAGATCGTAAAGACTACAATAAACCTAACACATCACGATGCAACTTCCGTGCATTGCGCAATCATAAACAACGTAAGAATAATAGATACTTTATGATAACAGCCTTCGTTGTATTCAATTTTAAACCATGAACTATAATTGGCAGGTAATTAGGTACATTTTTGAAAAACTGTAATCATTTGCACTACCTATTTAACGACAATGATAAGCGTAAATGTATTCGTAGTTTAGTTATAGGTAGTCACATAGTTGCTAATTGAGGCTTTGTGTGAAAGAGGTGTCTAGAAAATGAATTTTAAAACAGCGTTTTAAAATACTGAAGTTTCGTAAGCTATTGTTATAGTCACCTGTATATGTATGTATGAATTCAGGAAGAATTACAAATTGGCACCCATTACAATGAAAATTAATTGTTTTGTTCAACTGTCGAACTGTTAAAACTCGTTAGAGAAATAGTAGTTTTGTTTTGCAACTTGTTGTACCCAAATTGAGGTTGTATCATGTTCTCGTCCAATTCGGTAAAACTCTTATTAAACAGTCTGATTAAATTTTCATTGTTTAGTCAAGCTTTTTACTGGATTATGAGCATAAGTAATAAAAAATATTAGTAACAACATTTCATTTTGTTGTTTTTTTTATTAATATTAAAAAATCAGATTCATCAACATAGAAACAGCACAATCAATTCTAGAACTACACAAATTAATTGTACGACATTAGCGAAACGATTTGCAGTTCCGTTCTTCACTAAGTTGTGGAGGTCGCAGTATTGTTCAGTGTGTGGGTAGTGCATCGCGCGGGGGACGGGTGTAGTCGCTCCATAGTCACTCACAATGGGTGCGCGAGCGCATGACGGCCACCTGGCCGGCGCGGTACCGGCCCGGCCATATGCCACGATCACACTATGTTTTATACCACCGATTCGTTGCATTACTTCCCCTCTTTTTAATGTATAGTGCCGATTTTTTACCTTTGTGAAATTGACAGTCACATTTTCCGTTAACTGAATTGTTGTATGATATGACCTACCCTAAAGTGGAGTTGGAATAATGATAAGTACTTAGTACTTTCTTTTGACAGGTTTTTAACGCGAAAAAATATAAAAAAACTGAATGCCTAATTAATGAAATTACACATATAGGGAGTATTGCGCCTGTATATGATTTGCTTGAGTATATTATATATTTGCTTGAGCTGGTCAGAGATTGAACGGCTTCTTGCGCCCCAGGCTGACATAGTCAGTCACCGTTTGTTTGATCTCAAAGACCATGCTGCAAATAGTATTCTCGTATTAACAAAACTCATTTGTATAATTTCTAAACAGCTTATACAGTTGGTCAAAATTAAACACACTCAAAACCATGGTTTTCTAAAAGCGTTTTCAAAGTCAGTTAAAAGACACAATTCGCATTTCAGAAGGGTTAGAACTCTTGATTCTCATGCAATACTTAATTGAAAAATATAAGTACTTACTGACATATGTAGATTGTTGTAGAAAAGTCATAAAATAGATTTGTATATCTGAATGTGATAATCTATTTTCGCTGCTATACATAACTGTTTACCTAAGAATATTTAAATAACACATGAATTTCAAAATAAGTTGATTTTACATTCAAATGCTATTGTGTTAATGGCATAAATCGTGCTATTGGATGACCTTTTCAAATGTCACCTAACTGCAGCTGAACTGTCTTTCAAAATAGTATTTGTTACTGATAAACATCATACAACACTTTATGTTAATCTGATGGTAAAGTCACGGATTTGTACATCTCTGTTGCTTCACCAAAGTTTACAAAACATCTTTTGTAAAAAGAAAAAACGATGATGGAAGACAAAAAAGTTTAGATTCAAAAAGATACGTTAACAAAAATAATTGTACCAAGAATGTATTCAGTTTTCTGTTCGTATCTCTTAGCTACATTCTCACAAGTATGAATCGGATAGGTTCGCATACAAAGTCATGGGAATTCAACCGTAGTTAGTTCCCAAAATATTCTTTGTATAATATATACCAGTTCACCAAAGCCAGCTTGTTATTATTGAATAAACGCATTAAAACTGTTCTCCTGTTTAGTCTACGTACTGGATGTATCTCGCGAGATTACTTCTCGGTGGCATTGTTTGTTTACCGCGCCCTCCTTACTTAAAGTAAACTCAAATACTGAATTAATTCCCTGTTCCCAAACACAGGATATACTCGTATTTCAGGATCTGCGAAATCTCTTCAATAAACCTAAATTATCTGCGCTCGCAATCGTAGTGACCGTTAAACTAGTCCTGATTAAGGATACTATTCATCTTTTCGTATGAATGCAACGTTTTGGACCGTTATGATTTCGAGGAGGGTCGCGATTCGCTTTCATTGCGCATGCGCTGCGCACCCGGCTTAACTGCCACCCCATTGAGACGCTACCTGCTCTCCCATTCTCACAATATGTACTCAATAAAAACCAATAACGATTTCAAACAAGTAAGAATAATGTTGGAAACACACACAGGTCAATATTGATTAAACATTTTTTATATTATCCATTCACTGGGTTTGATGGCGGAGTATCTTACAGCGTGTCTGTCTTCGGCGCCCGCGCATCGATGCCGCGCCAAAATAAATAAGCAAGTTTCTTCGTATTTATAAGCCACACTAAAAGGAATTATTTCGTCTATTTCAGTTCAATCAGTACTTGAAATATATGGGTTTATTGGAATGCTACTAAAATTGGAAGTTTGTGCCGATACTATAACACATTTCATATGTCTGAATCATACACAAGCGGCGTATTGACATTAACATAATATGAAATGCTTTTGTGGTATATAATATACTATTTATTTAGGTGTTTTAGTTTATACAAAAGAATGCCACAAGTTTTGCCGTCTCTACACGTACCTCAGTCAACTTTCATTATGCCGTAATTGTTTTAGTTAGAATTTGTGTAGCCCAGTTTCTAAATACGTCGCTAGCGTTTTATATGTTTATGTGTTGTGGTAAACTAGCAATGAATGTTTCGGTAGCATCGGCTCGATTATGAAAACATTGTTAAAGTTTTATTATAAGTATATGGGTGTTGATGAAGGCCGGCGGGGCACTTGTCCAAACACGGTGGAGTGACACGTTGAATTATTTAGTAGAATGAGCACCGCACTAATCGATTTACACCTGTCTCGCGACGTTTGCCCACAAATTGGACTTTATATATTCACTCGTGACTTGGAGTTTATTTTTATAACGAACACAGTACAATCAGTGAATAAAATAACACGACGCAATATTGTACATTTTGCACACGAACATTTCCATGTGTAATTTAATCTAATTACGTTTTCTTTATATCAACAGACTTTCCCCTTTACAAATTCAATATTCTTAAGGCATTGCTCAAGAAAATTAAAAGCACCCCATTAAGTATGTAGTATGCAGTGTGGAACGCGGACAGTAAGCATTGTAAAGGGCGATTCATCATTGATTAATGTGAAATAGTTAGAGTCGGCCCTTGTGGAGTTTCTGTGGAGTTTTCCTAGTGGGGTTGGGGCTGTGTGCATCGCGTGCGCCGATGTGCGCCCTTCGCTGGTGCATTACTTATGCATGTGCCTTACCTCGGGGCACACACCCCAGCCACTATTTTTATTTAGAATTTGGGATTTGGCCGACTGAGGCGAACAATGGGACCGGGACCCCACGCGTCAACTAACGCGATCAATATGGTAATGAGTTTTGCGCTTAGACGCGACACTCGCGCTTTAGAGAGCGTAAATAGATTTTGGCGTCTGTTTTTAGGTTACTTCATTTTGGCCTAGTTGAAAATTAAAGCTTATGAACTACACTTTCTAATAAAAAATATAAATTGATGGATGTTATTGTGTCTGTACACTTTAAAAGCATACAATGGTCAGGTGGGCTGGTTCGGCGCGCACCGCATGATGCTATCAGCAGTTGTGTATCTCTATTTTACTGTCGGCAACGGAAACATGTAATTACCAGCACCAGCCACTGTTTGACGTGATTTGGAACTAAAATAGTCACAAAATAACTAAAACTCGTATTATTTCCGTCACAAATCCGGGCCAAACATATTTATATACAAAGTAAATGTGAGTGGAAATTTACAGAAAAGTGAATTAGTTCAATCACCACTGAAATGTGGATACATATAAATTAGCGTGCGGTATGTCCCCTCACTAATAACCTCGAGTTGTTGAACGAGTTCCAAGTAAATACTGTCTTCCGTGTGATGCGGATGTATGGCATCCAGCCCGATAGTAGCGCATCTGACGCCGCTAAATCTACCGGCGAGCAAAATCTCATTTAATTACCGAGCATTTAATCATTTACGACTATGTGGTAACCATAATTTATATATAAAACTAGAACAATGTCGGACAACGACCGAAGTTAACACAGGAACACTCGAGTGTAGTAGTTCCGCTCCCTTTGTCGCACCATACGTAACATGATCCCCGCCTGCGACTTCCGCACGAAGCCCTTCGATCCTCCGATAATCCTCAGACTTTGTATATTACTCACTAAGTATCTTTAAAAAACAAGAGAACTAACTCCGATTCTATTTATTAAATAGTTTTTTAAGATTTTATATAAGATCCTCAAAGATGAACACTCTCTTCTTGGTGTCTTAATTATTATTTATGTACAACAGCTGGCGGGCAGAGGTTGGTCGAACGAGGCTGACTTCGTCCGGCGAACGACGGCGTTATTTATAAAACAGAGTTGCGTCTCGTTTTGTCTTCGGTGCGCTCTTTATTTTGTCTAAATATACGCAGTTTTGGGAACGTCGTCGTGGCCGCCTCTGCCGCGACACCAGATCTGGCAACCAGCCAGCCTCTCATCGCATCTCGCTAGGTTATCTTTTGTCAGACTGTACTTTTTATATCTTCAGTTTTACACATGATACATAACTCCATGTATTAACGTGGATATATTAATACACAGCTCTTTCGCTACATTTCAGTGTATCAACCGTAGTAATTAATTTAATTCTATACATGCTACATTTATACATAAATAAAGTTAAATTTTCTTGAGTTGGCTTGGATTTTGCACATCTTTGATGTAGCAGCCATAAAAATTAGGGCGGTAGCCGATGCCTCGCGCCGCGCACGTGTTCTATCCAAAAATAAGTGTCCCGGGAACTGACGCTACAGAAAATGGTGGTAATTAATGGGCTAGCGATTGGAGGTATCGTTGGCTATAAATCGTGCACATTACCCGGATTGATAGGTGCAGACGACAGTGGTCAGATCAAAAGGAAGGCCACCGGACACACCGGAATCTGTCACGGCCATGAGACTGTTCTGTTTGGTCATACAAAATTGGGCCATGCATGACTCGTCTGCGGCTATTCTCGAACTAGTAAACCGACATGACATATTTATTTATTTCACAACCTATAGTTACAGGTACCCAGAACAAATGTTAGAAACATTCATTGAAATGTTTCATAATCGTTTGTAGGTTTGACTTTGCAATCACATTTGCATAAATTTAGAGCTCGTAAACAATACAATCACACCACGATGCTTCGATTGTTTGAAGTTCAGTAGTTTAAATGCATTTTACGATATATGTTATGTACGTTCTGTGCTAGAAGTAATGGCATTGGAAGAACGTTGAGCATTGTATACTGAAATATAATAATATAAACTTCTGTCCCGCTCAGACCGCACGCGTCTAAAATCGTATTTCCGTAGAATCCTTACAAGCGTCGTTAAGTACTGTCGGCTTTGCAGTTCGACGACCTGAACTTCAGAAGATGCCCAGAAACATGATAAACAGTTTTTAAACAATATTTAATAGGTGTCTTTCGCATAATTACTTATGCGAAAAACAAATAAGTCTCATGACTAATTTACGTGATTTAGGGATGATTCATTTAGATTGAATTTTGTGAGTCGCCTGTTGATACTGTTGTATTTATGTAGGTAGAGATTTGACGTTATAAACTAAAACGATGTACGTCTATGCATCTTTCTTTGTAAAGTTACCCATAATCAATACAAATAAATCTATCTGGGTCACATGCGGTGGGCAACAATAGACCATTGCTGGCTTTCAGGTCATGTAACAAAGGCTTAATGGGAAAAAAGAAATATTTTAATGAATCAAGATAAGCATTTATGGTGGACAGTGGTTCGACCTCGGCCGTCAAATAGCGTGGCATCGATCGGGTGAATGTGGTGCCGCACGGTAGCACGACATCCTATTATTTGATTGTCATAAGGATCATCTTTTAGTTTTTATTGACAGTATTTGAGGTTTCAAATAATGATAGAGACTAGTGTTTACTTTAGCATATTGCGGTATAATGTATGACAACGGGGCGCAGGCCAACCGCGACACCTTCCGGGGCCACTGCGGATGTGATCCGCTGTAATCACCGGTAACATTTCACCACACACAATAGCGAAATATGTTTCGAATCCGGCAAACGACACGCTCATGATCATTAGACATTAATCAGGGATTTAGGTATACATTTGGACATCCTATATTATTAATGTGATTACTTATTTCCGAAATTGCTATTCGACATTATGGCGTAATAAAAGTTTGATCTAAATTGAATTTTCCACTAATTCTACCTATACTATAAGTGCTTCCTGATTAATTACAAAGTGCTTCCATATATTATTCGTCTGAGACCTTTGTGTCAAGTCATGTTGAAGCATAAAATGTATGTATCAACGTCTCGAATGGTATTCAAATAATTGAGTTTGGGTGCCAAAGTCTGTAAACCATTTATAGCTAGTGTTTGTCGTGTTCTTGTCAAGAAGCATGTCTCTGGATGCCAGTGCCCGGGCGAGAGGCTACGGACCGAAATAGAAGCGGCCTCGCGCGACTTAACAATGCAATAAAAAGAAATTAACATTGACGATGGTTGCGCTAAGTTGACTTACGTGTCATTTGGAAGTGGTCCAATCCCCTGATATATTTTAGTAAATCTAGCCACTTCCGCTAAGTGAGAACGAAAATAAAAACTTAAAGTCCGATGTTGAAAGAGAAACGATTATGTTTTTTCGTCGGAATTTAGTGTCCTCATTTCGTTGTCACCTCATTCCGTAGGATGTCTCGGAAAGTTATTAATACCAACCTCGTTCGTTCCAGGGTTTGGACTAGCTGCGGCGGCGGCGGCAGGAGTGCGCGCCGGATATCCTACAGTGCTGCAGTCGCCGTACGGGTGAGTTCACTAACGTATTCACCTTTAACGCCTCTGTATTATGTATCGATGTTCAATGGTTCAACACTTCGATATTTGCCAGCACTAGCGGCGCCACATGCCCTTCTATTTACATCTCACGAGACAAAAATCAGATTTAAGATTCTCTCATTTACACCCATCCAATTTAAAGACACTTCTTGTAGGTAGCTAGAAATAAATAGAAGAAAATATAATAGATTCCTTCCAGTAGTACTAGAGTCGTAATTTTGAAATCAAATGCCATCAGGGGTACACCACAAAAATAAGGACTTTTAGCAAATAAAAAGTATAGGAATAGGGCAAGAACGCGTCACATAT
This sequence comes from Timandra comae, assembly GCA_958496195.1. Lineage (NCBI taxonomy): Eukaryota > Metazoa > Arthropoda > Insecta > Lepidoptera > Geometridae > Timandra > Timandra comae. Next base: position 3,778,628 of record OY292354.1, on the reverse strand, counting down.
CCCAATTACTTTCAGTAGTTAAACATTTGGGTAGTGAAGAGGTATGAGGAAGTGGTACTTATGAAGTGAAGTGCAGTTGTTGAGCTGACTTTTGTCTCGGTAGATGAGGCGAGCGGCTTCTCCGGAAGGCGGCGTGGCGGCCGGCGGACTTCACCTAGACTAAATTATCAAACATTTTCACATAGGTATCTATGGCAAGCGTGAGCGTGAGAGTGGATTTTTTCGTTTTGGGTGTGAATTAGTCGATTGGGTTTTTTAATGTTTAATTTTAAACCTGTGCCGGAGCATGGGCGGCGCCGGCGACGGTGATAGCGCCGGCCGCGGGCGCCGCCCACCCCTCACTTTACGCATCGTTATCGACACTATGTTTTATTTACTTTTTATATGTTTTATGCCGTGTTCGTGTAAGATTTTATTGATTGAGTTTTGTTGGTGGTGGATTTCGTTTAATACACTGACTGATGTACGATGTGTGGCGTTGTCGTTGTCGCGGGCGGCGGCGCGCTCGAGGGCGCGCTGTGTGTGCGTAGGTGTGCGCGCGTTCTCGACCGCCACCGCCGCCCGCCCCGCTGCATCCATCGCCATTGCCGCCGTCTAACCTAACCACTACAACCTACCCTCATTTATCATTTATACACCGATACTGCATAAGACGGTTAACCCGTTGTTTAATATCGGTGCCGGTGGTCGAATCGGTTTATATTCTTTTTTCGGGTGACGTGCCTTTGTTAATTACATGGTGGCGTGATCCGATCGATGCTCAGCCAGGGCCATCACGCCACAGGCCGCCAATTGAACCAACGCTATTCATATATTATTCACCGACACCTCTTGTTTTAATGGAAAAATAATCAAGTACACGCTTCATTCGATTAATCGCTCTTTGCTTTTACACAAACGAATTTACTATGTATGCGCAGTCATTACGTTGTCGGTACAAATGAGTATATACCCACTACTTACTCAAGAAACCAATCGTTGAAATAGCCGGATGTAATTAAGCTTATTGATAAAATAACAATCAACATTCAAGTTGACTTATGTACTCGTAACAAAATTAAAAACATTAGTACATTGTAATTTAATTAATAAAATATTTACTTAATTGTTCATAATAAATATATTAAGAGTGTGTTCAGTAAGCCAGTTGTTGTAGTTTTGTCAGCTTTCTCCGCCTGCTTTGATTATGTGTTTGAATAATTATACCTATTAATACTACAAATCGAAATAATATCCTGCTGTCACGTTAAAAAGATGATTGTAAATCTATGAGAAATCCCTTAGAGGAGTGTTGCACTATTCCAATAAGAACTAGGTGTTGCATTGTGGTTTTCACTGTATCTGTTGAGACCATAAGTACCTACGTAGATAGTTGTCGAGATCCTCCTTGCATTGCAGTTGCGAATAAAATCAGTAGACCACAGGTGGGCGTACTAGGCGGGCGGAGTTTACAGGGCGGGCGTGCGTTACGCATGCGCTCACAACTACATCTTCAATACTAAACTAATCTCAAAAACATTCAATTTAAAAATGACAATCAATATGTCTCGGTCGCATCGTAACGATAGACAAAGACGGCACATCGGAGTGGTTAGCGCGGCTGCATGGCGAGTGGCGGCCACTAGAGATACGACGACGCAGCGAATTCGACGCTCGCTCGAGCGAACCTCTCGAAACAACTTGACCGCCTTCCTACAGGAATTAAGCGAAGTCAACACATTCACCGCTTTTACAATTTTAAACTTTACTGTTATCGCTTGTAGTTACAAATTAGAACGGAACCTCGATAGGGATCGGTGAGCTGAAACAACTTCGAGTAATTAGATGAAGATGAAAATAACTTTTAAATTAATGGCTAAAGCACCGTTCCTAAACACGTGTAGATTGGGAATTGATGAAACTAAAATACTTATGTAGCTTACAATCTTGTACATCTTAACATGAGTCGCCATCTCATATTTAAGAATATCAATTTCCACCACGTTCCCGAGTAGTGATCTTGCGATAGGTAGATACGGAGAGATATTTCCGTCCAAGCGAAGTGCCGTTCGTTCATATTATTGTTAGCTTTCTTTAAAAAAAAAACTAGCGGCAATGACGCACGACAGTTTACGGCGACAACGCAGTAGGCCGTCATCAGACGCATATACTTACTTTACATAACAGTCGATGTCTACTAACATAACAAAACTAGAATGCTCGTGCCGAGGCTGCAGTGGGGCTAGGTACTAGAGTGTGAACAATACGTATTTATTGAATGTTCCCTCACAGTCTGGTTGGATGTGAGAGGACATTTGAGGGTTGTGATTGGACAGTTTATAGAGAATAAAAATGTTTGTATAATGTTGGCAGGTTGTCTCCGGGATACATGTACAGTACGCCCGGGTATGCGATGAGCGGAGTCAGCGCTGGAGTGGGCGGGGGCGCGGGCGGGCTGGTGCAATTACCGCAACTGCAGCACGCGGCTGCTGTTGCCGCTGCTAACCATCTATACGAGTACCAAGCTGCTGCCGCTCAGGGTGCCGCTGCGTATCAACAGCAATATGCAGCCGGATTTGACCCTTATGCTACGGCTGCTGGTGGGTAGATAAAAATAATTCTATAGCAAAATTTTATTACTTTTTTAACATTATCTAAACATGTTATGTTTGTTGTTACAGCAGCAGCGGCGGCTGCAAGTGGAGCCAGTTACGTGTCTCCGTACTATGCGCTTCCAGGCGGAGGAGTGCAGGCCCCTCTCTTGCCCCACCTCCCGTACCCACCACAACTACAAGAAGCTCGAATGCAATAAACGTTAACAACTGACAGGCTCGCAACGGGTGTAGTTATACTTACATAACAACGTAATTTTGTACTCGTAAAACCCCCGTCCTGGTAACGGGCCTGAGCTATAATTGATGCTTCAAATACTGAGATCAAATGGCTGTGTAACGCGTCAAGATAGCCATAGCGGTACCATTCTAGTTACAAAAATACAATCATAAGATTACCGCAGAGAAGCCAAATACTTAGATAAAATAGAACGTTGTAGTAAATAGATTCAGTATTTACCAAAAAATTAAGGAAATGACCAAAGCTATGAGCTTTTTATTATACTTAAATAATGATCCTTGGGCTTATCCCTTGGTTACCTAAATGCTAGGTAATGGACCTATCATGGTATCGATGCGTTTAGAAAATAAAACCGCTTTCAAATTAGCAGATAACGAGAAATGTTAAAAATTAAATTATAAGTCTTAAAGTGAGAAATTTTAAAAGCGACTTTATAATCTAAACGCAGACAATCTATAAAGTAAACTATATACCTACTATATAAATAAGTAAACATAGTACTTAATTATTAAAAATAATAATTATATTCTTGCCTCATTCGTTCAACTTCCTTGCCTATATTTTTATATACCTAAGTACATAGAGCCATATATTTTTCATTGTAGATTTTAAACCGTCATTCATATCATAGGTAATATATAAATCAGCTGTTATAAGACAATAATATGTATTTACAACAAATATGTGTATTAACGTCAATACTTTATATTATATACCTACTTATTTACTAATAAAATGAATCTTAAAACACAAGTTAATAGTTAAAATAGGAGGACGAAGTGATCTGAATAATGTACCTCTAACTACAACAGAAATATATTGAAAAGTCTATGTAAATTAAGTAATGTGGTAGCCATTTCGAAATTTAACATACCGTAATTTAATTGAACATATCAGTGTGTAATCAATAAAACTACATCACTAAAATTATAATTCAATTAAAAAATATATCAAAAATTACAAATCAAAATTAATTGTAACGATACTTTTTACCAAAGAGGTTAAAAACTCGTTCGAAATTTAAATTACAGAAGGTATTATTTTTAGCAGCAAAAGTGGCAGCAGGCTACCGAGGTTTCCTAATATTTTAGTGTCCACGTTGCTCAATACATCCTGTAAAGGATCGTTATGGTTTAGCATAAGATTGAAGGAGAGCAATATGAATGTATGGGGCATAAGGAATTGCGGAGATCGGACATTAATTATGTAGACCATTTACTTCAAACAGGTTTTAAGTAAAGGGGAAAATTAAAAAAAATATGATCGGTTGTGTAAAGTTCACGAAGAAATAATATAAAAAAAAACTTGTTTATGATCTCCGCGCTTCACGAATCAACCCCAATTATAAAACTTTAATTTTAAGTAATGTACTTATTTCTATCTAAATGAATTCGTATTTTGGTATCGCCCTAGTAAATATTTATCGTAATTTTGTTCTCCAAAGCGGTATAGGGTACTTACTAGTTAGATTAATTCAATTACTAGTCCATATATTAATTTTAATGATCTTAGACTTTCGCCGGTTGTCCTTTTTATAATTCGAATGAGAACTTTTTTTAAATCCTTCTTTTAAATTGTCTTTGCTAAACCACATTTGCAAAGCGAATCTCTTAACGCTTCCATTCTTTTGTTTTTTTTTTTAAATAGGTATGTTTAAAAACCAAATGCCAATTTTATTTTGTAACAATTTTACAATTTTGTTGTATTTTTAAGTACTCTCTTTTAAAATTATGTTGTTTTAAATAAGATCGCCGTATTGAAGATGTTTTATTTTAATTACGCAGTCCATGACTAAGCGATTGTTCGAAAGGATTTCACTGGCGACTTAGTACAAGTATGAGACACTAAACATAGACAGAGATGTCTCAGAAAAAATATGTTTAGTTTAAAATTAAGAATTAGTTATAATTTAGTAATTAACGTATTAAGCTGTTATTTGTAATTTATTTTGTTGATATTTGTAAATCTACATGTTGATAAATATTTATTAATCGAAAATTAAATAAAAAATGTTATACTTAATTACTACCGACCGCATAGATATTAGATTTATAGGCCTACAACACCAAGGTTTTAATGTATTTTTTGTAAATCGGTCTAATACTTATGTTAAAAATATATTTTACATATAACTAGATTAATAATTATTTAAAGTAAGAGTACCAAAAACATTGATTCATGTAGCCATATTGTAAGTGGCCATCTTGCCTTGAATTTAAAATTAAACAAAAATATATATTAAAAAGTTTAAATGAACAATGAGCGATACAAAAAAAATAATATATAATGGAATCAATTATTATTATAAATGAACGCAATGTTTGCAACAGAAAAGTTGATGATAATGTGACACATTTTCATCTACTTGTGCAATTTCTAAGAAAATGGTATCGCTCATTTTAAAAAGTAAGTAAGTACTTAGATTAAACGTACGTATCATAGTTTTAAACCTATTACAAACAAACATCACTTTATTATAAATATTCTGTTATTAGATAAATATCTTATTCTATGGTTGGATCACCAATTTTTACAAAACTGTTAAATCGACTTGAGTGATTTTAAATCCTCTTTCATTGTCAATTATCTTATTTCATTACATATTACTTAGTGCTCCGTTACAAAGAAATAATTTTCATAGGCATTTTCTATTTCTCCACTATTAAATGGTGGTCCAGCTAAGTTACAATGTATACAGCCTTATTTATTTAAATAAAACAATCGTTGCGTCATTCCGCGCGGAACAGTCCATAAAATAGTGCATTTCATTCGCAGTAATTTTAAGCACAAGTACTTTTATGTATGTATTGTGTAATTATTATTTTTATAATTATCGCGATTCATAATAAATATCATAAAAACTGTTATAATAAAACATATTATAATGTACTTAATATTAGGATATTGTAAAATATAAAATAAATTTTAAGGTACAATATTTGTGTTTCTTTTTTAAATTTTCCTGCCCCACTTTATGATATCTTTTCCTATCCTTTGATAAAATTGGCATTTCACGTCCAAAATTACCTCTATATTATTCTGTCGTAGCGTCTCACGGAACTCATTGAGATCTCGTGATGCATCTTCCCAGGTATGGAGGGTAGATGATACTTCTACCCTCCATATTCCTAGGTCACGGGACTCGTAGCGCCAGTAGTTATCGATGCTACGATTATGTCTGAACCTAAGAAAAGTGACCGCGATGCGATGCTACGATCATCGACTGATGCTACGATCAGCAATTGATGCTACGAGCAGTGAAATAATGATCAGTGACATGCTACGATTAGACATTCTATATACTCGTAAAGTGCCACAAGTATGACTTGGCGCGGCTGAGCGCCACTGTGTGTACGAATGTGCTTTAATAACGGCTTCTCTAGCGCCACTTTTTATCACTTTAGCCATGATAACGGCTAAGTATTTTCCAAGATATTATGCAAAATTATGTTTAGAATGAACTCTCAAGTTTCAAAGTGAATTTTTAAAGATGACCGTTTTAGTTCCTCAAATCGCCACCGCCAACTTATACTTGCGGCACTGTAAGTGACCACCACTACGAGCTATAGGACTCGTATCATCAGTAACAAACTCGTAGCATCAGTCGTGGGACTTGTAGCTTCATCCACGGACCTCGTAGCGTTCGATCAAGAGAATTGCAGCTGCAGTGATGAAATTCGTAAGCGGCAGGCCAGGCAGCTTTAGGACATGGGAGTCGAATCCGTAACCCTCTTTGGCGGTCCGGCATGGTACTTTGCCGTTTGGGTTGTCTAACAAATGCGTTATTTAGATTAAGTAGGTACTTAGAACATGGAGATTATTAACATATAATTAAAAATAAGTAGTATGAAGGCGGATTCATTAACAAAGTTCAATAATTCGTATTGAGTTTTGCAACTTTTGCATCCGCCCGTGCGCCAGAGCGCGATCTGGTGACGCCTATACGTAAACTTCACACAATGTTTCAGCACATTTTATAGATGTTACATTTAATAGATATTATTTTATATTTACTTTCAAAGGTTTTATTTACCTTTTTAAGCACCATCTATAAACAAATGGTATTCCTTTTCAGCTCTACCCTGAACTACCCTCTCTGAATATTCATGTCATGAAAAATTAATTGTCAACAGACACCTTTTTGTCTGTTGTCAAAAAATGACATATTACTTCTGTGACATTGACGTTTATTTATGCCGCGCGTGCGTACTGCGTAATGAAGTGCGTAGAATAAAAGATGTCGATATCGATAAATGATTATCCATTTGTTTTAATAAAAAAATATAAAGATATTGGATTCAGCTACAATTTAAATTTTAAAAGTATTTTATATAATTTCAATGACAGGGTAGTTGACCCCCGGCCCCGGTTGGAATGAAGTACCTGGCACTTTTAGATAGATGGTTGCTAGCCTTTAAAATTAAATGCATATTGCATACATAACTTATTTTAGATAAATGTGTAACGGTATTTCTCGGCAATGGTAAAGTATTAATTTATATTCCGATAAACAAACCCACGAACGTTATCGAATAATCGATAATAAATATCGATACTTTTTCAGTATTTATTTGTCGATTTTCATCACTAATTTAACTTGCTTGTTGGAATTTTGTGAGTCGTTTGTTTTAAATGCGTTGTAATTTTGTAATATTGCAGTGCAGTTATTTTATTTACAACTGGGATTTTCTACTGATTGGTAGACGATAGTGGTGTTCCAATATTGATCTGTAAAAATAGTGACTTCTATTTTAAAGTATCACGTTTTAATTTTGTAAACACGAGATGGCCGGGCAAGGGCATCAATTTCCCGGCAATTTTCAAGGAAATGCAGCCGGAATGCGATCGGGATTTGGAGCAGGGCCCATGGGCAACCAGATGCAAGCGATGCCTAATCAGTTAGCAGGTAACATGACTTACTTCGTAAATGTTGAACTTTTAGTTTACCAAACGGTTTCTTGTTCACTGAGGTTACATTTATGTGTTGTAGGTGTGATGGGTAACCCCATGGCTGCGGCTGGAGGTATGGTCGGCATGGGGAATCAAATTGTACCTCCATATGGAGCGACAATGCAGAATCAGATGACTAACATGGGCATGGGACCTCAGGTTAGTAAATGTATGAAGTAAATAGCAGTTTAATTGTTGGTGAAAAGGTTCAACTCTGTCTAACTTACAGTGGAGCATTGAGTGATGATCTGAATTATAAGTTACATATCTGCGATTCTATACCCGTCGTCCTGATAATCAATACTACTATACTTTTGTCTGAAGAAGCCCATTATTTACCTTTTATGACACATTAAAAATCTTATTTGTCTCTCAGATTAATACCACATTTCAAAATTTTAATTATAATACTTGATGTTTCAGGGTATGGGAGTGGGTGTAGGTGTTGGTGTTGGCGGAGCGCAGAATACCGGAATGGTTCCACAAGCAGTGCAACAACCTGGTTGGTATTAATGTTATGGTTTATTACTTCAGTTCTATAATTATAATAATAATAATAATAATAGGGGCGTTGCGTAAGTGGTGAGTTGGCTTAGCATGAAGCTGGACCCTCGGGCTCAGTGGATCGCGGTTTAAAACCCAGGGCGTCTGCTCCACTCTCAAAGCCGCTCGTTTCATGTTGCCCCCTTGTTGCGACTCGAGCGACTTGTTTGGGGGGCCCAGTTATAGAGCTGGCAAGTCTCCATCCGCCACTTCGTACATGTTTATAGCATTGTATCGGCGGGTGCCATAGTCCCCATAGTTCCCCAATATCCAGTCCATTAAACATCCCATTCCCATAACCCAGTCGTAGTTTTCCATATATTTGCAATAGTCCCAGCAGAACCGGGGACTGTCCTTGGATACATTTTATAGTGTTATACAGGGATAGTCGCCGGATTGTGCATCCTTTACACAAGATTAAATATGTCAAAGGGCTTCCGTGTGTTGGCTTTGGCCCCATACTAGCCTTCCAAAAGACCGGGACTCCTTAATAGTCCCGTGAATGGAAAAGACATAATAATAATAACTTTTATTTCAAAATAATATACATAATTTTAGTGAAGTCTCTGAATCCTAAACTAGACAAAGTCTGTATCTTAGGAATCAGTCGCCTCTCCAATTTGTTTAACAATAAAAGTTAACTTGACAAAATTATTACAAAAGAAGAAAAATTTAAAAAATATTAATCTTATTACAAACTTATAGAACTATTTAAATATCTAAGACATTCTGGACAAAAAAGGTAAGATAAATATAAATAAATAAATAATATGTAATTATAAATATATGCAAAGATAAATATAAATATATATATATATATATACATAAAAACATCAATGAAATATTTCATGTTTACTTTTATTATAAATATTTGGTTAGTAGACTTTCTGTTTCCTCGTAGTCTAAAGTTAATAACCAAGTATTTACTTTATGCTTGCAATCATGTTTTGAGAGATGGAAGAAATTTAATTTTCTATTTAGTTTATTATAGAGCAACAAGGAGAGACATGAGCATTGCCGCCTAGCAAAGGCAGTGCGGTTAGGAAGTGGCATCAGAACATCCGGAGTTTTGCGTTTCCCATCACAGATCTCAGGGTTAAAAGGGGTGCGACCATGTTGCAGGATGATCAATTGCAATATATATAATTGTCTGACGGTCAATAGCTTACACTCCTTGTAAAGTAGATTTGTAGGGTATGTATAACGCTTAAAGAGCATGGTTTTTAGCAAACATCTCTGAGATCTTTCTACTTTAATTAGAAATGATTTGCAAGCTCCACCCCAAATACTTATGCAGTAGCTTATAATTGACTGTGCTAAAGCATAGTACACTGAACGTAACAACTCAAAATCTGCGATGTGCCTGAGCTTTTTAAATGTCCAAATAAGCACACGGGTTCGGGATGCAATTAGATTGATGTGTGGAAGCCAACTTAATTTGTCGTCTAAAATGACGCCAAGGTATGTGACTGTGGAGGACTTTGTCATTTTGAGGCAGGAACATTTATCAGTATTTTTAAGGTCACATGAATGTACTTTCACTATAATGTTGTCAATATTTGGAGTATCTTTAATATGAAATTGTAAATACGTTGATTTTGCTACATTTAGAGTAAGTAAATTGTTTTGAAGCCATTGTGTTACACTTTGTAGCCCCTTTTCAGCAGCCATCTGAACGTCAGCCCATGTCTTTCCGTAAAATATTAGGGCTGTATCATCCGCGTACGTAAATAATTTACCATTTGACAGGGACATACGGCACAGATCATTTATGTAAACTAAGAAAAGACTAGGCCCTAAAATACTGCCCTGTGGGACACCAAAAGTAACACTAGCATCAGAGCTGATGTAATTTTTGATCTTAACTCTCTGTACGCGATCACTGAGGAAATCTTCAAATATGGAAAGAGCAGAATGTCTAATTCCAATTTGTTCCAATTTCTTCACAAGAATGGGTATTGAGACTGTGTCGAAAGCTTTGGCTAAATCTAAAAAAACCCCAGCACATTTTAGTTTTTGATCCAATTTATTAGTTACTAGTTCAGTTAAACTTTTGACTGCATCTTCTGTGCTAAAACCAGGTCTAAATCCAAATTGTGTATTTGATAAAATGTTATATTTATTTAAAAAAATTACTAATCGGTTATTTAACAGCCTTTCCAATATTTTAGAAAGAGCTGGTAGCACACATATTGGTCTATAGTTTTCGACACAATCTCGAGCCCCATTCTTATGAATTGGTGTAATAATAGACCTTTTAAATACTTTTGGGAAGCATCCTTGTTCAAAACATGCTTTTAATAGGGTTGTAAGTGGTAACAGGATAGTGTCTATCGTCATTTTAAGAAAAATGGCAGGAATAGAATCCCATCCTATAGCACAATCATTTTTAAGATTCATCAGTATGGATTTTACCTCAGTTTCATCTGGTGGAATGAGTACAAAAGAATTTGGTATCATAAGAGAAGAATTTGTAAATTTATTGGGACATTGGTTTGCAATTATTCCATCTGCTAAATTTTTACCAATTTTTGAGAAATAGTGGTTTGCTCTTTCAACTCCCGCGACTTTATTTACCCTAATAAGATCTTCCGCATTATCATTTATTTTATCACGACCTGAGATAGATTTGATGGCAGACCATGTTTCCTTGCTACTTTTGGCACTCTTTAAGAGATGTTTCTCATACTGGCGCTTGAGTTTTCTCAACAACAAATTACAAAAATTTCTGTAGCGCTTATAAGATGATTCAAGAATCTCATTTTGAGGGTCCTTTTTTAGTTTTTGGTGCAGTTTATCACGATGGCGAATACATTTAATTAAACCAGGCGTCATCCATGCTTTTAGAGTGCGTCTAGATCTAGGCAGCTTAATTTTTGTTGTATTATTTGTTATGGCAGATGATAATATGTTAACAAATTTATCGGTTGTTGTATTTGCGTTACAATTTGAAAAGACAAAAGAAAAATCAGCAGACTCAACTGACTTTATGGCATTACTATAATTAATTTTGTTTACATAGATATTTTCAGGTTTTCGTTTAAAATTCAAAGTTAAATTTGTTAAAATTAAGGCATGATCAGTGATGGTACTATCCATAACAATTATTTTAGTAGGTAATACTGTATTTACCATTACATGATCTAGGCAATTGTTCAGGCGTGTGGGATAAGTGTGACCTGGCATGAGACCTAATCCAGCAGCTATATTAAGATATGGTTCAGAATTTCTGTCATTACTGTCTTTTGAAATATTTATATTGATGTCGCCCATTATAAATACATTTTTGGCTTTTATTGGTCTGATAATATTTTCCAGAGAAACTAAAAAACCATCAATATTGTAAAAAGATGGAGATCTATAAATTGCTAGAATAGCTATGTCTGGTTTTATTTTTATTAAAAGATAATTAGCATCTATAGGTTCAGGTTCTGTTATGGTACAATCAAAGCAGTGTTTTGTATATACGATTATACCATCATTCTGATTGAGGCATTTTTTTGAAAAATTACTTTTGTAACCCGAAATACGCGGTACCGGTTTATTTATGTCCAAGCGACATTCAGTCAGTATGATAACATCCGGTTTAAAGGATAGTTGTGAAATGTAGGTTAAAAATCCATCTAGGTTTTTATAAACGCTACGTATATTTTGTGTGATAATGTTTATGGATTTATAACATTTCTCAATTTTATCGTTGCACTCCAAAGCATCGCAAATAAAAGATGAGGCCACGCTGAATTTATCAATATCAGTGACTATAGTACTATGTGGTTCGAACATTTTAAATAAGAGAAATACTTAATATCACATCTTTGTATCCTGATATAATATACAAGTATAAGCGCGTATATAGAAAGACTGTAACATTGTAAAAAAAAGTAATTTATGAAAAGCAATCTATTTTTTTTATAAAATGTTGTTTTATCTGCCGTAATTATGACAAAAGGAGAGTAAACATGTTTCAAGGTAGCACAAGTTATTAAGATCAAATATATATAAATAAATTGAGAAAAATAATACACATATTGAATTATATTGTATAGATAATTTGAGTTTGTTCTCGATAAATAACAAAAATACTTTATTATATAATATATAATAATAAAAATACTATTTAAATAAATATATGTTTGGTAAAAGTAATATATATTATTATTAGACAAATATGTTAGTATATTTTTATGAGACTTAAATCTTTTAACAATTTTGTTGCTGTGCAGCATAAAAGTAAACATAATTAAATTAATCCGACTGTGAGATCCGTAGGTAACTTCTAGTTTCAGTCATTGTTGTTTACTCAGCTTATCTAAGTCCGATTCAGAGTTTATTTTGATATGTGGTTTACCCTCACTCTGTCGCAGATAGGTTTTACCGAAAGAGGTCCAGCAGAACTTATAGCCTCGCTCCTGTGCAAATGTTCTGGCTAAGTAGTTTAGACGCCGTGCCTTTTGTGTTAAATATTCTGATATAAAAACGGGCTTTTGAGGACCTCCAAGTGATAGATGAGTAGTGTTCAATTTATTTGCACTATTTTGTAAATTAAATTTGCGTACGTTCTTCAAAATTTTTTCCTTCTTTATGGTAGTACTTAAGTCGACAATGATGTTCCCACAGCCGGTTTTGTTCTTAGTGCGAAATACGTCCTTGATTTCTTGTTTTTCAAGGGGAACTTCCAGAATGTCAGCAGTTTTTAATACAATTTCGCATAAGTATTCTTTACTTTCGCTGTTTCCCACGGGCATATTTCTTAATTCAAACTTAGATGACGAGAGTGATTGCTCTAAGGTATCAATTTTTTCCTCTAGTTGATGAATGTATAAACGGTCCTCCTTTCGTTGTTTTTCGAGAATGTCAAATTTAGTTTTCATCTCGTCGTACTGCTTCGATATCATCTCAATAGATTCCATAATATCCTTGTTTTGAGCTAAAATTTCATTCATCGTGGTTTGAATTGAAGAAAATTTGCTATTGTATTGTTCAGAAGACCTGGCGAGCATCCCTCTCATTTCATTCATAAAAAAGTCCATACTAGATGTATCTGCACCTTTACGCCTTAAAGTTACGTTATCGCAATCCAGAGTTGATAAGTCGGGTGACGGACTAACGCCAGTGGCTTTCGTAGCGTCCGCGACCAATTGTTTGTTTTTACCCTTGTCCGCCGGAGGTGTAGCGGGGGGAGGCGTGCGCTTGAGTGGCATGATTAGAGATTGTAAGTACCAGGCGCTTAGAATTTGCTTGAAGTTAGCTCGTCAGCGCGGTGTGTCGATAACAGGGGTCAGATGTACTGGTCGTCGATCGACAATTTCATACAAAAACACGTTCCGTCCAACTTACGTAGACCCGTTTGTTTCAATGCTGTATATGTGTGCAAACAAAACTGGTGTTAATTATCAATAGCTGCACTTACACATACAAGTCGTCAGTCGTCGGAGGCGTCAATGTGTTTGTGTGACGTTTCGTACTTTCACACACTTGTCGAATACACCTGCACACGGACACTTATACTGTACACTGAATTCTTGTAACTTATGTTCTCCTATTATTTTATGCTTAATTTTAAGATGAATTTTAGTTATTTTTACGAAAATAAAATTAATGCGGAATTTCTAAAGACACGTCCAAGCTAGGGGCGATCCGGGGGGAGAAGGAATTTAGTATAGACAAACATCTGTGTACATATCTGTCTATCTATTTTATGTAAGTACTAACTGTGCCCCACGGTTTAACTTGTGTAGTTCCCCTTCCAAAGAGAATTTCAGGATAAAAAGTATCCCATGTCCTGTTCTCAGACCTACTGAATATGCATATAAAATTTGGTAAAATTAGTAAAGCTGTTCAGAGGAGTAACGTAACTAACATTGTGACATGAGAATTGTAAATATAAGATGGTATTTATAAAATAAAGTCTTATATAGAAAAAGTATGTATTACTAAAATGGGTTATTTATGTATTTATCTGTCTCATGCCTAGTATTTTATTGTGACTTCACAACTTTGACTTTGAAACTTTGTTTGCGACAATCTACTGCCTAGTCTAAGATCTAGTGTCCAGATTGATTTATTGTATGTGTGATAATGTAGTAGGTGGAATGCAGCCCGGAGGCCCGGTGTCAGTGCAGAACACTCAGCCTGTCGCACCGCCTGCACCGCAACAACCACCACAGAACAAAGAGTTCAACACAGCATCACTTTGCAAGTAAATAAATCATTATTTTTTTGTAATACTTACAAGAATGTATTTTAATCGATTTTAAACATTTTCGAACCGAATTAATCGTTTTTTAATATACTTAGGGCCGATTTTTCCATCGCCAGATAACTTTATTCGACGAATTACTTTGAAATTTTGACAGTTATTTCATACAAAATCTGTCAAACGTCAATTTTATTCATCGAATAAAAGTTATCTGGCGATGGAAAAATCGGCCCTTAGTTGTTTATTACATACACCTTTTTTTATTACATACACCTTTTTTTATTCACTTATAATAATGATGTTTATTTCAGATTTGGTCAAGAAACAGTTCAAGATATAGTTAGTAGAACGCAAGATGTATTTCAAACATTAAAAGCGATACAAGTAAGTAATAAATAAGTTAACCTTGATGAAAATTGGCATGTGCTAAGTTGGAGAATTCTGTTTTCATTCCTGGGTTGAATAATAAATATATGGATACTCCGAAAATGGTTTGAAATCACAGCACACATTGGGAAAACTAAGTGACATAATCCCTTGAATTGAAACCGTTTAAACCCAGGACCATAACACCACTCTATACCACTGAGCTAAAGAAGCCATATCTCATCTGTTAAAACATATTAGTTATTACTCAAACTGAAGCTATATATTTAATAGCAGCACCCCGCGGTTTCACCCGCGTAGTTCCCGTTCCCGTGGTATTTTCGAGATAAAAAGTATCCTATGTTCTTTCCCGGACCATAAGCTACCCCTGTACCAAATTTCAAGTCAATCGGTTCAGTAGTTTAGCCATGAAAAGGTAACAGACAGACAGAGTTACTTTCGCATTTATAATATTAGTTAGGATTAATGATTGTTTTTTTGTAATTTCAGCCTCCAAACGGCACACAACACGGCGAAAGTGCAAGTAATGACAAGAAGGCCAAAATGCAGGAACAATTACGTACAATTCGACTGCTTTTCAAAAGGTTACGATTAATATATGAAAAATGTAACGAGACATGTCAGGGTATGGAGTATACTCATATGGAGAGCTTGATACCGCTGAAGGATGAAGCTGAAAACAAGGCGTTGGATGAGAGAAGGAATACTGAAGCGTACCGGCTCGCTTTAGAGGAAAATAGGGAGTTGACTGAGCAGGTGAGTTGAGACTCCTTAACTTTAATAAATTTAAGTAATATTTGATGGTGTCCTAAACTTACTACTGCTCCTGAGGAAAGAACCCAGCCATTGGAAATCTTGAATTGTATATCACTAGCGGCGCACCGCGGTTTCACCCGCGTAGTTTCCATTCCCGTAGGAATATGGGGATAAAATTATGATAAAAACCTTCCCACTGAATCACTCTATCTATTAAAACAAACCGCATCAAAATCCGTTGCGTAGTTTTAAAGATATAAGTATACATAGGGAAATAGGGACAGAGAAAGCGACTTTGTTTTATACTATATGTAGTGATTCAAGATTTTCATTGGTAGTGGTACTTATTTGGGTTTAGTTAGTACAGCAATGGATTATTAAATTAATGATTAAACGAACTTACCTGTATGTGAAGTTCTATCATAATTATATGAAGTGCTTCGTCCGAAAAGATTAGTAAGGTTAGTATATATTTACTATGTAGTAACGCTAGATGCCACCACTTAACACTGTAGTTGAGAGAAAAAATAAATAAAAGAAGGCAGAATGAGTGAAGGTACGAACGAATGATTGAATTATTTTAATTTTTTTCTGCCTACCCTACCCCCACCTTTACTAAGTTACTGCTTCCACGATCCGATGCTCATTTAGTTCAGAGATTTTTTTTTTTTTCTTCTGAGATATTTCCGTAACCCTTAGGGATATAAGGGTTGGGAGGGTGCTACTAATCTTTTCGGACGAAGCACTTCATATAATTATGATAGAACTTCACGTACAGGTAAGTTCGTTTAATCATTAATTATATTCGTGCTTCGTCCTCAAGATTAGTAAGGTTAGTATATATTTACTATGTAGATGTTGAGAGTAGGTGGAGGAAAATATTGAAGAACATTATTAGTACGATAATCAGTTTATTACAAGTATATAATCAGGAAAAAAACAACATAATAATGATTTACATCAGTTTAAAGTGAGCATATAGTTCTTGCTAACATGGTATCATTATCACCGTCTAAAACAGGTCTATTGTAAAACCTAGCAAAGGCAGTGGAATTGCCGCTCCAGCCAGCTGTTTGCCTAATGACATCAAGGTTTACCCCAAGTTTGTGTGCCATAGACGTTGTCGCATGGCGTGTACTATGGGAAGAAAATACTGACACGTCAATTCCACTGTCTTTGAGCGTGGATTTAATCCAGCGACTAAGCGTTTGTGTTGAAACTAATTTGTATGGCCTACGAATACTTATAAAGAGATGATTTGAACTTCGTAACAATTTGGTCTTATCTATATACACAGAAAGGGTCTTTGCAGGGCAAATTTCAGGACGGCCATCAAAATATGGTAAAAATAAAACAGGTTGTTTAGATCCAACCTTACAAGTTTTAATAAAATCGGTAATTTTAATAACTATTTTATTATCTTGCATAATTATTTGATCAATTTTAATTTTAGATAAGGTTTGTACCCTGTGAGCTGTCACCAAGGCGAGCAAAGTAACACATTTTTTGGATAGCTGTTCAAGAGTTAGTTGTTCATTGGGGAACAGTGTAGCTAAATAGTTTAATACTACGTTAACATCCCACGTAGTATTATATTTAGGTAGGGGCGGTCTTAATTTGTAGACTCCCTTGCAAAACCGTGTTATTCGGTCATCATCAGAGATATTACTAATAATTAGAGAAAGAGCAGACTTGTGACTGTTAATTGTGCCGTATTGGGCTCCACTATCAAAAATGTTGGTTAGAAATTCTATAATCATTGGTACAGATGGTTGGTACATATCAATACATTTTTCTTTACAATAATTATACCAGCGCCTTAGGCAAACGTCATATTGTTTAATGGTGTTTTCTGATAAGGATGCCATTGTAATATCTAGGGCACCGATTGGGACACAACGTTGGAGGAACGCCGTCCTGATAACACTCCGGCAACCAGGGTAAGGTGTGTCTGAATATTGCGGTTCCTGGAATTAGGTATAGAGACATCATTAGAATTTAATTTAACAATATCTGATATTAACAACTGTGTAAATAAGGGGTACCATGGTTGTGTGGGCCAGTCTGGCACTACCATTATACCTTCTGCTTGGTCTGTTATTATTTTACGTAAAACTTTTAAGATTACGGCAATTGGCGGAAATGCATAAAAAAAATGCTTTGACCAATTGAGTGTAAAAGCATCGATAGCTGATGCTTCCGGGTCTTTATGCCAAGACACATACTCATCGCATTTTCTATTGATGCGGGTAGCAAATAAATCAATCTGAGGGGGTGGGAATTTATTCAACAGTTTTTTAAAACTGTCATTATGTAATTCCCATTCCACGTCAGGATGGGCACGTCTTGATTCTTTATCGGCTACTACGTTATCTGCAGATTTAATGTATGAAGCTGTTACATAAATCTTTCTAGCTTCACACCATTGCCACATATCTCTTGTTATTTTATTAAGATGAGGATATTGAACACCCCCCATGCGGTTAATATAGCTGATTGCAGTAGTGTTATCAATACGGAGTAAAATTTGGCAATTAAAGTGGTTAGCGGCAAATATTTTAAGAGAAAAGTATGCTGCTAAGAGTTCAAGCATATTAATATGTAATAATGATTCACTACAAGACCATTGGCCGTTAGCTGTCTGCCCATTACAAGCTGCTCCCCACCCCGTAGTTGAGGCGTCAGAAAATATCTCTAAAACAAAATTGTAATTCCGTATTCTATGTACGGAATGATCAATGTTGGATAGCCACCAGTCTAAATCAGGTAAGACCGAACTAGGTAAAGTGATAAGTTTTTCATAATCATCATTACTACTACTTAAGTTAAGATATTTACATCTTTCTAGCTCTTTGGTATATAACCAACCATATTCTACTGCGGGACAAGCTGAAACTAATAACCCTAATAATTCGGCAAGTAAACGAATTTTAAAATTCTTTCGTGTTTTAATTTGTTCAATTTTTAACTGAATTTTTTGCCTTTTTTCAGAAGGTAAGTATATACACCAATTTTGTGTATCTATCACAAAGCCTAAATACTTGCAGGAATTAGAAGGAATTTTGACACTTTTTTCATCATTAATGACGAAACCTAAAGCCCTTAAGAGATCTTGTGTGACTTTGATATTTTCGATACACTCTTTGTAGGTGTCACCTATAAGGAACCAATCGTCAAGATACAATGACGATAAATAACCACATAATCTCAATAGTTTAACTACTGGTTTCATTAATTTAGTAAAAATGTATGGTGCTGTACATATACCGAATGGTAAAACATTGAATTCATACAATACATTATTTATAACAAAACGAAGGTACTTCCGAGATTCAGGGTGAATATTTAATAAAAAATATGCATCTTTAAGGTCTAACGTGGCCATATATGAATCTTTAGATATCATTTTTAAGGCCGTTCTAATATCTTCTAGTTTAAAATGTTGCGTATCGATAAACCTATTTAATCCTTTTAAATTTAGAATAAGTCTCATTTTACCATTCGGTTTTGGTACAAGAAAAACGGGAGATACGTATTGGTCATGACTATGTTTGCATTTGGAGATAGCTCCAATAGTCAATAAGTTTTTAATAATATCTTTTAAGTGAATATTTTCAGAATGGGAAAAAGTATTTTGCTTAGGTAAACAAGATTGATAGATTTTACAATTAAGTTTTATTTGATAACCATCAATCAACTTCAAAATATTACGGTCTTGGGTAATTAATGACCATTGCCGTTTAAAATGCTGAAGTCTACCGGCGTATCGTACCGGATCTAGGGTCGGCGCGTTTGCCTGGCTCGTTGTGCATATGTGTGCGACGAGGTTCCGCGCTGCGTCTGTGGCGGCGGCCCGGTCTGCGCGGCAGGCTGCTGATGGCGTTGCTGAGGGCCCTGCGGCTGCCTGCGAGCTGGGGTCCTCGTCTTCCAGTTTAAATTCCTGGATGGTCCTGCGGATTTAAGTTTTTTGGCGGCTTCCGGTTTTAGGTCGGAAGCTGATTTAGAAACAGCTTTCGCCGTTTTAAGGGTCTCTACAAGATTTGACCCAAATAGAAATTTATCTATTTTTGTTGTATGTAATTGATCCTTGAGATCTTTTTTGACGGAATACAGGGCAAAATTTCGTCTGGCTTCCGACTCCGCATACTGGACGTCGCATAAAATGCGACCCACGTCCATGAGGTCTTTTACTAAATCTTTATTGTTGACCTCGAGTTGGGAGGTTATGATCCTCCCAAGAGCGGTGATGCCGGCCGCCAGTTGTTTCTGACGGGCTTCGATGGCACGATCCCTTTTTATTATTGGTTCACTTAAGACGCTCTTAATCTCAGCGTTGAGCTGAGGTGCAGCTATGGTGGTGCAATTTTCAGGTACTAAATATTTCGCTATAAGCTCTTTTCTAGAATCCCTATTTAATCCCGCCGTTGCGATGTACCCTAATCTTGAAGAGACGTCCTTATTAATGTTTTGTCCATATTCAATAGATATTGATGGATCTACCCCCAAAATATCGCT
The DNA here is from genome assembly GCA_958496195.1 of Timandra comae. Taxonomy (NCBI): domain Eukaryota; kingdom Metazoa; phylum Arthropoda; class Insecta; order Lepidoptera; family Geometridae; genus Timandra; species Timandra comae. The sequence goes on along the minus strand of OY292354.1, from coordinate 3,758,446 downwards.
GAGATCAGGAGATATTGTTGGTTCTTCAACGGACGAATTTTTTGCAACGTCGGACTCGGAGATGACCGGCACGTCAGGGACTTCGTCGATGACAATTTCTTCGTGGTCTACCACGTTCGGGACCGATTCCAGGTCTGAAAAACCATTGACCATATAAATCATACGATTTATAAAATTTACATAAAATTGCGGCGGGTAGTTCCCTCAGAACTCCCTGGCACAATTCTTATGTTACATTTTCTGCCTAAAATATAAAAAATGCGGCGGGATAGTCCCTCAGACAACCCTGGTGCAATTTTTTAATCACTAGGCTCGATACTTGCGCGATATAGTCCCACAGACTAATCTGGTGCATATTTAAATAACATAAAACATTTTGAAATGCGTCGAAACAGTCCCGCAGACTGATCTGGTGCATTCAATTGTTTGTAATAATTGTATTGTAAGTAGGTAGATATGTATATTGATAATACTTACTTTCGGAGAATTCTAGATGTTCTTCTCGGTAAGGAGAGGGTTCTCTTGAAGAATCACTTAAAGATGACGAAGAATTCCTACTTCTACCCTTTTTACAACGTTTAATTTCTTTCTCCAATTTTCGTAATTTTTTAACGATAATTTCGAGATTATTGTCGGAACTACCGCGTTTCGACATAACTTTAACTGAGAGAAATGAAAATATTAATTTGTACAAGTGAAGTGGTCGAGCACTGAACTGCGAAATGGGCATCGGATCGTGGAAGCAGTAACTTAGTAAAGGTGGGGGTAGGGTAGGCAGAAAAAAATTAAAATAATTCAATCATTCGTTCGTACCTTCACTCATTCTGCCTTCTTTTATTTATTTTTTCTCTCAACTACAGTGTTAAGTGGTGGCATCTAGCGTTACTACATAGTAAATATATACTAACCTTACTAATCTTGAGGACGAAGCACGAATATAATAGAAAATCATAGACTAAGCAGTAATAAATTTTGTTTTATCCAGACATATCTATGGATTAATATTAGACTAGAAACCATAGACTAGCATTTTATAATATAACCTTAGCTTACACTAAACACATCCAGACAAAGTATAACTTATAAATAAACCAAAATTTGTTTATTTTCAGGTGGTGTTAAAAAATAAACAGTTAAAAGAAGTGATTACAAATCTAAGGACAATAATTTGGGAAATCAATGTTATGTTAACGATGAGAAGATCTTAATTCTTATTTAGTTTATAATTTAAGTGTATGTAGTACAATGTAATGATATAATGTACAAATTAATTCTAAAATCGGGCTAGAGAAATATATTATGACGTCACAAATCGTCGCCATCTTTTCACTGTGACTTTAATGTAAGTTTTCGATGATAATTCCATCAGTGAGTAAGTTTTCGATGACAACTCAATCAGTGGGTAAATTTTCGTGACAACTCCATCAGCGGGTAAATTTTCGATGACAACTCATGGTAGAGGAACCGTTCACCATGAATTCCTAACATAATTCAAAATTCAAAGTAAAAAATCATTTATTCAGTTAAGGCCTCAATGAGGCACTTATGAACGTCAATGAATCTACCACCGATTCGGAAATTACATCAGCTGAGAATCGGCAAGAAAATCGGGCTGGTATTTTTTTTTAATAAAAGTAATAGTGTACAGGAAGTGTACCGAAAACATTAAGATAAGAATGTTGATTACCTATCGCTATTTCTCCTGACTGTACTTACCTCATTAGTGAAAGATAGGTCTTTGGTCTACAGTGGGTTCCTTAGGGAAGGTTCATATCTGACGGAACATGCGACGCGTATTATCGGTCGCGACTTGACCGTTCACGCTTAACGCACTAACGTATAATCGGTTGAGTGTAAACGGTCAAGTGTTTTTCTATACATTTGTCTGTTCTGGCGTTACGCGACCGATAATACGCGACGCATGTTCCGTCAGATATGAACCTTCCCTTAAGGTGCTGTACTATATGTATCTGTTATACAGCTAGAATAAATGTAATTGTAAGCGAATCTATCTTTATATTAGTTTAGTAAGTTACAAAATATATTAGAGAATTGATTTTATTATATTTCTTAGTTTTATTTATAACCTTTACATTTTCATTTTCATATTTATTTGTGGGGTGTTAGTTTAAAATAAAACAACAAATTCGCATAAATATGTTTGTTTGTTTTATTAATAAATATTTTACCGTTACACAACGCAAAAATATAGTAAAAAATAAATAGCTTTATAAATAAATAAAGCGAATGGCAAGTTCAAAATGTCCATTAGAACTAAACTTATAACTAAAGCAATAAGACAAAGTAAATCTTAAAATTAATTTAGTTATCCCATCTTATAAGATTATAGAGGAAAACAGTTGCTAAACAGTTTATTACATATGTTGCTAAAGCGATGTTTTTTTCTAAAGATATTATTGATCTGTTTTCGTTCTTATTTAATAAAATCGATAAAGATCTCTTTTTAAGTTATGGTCAATTTGTTTACGTTCTTTAAAAAAAAATCGTTTGACATTTGTTTTCGACGACATTTTTTTTTCTAGTCTGTGGGAACGAGACTAAAATTATATTTTGAAAAGTAAGTACAAAACCAAAACCCTTATCTACGGTCTTCAGGCTTAATCACTTCGGTAGCTTTCTTTTTCTTTTCCAGAACTTTCTTTTCGTAAGGGCGATGGTCGACAATGTCTTCTGGGATCGGTAGCTCCGGTTTTTCGCCGCCATCTTGTTCCGAGCTGTCAGATGCGTCAATTTGTTTACTTGCGCTTCTCCCGGCTGGTAACACGTGGAAGGCTTCGGCTAATTCAGGGTTGATTTCTTCTAGAGGAGTGTCTCCGGTTTGGATGTAGACAGGGACATATCCTGGAACAGCTGGGAGGAACTGCCATTTTGGACGCGCTTCTGGAAATGGAGAAATTCAATTTTAATAATTTTGGAAATAATCTTGTGTAACTAGGGACCTACAATTATGAGCTCTGATAGGAGTTTCTAGAGCTTTGACAGTAAAACAGTTTATAGAGTCACCAAGTTTTCTGTGCCGGAAAAGTGGAAGTTCCTATTGTCTTTTGACTCCAATGTCATTTGGATACATTTTCAATAAACTGACAAAAGATGCGATTACAGCGACGCTGTCACCGGCACAAAAAACTTGGTGACTACAATTCTAAGTGAACCCTGTCAAATTTTTGTCGTAGAGTTAATAGTAGTGGAACAGTTTATAGGTACTTTTAAAATAACGTAAATACTTCACTCTCTCTCTCAGACCACAAAAAATTCAAAAATATTGCATATCATTCTTGTGTAATAACAATAACAATAATTCGAGAACAAGAAAGTAACCGAACTAAATCGCAATGTATCGGTCACGAGATTTACACGGAATTATATCACGGATGGTGCGCGTGCGATGGTCATTGTATGCGCATCCGTGCATCGTAAATTCGCTAATACCTAGATAATGGATAGGTCCGGCGCGGCAACTCTATCCTTATTACGGAGTTCATTCAACTAGATATTGTTGGCGTAAGATATCTGCTATTCTAGTAAAGATAGATATGAATTATGTCTGTCCCACAGTATGGAGGTACTTTTATGTAAGCTTAGCTCTTTCAAGCCTTACAATGGATTTCAATGCGGTTATCATCAATAGAGAGGCATAAATGTAATACAATTTACCGCACGTAAACAGAATGACCACAAAAATTTGACGATAGCGATACTATTTTTGTGGTGTTTGTAGATTATTATCAGAACTAGGTAGAATTGAAAATCTATATACCTAAGTACATAAAACTTCCGTTACTGAGTGATGTACTGACTGACTGACTGATGCACAGCCGAAACTACTTACTGGTCGTAGAGAGCTGAAATTTGGCACGTGTGTTTATTTGGGAGGAGTAGGCTACCACTAAGAGAGGATTTTTTAAAATTCCCCCCCTGTGGGGAGAAAAAAATTCTGCCGGAAGTCATTATTCCACGCGGACGAAGTCGCGGGTAAAAGCTAGTGGTAAACTAATTCAGTTCAATTCATTCAAGAGACATCTTTATGATTAATTTCTTGTTATTTATTAAACTTATTTAGACCTACTTTCACCACGCACCCAAAATTCTGTTACTTTTGCATCCTGAATATTCATTAAAAACATATTAATTAATTGCTACCGTTAGAAGCTATTTCCTGTAGCCATTTAAATTATTTTTTATCTGTCTAGGATTCGCGTAACTTATATTTACAGTAAAAATGGTAATCGTTATTTTATGCTTTTTATGAGACCTCAAACCTGTGTGAATTTTTAAATCTGAGAATGTTGCGATAAGTTTTGTTTGATTAGTCCGCGGTTTGTCCCGCGTTAGTTTAGTTCTGATTGGTCGTAGCGTGATGTGTGATGGAGTGATTTATCCTTAGCCTTTATTTATTTGGGAAACAGACAGTTATTACTAAGGCAGTGGTCCGAGTGAGCGATGAACTATCGGCGATATTCTCGCCCAAGAAAAGGACAGTGAACATACATTCCGTGTAAACAAAAGAGATGCACATATTATTTATAGTTACTCGCCTGTTCACACCGCCAACGAGTAACTATTACCATATGCATCTCTTTTACACGGAATGTACATTTACTGTCCTTTTCTTGGGCGAGAACTCGCCGATAGTTCATCGCTCACTCGCCCGCGGTCGTACCACTGCCTAAATCTTAATAATAAAGTAAAAATATTATGCAGAAACCAGCGAAGTTTCCACTATTGCCTTCCTCAATAAATACGCTAATAACGATTTTTCGAATCGAACTAGCTTGTTTGTTTGAACACGCTAATCTCAGGAACTAAGTTAACAAACAAGCTCTTAAACTTTCTGTTATTAGTATATATTTATTTATTTTACTTTTGTATTATGTGAAGTGAAGAGGTATAATAAATATGTTTTAAATACTCATACCCGTTTTAAGACCACTTATGTACCGTTATTTAATTTATCAGAGCCATGTTTACGATGCATTGCGAGACTCTCAAACTAATTTCGCTATTACTGCAGACATTTATGAGTTCGTAGTTATTAAATATGGTCAGTTAAAAGCACACATGTCTCTATAGTCGTATAAAAATATGACAATTCTAAAATTGTATGTACGTAGCTATTTGAAACAGTTTGAAAGTGTAATATAAACTTACTTGTTTGTAATTTACAAACACAACCACTACTTAGTCTATTAGTTTAATTACGATAAAATCTGCCGCCACTATAGTACCTAATAGTGATGTAACGGATATTCGCATTCGCATTCGCATTCGCGAATATCCGCATATTTTTCAATATTCGCATTCGCATTCGTATTCGCAAAAATTATAGCGAATATTTAGCGAATGTTTTTAATAATCAAAAAGGAAATTATTATATGCATTCATATGGAATAATAATACAATAGATAACAAATCTAATGTATTAAGTATTTATAACCTTTGGCTTTAAATGTATATTTTTTCATTCCACTTTATACCGGGTGTCCCGTAAGTAGTGGACCAACGGGATATGGGGGATAGGGGAAACCGGTACCTACCAGAATCACCAAAATTTATTGTCCTAGGCCTCATAGTTTTGAAGTTATAACGTTTTTTAGTAAGTAGGTGAAATTATCGTACTATGTGCACATTTTTCTTAATTTTACAAAATCTATTACTTATTTTGATGTTATTTTTCTTCAAGGGCGTTAAGAATACATAGGTTTTTCTAATTTAAATCATATTTTAGTGTTATTATCATTAACATTAAAATTAATCAACAACACAAGTGCAATTGTTAAATTTCAAAAAACTCTAAGTGGTATTTGAGCTGAGCTGTTGTAAAAAAAATGTATGGTAGCCTTGTGGACCTTTATTTTAAAAACATCTACATATCATAAGGATTACAAAAAAGTATTACATTGTGGTTTTAAATGAGTAGTTTTTTATTTTAACTAATATCAAAGTAAAAGGAATTTTTTGAGAGAAAACAAAAATTCATTGCTAATTATGGAAATTCGTTTATTACTCAATTTATTTTTACATTAAAGGCTCTAAATGCTTTTCTTTAGCTCTTGTGCATAACAACATTTTCGTATAAAGTTTTTTTTTAAACTTTTTTGGGCTATCTGATGATTTTTTATCAATTCAGAAACATGGTTAATGATAATTACACTAAAATATGATTTAAATTAGAAAATCCTATGTATTCTTAACGCCCTTGAATAAAAATAACATCAAAATAAGAAATAGATTTTGTAAAATTAAGAAAAATGTGCACATAGTACGATAATTTCACCTACTTACTAAAAAAAGTTATAACTTCAAAATTATGAGGCTTAGGACAATAAATTTTGGTGATTCTGGTAGGTAGCGGTTTCCCTTATCCCCCATATCCCGTTGGTCCACTACTTAGGGACACCCTGTATATCTGAGGAATTAAATATATCTATAATGAATGAAATATAAACTTAAAAAACAAAACAATGAATACTTAAGAATAAACTTTCTGTGAATAAATTCATTCAATTAACCAATATCGGCTCGGCTATGTTCAATATAAACATGGCCGACACGAAACGTCAAACCTGTAAAACATTTTACGCGCGCTTTTTTTGAAATTTTAAAATATTCGGATTCGCATTCGCATTCCCGAATGTTGAAGATAAATATTCGCAATCGCATTCGCATTCGCGAATGCGAAAAATTCAACATTCGTTACATCACTAGTACCTAATATGCATTTCAATTTATAAAAAAATAGCAGCGCCCCGCGGTTTCACTCGCGTAGTTCCAGTTCCCGTGTGATTACAGGGATAAAATATAGCCTATGTCACGCACTGATAAATTAACTTTCCATGAGTGAAACAATTTTTGAAATCGGTTCAGTAGATCCCGGGATTACCCCTTACAATTTAGCAAACACACAAACTTTACTTCTTTATAATATTAGTATAGACATGCATCGAAACTTTCACCGAAGATCGTCATTTGTTTTGCCAAACTATTATTAGAATTTTCTCGAAAACATAGCACCTATATAAGGCTTTGTTTATCTCGATATTATAAAGAATAAAAGCGGTTAAAACCACGACCCAACCAACCATATTCAATACCAAATAATCAATAAATTATCAGGCATAAAATCGATCTATTCAGTTCAAACTAGAACTCTTTATGAAGGTAGACATGAAATGCGTTCCTATAAATATATATTTTATGTATAAATTTTAATAGGAATGTCTGTCTGGCCATTGTAGGAATTGCTAGCACGCACTCGCGAAGTGCTTAGGTTATCTGTACTTACAGTACTCTGATAGCCAGAACCGTTATAGCAACTTAGTTGTAAAGTATTTCTTCAGAGAATCATTATGTTCAGCTTTTGTTAACGTTTAACCTAATATGTGGAATTGTGGATAAATTTCGACTTTTCTAAGCAAGTTGTATGACAATTCCTATTTTCTTTCCTATTATCCTACTCTACTAATATTATAAATGCGAAAGTTTGTGACGCATTGATTTTTGTTGCTCTGTAAGGATGTTTGTGACTTGAACGGATTTTTGTCGTGGTTGTATTTTGTTTTACATTTTCTGACGTTTCGGATTCTGTTTGTTACTTTTTCACCTAAAAATACTGAAACGATTTTGGTGAAATTTGGTTCTGATGGTCTTTATAACCTCGAATAATTCCTTAAAGGCATTACAAAATTGTTACACTGTATCTATTTTATAAAGTTTCATAGGTAAGGAAATCGGTAAATGTCTTATCTTCTCTATCAAACACAACCAGACACACGGAACACGGATCTAATTCCTTGTTCAAGATGATTTCATTACCGTGACTCAAGTTATGCAGATAGGTATGATTATTCACAACTATGCCCTCCCCCAAGATTCGCACGAGTGCTTTTTCCCATCGATTTTCCAAATATTAGTACACAAAAACTTGTCTGATTTAGTAGTAGATACATAAATAGAAATAGTGCCGCAATGTGCAGAAGTATAGTCTTACTTTATTTTTTACATACGGTACTAGTTAATTTGACGTAAGTACATCAATTATATACTCGTACATAGGTAACATCAAAAGCTTTTAATTACTTAAGCAAGTAGATATACTCATTAACGACATAATACGTTCTAAGTAACTTCCGCGCACGTTTAATTAGGCGGCTTTTGACTACTGACACGAAAACTAATGTTAGTCAATTTATAATAAGCTTAAATTATTGTATACTGTACTGTGTGTAAAAATCAACGTTTTATTCTTGTCTAGACTGAAGACTGTTGATTAAAGGTCAATGTTATCAGAACTGTTGTTTGTATGAGTCAGCTTAGCGTAAAAAAGTATTAAAATAACACTATTTACTTCTGATTATAAGTTTAAGTATGTGTCATTCATAGAATTTCAAATCGTATTTTTTTGTGTAATTGTAGATACTGTAGTTCAGTATCAGCTGAGTGTGTGTCTGTTAGTGGTATCGAGTATTTTGTTAGGTTTTATTTTCGTGAAAGTTTAAAAAACATCGTGACGAATGAGAACTTTCCTCTTTTTTTTGAAGGCGGTTAAAAAAGCTTGTGATTGTTTGTGATCGTGTATTGTTTTGGTATAGAGTCCAAGTAGAGTAGAACTAATCTTACTACATAATGCTTTAGAAAACATCATTGTTTTGTGTTTCATTGAATTTCTATCGAGTATTATTTGAGGTAGAAACCTTTAATGGAATCTCAAACAGATAGGTACTTACTATTGTTAGGGCCTATTTACAATCTTCAAGTAACGTTCCGAGTAACGAGTCACAAGTTTTGTCTTTGTCACTTGATATAAAGTAAGAAAGACACAAAACGATCTTTACTTGGTGAGTAACGTTACTTGAAGGTCGTGAAATACGCCCTAAGTGTAGTTAAAAGTTGGTTGGTCAATATAGGTAAGCGAAGTAGTTTTTGTATCTACGCCATCAGGGACATTTTGTGCTAGATATTTAGTGTACATAGTAGGTATGGATGCACGTATAAGTGGGCAAGATCCGCCTGTCTAATTTGGTCTATTCTGCATGCTACGATATCTCAAACACAAGGCCAATAAAATCACTAAATGCAGCTATTATAAACTGTTACATAGCTTCCCATAAAGTCATACATCGACAGCCGCTGGCGAATGTGTACCGGCTTTCATCTAACGGTCATCTCAACTCAAGGTTGATTTTTTGCCTGTCAAAATGTTAACTGTACTTGTTTATTTCTCGAGTACACTTCACCTAAATTGTTTCAAGTGCACACTTCATTTTGATCTCAATTTTTAAACTGATAAGGTTTACTTTTGTGTGTAAGGGAAAATTAGTTGTTTGCATCGTTTGTTTTGTACCTGATATTAACGTGATAGCATAAAATTGTTTCGGTTATTTAATGAAACTGTTTTTCTTTGTAATGGTTATTTATCTTTGTGATAGTAAACTTAAGTTAAAGAACACCCGTTGCGAATTAAACGAAAATTAGGAAATACTTAAATGAAAATTAGGGAATAAATCTTCATGTCTTATATTGAAAAAATATAAATATAATCGATACTTCTTGAACTACCTTATCCGAAGAACATTGAAATATGAAAAATTACCAATTCCCCGCACTGCCTCGGCTGCGAAGACTAAGCAAAGAAATCTACAACATATTAACTATCAATAAAGTAAAAACATTAAACTATATGCGTATTCAATAATAATGAGAGAAATTGACGTATTACTAGACAATCTAGATCGAGTCATGACCATGAAAGTGGGTCAACAAGAGTCAAGTCAAACTGGGCTTGTTATCTAAATAAGTCAAAACAACTTTTGAATAAACATTGATTGTTACTTTACTTCTAGATTCAGTATTAATTGTAAAGAGTTGTAGTTTAAAGAATCTTGTGGACATGGTAGTCCAATTACGTTTGGTAGTATTTAAGTTATTACTTTCTATTTGATCCTTATTAGTAACACTATCTGATGGTGTAAAAATTCAGCGTGTTTCTTTTTTAGGGTTACGTACCCAAAGGGACAACAGGGAAAAACAGGACCCTATTACTGAGACTTCTCTGTCTGTCCGTCTTTCACCAGACTGTGTCTTAAGAAAATAGAATTATTTCAAAAATCGAAACTTCGAATATCTATGGATTCGGAATTAACTCCTTCGCAAAAATTCGCAGTGCATGGTTATAAAAAGCTTGCGTCGGAAACTAGCACCTTTTCTGGATACTGGTTTCAAATTATCATCAGCTGGGCTGAGCTGAGAGCCGTTACCTTTATTAAATGGTACATACTACCATGATTTTCGTTTTTCTGAGGTTTTTAACAATATGGATTAATCATTATTATTAATTATAACAGTCATGAGATTACTAATTGATATGTAGGTTCTAAACTAATAGTTTATAAAAGTACTGTGTTTAAGTATATAAATTCTTAAAAAAATTCATCTTTTCACCAAAATTCCATAGAATTTTATGAAAAGGATCAAAACTTATCACCATGTTCGAACGAACAAAAAAACAACATCTCATTATTAGTAATTTACAAGTATCGTAAGTCGACTAAAAAGAAAATTAAAATTTGAAATTACTCAGTACATCTTCCCTGCCTATAGTATAGGTTTGCTGTAATGGCATTTAATGGGGGAGTCATTGTCCTGGCCAGTGGTGTGTGACCCAACTGGTGTTCCAAGACTTGTTTGTTTTTGCATTATTATAAAAATACTACCTGCGCTTCATCCAGACCCAGACAACATCGCTTATTTCGCTACCGATGGAGACTAATTTCACATCGAAATTCAATTATTTTTAATAGACCAGGCCATAGAAAATAAAGCTTTTTTAAAGAAAAAAAAATGATTACACATTTTTTATAAAGGCTAATTTCACATCTAAATTGAAATGTCTTGAATCATGGATTGCCATGTAAAGAAAATATAGCCAAATTCTTATCATAAAAAATATCAGGTTTTTTTTATTATGTTCGATAGCTATCAATGAAGGCTAATATCATATCAAAATTAATTTCTTTATTAATTTTTTCAAATTAATTATAATAATAGTATAGTATATTTCAAATTTTGTATTTATGAATATAGCATAAGGGGGTCGCCGTCATCGAAATCGATGAGGAGGACTATATATATATATAATTTCTTTATATAGTATAGCCAAATATTCATCACAAAATGATCACGCTTTTTCCTTATATCCGATAAGTATATAATTATTATTAAATAGTTTGAAACCTTTCTCAGTAACGATGATATCATAAATAATGTTTTTGTTAAAAAAAAAAGATATGACTAAGAGTTTTGATTCGCGAAGCTTTTAAATGACGTAAGAAAAGTGGTCAGTGAATGTACCTGTTAGAAAAAGGTTTAGGGATCAGATTATTATTGGAATTTTGATACAAAGTAAGGAATGTTAATGAATTTGAAAAGTAAGATTGCTTAAAATACGCGTGTGCTTGAATGCCAACTTAGCTAAAAATAACATGAATAATTTCTCGAACTTTAAGTTTACTTTTAGTTTATTGTTTCTTTAATATTTTTTCTTTTTCAATCAAGCTACCTAAAAATTTAAAATTATACACAACAATCGTTTTCTAAAACACCCAATTAGTAACCATTCAATATATTTAGCAATACAAATAGAAAAAAACCTTCAATATTTTGATTGACTGACACACAATACATGTTTAAAAATAATACAGCTTTTTACACATCATGTGAACTTTGAATAGTGTTTAATTGATTCATTATTAACGCAAAAAGACGATTCGAAATCACGATTGCGGACTTCACGGAAAAGGAATATATTATCACGATATTCACGATCGTAACACCTCCCTTGCCATGACTTAAAGCTTACACAAAACGTAGTCTACACTAATAATAAAAAGAGAAAAGATTTGTTTGTTTGTAACGAATAGGCTCCGAAACTGAACTGATTTAAAAATCTTTCACCATTAGAAAGCTACATTCACCCTGAGTAACACAGGCTATATTTTATTGTATTCCCACAGGAACGGGAACTACGTGAGTAAAACCGCGGGGCGCTACTAGTTTTAAATAATCGTGGTTTAAAACATTAATTAGCATGTCAGTTTGTTTTTGTTTTATATGTGTACATATGTTTTTGTTCAGGTATCAGAATATTTATAATAATCACGAACTGTTGAATTTTATTGGCAAAAAATTGAAGTATTGTTTGGTTCATCGGTTAGTTATTATTGGTAATTTACGGTGTAATAAATTATTGGACGGAGTTATTATTTTAATTTTATGTTTGGTTATTATATTAACTAAAAATAATAATATATAAGTATATACTTCAATAAGAAAATGGAAGTCGGGTGTATCAAATACATAACAAAGAAAATCTGCCGCATTTTTTTTCAGGATCTCACGGACTTAGTCAACCCCGAACTGTAAGCTCCATTACAAAGAAATTTCACTTTTTAATATTGAATTTTAATTTCGTAAAAACGTTTTTTTTAAGAAACAAAAATTAAAAAAGACTCACCAATAACAACACAGTAAAATACACACAACAAAACGATAGATTTGAACATTTTTACAAAATTATTTTCGAAATGTTTTTTTTTTAATGAAATCGCCCGGTATGCGCGTTGCGGGTCCGACAGCGAGCTTGCAAGTGATGCTCTTGCGCACTATAACCGGATTAAAAGCGTTACCAACTGTTACTAGATGCGCACAGTTATCCCTTTTCTTTTGGTTTTTAATATTTTTTTTAGTGTAAATAATTATATGTAATACTAGATTTTGCTCGCGACTTCGCGTGAAATAATGACTTCCGGCAGAATTTGGGTTTTCCCGCCATTTTCTCCCCCTAGGGTGGGAATTTCCAAAAATCCTCCCCCAACAAACACACGTGCCAAATTTCAGCTCTCTACGACCAGTAGTTTCGGCTGTGCGTTGTCTGTCAGTCAGTACATCACTCAGTAACGGAAGAGTTTTATATATGTATGTATATAGATAATGATTGTAAAAGTTTTTTTCATGTCTATATGGGTCATGTAGGTAAGGGGCTGATTTTTCAAAATGGCACTTAAATAGTCTAATCCCTGTATTGACAGTAACTGTACACATTTTTGTATTTATATTCGAAATTAAAATAAAACAATGAAAGTCATAGCTGTTGTTTTTGCTATTTTTAATGGACTGTTCCCCTAAATTCTATTTACAAAGTAAATTTAATTCAGCACTAACTGATTTCCACGACCTTCTTTGTCATAAGAATTAATAAAAAAAATGAAATCTGGAACTACATTGAAATCCAAGGAGTAGACTTTCCTTTATTTCAAATTTTCATATTTCATACCTGAAATCAACTTTGAGATCAACTTTATGGTAAAAGTTTAAATGTTTTACTTGTATTTTATGTCCCCCTGTGTTATGAGAGAGATAAACAGAGATAATCATGTTTAAAAGAGAACAAAAAGAAATCCATACAATAAAAATAATATATCGTAATCGTTCTGAAAAAGTATATTTTTTTATTTCCGTTTCTTAGCTGTTCAGTACTTCACACAAGGAACTATTTCGATTAAATGAATATTGATAAATTGATTCGTTATCGTGATCGATTGAGTTGGTATGTATGTGATGATGTAACTGGGAGTACTTCTACTACAACAGATCCTACTAATATTATAAATGCGAAAGTTTGGATGTTTGTTACTCTATCACGCAAAAACTACCGTATCGATTTAGATTACATTTTAGTACAGATGTTCCTTATAACCGTACCGTACCGTACAGGAATCACACATAGGATACTTTTTATCCCGAAATTCCCATGGGGTTGGGATTCACGCGGGTAAAACCGCGGGGCGCAGCTAGTAATAGATATTCCATGTTTAGGAGCTACACACAAAACTCAGTTTTGTAGCTTTTTTAAGCTTTCGCCGATCAAATTCTTAGTTCTTAAAAAGTGTTTTATTTACGAAAAAAAAAAAGAAAATTATGACACAACACATAAAACCTTTTTTCTCTTAATTTCTTTCGTCATTTCGGTAATTCCTTTCTTCCTGTAATGCATAATATATGACGTCGTGTGTAGTTTTTTACGAGTCGCCTTATAGTAAAGTCTGTAAGTGCACAATACTTGTCATAACACTATCTAAAGGAAATGTTCAATCATATTTTTTACGGGAATACAACTTTCTAATCCATTGTAAGTCTTGTAAAGTTATTAAGTTGCATAAACAAACATTCCTTAGACATATCTGGTCACAACTGCTATCAAACCAGAACTCATTGACTTGACAAATGGTAGTTAAGTGTAAGATCACAATTCGTAACTAAGCAGGAACTCTTACTACTCTACTTTATGTCACTTGTTTGAGTATACATTGTATGTTATATTAACAATTTCGTTCGTTCTTTCGTATAATTTCCTACTTAGTCCTCATTGGTTTTCCACTAGTCAGGCCGAATTTTCGAATGTACATAATCACTACATAGTATAAAACAAAGTAGCTTTCTCTTTCCCTATGTATGCTTAGATCTTTACGCAACAGATTTTGATGCAGTTTGTTTTAATAGATAGAGTGATTCAGTGGGTAGGTTTTTAGCATAATTTCATTCCCATATTCCTACGGAAACGGGAACTACGCGGGTAGAACCGTGGGGCGCCGCTAGTATTAGATATATTTGTATTTACTCGACGCTCATATACATACCATGTTCTATATTGTACTCATACGGTGAAGGAAAACATCGTGAAGAAACCTGAACACTCCTGTGGAGAAATTCTAAGGTTGTGAGTGAAGTAGACCAACTCACACTCCTCAGTGAGGACATATTATGGGCTGGTGATGATAAGGTGTTTAATATGATGATGTTATTATGTATACTAAATTCCTCTCGAAGTCTTCACTCCTTTACTCCGTATTTGCATAAGTAGTAAATTCGAAATTACGACGTAGAAAGTAAATGTTTTTAATGTCCATTAAAACGAACAATAGTTAATTTGATAAATATTCACTGAGCTGGTCTGAAAGCGCGTGAAAGTACACAAGAAACTGTCTGGCTGCTTTCCTAACATAAAATATTACTACTCCTATAATACAAGTGTGTTACAACAAATATAGGTATATACTTACATTTATACTTATACTAGCAGCGCCCCGCGGCTTCACCCGCGTAGTTCCCGTTCCCGTGGGAATTTTGGGATATAAAGTATATATTTTGGGATAAGTAGTCCTATGTGTTATTCTGATGTATAAGCAAGATTATTGTAAAGTTTCATTAAAATCCATTCAGTAGTTTTTGCGTGAAAGAGTAACAAACATCCATACATACAAACTTTCGCCTTTATAATATTAGTAGGATATTTTCATTTCAACTTTCCAATTTTTTCATCTAGATCTATTTTTAACCCCCGACGCAAAAATAGGGGTGTTATAAGTTTGGCGTGTCTGTGTATGTGTGTGTGTATCTGTCTGTCTGTGGCATCATAGCTCCCGAATGGATGAACCGATTTCAATTAGTTTTTTTTGTATTAAAGGGGACTTCCTTAAGAGTGTTCTTAGACATGTTTCATGAAAATCGGTTAACCCGCTTAAAAGTTATGGGGGTTTGAAAGTAATTGTGTTGGTGGTTTTTAAAATTTTTTTTTTAGCTTTTATGATAGAAAGAGATTAGACCTGACTTCCAAGATGACAAAAACTCTTTCGATTCTGCACTGGTATAAATTGACTCTTATAAACTGAGTGGCCACCTAGTTTTGGCACGGTCTAATAATGATGTTAACAACTTGCCTTTCAGAACTGAAATGCTACAGTATGAATGCTATTTCATTTACAGACCCCCTTGATGCAGAATGATTTAAAATCATCAAATAAACAAATCATTCACGATTTTTTTTTAGTATGTAATGGAGATAGAACATTTCGCCAGAAAAGTAGGCTGTAAATCAAATACCATCCCACTCCATTATTTTCATAATAATAAACAACCTAAAATAACCTTATACCATTGAACTGTTTTGTTTTAACAATCTACGTGGATGATATTATGATAAACTGATATATTTGGTACTGCATAACTCTGATTGGACTAAAATTTGGACCTTGACTCCTTAGTAACTTTTGATCCGCTCAACTACAGCTATCTAACGATATATTATTGGAAGGGGTACCAGAGTCCAAACATTTTCTGGCACCATCCATAATACACACATCAAAAGTGTCTAGGGATCAAGCATTTTTATGCGGATTTCTTGAGATTGAGATGTGGCTTTGTAATAAATTTATGATTTTATAAATTTATATGGATCCTTTTTGGTGCATTTCATAATTTGAATCAGGAACTGTGAATCAAATTCGAGTAAAAGATGAAAATCAGCTGTCAATATTTTCCCTATAAAAACATACAACGCATTGAAGACATTATTAGTGCTACTGTTTCCCTACTACTGATTAAAACCAACGTTATTATGGAGCGGCGACGTCATTTAAGCAGGGAAGAAATGCTCAGAGCCGTGGGAATGATAGAAGCTGGTTCCCGGCAACGTACTGTGGCTTTAGCTCTGAATACAAGTCAGAGTGTTATCAGTCGACTTTGGACACGTTACCGAAGCACTGGTACCGTGGCTGAGCGCCATGGAGGACGGTATCGCTGCACCACACGGAGACAAGACCGATACATTCAAATCTTAACTCGAAGAGCTCCAACAATAACCGCCATGATGTTAGCCGTGCGGCTTCATCACTCTTCAGGGAACTTAATTAGCGACCAAACAGTCAGAAACCGCTTGCATGAAGTGAACCTTCATTCCCGAAGACCGCTACGGGTACCACCTATAGCAATGCACAATCGTAGGATTCGATATCAATGGGCTCTTGAACACAGAAATTGGGCAGAAGAACAATGGCGTTTCGTGTGCTTTTCTGATGAGTCTCGTTTTGGTATGAGACCGGATACAAGACGTATACGACACTGGAGAACCCCTGGACGCCAACAGCGATTAAAATCCTGCCAGGAAGTCCATCCTTATAGTGGTGGAACCATCATGGTATGGGCGGGTATTTGGATCGGCGGAAGAACTGAGTTGATTTGGATCAGAGGCAACCTCAACGCTCAAATTTATGCTGAGACGATTGTATCAGACGTCATCGTTCCTCTACAAGTGCAAATCGGTCCCTTATTTCAGTTAATGCATGATAATGCACGACCGCACACCGCAAGAGTTGTAAGACAGACTCTCGCCGCAGCTAACATCAATGTCCTGCCCTGGCCTGCTCAGTCGCCAGACTTGAACCCGATTGAGCATGCATGGGATATGCTACAGAGAAGAGCTCTGCCGAATATGGAGGGTATCCAGTCGCAAGAAGACCTTTTTTTGTTGTTGCAACGAACATGGGCGGCCATTCCACAGCGTGATTTGGATGAACTCATTTTGAGTATGCCAAACCGATGTTCTTGTGTTGTTAGTGTTCGCGGTAGAAACACGGATTATTAATTGTTTAAGTTACCCAATAAAATTTTAAAGAAAACTGTTATTTCAGTCTTTTTTTCGAACTTTAATGTTAGTGGTTCAAATGTCAAAAATCCCTTTATTAGGAAAATGGCAAATTTCTTTATTAATGCAAAGGTGACTTGGTTTATCGTTACTGTGACAAACGAAAACACTTTATTTGATGAATCCTTAAAGAAAATTTTAATTAATATCAATCAGGAGAAAAGTTATTGCAAAAATATATGTTGATCCCTAGACACTTTTGATGTGTGTAGTTTAAGGGTGTCCGGCAGAGGGTTGGAACCATACTAGCTGTCCGGCATTGAGCAACGTGATTTTTGATAT
The DNA here is from genome assembly GCA_958496195.1 of Timandra comae. Classification (NCBI taxonomy): domain Eukaryota; kingdom Metazoa; phylum Arthropoda; class Insecta; order Lepidoptera; family Geometridae; genus Timandra; species Timandra comae. The sequence goes on along the minus strand of OY292354.1, from coordinate 3,740,610 downwards.
TATTACGCATCAAATATAAAAAAATAGAGTTTTATACTATGACGAAATTGAGATGGAATTTCATACACCTTTGTTACCTGTTATCTGCCAAAGCCACCGCTGCCTCAGCTTCATGGGTGGGGATCATTCTTACCTGGACTAGGGACACACGTAGACAAACTTTCAGCTGTTATAAAATAACGAAGGTCAGGCACTCGCGGGCTCTTACTCCATACGTTTAAATAGTGCTAAACCAGACTATAAAGCTACGCTTATGAGGAGATTAAAGCTAATTCATGCAGGAAGAGTTTATTTGACAAAAAATACCTTTTAACAAAGCGTTAGTAAATTATTTATCTTTATTTATTTAGCAGATTTGTTTGTTGTTCAATTAATACTTTAACTAAATATTATTTCGAACGTTTTTACGGTACCGTCTGTCTACTGATAAAAATAGGAAAATCTCATTAAAAAGTTTTAATAAGTTCACTTTAAAACCATTGCGTTTGATAAGATTTTATAAGTTTTGCGAGTTTCCTTATGTTGTTTGTTATGCGCTGTAAAGTTTCGCGGTCAATGATCGGCGCCTGCGCAGGTCGACGATCTATTCGATGTTGCTGACGGATTCATAGTGCAACCCTTAAGGTAAACTAGATTTGTAACACAATAATAAGCTGTACCGAGGTATTTCGTTTTTAGTACAATAATAGTGTAAATTGTTTGTTTGTAACATCAGTGAACTAAGATTGATACGTTACTTATCTCATGATCTCTCGTATCTTAAGATTTTTCAACATATGTATTTACTAGCAGCGCCCCGCTGTTTCTCATGGGTAATTCTCGTTCCCGCGTGAATACAGGGATAAAATATAGCCTATGCCACGCACTGATTGAAATAAGCTTTCCATCAGTGAAAGATTTTTTGAAATCGGTTCAGAAGATCCCGAGATTACCCCTTACAATTTAACAAACACACAAACTTTACTTCTTAATAATATTAGTATAGTATAGATTATGTGGGCGTCTAATACCAATTCAGCTCTTCCAAGAAACCGATCAGTCCTCTCAGGTTTCTGTTGACTTCCTGGAGTGTGTTGGGCGACTTGACCCCCATATGATACCCTTAAAAAAACTCAGTGGTTTTGCTACACGCCGCAAAATCGGGCACACAGGTTTACTCTGCCAAATTACTTGCGATTTCTCTCTCGCATGTTCAATATGATGTGAAAACGCGGTACAGCACCGGAACCACGCATGTCTTCAAGAAGTGATTGCAGAAGCATCGCAAAAACGTACTGAAATCACGCGTCAGTCACGAAACCGCTCAATTACGCCGTAAAAATGTAGTGTTTGATATCGACCATATAATTATTTGAGGAAAAAATAATTTGTTTACAATCAATGAAGTATTTAAGTAAATACTTAAATTATGAAATGTGTTATCTACTCAAAACAATTGTTGGAAGTCCGTCTCACTCGTGTTATATTAGGGGTCAATTAAATAACGAAATACTAAGTATTATGTCGTGATAGTATTGTTGCGATAACCTAGGACAGACCTAGATATGTGACGCATCCTTATTTATCGGAATATTTATGGAAGGAATTGATTAAAAATAAGTAGGTACCTATTTAATCCTACTAATATTATAAATGCGAAAGTTTGTATGTATGGATGTATGGATGTTTGTTCCTCTTTCACGCAAAAACTACTGAATGGATTTTAATGAAATTTGGTACAGGTGTTCCTCATACCTAGGAATAACACATAGGATACTTTTTATCCCAAAATTCCCACGGGATAAGGTTTCACGCGGGTAAAACCGCGGGGCGCTGCTAGTAAGAAAATATATCAAAAATGATAACAATTACATGAGTGATTTGAAAAATTCTATCAGTTTGAGATAGCTAATTTAAATGAGGAAGGTCATAACATCTCGCTATGATTAATAGAAGCAGAGATAATACAGGTTAAACCGTGGGGCACAGCTAGTGTTTGTGATATTGAAACTGAACAAATGCATGACAAGAACAAAATACTATAAAAAACAATGTATTTATTTGGCAATAACGTGTTTAAAAATAATTGTTTTCGTCTCTTGTTCAAAACCCAATTTTAACCTACCGCCCGTTGGAATATTAAATGTACTATAACATTAAATTAAACGCACGTAAGTCCCTTATATGATGCCACCGACAGACAGATACACACACACACACACATATACACACACACAGACACGTCAAACTTATAACGCCCCTCTTTTTGCGTCGGGGGTTAAAAACAAAAATGATTTTGTAAAGATAGTACCTACTTTTTATAACATCCTTATAACTAAATGTCAAGGTATGTAGTACATACTCGTATATGCAAATATGGAAACCTTTTGACCTGAGTATCTCTAAAGAAGGAAGTTTAATTCTAACTACGAGTAGATAAGTACTACATAGATGATGAATAATAAAAAAAAATTATAATCCTAACTGTTCCTAACTAATACCTATTATAAATGCGAAAGTAACTCTGTCTGTCTGTCTGTTACCTTTACACGGCTAAACTACTGAACCGATTGACTTGAAATTTGGTACAGGGGTAGCTTATGGTCCGGGAAAGGACATAGGCTATGTTTTATCCCGAAATTCCCACGGGCTCGGGAACTACGCGGGTGAAACCGCGAGGCACAGCTAGTGATTTATATTTCCCGACGAAGCCTTATTACATTAGAAGAGCAAAGTTTATTGTGTGCTTTGCTTATAAGTTTTGTTCGGAAATTTTTATTTTTTACGATTTTACTAAAACAATTTATATTCCTCTATTATCTAATTACTAGCCGTGCCAAGTCCCGAAGGAATTTGGAAATAAAATTGTTTTACTGTTTGACTGAATTGATTACATTATTTCTTTTATATTTAAGAACATTGTTATATTTAGCTGTACTACGTACGCTAGTACTCATTTTTATACTGTGGCTGTACCTTACCATACTGCAACCTCATATATAATTTTGTTTCCCGTAAAATATTCCTTGCACATAAAGTGCAATATTGTTATATAAATATGGGCATATAAATGTCCAAGCACTGATCCAGCGTTGATCAGATCACAAGTGATTCGCGGGTAGCACTGAGCCATGAGCGCTTCGCTTTTTTATCAGTGGGAATGCTGATCAACAAACAGTGCGACTCGTACTTGGCTAATTTGTGGGTGGTCGTGACCACAACTTTTTTTGAAGACTGGATTCGTGTTTGTCTATTATATTAAATTAACACTAGTTTTTGCCCGCGACTTTGTCCGCGTGGAATAATGAATTTGGGTTTTCCCCATTTTCTCCTCCTAGGGGAGGAATTTCCAAAAAACCTCTCTTAGTGGTATCCTACTTCCCCCCAACAAACACACGTGCCAAATTTCAGCTTAGAGAGCTGGAATTTGGCACGTGTGTTTGTTGGGGGAGTAGTACAGGTGCGTTGTCTGTCAGTCAGTGAGTACATCACTCAGTAACGGAAGAGTTTTATATATATAGAAGATGAGTCATTAATATACTCAATCTAATACCTATGTAATAGGTACCTATAGTAAACAGTCTAGTGAAGACTCTATAACTTTAAATGTGACCACACTGAAAGTGCAAAACATACGAAGTACTGTATGTATAAGATAAGTATTAAATAAGTAATTGTATGATGCCAAATCATCTTCATCTTCAGCTCATAGGTCCCCACCGAGGGGCACGAGCCTACCCTGAATTAGGGTGATTAGGCCTTAGTCAACCACGCTGACCAAGTGCGGGTTGGTCGACCTCACACACAACCTTAGAATTTCTTCCCAGGCGTGTGCAGGTTTCCTCACTATGTTTTCCTTCACCGTAAGAGCGTCGAAATTAACGTACTTATGAATTTCGTAAATTAAAAACACATTGGTACGTAGCGGGACTGGTGAGGTTCGAACCAGCCACCTTCCGATCGGAAGTCAACGGCCTCAACCCCTGCACCACCGATGATGCCAAAATAAAAAAAATACTAATTCGATTTAGATTTTTAGAGACGTGGTATCAAAAAGTTCGTTAAAGAAACGTGAAAATGATAACTGCTAATTATATTATGGTCACGTGTAAGAATCACTTCCATTATTAAACGTATTTAGTGGTTTTACCAGGATTCACTAATTACATATGCATATTACAATAAATTCTATGAACATTGTAAGCAGAGGTATAATGAAGGATAATTAATTTATCTGTAATAATTATTATTGCGGTTGTATGGATACTTTGCAATTAAAGATGAGATCATAAAACCAGTGTTTTTTTTTGTTTTATATAAAAAGTTATTTACTACTTTATTATTGAACCTTTTTTTACACATACTTTTAAAGTTAAGGTGACTTGTTATGATTTTGTTAAAGTAGTTAGGTGTTTTGTTTTATTGTATTTTTTATGATTATTTGAGCTGTTAATTTGTTTATGCAAAATTATTATTTAGGTACAGATACGTGTTTTGGTCGATTTAAATATTATACTTTTCTTCAACTTAATATATTACAATGCCTTTATTTATGAATAATAGTACAAATAGCAAAGGTTAGTTATTTCCACTATTCCTGTTTTTCATGCTAGTTTGTATGTCAGTATATCCCTCTTCTTGGTGATGAAAACGTGGATTAACAAAAGACTACAGTTACAGTGAGGTGATGAGAAAAGATTCAAAATAAAACAATACACATATTTTTTGTTATTTACTTACTTATATTTATTTATACACGGTACAAAACTAACAACTAATAACAAACTGGCTTTTGCTTTTAACTTTTTGAATATAAAAAAAACAAGAAACAAATTAACATATTACTTATTAAATACAAAAGTGTAATTAAATTGTTTTATTCAAAATTTATGGGTTAGTCCCATTTTACTCCATTCCTTTGAAATCGAAAATAAAAAAATGCATACATGCAGTCCCAGTTTGCTCCAGAGAATAATTTTAAAAATAATATATTATTTTTCATATCCCACATTACTCCAATCGATACTTGAATGATTTTATTGATTTTTATTTTTATGTCCCAAGATACTCCAAAAAGAGAAGTACAGTCGGATAGAAAAGTTATCAAAACATTTTATGCGGTTTATTCCCAATTCCAGGAAGATGCCGAAATGGGAAATTTAAGTGCGAATAGTTTCCATTTCGGCATCCAGATATAATTTAATAAGAATTTCGTAATTTTGTCTAAAGTACAGTCCCGACCATAAATCTTATTACCTGTTTGGAGTGTTTGGTTTTCGAAAGAATTTGCGCGAATATGCTCTCCTGGTACTTCTAATAATAAATTATCCAATATTTACTATTGTGAATCAATTTAACAAAGTTTAATGTAAAGAAAGACCTCTTCTACATTTCTGTTCTCCTGGTGATTAAAATTGATTATTATAAAATTTCTTGTACATAATGTTTATTTTGAACAGAGCAATTTCGTTTTTTTTGTTTGGCTGTACCACCCTCACCAGCAGTAGAACTATTTGTAGGTAAAACTCCTAATAACCCATGTTTGCCTGGTACTTTTGTCCACATAGTACTGTTTTATGAACAAAATATATCGTCTGATTTAATATTTCTATGTAAGACAATATGTTTTTACATTTAATAATAACACGACCTATGGTAAATCTATAACTTTGTATTATTTTTCTTATTGATTTTTGCGTCTGACTGTATCTCATCCATAAGTGACATTACGCGTGGAGTAAAGTGAAACTGAAAGTATGGCAGTTCCAAATGTTGAAAAACAATAGTGTTTGACAGTTTGGAGTAAATTGAAACTTATTTTGAAAATTTAAAAAAAGAATATTTTTGTTTGGAGTAGCTTGGGACTTTTTGGTGGAGTAAAATGGGACTAACCCAAATTTATTTATATTTTTATTGTTTGAAATTAGAATGGACATTAATGGCTGAATATTCAAATGAGGTTTAATTAAAATAAAGCTATTTGGTTTGTAGCGATGTATGCCACAATATACAATCACAGTAGTTGAATTCTATATTTTGACTTCTTATCAATTTTACCTGAAACAAAAGTTAAATAAGTTTGTAAATTAAGAAATAAATAAATAAGATACACGCAGAAAGCGTTGAACTCTCCATGCATTGTAAGCAGGTTGCTGGCTCTGAAGCCCTAACCACCGGTAGCTTGCGTCCTGCCCAGATAGGTATAGATAGGATATGTAAGTATACCATTTTTTAGTATACCACTTTCGGGATCGGAATTCATTATTTACATAATTTATAGGTCTTAATCGCGCATAGACTTCTTCTGCCTTATTTGCGTTGCATTTTTAGTCTGGTTGAGCACTAAACCAGGTTTTACAATCAATTTTGAATACTGTCAAAGTGACAGATTTGACTGACAAGGTGTCAAATGCTTACCAGGTTTTGTTAAACCAGATTAAAAAAATGCAACGCAAATAAGGCAGCTTGTGACCACGATCGGTGTTACCTGAGCGAAACGTCGGAGGTAATTTTTAATAATTATTTTTATTAAGACCTGTAAATTATGTAAACAATGTACGTATACTAGTTTCTTTAAGATCATAAAAGAACCAGTCCGTAATACAGTAATACCAGAAACTAGAGTCACCCAGCCCAGGCAAATAAGGATCACACAAATATATACCCTGTTCAGCAGTCCAAAACTCTCTTGAAAAATCCTAAATAATTACTTACACACATTATCTTGTATAAAAATCACTTGTTGGTAAACTAAAATGTGTAAAGGATTATATTTGATTACAACACAAACAGTATTTGAGTACTGTGTGCTCTGTACCCTTACCCCGTTGCTCCCGCGTGTGCTATTGCCACTGCCTGTACTTGAGTCTGTCCGTTTCCTCCGCATTGTTGGCAGGGTTGTGGTTGTGGTCCGTTATTATAGTTATTATTATTGTAAGCCTCATGCCCTCCACCCTGATCACCAGTTCCTTGACCGTACCCGCCCCATCCGCCGCCGCCGCCGTATCCAAATCCGCCTCCGCCTCCGTAACCGCCTCCGCCTCCGCCGCCGCCCCCGCCGCCGCCGCCTCCCCCGGCCCCCCAGCCCCCGCCGCTCCCGTAGCCCCCGCCGTGACCACCGCCTCCGCCGTAGCCCCCGCCGTGACCTCCGCCGTGACCGCCGCCTCCCCCGTATCCACCGCCGTGACCACCACCGCCGTGGCCGCCGTAACCGCCTCCGTGCCCATGCTCTGCAAAAAGATGATTTATTTTAATTGAAAACTCTTTTATAAGGTTTATTACACTAATCAATTACACTATCTATTCATATAGCTTAGCAATTGACCGCTAGCTATAAACACTTGAGAGTCACACAAATATTTACATCAAACGGGAATCGAACCCGCTACCATTTGGTTGGCAATCCGCGGACTGTGGCAGAATGGATATCGGACGCCCGGCATGGTGACCATTCTACCACTTTATCAATAGTATAAAATAATGGTCTCTTCTTTGCAGTCGCTCCCGCTGGTTGTACGCTTAGATATTTCAAACTATACAACGTTATAATAGAATGATTCAAAAGGAAGGTAAGTACGAGTATGTAGTGTAATATTAGATTGAATACTTATTTATAAAGAGAAGATAGGATTGTTTATTAAAAGATAGTGAGATTAATAAATAAGTTAATATGAGTTTTATACAAAATAAATGTTTTTTCTAAGCTAGACGCGCAATACTTTTGTTTAGTAAAGGTGATTAAGATATACATGTATTATTTATATAGAATTAAGTAGATATATAATGTATTGTAAATCTTACTTTCGACGTTGACCACTATTACTTTGACTGGTTGACTACTGTACCCGCCTCCATTACTGTATCCTCCTCCGTAACCTAACATAAATATAATTATTAATAATTTGGAATAATTGATGTTGTTTTTACCAACTAAGGATTATCCGGACATTTATAAAACATAGTCATCTCTTGTCTAATCAAAGCTACTATAGTTACTTGACAAGGGATAAACATACTTATATACATTAAAAAATACACAATAACTTACTTAGTATAAATAAGATAGTTAAAAATAGTAACAGTTCATTGTAGCTGTTTGTTTTCCAAATAGAAAAGGCCGGGTATGGCCTGATAGTAAGGAACCGCTACAGATGACCCTCTTTTTATGTCATCATCATCAGCATAATGATACATATTATGTCCCCACTTAAAGGCTCGAGCTTCCTCTGAATTAGGGCCAGTCACGGATTAACCCTTTTCAAATTAAGAAACTGCCTAGGGCACCACGTCTGGGGGGGGCACCAGAAAACACCAGTATGGGCAGCAGAAATCTTCTTAGTTAACACAAGGATAGGAGAGACCCCAGGGCCGTAGCTATGCTTGAATGACAAATGCCTTACCTTGAACAGCGAGGAGTGTTAGCTGACCTTTTTTTAAGTCCTCAAATTCTACTCTAGCTATAGCCCTGGGGGGCTCCAAAGGCTTGGATTGCTTAGGGCATCATGAAGTCTTAATCCGTCACTGGCGATTTAATCTTAGCGAGGCGAAAGCGGATTTCTTTGCAGGCTTCCTCGTGTATTTGTGTGTATTATAAGAACTAAGACATTATATAAATACGTGAATAATAAGTAATATATTACCGTATCCTCCCCCGTGGCTATAACCACCTCCATGACTAAAGAACTTCTTCGAATGCCTTTTCTCTCGACTATGAACATTTGCTTGGTGTTTCTCTTGATCTTCTAGTTTCTGTGGAATATATTTTATTTTTAATTATATTATCTAAGAATATATCAAAGAGGATTATTAAAGGATGTAATCGCAAAGAAAACAGACTATATTGAGCTTTTGTGGAAGTAAAAAATATTTAAACTTTAAAGTTAAGTAATGTAGAATTTATTTCTATATTAAGTACCCATAATTAAATAAACTGAATTCTTCAATAATCTTTAAAAAAACTACGATTCACAATTATTAGTACATATTTTTTTAGTCTGTTTTTTAAATGATTAATTACACTGCACATATAAAACAATAAAAATATGTTAAACTTAATCACCGCGCAGGTAAACCGTGAACTTGAATTTGCACGATTTTACCCCGATATTATGTAAAACCTGTTTTCAATTGCATACCTAGAGGATGCCTTTTGTATTGTTTATTTTGCTTAATCAGGTTCAATTTTATAACAAGTATTTCTTGTTTAAAATACTTAAACTCGTTGCAAATATAAATAAAAGTTTTATGAAGCTTTTTGAAAGTAAGAAACTTACGAACAGTTAAATAATAAGTTATTATGAAATAAAGCTTTAAAAGTAAATAAAATATTTTTTATTTACTAAATAAGAGTTTTATAGAGTTAAATAAGAAGTTAAAAAAGAAACTAAGAAAAAAATAATTATGAACATAATCTCACCTGAACATAAATAGGTTCTGGACTCTCCAGAGACCTGACTGCTGGTTCCGGACGCGAATAAAGTCTAGGGTTTTGTTGTGCCAGAAGCACTAGAATTGGGAACTGTCTGGACCTGTCAGTGACGTGTGTCCTTGAGTCCCTAGGGGGCGCTAGCACGGGCGCAACAAGCACGACCCTCTCGCCTCCATCCAAGGAGTTATCACCAACGGACGCGGCGGACAATGCCGCCAACGTCAGCACACCGACAATGCTCACTCCTACCATCGTGACTGCCGCATGTCCCGCAAACACAACCTATTTATACGACGCGAATATTATGACGTCACTGTTACGTATCAAACGCTCAGGACTTCACAGAAACACCCACGTGTGACGCTACCTTTAATTAATGTAATAAATCTGTGTTTACGTGTTATTGGCAAAAAAATAAAATTATATGTTGTTTTGTGTGATTCTCTATGTTTTACGCATTTATGGTGTCTGGTCACGATTGAACCGGGTTATTCCCTTAAACCAGATCCTCTTAATATTTATTGTTTATATCAATTTGTTTTTGAGCTTTTATAGCCACAAGGACGTCTTTAGTACCATTTTTTGTAATTCAATAGTTTTAAAACCTGTTTATTACCTGAAGAGGTTAATGTTATGGTTACTCTGAATTAAATGCTGCAGTAATCTAGGTTTTAATCTTTATATGATAATTAAAAGTTTCTAAATATAAATCTTTGGAATCTTTTTAAAACATTATCTTTTTTGAGCGTAATTTTGTTTTATGTTATTTCTTGCAGTTATTAAATTATACTTCTCGTAAATCTACCTAATATTGTAACATTGATCACTTATTCGAATGAATAAGAATTATAACTGAAGCTCTACATTACTTATTTGTAATCAGAATTATATATAACAACATAATCATTATCATGAAGCGACGACACGGTCCCCTATTTAGATTTATTTATTACCTGTATCTAGGGTATCAGAACTACGTACATAAGTACTCATTCATTCACGTTATATAGTATTTTATGATCCGTCACACATCCAAACAGAGATAAATATAAGTGGATCATTTACAGAAATATTTACCGCGTACGGGAATCAAACTCTCTACTTTTTTATAAAAACGAGAAATGAATCAAAATTATCTTGTTATTCTAAGCTATTTTAGAAAAGAATGAAGATACAAATAGAATCATACACATACAGCCTTACTAATAAAAAATACCCACTGTGTATATTCTTGATATAACGAGTGTGAAGCATATTAATAATTCGTTATATCAAGAATATACACAGTGGGTATTTTTTATTGGTAAGGCTGATAACATATACATTTAGTCATAAACCTCCTAGAATTCCATCAATCATTTAAACTACAAAAAACATAAAAATATTTACATCCGTTTTAATTTCTTAAAAAAACTATTAAAGACAATTAACTGTTTATTTGTTACACGTCATATCAATTACTTGATCTGTACCTGTAAATAGACTAGTTGTGCCCCGCGGTTTTACCCGCATTAACTTTGCTTCTTTTGGCCGTAGCGAGATGTTATAAAGCCTTCTTCGATAAATAAAAAGGTTATCCAATAACAAAAGGATTTGAAAATCGAAGCAGTTGTTTATTTATAGTTCCCGAATAAAGCACAAACTTTCATGTCCCTAAAAATAAGCGCTTTGCATCGGCGGGTGTCATAGTCCCCATAGTTCCCCAATATCCAGTCCATTAAACATCCCATTCCCATAACCCAGTCGTAGTTTTCCACATATTTGCAATAGTCCCAGCAGAACCGGGGACTGTCCTTGGATGCATTTTATAGTGTTATACAGGGATAGTCGCAGGATTGTGCATCCTTTACACAAGATTAAATATGTCAAAGGGCTTCCGTGTGTTGGCTTTGGCCCCATACTAGCCTTCCAAAAGACTGGGACTCCTTAATAGTCCCGTGTATGGAAAAGAAAAAAAAAGCGCTTTGTACCATTGATATGTTATATTTTCTAGAATATGGTGGATCAATACTATCAATACATTCAAACAAACTCTTCAACTCTATATTACACCACAGATTAATTAATAATAGCTAACTACTAGAGCAAAAGGAAAATAATATATGATCAACTGATTACATCAGACTGCGCTGTTATTAAGATGTCTTTGCATATCATTTACGGTTAAATAATTAGAGTTAATACCTTGAAACAGTTGGATTAGGTTCTTTACATGAACATACGTATGTAACAAAAAGATGTCTGCTACGGTCAGATAAATAATATAATAATCATTCACTACATCATCTCATTATAGTAACTGACCCCTAACTAAGCTCGAAGCTTGTATCTAGGGTATCAGAAACTACGCACACACTCATTCACACACACACAAATAAAAATATTCAAATAATTTTATTGTATGTTTACATGAACATACGTATGTAACAAAAAGATGTCTGCTACGGTCAGATAAATAACATAAAATAATCATTCACTACATCATCTCATTATAGTAACTGACCCCTAACTAAGCTCGAAGCTAGTATCTAGGGTATCAGAAACTACGCACACACTCATTCACACACACACAAATAAAAATATTCAAATAATTTTATTGTATGTTGCTATAGCTACTTTTTAAGGAAATTACATTAGTTTTTTTGTATGTTGTTCTTAAGATTTAACATTTTGTTATGTTCTCAAGATTTTCCGCTATTAAATAAGTTTATCTTAGTATAACTTATTTGTTTGTGCGGTTTAAGTGTGTCATGTAGGTTTGTAACAAGCCTAGTTATGTTTATTATGATTGTGCCCTTGTTGTTTTGTTCCCGTGAATTTTGTCCTTCGGTACATAACATAACATAATCATTCACTACATCATCTCATTATAGTAACTGACCTCTAACTAAGTTCGAATCTTGTATCTAGGGTATCAGAAACTACGCACACACTCATATACATACTCGTATTGTACAATAATACTAGTAACCTCACTATCCTAACATTTGCAAAAATAATTTTAGATAAAACTCTTTTCTTAGATTAATGCGTTCGTATGAAGAAACTCTGTGTCTTTATAATATTAGGATTGATATAAGTATAATAGATAACGCAACTAACTTAGTTCCTCGTTTATTACACACTAGCGGCGCCCCGCGTAGTTCCCGTTCCCGTAGGAATATGGGGATAAAATTATGCTAAAAAACTGTCCACTGAATCACTCTATCTATTAAAATAAACCGCATCAAAATCCGCTGCGTAGTTTTAAAGATCTAAGCATGCATAGGGACAGAGAAAGCGACCTTGTCTATCTAGTGATTTTGAATTTTTTAATAGAGGATAGGGTAAATTAAAAAAATAAAAGAATAAAACTTAAAAAGGTATATTTATTATTTATTTATTTATTAATGTAAAGAACTTCTATACTTAAACAATTACTTGATTCGATGCGTAACGCCCACCCACTCTCGAATAGTTGTCAGCTGAAAAACAAACAAGACACTTAAAAACTAATAAAAACATATTAAATACCAGAAATAGTTACTTATAACTTTAGAATAATAGAATGGAAATAATTCTTTTAGCTTGAAATAAAACTACTCTTAAAATAATCTGGAAATATATTTCCAAGAGACATTATTATACTAATGTGGAAATTTATTTCAGAATTACACGTCACATTTGTAATTGTTTTATTTGTAAATATACTACATAATTAGCATTATACGTCACTCATAGTATTCATGAAATTTCTAAAAAACTTAAAACCAACCCCATCAAGACATGGAAAAATTACTCATCAAAACATAATATTTCCATCAAGAACTAATCAAAAGAAATACTATAAAACAGAAACATGAACTATTACGAGAAACAACGTATGAGTTTTGTTATGTATGTATTTATGTACCTAGTAGGTAATTCCAGTAATTATCATTCTAGGCTCGAACTGAGCCGGTATTGAATGACCCGAACAAAGTATTACCCATTGTTTTATTTTCATAACAAACCTGCAATAATTTATCTCGTTTTATGACGAATAGACCTAACTTCTTATTAACCGATTGTTGAAAAGGTTAATTGTTATTTATTTATTGGTTAGATTTATTCTCTGTGTGCCGCGGTATCATCCGCGTAGTTTCACTTTCATCCGGGCTTTATTAAATTATAGACTACTTTACTCCTTGAATTATGCCTTCTTCAAAAAATGAACTATCTAATGCTAAATATTTGTGGATCAGTGCTTAACCGCATCAGCAGTTTCTGAGAAACGAGTTGTTATGTTCAAACAAATTAATAACTTCAGGCCTATTACACAGCACAAGCATATTTAGTAAAAACCTTCTTTACCACATAGTAGTAAACAAAGTCGTTGTCGCTGTCTGTCAATATATATGCTTAAATCTTTAAAACTAGGTAACGGATTTTGATGCGGTTTTCTTTAATAGATAGAGTGATTCAAGGGGAAGGCATTTATCCCATTATTAGAAATTTATTTAGCAATTTTATCCCTGCATTCTCATGGGATAGGGAACTACGCGGGTAAAACCGTGGGGCGCTGCTAGTTCACAATAAACCATTATTCTCACTGAGTGTCAAACCTACCAGGAACTACAACAACTAGTGAGCCTCTGTTGACGCCATATGATGAAGTTACAGTCGGCACGCCTCGGTATGCCAAGTTGGTGCCTGAAATATTATAAAGAAAAACTATTACATTATCTAACTTAGAATATAAATAGTAACATTATGTAATCGGGTATTATTTAATCTTTATATTGTGATGATTTTAAACGGTTTTGTTGGCTGTGTTCAGCTTCATAATAATTGTGTTTAGTTTTTAGTAATAATTGTTTTATATTTTGCTGATGAAAAGTATGTACTATTGACTGTTTTAGCTCATTTTCATCAAGGAGTTACAGTATTGAACCAATTATTTTGAGTTTGACACAAAATTAATTTCCCATTTTTCTTAGAGCACGTTGGTTGCTGTTACATGCTACCTAAGAGTCAATTAGATTACTTAGATGAGGAAGATTACGGCTATTTGTTAGATAAGTAATTAAAAGCAATTATCACACACATATACCTAATAACGTAAACAATTTAATTAGATATGAGGTACGTAATAAAGCACTTATAAGAAAACAAGTAAGTAACTTGAAATATTGATGTCTATACCTCAAGAGAGGCGCAGAAGGAAAATCCGTGTTTACACATTTACGTCATACTTGGAGTGTCACTATAATAACAATGAAGCTTTTGTCTTGAAGGTGTGATTATCTTATATTATCTGATAAGTATTGTATTGATTTGATAAGTAAGATAAAGGTCAAGGAGAAGAAGGTCTTTTTTTCGAATTTAAGCATTGTAGTGCAAATTGATGACAATAAAGTGGCTACAAAGTCGAAAAAAAGTTTGGGTATAGTTTCGATTTCGAGGTGAGAATTTATAAAATTAATAGCTAAAAGATTTATCCTACTAATATTATAAAGCCGAATGTTTGTATGTATGGATGTATGGATGTTTGTTCCTCTTTCACGCTAAAACTACTGAATGGATTTTAATGAAATTTGGTACAGATGTTCCTCATACATAGGAATAACACATAGGATACTTTTTATCCCAAAATTCCCACGGGATAAGGTTCCACGCGGGTAAAACCGCGGGGCACAGCTAGTATCCTATATAGCAGTGGATGGTTACGGGCTGGCGATGATGATGATGAATAGCTAAATGACTTGTAACAAACGTCAATGTATCTCTCCGTTCTCAGAAATATTCTCAAGTACGAGTATCGTAGTGTAAAGCTACGCCAGTACTCATTATTATACTGTGTTAAGATAAGGATACTACTAAGTGATCAAGTTCCAAATTTACCTGCGTTCGGCATCACCACTACTGTCGGGTCTCGTTGTATGACAGGAGTTTGGTATCCTGAAATTATAAATAAATACTTAAACAATCTTACGTTTGCTACTCAGGCACAGTAAAACTACTGTACGTAATATGGTACCTACTTAAAATATTCCCGAAAGTACAAAGTTTCACGCAAAAAAACATGTAAAAAAAATTTTTTTTTACATAATTATTTACTAACCTATAGTCTGTCGAATAACCCTCACGATGTTATGTTGCGTATCACTGTTTAAACTCTGTAAAAAACAATATAAGAAATGATTACACTTACATCGATATACTATAAAAATAAATTAATTGAGGAAAAAACCTACCTCTATATCCAATGAAGCACCTTGATTATTTTTAACATAAAAACAATCAACACTTAGATAAACAAAAAATAAAATGATTATTCTTTTAAACATTGCAACAAAAAATTTTTTTTTAAACTTGCAACAACTTCTGCCACGTTTGAAAATAGAACTTATGAAAAATGTCATGGAAACCTTTTTATACTAGTATATGAGTAAAACAATTGTTTGATGTTATCTTAGTTTTAATGATTTTAATAATTGTAATGACAATACTGCACAAATTCTGACGTAAACGTATTAACAAATTATTACATAACTTTATAAATACATACTTTTAGTTCCAGAAAATTCTATTCTAAATTTAATTCTATGGAAAATTTTAGTCCTTTTTATAAAAGGCAATCAACGCTTTTATATTTTTACTTTAATTGGCAGTTAACAAAAAATAAAATATATTGGCTAATCGATTATTTAGTATAAGTTTTAGTTATTTTAAAAATAAATATCGAAAAAACAATGAAACCTGTTTATTATTAATTATGATCTATTTTTAAAACGTTAGGGTTCTTTTTTCGATGTCTCGTAACTTTTTGCTGGTCTTCCAATTTCTGTAAAAGAACGAACACATTCATTTAAATATATAATATAATATATTCTCAAAATATATGTATGTAACTCAAAGGTGACTGACTGACTGACAAAGTGATCTATCAACGGACAGCCTAAACCAATGGACGGATCAGTCTGAAATTGGCCATACAGGTAGATTTTATGACGTAGGGTTTACCGGGGGAAATACCCAAATTCTGCCGGAAGTCATTATTTCACGCGGACGAAGTCACAGGGTGATGCTAGTGTTTTTATAAATATATAAATACTGAATGCATATTGACCCACCATGTCTGTAGACACAGAACAGAAAAGCCGTTTGGGATAATGACCTTAATTATTGTATACATTAAAGTAAAGTATGAAGGAAATTCTGGAAAATACACAAAAAATGCACTATGCGATGTTGAGTTGTTAGTTTCTTATAATGTTTTATACTTACTCACTAGTTCCTAATTGTTCCTAATCTATATATATAAAAGAAAGTCGTGTTAGTTACGCCACTTATAACTCAAGAACGGCTGGACCGATTTGGCTGAAAATTGGTGGGGAGGTAGATAAGAACCAGGAAAAGGACATAGGATACTTTTTATCCCGAAATTCCCTCGGGAACGGGAACGGGAACTACGCGTGTGAAACCGCGGGGCACAGCTAGTTTTGTTATAAATAAAGCTCTTAATATATTGTCAAATTACTGAATTACTTACTTCAACATAAATAGGTTGTCCTCCATCCGAAGTTACTGGTCCATTCTCCGTGTCATTACCCAAAGAAATGAGTTTCAATACAGGAAATTCTTTTGCTGTGTTTGTATGTCTATCAGATCCAAATGCTGCAAATAACGGCATGACTATTGTACCTTCAGACAGTATTAATTTGATAATACTAGTAATAATTACAATTAAAATGATTCTTATACCCTTCATAGTGATTTTGCGCCTAATGAATGTGAAGGAAGTATTTACGAACTAGTATTTATATGCATTTATCATCGAGAATATCACGATTAATGCTAAAATGATAGACGTGCTTAATGCACGTTCAATGCAATACACCTGTCATGAATTGTATGTAAATTAAAGGAAGTATAGATTAAAAATATATAAATAAGTAGTAAACGATTCGCACCACGTTTGGCTAATAACTAAACATCCAAAACCCGAGAATAAACCTCTATTTTTGATCTGTTTGAGGATTGAACTCATTTTAAGGTGTTCAGAAACCTACGCCTGTAACTCCTTACCACGTTCCCAGTACCTCTTTCACTGCTGTTGTTGTAAAGTACCATTTTTCGGGTATGATTCTTTAGTCTTTATCATTACCAGCTCCCCTAGCATGACTGTGCGTGATAAAATATATCGACACCACGAAATAATACCGATTTCGCGAGCATGACCAAATGAATTATGGCGTGCTTTTATATGATAAAATTAAATATGGCGGCTATATTTATTATATTTTGACAGTTGGATGTCGATAAATAGCTATATCGATTTCGCGAGCATGACCAAATGAGATAAAATTAATCACGTGGTAAAATTAAATATGGCGGGTATTTTTATCATATTTTGAAAGTTGGATGTTGATAAATCGCTTTATCTATCGCGTTTTCGAAGTCATGCTAACCCGGCTGGATACTTTATTTCATAATATTATCGACAAAAGTATACTTCCAGAAAAACGCTAAGTACTTAAAAAAAATTTCGCATAGCGAAGACGCCTAAGTACATTCTACTTAAATCTTTAAATTAATTTCGACCATTTATTAAAATATCTATCTATGATGGGTAATGTTTTTCTATAACCGATGTTGTAATAAACGTAACATTGAATTCGTTGCTTTCTGTAACCTTCGTCAGGTCATCGCTCTTAGTTACACGTAGGTAGTTTGATTGAAACATTTAGTTTTTTTCCCATTAGAGTTCAACGAGTTACAAAAACTAATGAAAATCTCTTATTTCTACTTACTTACTTCTGTAAAGTGTTTTTATATCCCTTTTCGGATGCGAATTATACCGACCTTAATATGTATATACTTATACCTAAGTATATGGGATGAAGGAAAGAGGAAGTTTTTTTAAACTCTTCTAAATAAAACGCCGTTGTTATTTTCTTACTATTTTATATAATTCTATAAGTAATTTAAGTTTTCTATCTTATAAATTATAACTAAGCTGGAAATAACTTTGTAATTACTTCTGGCAGATGTTACTTACAATTAAGTTCACTATTTAATGTCTTATGGTTGTCATACTTAGTTTGCGTAGGTAATGATGGACAGGTTATGTATTAATTTATCTGCGTACTTGTATAATGAACAGAAACTCGATAAATATAATTGGTAAAACACTGTGTATATAATTTAATAGTTTATTGTACGACTTATCTTATCACTCGGGATGTACATGTTAATCTATTACTAATTCAAAACTAATTATTTAGTATATCCAAAATATAAAATTCATTATTAATTAATTTGTCTCTCCACTGATCTCAGTAGATCATAAGCTACCTATTGTTATTATTGATACCTACATATAAGTTTTACTATAAGTACTACTGTTGTGAAGAGTAAATAAATGATTTATTATTATTATTAAAATATCCTAAGGTATCGTAGGACTTACGTAGTATAATCTGCGGTACATAGTTTGTATGTATGTATAATGTATTTACATTTGATGAATGACCTAGGCTAGGTAACGTCACGTTTCGTGTGACAAAAATATTTAAGTTGTTGTTTTAGCACAGTAATCACAGTAGGAATGTTTTTGACCTCGCCAGCTGGCCAATTTCCATTAAAAACAATGCAACGCGCAATGATCACAAAGGACCTAAACTACAAGCACGCTCTTAGTAAAATATTCAATAAATGACCGCTTATAGTCGAATATAAGTACAATTAATGTTGTATATGATAATCTACATATAATATGACAAAAATAATACAATAACATATGGGGGAGACCTTTGCTCAGCATTGGGAAAACGTAGGTTTATATAAATAAAATATGACAATGTTAAATATACCTTCAGATTCGGAAAATAATAAAAAACTTCACATTAACCGTCAATTAACAAGAAAAAAAGATATAAGTACTAATTGAGTGATTGAATAACATAATGGGATTTCCCCTTGTCAATGACACAGTACTGTAATCTAATAACTAGTTCCGAACAACAAAGGATGTTAACAATTGGTGTTCTCACAAGTGTAAAAAACACGATAATCTATACTAATTACTCACAAGTGTAGTAAAAAATACGTTAATCTGTACTAATATTACGAGTTTAAAGAGGTTGTTAATCTATACTAATATTATAAAGAAGTAAAGTTTGTGAGTTGAAGAGGTTGTATTAACTGAACCGACTTTAATAGGGGGTAATCTCTGAATCTAATGAACCGATTTGAAAATTGCTTTGACAATATAGTAAGTTACATTATTTGTGAGTGTCAAAGGTTATATTTTATTTTCGTATTTTCATGGGAACAGGAATAATGCGGGTAAAACCGCGAGGCACTGCTAGTGACTAATAAAATAACACAGTATTAAGACTAAGGATGTGCTAATAATATAGTTTAAATAAAGCTTATTCTACGTTGACAATCCGGTATTTTCAGTAGTCGTATCTTGGATCTGGTTCGTATTTCTTGTATTCAGTCTGAAACAAAAAAGATTGTTTGTTAGAACTGGCTAAAGATGTTTCTGTTGTTTGTAGTGGAAAAATAATTTCTGACTAATGTTTTCTACAATTTATACCTATTGAAGAAATAATTGGAAAATATGTTGTTCGTTTTGTCTTTGCCGAAACGACAATGTTTATAAATCAATTATATTTAATGTTTTTATGTCACAGATCAGTTATACAAGTATACCTGTACTAGCAAACTTCTTAAGTAATTCGAATATGAATATTTAAAAGTTTTTTAAAGATTTACTTATATCTGTTTAAAATTATCGATTACGTTATTTTGTGGTCAATAATGACTTATATTACTGCATTGCAAACTTTAAAAATGTCAAACAAAAAATTATATTTTATGTTTTTATGTCACAGATCAGTTATACAAGTATACCTGTACTAGCAAACTTCTTAAGTAATTCGAATATGAATATTTAAAAGTTTTTTAAAGATTTACTTATATCTGTTTAAAATTATCGATTACGTTATTTTGTGGTCAATAATGACTTATATTACTGCATTGCAAACTTTAAAAATGTCAAACAAAAAATTAATCATCTCAAACGAAGATTAATGAATTCTAAAAAATCGAGGAAGATTTTTACAATATTCATCAAAGATTAAATAATAATAAATTGGTAGGTGTTTGCAAATAAATTATGAATAAACAGGCAAGTATTAATAGAATAGGTATAATTTGTGAGGTTTTATTGTAACTTGTTTTAGATTTAGTAATGAATAATTATGGACACTTGGGTACTATTTCAACTCATAAACATAATTTTAAAAGTATAATGAATTTTTGAATTAATATATCAACTTTGAACTTCCTGTTACTCTTGATGAGAAAATATAGTAGGAACCTACTAACCTATGAAATAGCTACGATTATAAGTATGTATTATGAGTTCATCCAGCTCTGCCAAGGTGCTCCTTCACCGGGAGCATTCGCGGTTAATGTAACGTTACAGATTTGAGCATTACATCAGGTGAAGGAGGAGAACCGAGCATTACAACGCGCACCGTGTAATTGTTACATTTATTAATTGTAATTAGTAATTATTACACGCGAATGCTCGTTAGTCAGGGAGGTATTATTGTAATGTAATGCTCAAAGACGAATCTGTAACGTTAAATTACACGCGAATGCTCCCGGTGAAGGAGCACCTTTATATTTTATGTCGTCTTTGAATTGCCAAAAAGAAAGAGCAAAGCAATTACTATATTATGATTTACCTAATCGAATTCATATTTTTAACTAAACCGATACAAAATTATAAATTGTCGATTCGTTTAGTACGAGTGAAATTCGTGTGAAAGACCCAAAAATATTCCATCAATTACTGAGAAATTACATAATCTGAACTGACCTATGACCCAATAAATATTCCATCAGTTCTAAGCAATTAAACAAAAACAAATTACCTTAGGCGGTACCAAAGTAGGGGACAATAACAGTCTCAATTCTTCTTCACGATCAATGTACAATTCCGTTGTCGTTGGTTCTACAAAAGCAGTCGGACTTGCTGTTACGGCGACTTCTTTAACACTCTCCGTAACATCTTTTGCTAACGTCTCAATAATTGTTGGATTATTTTCAATTATTGCGGGGTTATTCTCAATTATTACAGGATTAGTTGAACTTTCTACTTTCGGCTCTATAGTAACAGAATCGGTTGTACTTTCTAGTACTTTCGCGTTTCTTGCTTCACTTGCTTCAGTTATCACTTTATCCTTTATAGTATCATCCTTTGTAACACTTTCTGTAGTCAACTCATCTAGTTCAGGAATAATAGGAATAAGTGTCGTTTCGTTAATTGGTGCGTTAGTGAAAATATCTGTCACTGGTGCACTTTCAGTTACAACTGTAGTAGGGACAGTAGGAGAATCATTTAGTGCTGTAGTCACAGGAATTTCTTTTCTTTCAAAATCTTCAATAGGAGCTATTTTTCCGAGACTTTCAGCAGTGGGCGCTATATTTTCAAGAGTTTCCGTTGGTGCTTTATTTTCACCACTTTCAATAGGCTCATTTTTTTCTAGACTTTCAGCAGTAGACGCTATAATTTCAGGAGCTTCAGTAAAAGCCAATTTTTCGATACTTTCTGTAGACACTATCTTTTCAACACTTTCAGTAGATGCTAATCTTTCAACATCTTCAACAGGAGTTAACTTTTCAATACTTTCAGTAGACGTTATTATTTCAACACTCTTTGTCGAAGCCAATTCTTCGTCAATTATCGTAAGCGGTAGTACTGTATAACATGTCACAGATGTTAGAAAAACTAATAAAATTAAACATAGACACTTCATTTTAAATAACTATTTAAAAAACGATGTAACAAAACGAGCGGCCGATGTTGAGTGATGGTATATTACCTAATATATTAAAATTATATATGACATTGTATTGAGGATTGTGATTTACATAAATCGGTGTTATGATTATGACTAGTTCACCCTGAGGTCCGTAACCGCTTTTAGAGGTTTCCTCTTGATGAGTTACAATTTATTGATGCTAATAAAAATATGAGACTGATTTGTGACACGCTAATTTTGTCTAACATTTTAACTAATTATTTCAATGTCTGATTTATTTTATGAGTATATGTCATCTGTAATATGTAAATAGTATCTACGAATGTGATATTCATTTTTCAATAACTATGAATAGGTAAGTAAAATTTATTTATATAATATTCACAGTTTATTCTATTAATATAATATTCTATTAATTTTAGAACAAAGAGGGGAAATAAATCCAATGAAAGTGTGCATGATCAATGAAAATAGGTACTCCATTTTAACATTTTCAAATATCGTAAAAAATTAAGGTAATCAAAGCTCAAGTTAATCTAACAAACAGTACAAATCATAAACCTTATCTTTTGTACTGGCAAAACGCCAATTAAATGTAATTTATAATCCGCGTAAACGCTCTGTACATGATGTGACTCATAGGAATATCCTAGCAATATATATGATGCTCGATTTACATGACAATGTGTGTACGCTACCGAATAAACTAATTGTAGACAATTGTATTCATATTACTAACGTATCTTGTGGTTTTCTTAAGATGTGGGGTGTAGAGATGACGTATAGGAACTTGCAAAAATCGCGAATTGAATATAAATTCGGGTGTATTTGTGATGTTCAAAACTGTTCTATATTCCAAGGTTATGGAACAATTTGATTGTGTGGAAACAATGGCATTTTCACGGTTAAATAGTGCTATTGAGTATGTATTTATTTACAATCACAACGGTAAAAACCAAATAATATTCTTTTTTTTTATTATATTTTAAGTGAAATGCAGACATGGATGCGTTACTAGTGTTGGTCAATTCTTGAAAGAAGGCGCAAGCAACACATAGACATTTTCACACGTTTAGTGTCTGTGAATGTCACTCAAAGTGATGTCACCTAGGATCTTACGATCTTCTTTTGCAGACGACACAGCCATACTGGCTACTGGTGTCACTCATGAAGTCGCTGTGGAAAACGTACAAAGAGCCGTAACCAAAATATATGATTGGACTGAACAGTGGCGCATTAAACTTAATGAATCAAAATCGGTTCACATTGATTTTACAAATAAAATGACGAATTATCATCCGGTATACATTAACACCCATGCAATACCCTATGAAAACACGGCCAAATACTTAGGCATGACACTAGACACCAAGCTGCGCTGGAAAGCACATGTCAAAAAGAAACGCGATGAGCTAGAAATTCGCTATAAGAAGATGTACTGGCTGCTTGGTAAGCACTCACCGTTATCAGTACACAATAAATTACTATTATACAAACAAGTCCTAATGCCTGTATGGACTTATGGTATACAGCTGTGGGGCTGTACCAAATCAAGTAACGTACAGATGATCCAACGTTTCCAGAATAAAGTACTTAGAGGTATCGTAAATGCTCCCTGGTACGTTAGAAATGACGACCTCCACCGGGACCTCAGTGTGGAACCTGTTGCCATTATTGTTAAAAAACATGCCGAAGCTCATGAGAAAAGACTTCATCATCACGTGAACGTTGAGGCTATCCAGCTCCTCGACAACACGGACATTATAAGACGTTTAAAAAGGACAAAACCTTTTGAATTATTGTAGTGATAGTAAATAGTGTTAAAGTGCAGTGTATGTACTATGGTAAAGAACACATGAACAAAGTGTCTTCGCCTTAACAAAAACAATAAGAAAAGTGCCGATGGGCACATTCTTAACAGAAACATTTTATTAGTTTAAGTTAAAGTTAAATTGCTTATTAGCCTTAATATGGCTAGATTGCAATATTTTGAAGTACACAAAGTGGTGCATCAAGGACAAAAAAAAAAAAAAAAAAAACCTAGGATCTTCCAGAGAGAATCCTGGTCGTGATCCTTATTCTATGGATGTCACAGTAGTATTTTGACGGCACCAGGCATAGACAAAATGGTGCTAGGTCTGGAAAAATGACCAATATACCTTATTATCTATTTGTATTTGTGGGGTAATCACAGCTATAAATACATGTAGGGACAGATAGCTTGAAGAAATAAACCAACCCTACGTTTCGCCTATATAGGTAACTAGCTTCTGCCCCGCGACTTCGTACGCGTAGAATAGTTATTTTGGGCTAACGCTAATAATGTAATAAAATAACTTAAATCAATATGTAGGTCAGGCAGTCGAGATTAAAATTAAACAATTATTCGTTATCACTACATATGTAGTATAAAACGAAGTCGCTTTCTCTGTCCCGATGTCCCTATGTATGCTTAGATCTTTAAAATTACGCAACGGATTTTGATGCGGTTTATTTAAATAGATAGAGTGATCCAGTGGGAAGGTTTTTAGCATAATTTTATCCCCATATTCCTTCGGGAACGGGAACAACGCGGGTGAAACCGCGGGGTGCCGGTAGTGACATATACCTATAAATTAGGTAAACTTTAATATTTTATGTGCCTACATAATTAAAATACCCCTATTAGATATGATTCAGGACAGGCCCTAGCCCCTCCTTAGGTAGCTGATGCTGACCCCCTAATATCACTTCCACGCTACTACCTCTTCCACCCCACTCCCCTTCCACACTAATACATCTTCCACACCGCTCCCACTTCTACATCACTCATAATTACTCATTTCTGGTCTTGTACCCTCGGTAGGGAGATCAATGAACTGGTAATGATGATTTAAAACACATTGGTACGTGGTGGGGTTCCAACCAGGCCCCTTCCGATCGAAAGTCAAAGGCCTTAACCCCTACGCCACCGACGCTCTACATCACACCGTCCTACATCCACACTAATCCCATTTCCCCATCTCTACCACTTCAACGAATATCCCGCATCCACACCACTCTCATTTCCACTCCACTTCCACGCCACTACCCCTTCCACCCCACTACCACTTCCATCCCATTTTTTCATCTTTTCTTTGAACATGTTTTGTGTTATGAAACGCCGACTCTTCCGAAGAAAAGTCGGCGTTCCATAACACAAAACATATTCAGTAGAATGCCGATTATCTGAATTAATTGGGACCGGGGTCGATTCGGATAATCGAAAATTCGGATTATCGCACATAGACTGCACATAGCTGGACTCGCGCACGAGTTTTGTCGTTTTTGTCGTTTTTGGTACGGGTTCCGTACCAAAAACGACAAAAAAACACGTTTGTTGTATTGAGAAGCCCCGCTTAAATATTTATTTTATTTTATGTATTTTTCGCTATAGCGGCAATAGAATAGAAATACATCATCTGTGAAAATTTCAAGTGTAGCTTTAGCTATCACCGTTCTTGACCTTGAATATGCAACATTCTCTCATACCATACGTCCAATGTCCATGGTTCTTGAGATAGTCTGGTGACAGACGGACGGTCGGACAGCGAGGTCTCAGTAATATGTTTCTGTTTTTACCATTTGAGAACGGAATTCTAAAAACGATGCCACACATAGAATAAACTATAATAAGTTTAACAAACACAGTTCTACAATATCTATAGCTCACTTAAACATCTCGATCAGAGTAAGTTATTTTATTTTATTCATTTATATTTAAGTTGCAATCCCAGCGGGCCTTAACGAAAATACAAAATATAATAAATCACAACAATTAATAGAGGTACATTACATAGTAACTTAGGACCGATTCGGATAATTGGCGATTCGGTTAATCGGCGTTCTACTATATTAGAAAGTGTTTTAGATTCTGCGAAAAACTAAACTGCCAAGTTAACACTGAGATTGTAATTTAGCGAATCTATGTATCTATAATAAGTGGGTGATTTAGTTAAAAAAAAACCCTGCTCGACTTAACTAATTTCATACCATAAAGCTAAAATCGATAAATCGCACATGAATAATAATTATAGTAATATTTTAGATCGAAAATGTCTGAAGATATGATAAGCAGAAATCAAATTATGAGTATAATATCTAATTAGGGCGAGCAAAGCGAAGCCCTTTTAACGCAACAATTTGGTGGTACATTTTATGAAAAAACTACTTCACCTACAAATCTGTATTTGATATTTGAAATAGTTATTTAAATTAATAAGAATATTGATAAATATCTATTAATAAGTAAAAATACGGTATTTTTTATTTACTTATAGTTTTGATACGCTGCATCATTTTCTGTCATTTTATTTTAGTCCGCCATTTTGACATTCAGCTGTCAAATTACAAATTGAAACACATGTCAAAGGAGTATTGATATCAATTTCGACGCAAATCAATCCCAAAATAAATTTTCTACCCCTTTTTAATCATGTTAGGGGATGAATTTAAGAAAAATGAGTATCACATATTTATTTAATATTTTTGAAGAACATTTATGCCAAGTTTGAACTTAATCAGACCGAGGAATCACGTAGTCCCATACAAACTTTGCAACCCCTTTTCACCCCTTTAGAGGAGGAATTTTCAAAAATCCCTTCTTATCGGACGCCTACGTAATACAAATAACACACCCTCCAAGTTTCAGGTCTCTACGATCAGCGGTTTAGGCTGTGCGTTGATCCATCAGTCATTCAGGACAAAGCCTTTTATATAATGATGATATAGATTATAGAATAGATTTACTATTGGTCTCTAGAGCGCAGCAAGACCAATCGTCCATCAACTTGTAGGTTTATTACTTCAACTCTTATGAAGTAATAAACCTACAAGTTTCACCTATTTATTTATAGTAACAAAAATAAAACCTTAAAGACGAGTAGCAGACATGGTACTTTATATGTCATATGTGTATCTATGATAGCATAGATCTCTCGGGCGTATATTTTTATCCATAAACCCGTCTTCGACCGGTTCTGATTCTCGCGTATCAAAACTTCAACAAGGTTTTTGCACCAAGTCTTGTCCAGACTAGTTATTATAAACAAAACATAGTATTTACTTCGCTCTTCTGTAATAAATGCGAAAGTTTGTATGTTTGTGAGCACTCATTCACGTACTAATATTATAAATGCGAAAGTTTCTGAGTTTGGATGTTTGTTACTCTTTCACGCAGAAACTACTGTATCGATTTAGATTAATTTTGGTACAGATGTTCCTTAGAACTAGGAATAACACATAGGATACTTTTCATCCCGAAATTCCCATGGGATTGGGATTCACGCAAATAAAACCGCGGAGCTTAGCTAGTAATGTTATGAGTTAATTACACGCTAAATAAAACTCTAAAGTATGGGTAATTTGTATGCTAATTGTAAGAGATTCGGATGTATAATTTGGTTTCCAGTTGCTGCGTTATGCGGGGATTTTTAT
Organism: Timandra comae; assembly: GCA_958496195.1. NCBI lineage: Eukaryota > Metazoa > Arthropoda > Insecta > Lepidoptera > Geometridae > Timandra > Timandra comae. Next base: position 3,712,944 of record OY292354.1, on the reverse strand, counting down.
TACGTGATGCAAATTTGAATAAAATCATAAGTTCTATTTATAACTCGAATAGTGCCAATTCGAATAGCAGTTCAGTGAAATTTGAATATTTATCGATTTTTAAGTACCTACATCCAAAGATATAATGAACGGCTTAACAATGCGAAAGGATGTTCAGTCAATTTCCTTATATTAGTTTATTTAAAGTAATGAACCCTCTTTATAAAATAAAAAAGGGAAGGTCTTGTCCTGTAGTAATAATAACTTACTTACACATACTTTATTCATACACTAGCAGCGCCCCGCGCTTTCACTCGCGTAGTTCCCATTCCCATGGGAATACAGGGATAAACTATAGCCTATGTCACTCGCTGACAATATAGCATCCCATTAGTGAAAGAATTATTGCAATCGGTTTAGTAGATCCCGAGATTACCCTTTACAATTTGACAAACATACAAACTTTACTTCTTTATAATATTAGTATAGACTAGTATTGATTAACTTTCAATATTCTCCTAGATTTATACACAGAGCAAAGTTTGTTAAGCGTTTTGCTGTTATTTTATTTTTAGGATGTTTTACTAAGCTTCCCTATTGAAAACGCTCTGAAGCGATCTTTAATCTATTAAGTTTCACACTTACCAAAGTTTTCTACATATAGAGTTTTTCTTAACTACCGATTTATGATGACCGATTATTAATGTACTAAAAATTCCTCTCCAGTTAGGATCCTTTGTACGTGATACTTCCCTAAATTTGCAACTCAGTGACTCTTGCAGGCCAATGCTCTACTATTTACATTTTCTTTGATTGATTAGAATTTTGAGGTTACTACTACCCCGAAATTCTGTCTTTTATGGTAGTACAACAAACGGGACTGATGATTTGTCGTGTCGTCCAAAGCAAGGAATCGCTCGTCCAATTCTATCCACCCGTCTCAGATCGCAACGCAAGCAATCTGCCAAACACCCCTTAACGTTGCGCAGTAGGATAAAATTTCAAAGAAATACATCACGTGTTTTTATTATTTATCTTCCAATAAAATTCAGGGAAAGTGAACGTGTTTTTAAAGGTATATTCTTATTTAAAACAAAATATTTAGGGATAGTCTCGAATAAAGTATAACTCTTTACAATTAGTTTCACAATTTGCAAAACTTGAAACAAATGACAGTCAACAAAAGCAAATATTTAAAACAATACGTGAAATTATTCGCAATTGTTTTTTCTATACATATTTATAAAGATGGTATTAAAAATTGACGGAAAAATACTATATTTGATGTCAAATATCGTGCATTAAAATATATTTCTTACAATTTTAAACATACATTTTTGAATATGAATTCTTCTTATTTTTCTATTATTGAAAATAACTTGCCTTAGATTAATAATAAGTAATGTATTACTAATTTGTTTTGATGTTTTTGTTCTATAGTGAGTATACAGGAGTATAACTTGTACCTAGATATAGTTATCCAAAATTTTCCACCGAACATGTTACACAAAAATAAAACGAATACTTATGTAAATCCTATTTATACTATTATTAGTACATTACGAGTACAATCATAGAATTATGTTTTTATTATGGAAATAATTAGCAAAGACATGTATTTGCGTCTTAAGTTTTATTTAGGGGTCAGTTTATATAAGAAAATCATAAAATGACATACCCACTAATATATAGGTACGTATTTAGAACAATAGATGGTTGTTTGCAAGCGCATCGCTTTCTGTTTTCATTATATTCATCATTGGCAATGCCAATGTAACGAAACACTAGTACTCGTATATAATTTAAATAAATAATTACAACACAATTCAAAGAAATAATTTATTTCTCATTTACTAACAAAGTCTTGCCCTTTAAAACATTAAAGGAAGCATTCTCTTGACAAGATCTTTCTTATTTGTAAATATCGAGGTCTTAAAAATAAAATACGACTAGACTTATTATTTTAAAGTTCACTTAAATTAACTTAAAGAACATTCAGTTAATTTATAAATAATTTCGTTTTATCAGTGTCTTAAAAGTGTAGTACAGTTTATGACTTTCAAGACACTGATTTTATATTTTGGATTTTACTTCAAAGTTTGGGAAATTCTTCTCTATATAATTAAATCATAGAGAACTTTTAAATTTAAATTATTCGTGTTTTTTATTCGGACTCTTTTTTATCAAGCGTTAACATCGCTTTGAGTAGAAGAGGTCTCGGATTCGGTTCCCTACCAAAGCAAACATTTGGGGAACGACAAACGTTTGCTCGTAAGTCTTAGATTTTATATTTGGGTTAAATATGGTTCTTGCTACTACCCATAACATCAAATATGAAGTTCATAATATCGAAGACAGCCCAGCTATGGACAAAGAATAATAACTATTTGATGTCACCAACGAGTTTATGGCTATAGGTGAGAAGCGTTTTATCCTATAGTCTATTCACCGAGCATGTCTAATGGAGCGCCATCTCTCTTGCACAATTGTATGAAAGAGATAGGGACGGTCAACGACAATGATTGGTCAATGGACAGTAACATTTTTTGTCTCGATGAACATGGTATAGTACAAGTTATTCCTTAATCAGACAACACAATGGCTGTTAGTAAACCATCTCTACTTCTTGATGAGGGTCCTCGACTGCTTCTGAAGGCTGCAGCTCCGAGACCTTTCCCAAAGAGCTCAGGGAACGGAAAGTTTGGTACTCCACGATGTCTCACGTCTAGTAGACCGTCACCGAAGTTCGCCTGGAACGTAGATAAATGTGTTATTAGAAAAGAGTTATAATAGCAATTGTAAACAGCTCTTTTTGATTATTGTAGAATCTATTCGCAGCTGAGAAGGAACGAGTGACAAAATTAATGTTGGTGTTCATTATCTTGAGGTAAGTTCTAATCTAGATTTTGAAGGCTATGGTTTTGGCCTGTAAGTAGAGGAGATTGAACAGATGAACACATTGTGTGTGACCCCCTGAACTTTATTATAAGTACGAATATTTTCTTGTGTCATTCTTTAAAACGTTAATTTTACCAGACCCACGGGTATCCTTTGAACTTTACTATGGATATCTCATGTTTCAATTTTTAAAACGTTGTTTTCATCAGAAGTTCTCGTTCTGTTTTTTATTTCACATTCACTATGACTTTTAGTTTTACTCTAATACAAGCTGCAAATCATCATCTTATAACAAAAATGCACCGTACCTCATGCGGCTGGAACCCGTTCAGTCCATTAAACCCAAAAGCTGATGAAGCGCTCTGACTTCCTCCGAAGCCACCTCCTCCAAGCGCGGCAGCTGATGACGCAGCTCCTGACACCGACGTCCCGTGACCGCTGAATGCAGCCGCTTGACTGCTAGCCTGACTGCCGCTGAAGCCGCTGGAAAGTAAAGTAATCTTTTATTAGTATTTATTATAATACTATTAACAAGGCAGGGTATTTATTGTCGTGTTGCTGAATAAACATATTATAGATTTTTTATCAGTAAAAATATGTAATGAAATGTAATCGGTTCAGAGCTATTGTTTGGAAGAGTAAGAATCATCTGTAGGATTTGTATTATTAAATATTATACTGCATCCAGTGTAACTAATTCCATATTCGTTTCCATTTTTATTTTTGGCTACTACTGCCAGTATCTGTATCAAGAATATGTCGTGTTATTCACTCGGAATGGTCACAGTCCCATTGTATTATATTTCTGTTATGGTTATATATACTCTTGACTATGAATAATGAGACCTTGAGGTAAATAAGGTACATAGGGTACAAAGATCCAAATTAAATGTAGAGCATCTCGTCTAACATGTTTGTCACACAAAATTATGCTTTAAGGTCAAAGTCATAGCACTGAGAGTTGTTTAACATGTCATAATGTTTATGTATGTCATCATATTTTGGTAATATTACCAGCGGCTTGTTAATTGTATGACCTCATTGCAGGTTTCGAAAATGTAACACTTTTCTAATACTGGTATTAGGCTAGAGAAGTACATGAGGCTTGTTTTGAAATTATAATAAACAGTTATCATAATACTTTACTTAAAGTTGCTAATGAATAACGCCGCAGTGCACTGCTGCAGAGCGGTTCAAAAATTCAAATACAAAATCGTTCGAAGAATACGTCTATATCGTTCTAATATTATAATAATAAATGTGAAAGTGCAGATGGATCTTTATATGAAAATCAGCACTTTTCGGAACTTCGGTCTCGGATAGCAGCAGTTGAGATCTCACCCTTTTGCTACGACATAATTATTATTATAAGAGCTGTAACTATTCGTGTAATACGTATAATTAAATATGGTTTTAGTAGCAATAAAGATTTGTTTTATTTTATTTGTTCACGTAAAAACTACTGAATCAATCTGCATTTTTTATGTCTTATTTTTTGTATGAAAAGAACTGATGTTTTAGGTAATTAGGATCAAACAGTTTTTTAGCTCGAAATTCCCAGGTGGGAAATATAACTGCGTCAAGTCGCGGTATATTTCAATCCAAAAAAACCTTAAGTATATAAAAAAACGACTGTACGACACTTCGATACTTGTAAATCAAAACGAATTAAATTGATTTATAACTTTAATATCTTATATTAGTTTAAATAATTTAATATTTACTTAAAACCATAAATTACTTAATTAAATCAAATCAATATTTTAATCTTCAATCTCGTTTATCAAGTTTGAGTAATCGTAGATTGATAATATCAACTTTTAGATTAAAACCTGATCATAATCGGTACATTATTATTATAATAGCAGTAGTGACATTTATTTAGACCATCTGGTAGACTATAGCTGGCCATTAACGAGTCAGTCGAACTGATCAGTCCAGACATAAAACTGTGGCGTCACTCCAAATGTTTTAGGTCAACTAGATTTCCCCACTAGATTGTGGTATCGCTCTGGTGATTGACGACCATTTTTGGATGGACGCCAGTTCAACTGATCAGTTAATCTGACTCGTCTATGGCCACTTTTAATATAAAAAAATATAGAATTTAAATTTTATTACGCTCTGGGTGGTCTAGTAGCACTTGCAGTGATTACGCATATTCCTCCTCACTGTACTTTTTTATCAAATTTACTTTAAACTATTGAAATGATGTCGCATCTCTAAACGCTATTAAACGTAACATAGTTCAATTAACTAAACTAAATAGTAATATGCTATAGCTAGAATATACATACACATAACGACGAACTGTTAAATCACATCGAGTAAATACATAAAAATAGTCAGTCTAGGTAATAGAAAACACTAGGCCCTGGTTATAGGACGAGTTTAAGTCCGGCAGGTTTATGCAACACACGTAATAATTATGCATGCGTTTGCTACTTTCCTCTACACTGAGGAAGTCTTGAGAAGAAACCTTTTTATTTTATACTAGCTGTGCTCCGCGGTTTCATTCCCGTTCCCGTGGGAATTTCGGGATGAAAAATAGATGTTGGCCGATTCTCAGACCTACTGAATATGCTCACAAAATTTTATGAGAATCGGTCAAGCCGTTTCAGAGGAGTACGGGAACGAACATTGTGACACGAGAATTTAATGAAAGAAACACTTATTCGAGGATAGACAGATGTTTCAAAACAGATCTTTTAAAATTACTAGAACATGATAACAATATACTTATAGAGGTTATTGTACTCGTACATTGATAAATTAAATTCGCTCTGGAAAAATGTACAATGTATATTTATATAACGTAAATTCGTCACATTTACACACCGGTGGTACCAGGAAAATTATATCATTAGTAGAATAAAATCCAAACCAACCGATACTAAGAATTATATGTAGTTTTCAATTGGTAACCCATTTTAAAACATCACGCTACAACCAATATATAAGGCGGAATTACCACCGGACAAAACCACAAAGCGCAGCTAGTTCTCTATAAGGACTATCTATTACACTTTTTAAAGTTTCGCGATTGGAATTCATTGTTGCATAATTTACAGGTCTTAATCGCGTATACATAATTATTATTTACCTCGACTCAAGTCTTCTCGTGACACGATCGGTGTAACCCGGTTGAAACGGTGTAAAAAAATCGGTGTCGAAATCGAAATTATGCAACAAGGACTATCTATGATGATAAGCCGGTAGTTATCACATTGTACAATTAATATCTCAAAGCTTGTACCTATTTATTCACGTTGCAAGTACATACTAATTTAGTTACGATACAATTACATAACCGTATGATACATAGGCGCATGTGTCTAATACTAACCTGTAGATAATGCAAGAATACTGATCAGTGTTGTAAATTAATCAGAAAGTGATGTAAAGTGAGTGAGTAAGTAGTAGTGGTTGGAGGATTTTCCGCCTCACTGTGCTAATATCTAATGAGTCTGTCGTACTAACATCATCGACAGTCGTTACGGGTAGTTAGAGCATAGAGTTAATACACATAGAGAAGGGAAAGCATACGGCTGCCGGTAAGCTGAAACGTCCTATGGTTAGAAAGAGAGAGAAGATCGCGGTCCCCTATTATTGTACAAACATTTGAGTCGTTAAACGAATTACCGCGATCGCTTCTCTCTTTCTAACCGAATGACAACTGGAGACCTGGCTCCCCTCTGCTCTATGTATAATACCTTTATGTCTTAAAGCCCTCAAAAGTCTAACATTTGGTTTAACCAATATCGTATAGCTCTCTGGGTTGTGAAGGTCTGATGGCAGTCGCTTCACGGAAAATACTGATATTCCGCCAAATCTGGTTAAACTGAAAACCGACCCCAAAATAGACATGGGATGAAGGTTCGAAAAAGGGAGAGAATAGCTTTGTAATGCTTACAAATATATATATATATATCTTACGATAACTGAACTTTGCTATTTGATATAGCTTTTTAATTTACTTTTAATTGACAAATAGTAATTTATTTTTATAAAATAGCAATTAATTAACTAACTCTTATTTAATTTAGATAGTTCTATAAAGTTTTCAATGAATAAATTTAACCTTAAATGTCTCTCATGTGTAAATATAACTAATAAATACATCTAATTAGTCAATTAAATATTCATAAATATATTATTTTTGATAATAATTATTTCTACAAACCGTTAGTCTTATAAATAACAGTTTTATAAAAGTTTATGACATCGTTTGTATACTCGTAATTGAGACGAGAAATATATTGTGGTATTTTAATAATTTGAGGTTAATTGACGATCAACTTTTATTAATAACGTTTATTATATCGAATGAATTCCTAAATAAGCATAATTATGCTTGATGTACCGAATTCGTAAAATGGCATAATCATATTTAAAATGAAGTGTAAAACAATAGTTATATTGTTTAAAGAGTGCGTTGAAGTCTTTTACAAGCAATTTCCTCACGACCTTACTAAAAAAGCTGGCTGCAAAATTGTTAAATAATACACATTATATGCATTACCTGTATGCAATAACAACTCTCTCAAAATTACGAATGCGTAACCAATATTTTAGGTCATCTTGCGACAGAAACTTATGCAGTCCTATGCGGGTCTGTGTCACTGAACGATAATGATAATAAATGTCACTGACCTTCCAAAGCCGTTGAATGAAGACGCCTGACTCGCCGAGTGAGACGCACTGAATCCCTCGCTGAAGCCGAACGAGAACGACTGAGATGCTGACTGACTCGCACCGCCTCCGCTGGCACTGCTACTTATACTCGCAGTCAGACCCCCATTCCCAGAGGGCCTCACATTAAACCCACCCCCGAACCCAGCCCCCGGACCCCCGAACCGCGGCCTCACTTCACTACGCTTCTCACTCGGAAGCAATGTACTAGGATCACGTTCCAAATGTTCTAGTATGGGCAGAACAGGAGGAGTGATCACCGGTTCTATCTTCTTTTCTCTTCTCCGCTCCTCGGGGAAAACGAATCCATTCGCGGGAGCGGGGAAGGCCACATCAATTACCGCGGCAAAGAAAAAGCAAGCACAGATGAGCCTCATGGTTGTGTATGTTGGACACTATGCCGGTTCGATGTCGTATCTTGTTTTAATAGGGCCGTGCGAGGTCATTCGCGATGTTGGCATGCGGCTCGCGACGCAGCCTTCAGAAAACCCACTGCGCCGAGCCCGAGACGACATCCTGCCAGCCATCGCTACCCCCACCAACTCGCGACCATAACCACTTCACACCCATTCCTTTTTGATTTAATGACGTTATTGTCTGACAAGTTTAGCCGCAACGGGAAAATTAGATTGCCATCAAAAGATTGGGAAACCCAACGTCCTAGTTCGGAGTTTATGAGATGCGATGTCATCGTATAGAATCTAATCACGTTGGCTTGACATGGTTTGTTTACTTACGGAAGCGTAAGGGTTATGCTTTTGTAATTCGAATTGTAAGTTGATTAATCGATTTGTAGATACTTACGTATTGTTCTTATCGACTTCGGGAACTTTATTGTTTATCGATAAACTCATCTTATTAATCGATTTATGATTCCTGAAATGGTATTGACAAGAGTATAGGTATACCGGTAGTACATACATACTCTGTAAAAGTAAATGTCACAGTTCGGTGTGCACTCCGACCGTGCCCTTCGACAAGTACTACTACTGCTACGTCAAGTGTCGTCAAGTTGCAAATGTAATGATACAGATTCAATTACATTTGATAGGGTTGTCACTTGTTACCCTTTGAACGAATATTAACAACTCATTGGCTAAGTCATTATAAAAAAATATTTGTAACCAATTTATTTAAAGCAGCACCTGATATGGGTGAACAGTATTGAGTTTAAAACTCAATGCGATATTTTTAATAAAATGCGTTTTTATTATATAACTTTTATACCAAATCGTTAGAAAAAAATCATGAAATTCAGTGCGATAATAATTTTCACAAAAGCATTTTCAATTTAGTGATATAGTTTCTATATTTCCAAGATTAATACTCGTAATGTGCTTTTAAAACACAAAGGAACTCTTATAATTGTACGAGAAATAGATCGTCAATCAAATATGTAATAAGGTAAGTATGTAAACACATTACTTATACATAATATCTGAATTTTCTTATCTCATCCAACCCTAATTCATACAAACCATGTGTAAATTCCCCGGGGTCACACGTCTTGTGTCACGGCCAATCCGTCGTGTGCTATAATGCACGTAAACAATGTTTGTCAAGTCAAACAACGTAGGGATCTACTCTAAACTCTCTAAGAATGTACCGTGTTTGGCATTTCTTTATGGAAATGGTGTGACCCATTTAGAGTCTGAGAGTCTTTAGGAGTCGGAAACTTGCCACACAATGATACTTAGCTAAGAGTGAGATAATCATCTGAGATGTTCCGTTCTGATCCCCCGTATCTGATACCCTGGGGTATCCGTTTTATTATATATAATAAAATAAAAATAAAATATTCCGGTCTGATCCACCTAATATTTTGCCATTCCGGTCTGATCCCCTACTATTTTTGACAAGTACTATCAAGAAAAAAAGTGTAATATAGGTAGTTATTTTATTTCGTTTGGATTTCTTTTTTTAATTCGTTTGGATTGTTTGTATTAGATCAAAAGGAAGCTATAGAATAAATAAATATGGGAGCTATAGAATAATAGCTGTGCTTATGCTTATCTATACTAATATTATAAAGAGGAAAGATTTGTTTGTTTGTTTGTTTGTAATGAATAGGCTCCGAAACTACTGGACCGATTTTAAAAAATTCATTCACTAATGGAAAGCTAATTTATCAGTGCGTGACATAGGCTATATTTTATCCCCGTAATCCCACGGGAACGGGAATTACGCGGATGAAACCGCGGGGAGCTACTATTGTAATATAAACCATAAACCCATTCTATTTTTAGATTTTGTGGTATAATTATCATTTTGCACCAATAAAGATCGGATTACACACGTGTTAAGCAGATTCATATTTATTATATTAATTAAGAGAAATAGGAATAAATAAATACTAAAAGAAATTAAACCCACCTGCTAACAAACAGGTTTTTTAACCCTGAGTGGAATTAACCATTATTAGATACTAGACAAAGAAAACTTGAAAGACAAGTGATATGCGAGTATGAGGAACAAAGTGAACTCATTATGAATAAACAGGCAGACATATGGCGAAAGTAGTAACACTGGTTAGTAAATATGACGTCAAAGGTTTCCTTCATAAAAGGTTACTTAATGAACGAATAACCTTCAAATTGATGGACTTGTGAGCTTGGTTTTGTTTAAAAATGTTCTTACTTGTTAATGGACGCTGGACTACGAAGTCTCCAGACAAAAATCTTCTGAGCTCTTTAAAAAGTAAAGTTTTTTTTATTTTTTCTTAGGTCCCCCAATTGGCTATATTTTAATATGGCTATTTCTAATATTTTAAGTACTTATAATAAATAGTAGAAAGATAAGAAAACTCTCAATCAAAACGTTTTATCAATCTTTAATCAAGAAATAAATACATAAATCTAAATCATTTCAACCAATCATAAAGTAAAATAGCATATAGAATCCTTTAGTTCAGTTCAAAAGGATTCAAAAGGAAGGAACTAACTTTAAACTGAAACAAAAAGGCTTCCCCCAAAACAATTAGGTAATTCCATGTCTCATTAGTCATTACTCAAATAAACACAATAGTTCTTCTAAAGTATCTATATATATAAAAATGAAACCCGTTTTCCTTGGTCACGGCATCACGCGTGAATGGCTGGACCGATTTCACTAATTCTTTTTTGTTGTATTCGTTATTATTAGGAGAAGGTTCTTATGTAAAAAATCTGGAAAATCAACGGGAAAATTGGACCCGTGCGAAGCCGGGGCGGGCTGCTAGTATACAATAAAAAGTCAGTATAAAAAACCTAACATTGACATTGGCTACATTGCTTAATCATTTAAACGAGGAACGAATACGTAATACAGTATCTACAGACTACTATTGACGAAATTAAACAGGTATTAATAGTATTAACTACTTATGAATATCTGCGTCTTACGGTTTCACCCGCGTGATTCCCGTTCCCGTAAGAATACGGGAATAAAATATAGCCTATGTTACTCAGGGTGAATGTAGCTTTGTAATGGTGAAAGATTTTTTGAAATATGTTCAGTAGTTTTGGAGCCTATTCGTTTCAAACAAACAAACAAATTTTTCTTCTTTATAATATTAGTAGATTAAGACACATTTAAATTGCAGATTTGAAAACTTGTCTCGATATTATCACAGGTTTTTGACGTTTAAATATTATAATTAAAGAAAAAATAGTTTCCGGGGTTATTAAAAAGCTTTTAAAATCTATACTATTATTATTGTAGTAGTTGTTTCTTGTGACTAGAAACTATGTAATTTATTGGACCGATTTGAAATTTTTATTAAACATCACGAAAAAAAAACACGGAAAATTTTAAAGTAAGGAAAGTGCTTTTTCTTTGATTTAACATATTTTCGTTTTTTAACTATTGTTTGTCTATTGAGTAAACTAATATTCTAGTATAAAAATACATTTTTCCTTCCGGATTTATAATATATTAAAATCAATTTGTGAGAAACTGCTGGACCTATATGGATCACATATCGCATGGAAGTCGAATTTGCAACCCATTTTTGGATCATTCAGCATGCACAAAGTCACTTGCATTTATTATTAGAGTTAGGCCCTAGATCCACACAAGTACACTGTATGCAATGACGTCATCGACTCCATATAAAGATACACAAAATGCAACCCACCTATAAGGTGGATGACGTCATTAATACACACCCACAGGTAGACTTATGTAAGGATTAAGATGGCACCTTATTACGTCAAGTATCTAGTAAGGCAATAATAGTACGGTAAATATCCTAATAAATAAGATAATTTTAATGTATAATTTATATCAAACTAACAGCGCCCCGCGGATTCACCCGCGTAGTTCCCGCTCCCATAAGAATGCGGGATAAAATTATACTAACAACCTTCCTCTTGAATCACTCTATCTATCAAAGAAAACCGCTTCAAAATCCGTTGCGTAGTTTCAAAGATCTAAGCATACATAGAAGCAGACAGGTAGCGACAGCGACTTTGTTTTATACTATCTAGTGATAAATCAATACAATATACAAGAATTGGCTAAAGAGGTAACCCAATTGACTTTACATAGAAGTGTTTATTATATAATCTGTGACAACACTTTAAAACTTACGATTTTGTTTATAACTAGTTTGTGGACGTACGAAGAGTTATCCAGGTTAAGATTGCGGATGTTTTAACGTAAACCGTGCTAAAGGTTTAATTTTATTTTATTAACACAAACTGAAGATTTGTGACTCAAATATTTAATATTTTCAGCGTCCCCGCTGGAAGTCATTGGAAGAGGCCTATGTCCAGCAGAGGCCTAGCATAGGCTGTAATGATGATGTGACACAAATACACAAAAAACTAACTCTTATATACTGCCTGCCAAGCCTGGATTTGCTGTTCAATTCCTGGGTATATAAGCATGCTTAGCACTTTTCAAACATAGCTTGGATTTAAGGCAAGTCTGATGATTACGAGTTTTCCTCCTCACTGTGCTAATATCATCATTGAGATGAGAGGGACGTTTACTCTGTAAAGGGATGAATAAAGAATTTAATGCAGGAGGGATTTCATAACCAATCCTTCATAACACACTTAATCAGCATATCAACAGCTCTACACAACACCCTATTAAAAATCATGCAATATCCTCCATCAAAACAAATGACCGGGCATTTATAAGAAATTACGAAAAGTCCTACAAAACGAAGAGTTATCATTAACATTGACCTTCTTATGCATGTCCGGTTGGAGTTGTGACTAATTTATGAAATATTTGGCACCATTTTTGGTCGGTTATAGATACAATCTTTTGTGTTTGACGGTATACCGTAAAGAAGGCCATCGACGAGTCAGTTGAACTGATCAGTCTAGACATAAAACTGACACTACAAAAGTTTGGGGTCAACTAGATTTCCCCACTGGAAATTGGATTCGATCCAGGTGCAGTAATAGACGACCATTTTTGGATGGACGCCAGTTCAACTGGTCAGTTAAACTGACTCGTCAATGGCCACCTTAACGAGGAGATAAAACATGGATTACCTGCAGTTAACTTTTGATACTTAATTTTCTTTGTCATTTTCTTTACAGCAATATACATGTTAGATATGAGAATGGAAGTCTGGATTATTTACACCGCTTTTATTCCTCACTTAAGAGCCGTGATCTACCGCGCGACAACTCAAATTTCACTCACACAGACGCGCACGCGTGTCCGCATGCACACTGTCTATGTGGTGACGGCGCGCTCGCTCTGAATACTCCGGCCGAACGGTTTTGATCCATTGGAAATTATAAATTGTGTTAAAGTTATTGACAAAAGTATAAATACGAGTATATTTTTTTTTACGATTCGTAGAAGGTAGTATATGATTAGATATAATTTACGTAATACCTTTCGATTCGATATTCCATTATTCACAACAAGGAATAATGAATAAAACAAATACTTAGTTTTTTGTTTTTAAAATAAGACATGATTTTTTTTTGGTAAGTAACGAAACTTTTTAAAAACAAAGCAACATACGAGTAAAAAAAAATCTATAACTTACTTGTGAATAATATATTTTTTGCCATAATGGGGTATTGATTTTTCATATACTAATTGCAGTTTTAGTTTTTATTAAAATCGCTAGCAATTTTCGATATTCCTTTCCTTATAGTTTTGAATATCGTCATCCACGCCTACCTGAAAAATGCCTCGTCTGTATATGTACAACATATATTATCGGGACAACCTTTTAGCGCTAAAAGCAGGACTTTCTAAATTATTTCGTTTCCTTTTTTGTTAAAAAAAACCGACTTCAAAAACTAAAAAGTATAAAATAACAAATATGTAATGTAATACCTCTTATGCGATGTAGCACATAAATAAAATAAAAATGCGACCAATCCAAGCGGGCAAACGTTCGTTAACGGTCATCTCGAATTATAATTTTGTAGTTTATTTTTCTAATAGTTTTATTTCTTTGAGGCTTGGCACCGACTTCACACTTATCAATAGGTAACATACACACAAAAGTATAAATTAGCATCGCATAAAAGGTGTATTAAATTAAATATTTGTTATTTTATACTTTTCAGCTTTTAAAGTCTTTTTTTTTATTACTTTTGAGTGTCACAACCTATCTGGTTGTAAAGGTCTCATCGATACAAATTAATCAAGCCCAAACACGAGGTAACTGCTGTTAGTCGTTGAAGAGTTCCCTCGACTATCTTCCAGGTCCATCATCAGATCGACTCCAAACCTTCATTTAATTATAATGCTTTAAGATAATTAACGAAAAACTTAACAAATGCACTAATCACCCTACGATTTTCTAAAGTTCCTCTCAATTTCTCTAGAATGCCATCATTAGATCCTGGTTTCCTTGACATGGGACCAAACGGCAAGTCCATTCTTTTGAATAAAAAAAGAATTTTAGTAATCGGTACAGAATTGACGGAGATATCGTTGAACATATTCATAAAAAAAACGTACCGGCCGAATTGAGAACCTCCTCCTTTTTGGAAGTCGGTTTAAAATAATGTTGTTTTATTGCTCATTATTTCTAAAACATTATTTGTTATCATAAATGTTAATATTTTTTTTTTAATAAATAATTCAAATTATAAAACAAAAATTATTATCGAGTATCAAAACATGTTGATGAGTTATCGCATAAAATTCGTACGCGCCGCAAAGGTCAAACGCTCGGTAGGAGCGATACGTCCTCTCTCTAAAAAGCCTCGCGGCAGACTGATTTGAATTGTTTCGTGCGTCCGATTTTATAGTAGTTTTATGATGATTTTAAAATATTTGTAGAAAAAAAGACAATTTGTTTTAGAGATTTTTTTTAGTATAATTGTTGTAGAAAATATTCTTTTATTATTTGAGGTAATTTTAATAACGTTGTGAGCATCATTTATCAACGTAAATTACGATTTTCTTGAGTGTGATTTTTACAAATTCTAACTTTATATTTTTTTCGATTTCAATAATAATTATAATAACAATTAAATTTTCCTATGAGTATTTCCTTAATAAGGATCTGGACTTTAAGTTTGTTTAATTTTTAGTGCTAAATTGGTCGAATTACTAGAATCCGAAGGCATGGAAGTTAATGCTAAAAGTGAAATTCAGAAAACATATGTTCAGTTTTCTTGATATATTTTATAAGTTTTCTGTATAATATTGTTTTTCTCAGAGTATTTTTTAGATGACAATATTTCCTTTAATTATTACCTAAAAGCATGTTTATAAAATACGCTTTTCATATAATATGACTAGATCAAAAAGTACAAAAACCGTCAATTATCGAGTTTCGGGTCTTAACAATAAGGGCTGATTGTTCCATCGCCATCGACAGATAACTTTGATTCGACAGAATTTCTATGAAATAACTGTCAAAATTTAAAATTCATTCCTCGAATATAGTTATCTGGCGATGGAAAAATTGTATATACAAGTACTAAGTTGATGTAATGAAATACATTAATATTCTAACAGAAACTCCTTAGCATATTCATTTAAATGAAAGATTTATAATTCCGTTCTGACTCTACAAAATGTGACAAAATGTCAAGACGGTCAAACGTATTTATTAATATTTAACTGGTTTTAAAACACGTGCACCAATTAGTTTCGCTGAAGTTTCTAAATCAAGCATAAAATATATGTCACGTTTAGTGCACGAGCTGTTAAGAATGGTGTCTTCGGCATTTACTATTGGTTTTCTTTAGCAAATGGATATGTTTTACAGTTCACCATGAAAAATATGTTTATATAAACTTTAACTTAGGATAAAGGTCAATCTGAGTAAACTTGTATTTTATCATTAATATATTTTTACGGGATTTTACAAGTACCTATAAGTCGAATCCCTCGATTAATTTCAAAATATAATAAATATCCCTTAAAAAGATATTAATGATAAACAATGACGTACTTTTCGTTTAATAATAAAACTTGTATTTTATTTTAAGGTATGGTAAAAATAAAATGTAAAGTACTGACTCTATTATATATTTTTATTGGTATGTCTAATTATTTTTATTGATATTTTTTTAGCTATGTTTTAACGAACTATTAGAAAACATAGTTTAAAACATAGTTAAAATATATAAAAATCTAAAAATGTCTTTTGAAACTTGGACTTGAGTTTTCCTTATTTATTTTTCATTATATTTGGAATATATCTGCTGAATAAATACTAATGTTATCAATAAACTGTTTAAAATTATTAATACTTATTTGAATGTCAATGTACTGTAATGGCTTCGATTTCCGTTTATTGTGATATCAGATACGAGTATTACGTACGTACCAGTATAATACAAGATTTTGAAAATAAAGTTAATAATTATACTTATTATTAAATATGTTTGTAGATTAAGGATACTTACATTATTATTAAGAGAGAAAATTTTGAAAAAATAAATTATTTTTTTATGAAACAATTACTAACATGTGTGATTTGAATATTAAATGATATGTTTTATTCACATCATTTATTGCATGAGTTTTAATTTAATATAAGAAAAAGAGTACCTTTCATTTAAAAAAAAACATTGCTATCAATAACTCAACAAACAAATATATATATTTTTATTTCTACAGAATTAATGATTATTATTCGTGAAAAACGTTAAACATATTTCCCTGAAATATTCTTCAATATTAATTTAAAATTGTATGAATAATTTCTGTTAGTGATTCATCTATATTTAACATAATAATGAAGTAATATATGGTCGAGTTAGTTTAAATTGGTTTCTAGACTTTGAAATTAAGGCGATGTGAACTGTCTGACTAGAGTGTCCAGCATAATATAACAATTATTTTTTTCATAACCTATAGTGTCCCACTGCTGGGCAAACGTCTCCCCCAAACATCTCTTACCATCCCTATCCTTCGCAGTGTCCCACCAACAATATAATATGATTAAGGACCTATTTCACCTTCAAGTAACGTTCCGAGTGGCTACTCACATGTTTTGTCTTTGTCACTTGATATAAAGTAAGAAAGAGTAAACTCACTTTACTTGGTGAGTAACTTTACTTGAAGCTCGTGAAATAGGCCCTAAGTATGATTAATAACTTTCGACACAAAAAGTAATAATAAAGGAATAAGAATTGATGATTGAAAATCTACTTAAAATGAACCTAATCGATTCTCATGTAATTTTTGACGACCTTGATGGCAGAGTGGTCACCATACTGGACTGCCATCCGTAAGGTTGCGGGTTCGATTCCCGTGCGGGGTGAATATTTGTGTGAAACACAAATGTTTATCTCGGTCTGGGTGTGTGTGTGAATGAGTATGTGCTTAGTTTCTGATACCCTAGATACAAGCTTCGATCTTAGTTAGGGGTCAGTTACTTTAATGAGATGATGTAGTGAATGATAGTGAATGATTATTTGCGAGTTACGACGGAGTCATAGTCTTTCCCGGGGAAGAATTCCTCGCTCGCGTAGTCCTCGGTTAACTTTTCGTAGAAAGAGAGAAAACATGATAATGCCATTTCTGAGCGCTATAAAATTTATAATACCAAGTATTTTTAATAGGTTTTAGGAACAATAATAACTATTAATTACGTTAACGTAAAGGTGACAACGTTTTTACTAAGAATATGTTTTATTTACATTGAGTCGTGTGATAATAAAAAATATCTATTAGCTAGTACTTAATAAATAACAGTTTTTAATGATAAAACTGTCATAAAGTCTTACAATACCCAATACAAAAGTTTTTAGTGAAATTAAATGTTATAGTTTAAAACAAACTTGTAAATCCATTATTAGGAACTAGCAGCGCCCCGCTGTTTCACTCGCGTAGTTTTCAATATACCCCCCTTTTCTTTTGGGGGAAATTTTCAAAAATCCTCTCTTAGTGGTAGCCTACTCCCCCCAACAAACACACTTGCCAAAGAGCTCTCTACGACCAGTAGTTTCGGCTGTGCGTTGTCTGTCAGTCAGTACATCATTCAGCAACGGAAGAGTTTTATATACATAGATTAATAGAATAATTTCATTGCGGTTTTCAATAATGAAGCCAAGTTTAAGGTTGTGAAAACAATTGAACATCTACACAAATAGTATTTTCTAGAAGTTTTTAACAATAACTGTACTTATTGTTCATATTGTTAATTAAATTTCTGGTATGGTAGTGACGTTAGTTCGTGACATTTTGAAAAAGCACTTTCCTTTATTTATAAAGTAGATGTTCAATTGTTTCCACAATCTTAAACTTAGCTTCGCTATTGAAAACCGCAATGACATTGTTTGAAATTTTTGAAATACAGTCTTGTAAATTTGACAATATATTTTTTGAAATAAGAAATTCACATGAGATTTTATTTTTTCAGAAAAACATAATTTTATCCTATCACGGACTGTAGACAAGGGCTTTTCATCTGAACGATTATAAGATAGTTTTTCTAATAAACCATAGCTAAAAAGGTTTTTTTCCCGAGGCCATTGTGAAATAATTTGCTCATATTATTGACGAATTTTTAGTAGATTAATTTAGATAATTACTACAAACAAACAAATAGTCTACATGTTTTCATACAACATTTAGGTGTACATACAAAACAATTAATGTGTCACTCCATTTTAACCTGTACTGTACAGTTATCTTAACTGCACCAAAATTCAAAACGTCTCACAAATTCATTGTATATATTTTATTCAGAAACACTTTTAGACTTCAATTTCTTTGCCGATTCCCAGAACCGAGTATTCACGTATTAGTCAAGGTATTTACTCAGCTTGTCTCGTTTTTAAATAACAACATTATTGTGTGATACATAAAAGAAAATTTTTATGTGCCAACGTTTAGTTGTGTTGCGATATCTAGATCCTGCCATACGTATGTTTTAGTTTTGTGAAACAATTTGAGTATTTAATTGCATAATGGGACTAACTATGGTAATAATAGCGGCTGTCACGCTGGTGGCTCTGACTGAAGGTAAGTTGCAATTGTTTTTATCATTTATTATTGAACACGCGGTCATTATGAGTGCACCTAATGATGGTAGGAAGCTAATTAATAAAATATGTTAATATTTTGGAAAATATTAACCAACCGAAGATTTTCCGGTATTTTTTCCGTTTCTCTTATCAATAAAAAAATAACTCGGAAACGGCTTCTTTCCGAGTTTTTGCGTGACTTAGGAACAAGCCGAACAAATAGACAGTGATTTTTTTAAATAGCTTTTGCCGTTTTTTAATTTATTTTTGAAGCAAAAAAATTATATAAATTATTATGTGAATTTCGAGAATGCGAAAATGAGTTGTAAAATAATTTCTTAAAAATGAAGTGGCAGGTTTTTCCGCAACCTGCAGTCATTGCTCTTTTCCTTCTCGAACATTCTATTTGCGATGTCGTAGCTTCTATACTGATTTTCATTTATTTTGTGTCAGAAAGTAGGCATGATGTAGTTCTAGAATGTTCTTCAATTAGATTCAAGAAAAAATTTCGTTTGCATTGATTAAATTTATACTTACATATAATCGTTCTTGGTTTTAAATATATTTTCGCAATTTATTTCCTCCCATGAGTATTAAACATATAATACTTATATTTTATGTGTCATCAGTTGTTAATATTATTAACAATAATTATTAAATATTGCGCATTGCATTTAACAAAATCACCTGTGTACATATTGTATATGACGCTAACACAAAGCCACGTGATCACTTTAATACATTTTAAACTCGCCTTTTGTAATTTATTAAATACAATAAGTACTATGAAACATATCTTATTTTACAATAATGTATGACATGACTTTTTAAGTATTTATATGTAGACATACTCGTATTTGTGCCAATGTTTTTGGAAACGGCTCTAACGTTTTCGGTGTAAGTTGTAATAAAGAGCTGCGGGGAAAGATTGTTCAAGTTAAGTGTAATTTCTTTGAAAATCGTTTTCTCTATTCTCATATGAAAATACTGAGTAAATTTTACAAAGTTAAGCTTCTTTTTGAGACACTACAAAATAATAAATACACTACAATAGGTCGTTTGAGAAATGCATTGTGACAAACTGTGGTTAAACTAGACAATAACAGTGCATCTGCAGATTTTAGAATACGTATGTCAAATATTGGTAATAAAATAATGCTTTAAAAAGACATAATAACATTACACTTGTTGAATGTAAATGCACAGTAGTCTATTTAAAAAGGAAAATACATGAAACTGTAGTATGTTTCCGGAAATTGAAACGTAGAACGAATTTTCGCCACCAGTAAACCTGCATTTGAATTTTGGCTACTTATTTTTCGCCCTTATTTATTATTTAAACAATCAGAAAAAAAATACCGTTTAAGTATAGAACATTATCATTATTTTATGTCATATTTTTTTTTTATGTAACATAATGCAGTCTTATCGAAATTGTGACGCCAGTCAAGCCATTGATAGATATCTTGATTACATTATTCCTATTGCTAATTCAAAAATATTCTTTTTTTTCAGGTTTATACAACTTCCCGAACTTCGGACAGTAAGTTGCATTTTATTTAAATATGTATTAGGAGTCTTCAGTTATGTAGTCATTTAGAGCTGATTTATGCGTTAAAAACGTCCCAGAATAAAACCACATAAAAAATCTATAAACTAACTAAGGACGTGAGAAAACATAGGAGCGTGAGCATTTGAATACGTTTTCCTAATAATTATTATTTGTTTCAGCTTCCCCGAGGTAACTACACACAAACACACACACACACAAGCACGCGCACCCTAATTAGTTCGTCTTTGTCACTAGGCACACATTTAATTTACAGGTCTCGTTTGTTCCCGGTCCTCGTCTTCCCAAACCCCCTACTATCCCTGGTTTCCCTGCCCCCCTCCAGTTACCCGAAGCCCCCCCTCTAATGGTCTTTAACAATTTCCCCTTCCCGAAATTCCCTCCGTTCCCTACAGTTGATAGCATCAAAAATACTAAGCCTCAAAAGGGAGTAAACTATAACGGGCTGGCTGTCATTTCTTCTAATTCTGGAGGAGCGGGAATCACCTCGATCCTGGTCAATAATAATGGAGACCAGTATGAGGAAACTTGTAAGATATTTTTTATTTTATCTAGTTAAATGTTAGTTATAGACAAAATTCGCATGAAAATGTTTTCATATTATGATTATATGATTAATAATATCGGAGGCAAATGCAGGGCTCAGGTGGCTACTCACCCACTGGGTGAGTTGCCACCTTGTTATATTCTTAGTGGTCATCTCACCCAGTACTTTAGCGGATTGTGGGTGAGACAACTACTCCAAATTTTCGACATCGTCCTTCCACCCACTATATTAAACTTAACCTAAGAGACCGTACTAAGCAGAGTTCTAAATTAAAATCAATTTATATTTATATAGTTTTGGTTACAATTGAGCAATTTATCGAGACATAACGAAATTAATTTTAAAGAATTAGTACATATAACAATATTATTTATTAGATTTAATTCAATATTAATTTGTATTTCATTATTTGTTTCAGTTACAACAAAATACTAAAATTAATCAAACACTTAGGTACGTTAATGTTTTCTAACTTATCTCTTACTATTATTTAATTTAGAAGTAAATTAACTGTTTATTTTTTGTTTCAGAGTCAAAACATGAGGAAAAATAGACTTAGAATAAAAATTATAATTATAAGAATTAGATTACTAATTCTAACTTTTAATCATAATGATAATAGTTATTTATGGTACAAGCGAGGTAAGTTGGTGATTACTTCCGAGGCGCTATTGAGGCCCGAGCCGTCAGGCGAGGGTCTGAAGATAGCCGAGGATAGTAATCATCAATACACGCGTGTACCATACAACGTTTTTCAACACATTTGCGAAGAAATTATCACGTTTTGCTAATAAATAAACAGTTTTTATATTCGCGCGCATCCAACACAACAATGGTGATCGCCAAAGACTAAAAGAATATACTTATTAAAAAAAAAAACGAATGAATGAATTAATGGAATCGACCATAGATCTACCAAAAGTAAGGCAACATAGTTGAAGTTTGTTTGTAAAATGTATGGACACCATTTTTTTGGTATCGAAACTTTTTTAAAAACGAAGCAATTTAAAAAAACAATCTATAACTCACTAGTGAATAAAACGTGTCATTATTCAACTGTTTTTGCACAAATAAGAGCCCCTTTATGAGCAAGTGTGTTGAAAAGTACATTATTGAATTCTATTTTTAAACTATGTATAACTATTTTTTATACAAATAAGAAAACATTGTACATCTTACAGATTTATTCTTCAATTCAAGATAATAACATTCTGGGTATGTTTAATATAAATCAAAGACGAACTAGTTATCCTTCATATATTTTTAGTAATTTTGTAGAAAATTCAATTGTTTTTATGTTAAGTATGTAATTTCTAAACAACTACGCTACCCTACCTTGGTTGTTTATAATTTGTAATAATCATTTGTTGCAGCCTGATTTCAAATTTCCAGATTTTCATGATTATAAGGTACTTACTAACTTGAAGTTTTCTTGTATATTTAAATAATTCAAAGCATGTTTTACAAGCTTTCGTCTGCTTAATACTAACTTTAAATATCGGTTTTATAAAACTACATTATCCCTAAACAGCTACAATAAAAAATCATATAAAACAAAATATGGATAAAATAATAACATAATCATTAATTTTTGTCCCCTAACTAAGTTCGTAACTTGTATCTAGGGTATCAGAAACTACCATCATCTTTAGAATCTTTCTTTCATGAGCACAGGCATAAAAACTGTGACTACTAAAACTGTGTTACATGATAAATTATTTCACAAACCATAAGAAAAAGTATATCATTGTTACATTTAACAAAATAAAAAATGTAAGTACTTACAAAACATAAAAATATTTTTTCAGACCAAATTCAGGACACCGGAGTTTCATATGCCTACTTTTGAATTCCCTGCATTCAAGGTTGGTTTGATAATAATAAACTAGCACAAGAACATTTAAATAATAAATCTACATAATAATTGTTTTTAGGATGTAAATCATATACAGACAGACGTATTTGGTGATATTTTGTATATTTACTAGCACCCTTTAAGTCAAACAAACACACAAATACACACACACTCACGCACGCACGCACGCACGCACGTAAGCACGCAAGCAAGCACGCACCCACAAAGAACAGACAACACAAAACTCAATTATAAGCTGTTTACAGACGAGTAGTTAAAGCTTAGTTAGGTTAGCTTAGCTGGCCAAAGCTGACTCACTTCTCCTTAGTTGGGTGCAGACTGCAAACTATGCACATAACTAAGGAAAACTACGCCAGCTATGCAAGCTAAACTAACTTAGCTAAACTATCTCGAAAAAACTGTTTAATTTAAACTTTTTTAAACCATATTTCTCATTCTAGATGCCCGAACCGATGAGCGTTGAAGACATAAAGAGCTACAAACCTAAAGAAAACGAGCATTTTGAAGGCCACGTCGTCACAAGTCATTCAGAGTTTTCTGAAGTTAATGGAGTTAGAAAGAGTAGCGGTGGAATTAGTGCTCTCAAAAATAAAGATGGCGTAGTCGATGAAGGAGCATTTGCGTTTAATGATGAATAGTTATAATATTATTTGTATTCACCATTCGTCAAAGCAGTAATAAAGACAACATAATTTTAAGAATATGAACTCCGATATTAAATTCTTCAGTCATAAAGAAAATTATTCAAGATATCCTAACCTTTAAAAAAAATAGTGTATTTGCAAAGAATTTATATAGGTTATAATGTTAAATTGTTTAATCCTTACTTTTTTCTCCTTTTGCCCTTTTCTTACTCTTGTTACAATTTTATCTTAACACTAAATAAAAAAATATAATGGAAAAAATGTTACACTGTTTATTTTCTTCTTCAGACTTGAGAATGTTTTTAATTTTTTTACAGAATTTGTATTTTAAGCTTTATGGCACTATGTTACGTTTTCCATTTTCACTTTCTTCTTTTTTTTGTAGAAATAAACAAAATTTTTTTTTTTTTTTTTATTAGTAACATATTATCGACATGTACAATTAATGCAATAAACTTTTGACTCTAAGTGTATCATTTGTGTTTTTTTTACCTATACTAGTATTAAATGAAAAGATGGGTTCGAAAAACGAAATTATGCGCCATTTTGTGGCGGCAGCCATTTTGGATTTACAATAATACTGAATAAAATGTGTAAACCAAATCAGATCATCAGCTAATTATAATATTTAGGAAACTAACTGGTTGGCATTCTGTTAGGTACTTATCTAAACGCATCTTTTTGAAATTGAAAATCATCGAATGAGCAATATTTGTTTAGATATCATAATGACGTTTTCAAAAACGACTGTACCGGTTTTGAATTTAAGTTGTTAGTTCCGGGAAAATTCCTTTCTCGATTTTCACCTAAGCATTGCTGGATTATCTATATCCACTAGATATCTACTAGATAGAATAGAGAATAGACACATATCTCAAACCTACCAAGGTGTGAGATCAATAAGCCATATTACGAGTACCTATGTTGTAAAAAAGCTAAAGCTAAGCTTTAGTTGACTAAATACAGAAAAGTCTCTTGAAGTACCTAACGATTTTTTTTTGAAGTGAAAGCTTCTTTAGCGGCGCTGAGCACTTTTTTTTGTATGGGTAAAAACTTTCAAACTCGCGTCAGGGTCACGTGATGCTGATCGAAAAAGCGTAAGATTAAATTTTAAAAAGAAGTTTTCACTTCTGCCGGCACTCTCGGAGTGCTACCTTTTTTTTTAGTATTACAGCTCCTTACAAAATGTATAACGCAATTCTCTCGCTAAACACACAACTTTTTAAACTGAAAGTACCGTAGCGCCTTTTAAATATTCTTATAAACGTTATCGTAACGCCTTTTACAATTCTAAGACTTTTTGGTAAGTTTTAAGTATAAATTTTCTCAATAGAAGTCTTAAGGAACTCTACCGGCTCGAGTTTATTGCCGATTCTTCTCGGCTGATGTAACTTACGAATCGGTTATAGATACACGTGCGTTGGTTGACGTTCATTAGTGCTTCTTTGAGGATCAAACTGAATGAGGAAAAACTCCTGAACTTTATATCAAGAAATAGATAAAAATAGCAGTTTTGAATAACCACTCAAATTCTCATAAATTTTATCAATCTTGTAATGTTGCTTTAAAAACATGAAACTGGATTGATTAGCTTGATGACCTGGCTAAGCTAATGAAGGAACAATGCGACTGTTGTGCGAGAAACTGCATTAGCTTGCGGTCTACGGGCATTAGCAGAGGCGTATTATCCCCCCAAATTAGGCATGTACCCAGGGGCGCGAGGATACCTAAGGGCGCGCTTGGAAATTTCCAGACGGTTTTGAAATGGGTGGTGGTTTTGGCAAATAAAGTAACTATGTTTTTTATTATGGCTGACGGAAAAAAACTCCTCAGCAGAGTCGACCATAATTAAACTGCCTACAGGCGCCAAATTAATCCTCTGGGCATTAGACTTTACCTCTACAGTTCAGGTTCTTAACTGCAGAGTTACTGAGAAAAATCTTAATGTTATCTCATAGAATTAACATTGACTATGACGTACGAGGGCAGTACGTTATAAAAATATAAAACGAAAAGTAATTGACAGTCCTATTTCAAAGTCATCATCACGAAAAGTGTCATTTGTAACATTGTTTTCGAGAAAAACAATGTCCTTTTGTGTAATTTCCAAGTAGATAACAAAAGAAAAAAATATTAACAAACAAATTACTGCCATTTTGTCATAAAATTTGAACGACATGCTTAAATTAGTACTATTATAATTCTTTTATGAAAATGACTAACCATATAGTTTCAGAGAAAAGGATGAAATTAAATAAATGTTTTTAGGAAAAAACCGTTTTTCTTTTTAATTTATTTTACGTCATTGATGTGTACGTATTTACCTTGAGTATATTGGGGTTAAGTAGAAATATTTTAAAGAAAGTGTTTCAATAAAGAACACATTACAACAAGTAAAAATCTTACATATCCAAAATATCAGTTATTTATTATTTACCAAATACTATAAAGTGTATAACTATTAAATGTTTATCTCGGTCTGGGTGTGTGTGTGAATGAGTGTGTGCGTAGTTTCTGATACTCTAGAATCCCTAGATACAAGCTTCGAACTGAGTTAAGGGTCAGTTACTATAATAAGATGATGTAGTGAATGCTTATTATGTAGGTATTTTCCTTTCACGGGACTACTAAGGAGTCCCGGTCTTTTGGAAGTATTATTATTATTACCTAGTTAGAAAAATGGCTTCACTTAGGTCTCGTTTCATATTTATTCCACTTGGTTTTCACTAGCTTACCCACTGGTTAAATGATTTTAATATCATAAACTAAATGTATTGAAATTACTCTCCTAAATTTTTTGAAAACCATTGTTTGCGATCTACCTGTTTTGATTTTTATTGCCTAATTTTAAAAGAGTGTATAGCTTGAATGATTCTATTTCTATAACTTTATCGAAAATATAGAAATATTGATACATTTTTAACTTATAAGAGATGTGTTTGAAAATATAAATTAAGTATACTTATGCGTAATTTTCCACAGGTTGTCGTAATTAAGCGCACCTTTAATTGTTTTAAAGTAATAATATATCAATCGATACGTTTATTTAAATAACCCGTATCTCCTTCTAATTTAAATACAAATGAATCATGAGTGAGACGTATTTTGTTACAATTCAAGGCTCCATTTACAACATTTGTATAAATAAGATGTTCGTAGTTTCAGGAGCAGTAAGTCTTTGAAACTGTTTCAATACTGTTTTATCGAAGTTTCGTGAAAATTCTACAAAATAAATATGGCTAAATTCGCAATTGTGCTCGCTATTGTTGTCGTTGTGAGCTGTTTTGAGGGTAGGTTTTGTTTAATTTTATTTTTGATAGTTATTTACAAAGGGAAAAATACTGTCCTTGCAATACAGCGAATATTGAAAAAAGTTGACAAGATTGTTTACTTGTTATCTTGTATAGTTATTACTTTTTAAATTGACATTTCTATTTATCGTTTTCAACTCGATTCCATTTGTGGCTAACGATAAAATAATCAAATTAAATTATTGTTTAATTAATAAAATAAGACAATATTACATTACTTAACATGTTGTTCACTGATATGTACTGATTTAGAGAAAGAATTAAAAAAAACATTTATACATTAATATTACAATTTACATAAGAAAAAAAACTTAAACTAGGAACAGAAAAACATATAGCAATGAGAGCCGTCTTCAGCTTTAGCTGTACTGAGACCGTTATTTTGTTGAGACTCTTATTTAGTTTACATTATTGTCTAAGTACATATTTTTAGGTTTTAATAAAAAAAAATTGTTTTTTTTTGTTTAAGTACTTAATATCTAACCACTAATGAGTATCATATGTTTTGTTTCAGCTACCTCATCGGCTGCGGTCAACCCGTAAGTTTCTTTAATAATATTTATTGATCTAATTCCTTACCTCTTTACCGTTACTGTATTAATTACCATCAGTGAGAGTGAAGAAGTTTTTGCCCAACAGTAGGATCTTATACAATGACTAGCTGTACCCCGCGTAGTTCCCGTTCCCGTTCCCGTGGGAATTTCGGGATGAAAAATAGATGTTGGCCGATTCTCAGACCTACTGAATATGTTCACAAAATTTCATGAGAATCGGTCAAGCCGTTTCGGAGGAGTACGGGAACGAACATTGTGACACGAGAATTTAATATATAGGATATCATGTCGTTCAAGAACTCATTCTTTTTAAATGGAAACTACTTGCTCTAGTTATAAAATCATGGATCCTTTTCTCCCCTTCATTGATGATGATGACTCATGAACGATTTTTAGGTTTAGACGTATGAATGTGCATACTTAAATAATTTCTGATAACTTTTCTTAACATTTGGAAAATGCAAAAGCTATCCCGGAGCCTGAAGAGAAGGACTCGAGTCTTCTCGCCTTAATTGGTGTACAAAACACCACCCTTTATTAAAATTATCGTAGAATCGGTAATTTATGGTTAATGAAGAAAAATAAATAATTAGAACCCTAATTAAACTCGAAGCTTGTATCTAGGGTAAAACTACGCACACGCTCATTCACACACCCAGACTGAGATGAACATTTGTGGTTCACACAAATATTCACCCCGCACGGGAATCGAACGCGCAACCTTATGGATTGCAGTCCGGCATGGTGACCACTCGGCCATCGAGGTCGTCGTTAGTAATATCATGATTCTTTATTTTTCAGAATTATGGATCCGTTCAGTCTGCTCGGATTAAACATGCAAGTAAGTAACCTTAAATTACATTAGAATAATGTTAAAATAATTTTGAAAGCGATAAGGGAGAATATATTTTGATTTTTATAAATGAAAAACTGAAAGTGCCAGGTAAACTATCACGAAAACCATAATAATAGACCAAACATTTTTGAGTTTTTATGAAGAACTAGCTGTGCCCCGCGGTTTCACCCGCGTAGTTCCCGATCCCGTGGGAATTTTGGGATAAAACAGCTTATGTCCTTTCCCGGACCATAAGCTACCCCTGTACCAAATTTCAAGTCAATCGGTTCAGTAGTTTAGCCGTGAAAAGGTAACAGACAGACAGACAGAGTTACTTTCGCATTTATAATATTAGTCAGGATGAATTGCTAGTTTATACACGTACAATTGTATACATTATTGACTTACACTCACAAAACGCATCCCTTTCTTCCTAAATAATTTCGATTTACAACTATTATTTGTTACAGAAAATGATGGACCCCAACTACATAGCCAGCATGCAATCTTCCGGTCCTGGCACGGTCTCCGGCGCAGTTATGACAAGCCAAGTCCAAAACGTCATGGAAAACGGAAAACTGGTACCAAAAGTCGTCACCAGCTACGTCATGAACAATGGCGGACAAGTTACTAAAGGCACTTTTTAAGAAAAAGTAATTATTTGAAATCATCCTTTGAAGAGATTACATACATTAAATACAGCAGTATTATAAATTTATATTAATAATATTGTTAGCTTCAAATTAGACTTAAAATATTTTGTTTCTAATTTTATTTTCTCTCAGTAGTTATGTATGAGATAGTATTTTTGTTACATAAATTCCACTGTTTTTATTGCAAAGAATGTAAAATACCTACCTGGCACGTCTTTATGTTTTGGATTTAATAAATAGTATTGGCATTATCAAAATTCTTTGCGTTTTATTTTGTTTATGTACAGTTGGCACCAAAAATGTGGACTTATTGAAATATTGGAACCCTTTTATTATTATCCTTTAAGTAGGTATATTTTTTTCTTTACTATTATCTATCGCTAGATTTATCGTTCAAGTTTTCAACAGTTATTCTCATAATCGAAGTATCACATTTCACTTTAGGAAAATTCATAAAGAAGTTCAAAAAATTACATACACTTTTGATGATAACTGTACTTATTAAAACACGAGGAATCCCACATTTTATTTAAATTTATATTACTCTTATTAGTGTCTCTATATCAATGTAAATTACTTTTCCAACCTTTTTATCCATCATTAATTCTTTTAAATTCCTTTTAAAAGTGGACCAATAAATTTTAAAACAACAAATCAACAAAATGTTAATTTGATCCTGCTAACATGGATGTTACTTGTATAGTCTATGAAAGTCTGCGAAAATAGCTTAATGGGTGTTTATTAGTTTCATTAATTCATCGTTTATTAGATTTAGAAAACTCCTTAACAAGTTATGGTATAAATTAAACCAAAGAATACAGCTAACAAAAGCGAGTAAACTGCAAAACATAACTAACGAAATACTTACTTAATAAAAAGAAATCAAATTGTTCAAACAGAATCAACAAATACACCCACCTACGCAATCATGTAAGGAAGTCTTTTCAGAACAGATACGATAATAACCAAACAAAGACGAAAATCTATGGCGTAAATGAATTATTTTTGATCAAAGCTGTAGACTATTCTAGAAATAAAAACAATAGGTGAAGAAACAATGCCTTTCAATGTGTCCACCTACTGTCTAATGTGTGATATGATTCAACGATATAAATAATATGGTCTACTTATTTACTCATTTTCAACCCACATCGTCCCACTACTAAGCAAATGTCTCCCCCAAACATCCCCAACTCTCTATTTACTTTTCTATCGCCAGATAACTTTTATTCGAGGAATAAAATTGACGTTTGACAGTTTTTGTATGGATTAACTGTCAAAATTTCAAAATTATTCCTCTAATAAAGTTATCTGGCGGTGGAAAATCTAAGACTATCACGGCTGTTGATATGCTGACTATAAGTTTCAGTCCCTTATTTAGGGGTTTAGACTTATACGGGGTTGAGACCTAAAGTATAATCACCTAAAGTCAACATGTATTAAATCAAACATTATATCAACACTACTCAAAAGATTGATATGTTAACCATTTATTGTATCAATTTATTAACCATTGATGTTAATAATAGTTGTTACTAGCTACATCAATAACTTACAAATTCAAATAACATTTTAATAATATCAGGCGCTTTTAACATTGACGTAGCAAGTAATACACAGCACTAGGCGTAGCATATAATCCAATATATAAAATTCTCGTGTCACAGTTTTCGTTGCCATACTCCTCCGAAACGGCTTGACCGATTCTCATGAAATTTTGTGAGCATATTCAGTAGGTCTGAGAATCGGCCAACATTTATTTTTCATCCCGAAATTCCTACGGGAACGGGAACTACGCGTGTGAAACCGCGGGGCGCAGCTAGTAATGTATAATATGAGGAGGCATACTACGACACAGTATATAAAATAAGACTTTTCTTAAGATAACAATCATGATTGCTTAATTATCAATTTAAATCACTATTATATTTCATTTACTCTTCTTAAAAATAAAAACGTATCAAAATATTTTCCTTTGTTTATATTTTAAATTCAAATGAATAAATTATGTAAATTAAATTACAAATAAATTAAATACGTTTAAAAATTCATTAGATTTTTAATTGTCAATAATTTGATCCTCAAAATAACTATAATTAGATGTGTCAATTAGTGTTTGATTTAATTTTGGATACTAAATATTTATTTTGAAGGAAAAATAATTTTATTGATAAACATAAACGGCTTAACACCGATTCAATACAAACAATAAGGGGTTTATTTACACAGCACAGGCAAGACTATGGCCACGATTTCATTATAATTTTGTTAAATTTAAATGTAGTATTTCTTTTGCTTCTTTTCTCATCATTTGAAGCTGTTTTCTTGCTCTATGTACCAAGATTTCTTCCCTTATAATATTACTAGCTGTACCCCGCGGCTTTACCCGCGTGGAACTTTATCCCGTGGGAATTTTGGGATAAAAAGTGTTATTCCGTCCGGAGTCCTGTGTTCAGCAGCGGTCATCCTGACTGATATACTTATTCAAAATAAAATAATTAGGTAAGAGACAGAGCCAGTATAAAAGTTACGATATAAAATCAAAAATATTTTCTAAAGAAAATTAAACTACAGATACTTATACCCAAACCGCTCAAACTCAACTCTATTTCTCATAAAAATAACGAAGCTTAATGTGAAAATTTAATTGATAATTATGTAACCTTATACTTCTAAATCAGCACCTGTTTAATGTTCAGATCAAAGTATTGATAAGACTCATTTGGCTGTAGATAATTAATAAATTAAACATTTTTATTACGTACGAGTATATATGTTTTCACGTCTATTTTTAAAATAAGAAGTAATTGTTTGAATTTTTAAAATAGAATTGTTTTAGAACCGTTAAATTTAAACATTAACAAAATCGGTTCCAAATTTAAAAATCAATATTTACTTTTAAACAAAACAACGACGATATTAAAAAATTGTGTTTATCCCAAACTACTTATATTGTTTGAGTAAATTCGCAATCGATATAAACCTTGATTATAAATATATGATCGGCATTACTCTCGCGTTGGTTGATCGGTTCACACGACACGACAACTCTTTGAAATAATATTTATTTAAATAACAATACATAATAGTACATAAGTGAATATAAAATATGTCAAAAAGTACCATAATAATCATATTGGGCGCCATCTTTTCTATCCAAGGTAAGCATTATTTACGTTAAAAAATATTGTTTTTCAATACAAAATTTCTATTCCGATATTCTGTCGTTATATTGTATCGTATTATTATATCGACATTCGATTTTATTAAATAAAAATGTTATTTAAAACCAGTAATATTTGCATATATTTCGTCTATAATATATTTATTATGTCTGTCTACGTATTATAATATGATGAGCGTACAATCATTGTTTGATATAAATAAAGCTTAAAATATTTAGTAGACAATTTGTTTTCAATTTTAAAATATTTATGTTCATAGTAATTTCAATTTATTGATTATTATACTTTATTTTAAATATTAAATTTATGTACATGTGTATATAAATTATATATATACTATATACATACAAAAACTAATTCATGTTCATTCTGCCTAAAACTCGAAAACGGTTGGACCGATTGTCTTGGTCTAATAATAATAGTTGGTCTAATATAGGGATGGGTCTCTACCTCTACGGCGTAGTAACTTTAAATGCATCTTGATGTGAATATTCTTTTTTAAAATCGGCAAAAATAGAATTCCAGGCAAAACAAATGCTGATTTTTGGACCATAAAATATTTTTAGTTTATTCTTTCTTATAAAATATGTATATCCACTCAACTGTCCACCTGTCAAAGCCAATTGAACCAAAAACGTCCGAGCTCCGATCGTCCTTTTTTTTCGACGAAAATGCGCAACCCGTTCGACTAAAAAGGTTACCACGGAAAAAGTTCCTAACTTCCGATTAAAAATCATCTCAAGTTAGAAAAAAAATCTACCAATAATACTTATTTATTTATTTAATAGTACGACTATTACGAGTACTTACCGTAGTTTTTTTGTTGTCTGTTTTCAAGCTGATATAAAGGTCATTGTTCATCAACAATCATAATATCATCCATCGATAATATTATGATTATTTTTATAACAATTGCATCTCTCTTTATCTCCGTTAATACATTTCTTAACAATTGATTGTGTTTAAACAAGCCGACAGTATATAGCAGACACACCGTGATAGAAATAATACAGCAAAGTCCTTTACTTTAAAGGTGGCCATTGATGAGTCAGTTAAACTGATCAGTCCAGACATAAAACTGCGACGTCACTCCAAAGTTTTAGGCCACCTAGATTTCCCCACTGGAATCTGAAATCGCTCCGGTGATTGACGACAATAATTATTAAAAAAAAAAGAAAAAAAAGATTTAATAAAAAAAGATTGACGACAATTTTTGGAGGACGACAGTTTAACTGCAGTTGACTAGTTAATGGCTTACTTTGATATTGATATTACATAACTCTAATCAGTTATTCTATCATCTTATCAGTCAATGATTCTAACTCTTAACTATGTGTAAATGATAGTAAGTATATAGCGGTACTAAAAAAACTACTAGTAAAAATATAACAAAATTTCTGTCACATAATAACATAACATAATTAATCACTACATCATCTCGTTATAGTAACTGACCCCTAACTAAGTTCTAAACCTGTATCTAGGGTATCGACTACGCACACACTCATTTACACACAAGAATAAATAACAGAAAGTTAAAATTAAAAATACGCTCGATCTCTACTCTAGACTGTTTAGTAACTTATATTAGCACAGTACATATAATAATGAGTATTAGCGTAATATTAGTAAGATATCATTCATACGAATCCAAATAAACGTCTATGTCCTCTATCGATAATTTCGTCTCCAAAACATTAACAAATAGTATGTCATCCAATCAATTGATCATTGAGCATAACAATTATTGATATTCAAATTTTGTTTGCTAACACTATTATGATTAGCACACAAACATACATTTGTAAATACAATCAGATCATCACCAAATATTTTCAAACTCAATACAGCCGGGCTAGCATGACTTCGAAAACGCGATAGATAAAGCGATTTATTGACATCCAACTGTCAAAATATGATAAAAATACCCGCCATATTTAATTTTACCACGTGATTAATTTTATGACATTTGGTCATGCTCACGGAATCGATGTAAGTAGCTATTTATCGACATCCAACTGTCAAAATATAATAAATATGGTCGTCATATTTAATTTAACATATCGTATCACGCCATAATTAATATGGTCATGCTCGCGAAATCGATATTATTTCGTGGTGTCGATATTTGTTATCACCCACAGTCATGCTACGAGGGCTGGGATGTGACATTCATTATTGCAGATAGGGCCAAGGTCGACTAGAAATATTGACCTCTATAAGTGCTAAAATCGAAATTTATCGCAAAAAACAGACTATTTATTTTTTCAATATTGTTAGAGGGCAAAAGTACATCAAAGGAATTTGAAATCGAACGATCAGTGTGTTTTATCTATTCTTAAGAAAGTATCCTATGTTCACCTTGAACTTGAGTGGGGAGCAATCCAATTGAGTTCAACGCGGAAAAAGGAACTGTCTCTTTCTAGTTCATGGAGTTCAATATCACATACGTCTTTTATTTTTCACTCTTTATAAAAGCAAAAAAGTATGTCTTGTTCTTTCTGTTATCATTGACACTCGTCAATGATAACGTAGGGCACTCGTCAAAACAGTCCACGGCGAGTCATTCCAGGCGTTCGAAGTCGCGGACAAAAGCTAGTTATTTATAAATTATATTCTTTTGGTAACGGTACAAGTTAAAACCAATTGAAAAAAAAACTCTTGACATTTATGACATTCGAGATCCCCTGAGACGAGATCCTCGGGGAATGGGGTCCCTAAAGGCATAACCCGTCTCTCTTTTGGTCTAATTCATCTAAGACATAGTCATTCTAAACGGATACCACTAAATACCATTCTTTAATTTAATGTAAATTCTACAATAAATCATTCAAATAATTTAACCGGCATTTTATTTCCAACAGCTAACAATAATTGAATAATTAGCCACTTTAAATATTTTCGGTTATAAATCTAATAAATTTAAGTATATTTAGTCGTAAATCAATTTAATTTTAGTTGATTGGATTATCATCATAGAAGTCAGTCAGTTGTTCGACCACTTTTGGAGTGGAGATTGCGTCTAGCATTCATTATTAGGTATTGACCTTAGAAGACCTCATTTCTGGTACAGAATAAAACAAAAATGAAAAAGTCTTAAAAGAAGATTATAGTCTGTGAAGTTCTTGCTAAATAATTAAACAGAGGAATCAATAATAGTATTTCCGGACTTACACCGAACACCAAACTTGCGTAGCCTCCGCCTCAAAGGCCGATGAAAAACGTGTTCTTTCCCTTTGAATTTCCATCGGTGGGACCTATTGCTCTTACTGACCTTAGCCCCCCTAATCATGGAAGAAAATATTTATGGAGACAAATTTTAAACTCTATTTCATTCATAGTTTAGACAAACACCGGTTAACCCGCAGTACGCAGTTATCTTAAAATATGAATGAAGAATAAACTTAAAATACATAAAATTATGTTTGTCTACAATTGTAATAAAACAAGAATAGATAATAATTTAAACATACGGATTCGCGTTATGACTTTTATTAACATAAATTATGTCCTTTATGAAGATATTTTATATCGCTAAATGTTTAAAATATCACTTCACAGTAATATTTTGTTGGAATCTAGACTGTTGTCGAGAATTAATGCAAAATTATTGCGCAAAAAGTTGACATAACTATTTTATTTGCTTTTTATCAACTTCCGTTTTATATTTCCTGATAAATCGGCCATTTTATTTTTGTCGTTTCTAACGTTTAGAAGGACAACCATTTGTTACTTGCTCTACTCTAGCAGCGCCCCGCGGTTTCACTCGCGTAGTTCCCATTCCCGTGGGAATACAGGGAAAAAATATAACCTATGTTACTCAGGGTGAATGTAGCTTTCTAATGGTGAAGAAAGCTTTCGAGTTTTTTTGAAATCAGTTCAGTAGTTAGTTTCGGAGCCTATTAGATACAAACAAATTCCCTTTTATAATACTTTATACTACAGTATTAGTATAGATAGACCAAAGGATAGAGAATCTCGCTTATATACGGCTTCTTACATCCCTAATCTATACTTATTTAAATAGAAAAACGTTGTATTTCGTAAAAGAAAAATCACTAAAAGTTCGAGTACCAACTAGAAGTTTGGGCGGGAAATAGATTATAATAACAACCACGTAACCACTGTTGTTAACAGACTAATTTGCAATTTATGTTGTATTGTTAAACACAAAACATATCAATATTCAATTTTATATATAAATGTAATAATCTAATACATATATTGTAACATTATTGTAATTTGTTGTAATAAGAAATTGAATTGAAAAGCGGAACCAATATGTTTCGCATTATGAAATACAAATAGGTTCAAAATGATCAACCAGTAATAGGTTGTTATATGAAAAATCGATTTAAAAACAGTGGTTTCTCCTCACTTGATTTGTTGAATTTTGTAAGCTTCTTGCATTTTTATTTTATTGCACTTGTAATATTTGTGTGAATCGCTTGGGTCAATGATTTAACTGAGTTTTACTGTTATCGCTAACCCCAAGCGATTGAGCTGAATATGTATTATACTTTTCACAAGGCCAGCCAGGCTAGCATGACTTCGAAAACGTGATAGTTAAAGCAATTTATCAACATCCAACTGTCAAAATAGATAAAAATATCCGCCATATTTAATTTTACCACGTAATAAATTTTATGACATTTGGTCATGCTCGCGAAATCGATATAGCTGTTTATCGACATCCGACTGTCAAAATATCGTACCATGTTATATTCATTTGGTCATGCTCGCAAAATCGATATTATTTCGTGGTGTCTATATATTTTATCACGCACACTGCACAGTCATGCTAGGCAGGCAGATAAATGGCTGGAGAGATTTACATCAACTATTAGACAATGAATATTTCACCATCTTAGTCCACCTGATATGATGAGACATTAGATTATACTCGTACTTGTCTCCTTAGTATAGTTTAGGATCTGCTTACTATAGGCTCTCTAGATTTTTTCGTGTAGATTATTAAAAACGGTTTTAATTTTTTTTTGCATTTTATATGCAATAATTGCGTAAATCAAACAAATATTTTGTACAAACAAAAAAAATGTGTGTTTCAGGACAGTCAACTTTATCACCGTATCACGACATCATAGAGGCAGCTAATGTTGGTAACTGGGACAAATTCCAGTATTTGTAAGTATCTTCTGGCCGGCACTTTTGATTTTGGACCAAAAATTTATGAAAGGCGGAGGATGTCCTTTATATAAATTTAAAATAAATTCCAGATTAGTGGTAGATAATGTGTTTACTATAAGAAAAACGCCCATCTCCTGCTTAAACGATTGACCTTTTCTATTCTTATAATAATTTAATAGATACTTATTTTATATTTAAGTGTTCTTTAGTAAGTTCCTTAACGTTCATAAGTGGTTCTTTGAGGTCAAATCTTAAGTAAGTATTATTTGCGTATTTGAATTATGTATCGAAAAAAAAACACTACACCACGTTTAACTAATGATTTTCAAGGTTCTATATCCTTAAGACAATACTGGTGTTTATCAAAAGGAACAATAATACATATACTTAATAGATTAGTATTTATACAAAACTAGCTGTGCCCCGCGGTTTCACCCGCGTAGATCCCGATCCCGTGAGAATTTCGGAATAAAACATGGCCTATGTTCTTCCCCGGACCATAAGCTACCCCTGCACCAAATTTCAAGTCAATCGGTAGTAGTTTAACCGTGAATAGGTAACAAACAGACAGACAGAGTTACTTTCGCATTTATAATATTAATAAAGTAAGGATTCAAAGTATGTTTTTAAAAAGTCATCATACATTCATTCATTTTACAAATATTTATGCACCTAAATATGATTTAACAATTTATAGTAACAATTAACACAATAAATCTTTAAATTCTTGGAAAGAAAACCATCGGTATTAAAGTAATGTCTAATTGTAATACAAATATTATTAGATTTTAAATATCCTGCTTCGATTTTGACGTAACGAGAACCATGAATGTCGTTTCGGTCATCGGCTTACAGCATGTCAAATAGTATGACTAATTTTTTCGAGAGTGAATTTTGAACATTTTATGTTTCAAGTAAATGTACTATTGTGACAATAAATAACGTTCTCTTGTGTAATATTTTTTAAATAATATTGTTTATTAAATACATATTTCATAACCAATGTCATAATAAGTGATACGGGTAAACCCGCGCAAAGCATCCATATAAAGTATAATTATGAAAAATGCTCACTTACTATTTATTAATTGGATCATTTGTACTTGTTGCGATGTAGATTTGGTTAAACCGCGAAATCTACATATACTTAAGTTTTAAAGGGCTTTAAATACCTGCGATTCCTTCGGATCTAGTTGTCGTACTAACATAATCAACAGATTACTTATATTCCATAAGTTATGTTCCTAATGTTCTTTAGGAAATACCTTAAAACTAATTAGGGACTTTATATTTTTCAGGTTGTTACAAAAGTTTGGCGCCGAGGGTTGGAAGGTGAGTTTAAAATAGATTTTGAAGGCTTTCCTACTACTTTTATAACTTTGGAAGTATGTTTGGAAGTTAGTCAATGAAGTAAATTCTACTGGACCGATTGCTATGTTTATTATTGAGTTATTGTTTACTCTTAGCAAGGAAACTCCTCAATGGTAAACTACTTAGTTTATTTACCTTAGATATTACATTTTGAATAGGCGTTGAATGAGATAACCCGTTCTTGATATAGCATGTGCACTCAAAGACAGAGTTACTATTTATCATTTAACTAGCAGCGCCCCGCGGTTTTACCCGAGTAGTACCCGCTCCCGTGAGAATGCGTAGCTCGTAACTATTAGCGGGTATTGTATGAGGCCGAGATTGTATGATACTTCATACAATCTCGGCACAATCCACCATGTGTCTTAAAAAATTAAGTAACAGCGCCATCTATTGGTAGGATTTGTGACTACAAAAAGTTACAATAAAACAAACTATTAAACACAATCCCATGGGAATTTCGGGATAAAAAGTATCCTATTCTAGTTATCAGGAACATATGTACCAAATTTAATCAAAATCGATACAGTAGTTTTTGCGTGATAGGGGAACAAACATCCAAACTCACAGACATACAAACTTTCTCATTTATAATATTAGTAGGATTACCGTAATCGAATAGTTCTTCTCATCCAAAATTTTAAAATATATAATAATTTTACCTTATTTTCCAGGATGTCGACCTAAACAACATAAGAAACCTGCAGCCACCTTCAGGGGGTCACGTTTACGGCGAATCAGAATACACATTCCACTCATCATCAGACAATGGCGTCCAGAAAAGCGTACAAACAGGAGGACATAAAATAATAAACGATGACGGCAAAGTACACGAATTCGATTTCAAGCCGAAATTCGATGCAAACCCGTTAATAACTTTACAAAATAAGTTTAAGCCAACACCAGCTCAACCGAAGGCTAATACAGAATTCGATCCGAGCAATTTATATCCGAATAATCCAAGATACACTATAAAACCACGAACTACGCCTAGGACTTTGTCGTTACAAGCTCAAATGTTCCGAAGTAATGTTAAAAATCCAAAGAGGTATAACTATCCTTATTTCTAATGTGAAACTACGAACTAGTTGCTCAGCATTGTATTTAATCCAAATAATAAATTGGTAGGCAAGTAAAGAATATTGTGATTTCGCTCCGATCCAAAATGGAAACTGTGAAGTTTTAGTTGTTATGTAGTGCTAAATTAAAGTGTAAGCTATTTTTAATTATGTATTTTTATTTATTTTAAGACTCCTGCAAATAACTATGTAGCAAAATTTTAGTTTTAATTTTATGATGGTATTCCAAAGAAAGATCCTTTGACTATTTGGGTCTTCCAGTTCCTTTCAATAAAAAAAAACCGTTGTCTTCATTTACCTTTTATATGGAAACATAGTATTCATTATTTCCTTTAGAAAGATGAAAACTCGAATGTTGCACCCACGGTAATTTTAGCTGGAAAACAATTTATACTCTACTCTACCATTATCGGCTTATTAACGCCTTATATTTTTAAAATAGCAACTATATAAAACCAACTATCTCCTATATTTTTAGTGTAGCACTTTCAAGTTAGATACATTTTTGATACAATTTATTTAGGAGTGATAACTTAGTAACCTAACATAATGTTTTGTTACTTTGAAAATTGCACCTTTGTTTGCGACGTCGGTAATGGCTGGAATAATTTTTTAGCTGGGCCAAAAACGAAAAGAGGTAAAAAAAATATTATCTTGACCACTCTCCGGTGTAGTGGTGTACAAACCTAAATGTTTGAGGTTCGATTCCCGATAAATTAAAAACTTTTAGTAGGACTTTTAGAGAACACTTACTCGGATTCATTAAATTAATTTGCACTTATAGAATAACTAGCGGTGCCCCGCGGTTTCACCCGCGTAGTTCCGGTTCCCGTAGGAATATGGGAATAAAATTATGCTGAAAAACCTTCCCACTGAATCACATTATCTATTAAAACAAACCGAATCAAAATCCGTTGCGTAGTTTTAAAGATCTAAGCATACATAGGGACAGAGAAAGCGTGTTTTATACTATGTAGTGATGTATAAGTATAAACAATAGTGAAGTTTGCTAAGTGTCCGGATATAAAGATTTTTTCCATTTTACTCCTAAGAGAAGCTTGACTCATATTATTGTTAAACTTTTTGTAAGTATATTTATTACTCATACATCTTGGAACCTAATAGTTAATTAGTATAGGAATTATCTTTACAAAAACAATATAAGTAAGTAGGTATCTTTTATTTTTTGTTCGATAAAAACATAAACTATGTATCGATTTCCTTTAGAAGCATATAAATTACACATCAATCACACGATCATTATGTGGTACAGTATGTGCCTTTTAATTTATATTGAAATTGTTAGCAAGTTTAACCGAGAGAAGAAAATATGATAATAATGCAAGGGGCATAATAGGAGAGATACCCACTAGACTCGTTTATTAAGCAATCGGAGCGACTCCCCCCTGGACATGATCTACCTTGGGCAACTTGGTAGTCCTTAAATATACTGCGGACTCAAGTAGACCGAAGCAAGGAGAACATGCACAGGTGGGGCTACAGCTCTGATAGTGCATGTCTATGTGGCATTTCTCCCCAAACAATGGCCCATCTTCTAACTTGCCGTGCATGTCCTGCACACGCGAGGACCTTTACAAGGTCACTGATAGTGCCATATTGGTGGCCGAGTTCTGGTCCTCTAAAATATGAGTCGATACGCAAAGAAGATAATAGTCAACAAGGAGTAACTACTGAAAAACAAGATCTTGAAGATCTTGAGAATCTCGTTTAACACTATTTCTGCAAAAAACAATAATTTCTATAACTGAACGGAACAGTTTGGATACCATATTTTTTGGGAAAAGCTACTTGACGGCTCTAGTTAGGGCGAATGTCCTTAACTGACTCCATGATCTGTGGATCTAAGTAACATGTTGATCAGAATTTTACGAAGAGCAGCTGTTGATAAGCTCATGAGCAAATCAGGAAGATGAAAACTCTTTTTTTCTCGGAGAAGAGAATAAATAGAACTTATATGTTCATAATATAATCTCCACCGTAACAGATTCAATACAAAATTCATCAAAGTCCACTCGGAAGAAATCACACGTGAACTGAAGAAAATTTCTCATCTTATTAATTAAAATCTTTACATATAAACTATTTATAAAGTAAATCAACTAAACAATTGCATCCCGTATTCAAAAAGTAGTAGTTCCTTAGTATTAAAAACAAAAGTCCATAATAAATAGGTACACAAATTAAAAACCAGCCAAGTGCGAGTCGGACACGCGCACGAAGGGTTCCGTTCCAAAAATGATAAAAAAACACGTTTGTTGTATGGGAGCCCCCCATGAAATATGTATTTTATTTTGATTTTAGTATTAGTTATAGCGGCAATAGAAATACATCATCTGCGAAATTTTAACTGTCTAGTTTTCACCGTTCTTGAAATACAGCCTGGTGACAAGTTTCAACTGTCTAGCTTTCACCGTTCTTGAGGTACAGCCTGGTGAAAAACGGACGGGCAGACGGACGGACGGACAGAGGAATCTCAGTAAGAAGGTCCCGTTTTTACCCATTGGATACGGAACCTTAAAAATAAAACTAAATGAAAACAAATTACCAACAACCGACCTGTTTTTCCGTTCATCCCATATCTACTTACCTGTTCAGATCGTGATTTTTATTCGACAAGATTAATAAGAACGTGAGCCACGATTAACTTAATTGTGTAGGTATAGATTGAACATCTTATTATTATAAGAAATACATACTTATAGAGGTGAATCATCAAATTATCTGCGCTTCTTGTTTTTCTTTTTGTTTTACACGATAAACTTAAAACTTTAGAAATGATTGAATATATATAGTAAGTAATAGTACTATCTAATCAAACATTGAGTGAGCAGTTTTTTACAAAAACGTG
The DNA here is from genome assembly GCA_958496195.1 of Timandra comae. Taxonomy (NCBI): domain Eukaryota; kingdom Metazoa; phylum Arthropoda; class Insecta; order Lepidoptera; family Geometridae; genus Timandra; species Timandra comae. Next base: position 3,670,334 of record OY292354.1, on the reverse strand, counting down.
TCTCCAATTTGGAAAAATATTGTGTCATTTTGAAACTTACAATTTTAGAAAACAAAAATCGAGTGAGTAGGTTTAAGTATAAATTCATTAGAGATTCACAGATCACTTTTTCACAATAACACCTCTCCTATGGAAAATGATTACGATATTTTTTTCAACTAACCATTCAAACTTTTGAGAGCTAGAGAGAACGTTGATGTTAGTACGAGTTCTACCCCTTTAACTGTATTTATTGCTTATACGTACATATGTATTTTATTTTCTAAGAATTTAATATAATTATAATTATAATTAATTTTATATAAATGAGTTTTAATAATAATTTTGAAATTTTGACAGTTATTCCATACAAAATCTTTCAAAAGTCTATTTTATTCCTCAAATAAAAGTCTGGCGATGGAAAAAAACAGCCCTTAATAATAAGCAATAAACAATAAAAAATAAACCAGTAAATTGCATACCAACAAAAGCTATTTATTCTAAAAGAGATTAAATGCAATAATAAATTAAATTATATTATGTTTAAAATTAAGTGTTATTGAGGTATTATACGGTATTCACCATAAAAAAATATTAATTTAAAATAGGTAAATGAAATATTTTTTCATGATAGAATTAGGTCATATTATACTTAATAAAAAATAATATATTCGTCTTACATTCCAATGCATTTAAAATTAAATATAATAGAAAAAATATGGATAAATACTTAAAAAAAATCTTAACAACAACACATCTATTAACTACGCGACTTTTCCGTAAATTTTCCTAAGTTTTATTTTAAACGTTTACTAATAGAAGCTTGTTCTATATCTATCAATAACAACTGTTCGGAAACTTTTTTGAGTTTACTTTTTATTAGCTATCCCCTGCGATTTTACCCGCAAAATATTAAATAATTCCGTGGGAGTTTTGGGATTAAAACTATTATTATATCATTACCTATATCCCAAGTTATAAGGTACATCTGTACCAAATTCTAAGAACCACAACCTGTATGCTCGTTTGTCTATGTCATATAAGAGACAACATTGGTGGGTAAAAAAATATCTCGCCCTGGAATTGAATCCTCTGCCCCCTAGACAAGTGCCAATTACGTTAGACGTATAGAACAGAAAGTTGCTTTTTGGGAATGAAATTGATATATGCAATTGTATAAAATTACGTGCACCAACGAAATCAAAGAAGTTAGCGCTGTTGTAGAGACGCGTTGTAGAAGCGCGTTCGTTTGTGTAGAAAAGGAATAGACTGGGAGCGTTTGCCACTTGTCTCCCTAGACAAGTGGCAAACGCTCCCAGTCTATTCCTTGAAACGAAGGCGAATTGCTGAACAGCCCCCCTGGGCTGTTCAGCAATTCTCCAACTTTTCTGCCATTGTGAATTTCTCTGTCAGTTTGGCCACAGCAGATTTAATTTGTTTATTTATATTATTCACTAAATATATTATTCACTAAACTTGAGTTCAAAATGCATTGGTTTATAAGTTATCGTGAACGATAATGAGTATTATCATTAGTTCGTCATAACCTTGGCATCTGCTCCTCAACAATCCACTCAGATAAGCATCATTGACTAACAAGTAGGATCTCAAATAATCAACAAATATAATTGATATCCCTTTGTTTTTATTCTTCCCCATGATTCTTAATAACCTTTTGACTGAAAGTTTTTCATGTATAATTTAATTGATTTTATTTCGTTCATATGAAGATGATTTTAAAGACGAAATATTTTTAATTTTCTTTTTTTTTAAACGTTTTTTGTAATTTAATTTTAGAAATCTCCCAAATGCTCTCAAAATTTGACCTTTTCAGTAAAATCATTTTCCTAATGAAATCAATAGTTCTAGAAATTTTATATACTTAGAAATTTCCTAAATTGCTCTCAAAATTTGATCAGAATTCTTCAGTAAAATCATATTCCTAATGAAATCAATAGTTCTAGAAATTATTAGGTTTCATGTCTGCACTATTTTTCATCAAAATACGTATATCTAAGGTAGATACATATAACTCATATCAGTACCTTCCACCACACAAAATTTAATCAAAATTGATCGTTGATTTTTTAATGATCCTCAAACATATAAACAATCAAATTACAATATAATCATTAATTACAAATCCTTTATCCAAGCTCCATCTAAGACAAACCTCCCGGATACTACACAATAGGTAAGTATATAACATAACACATATTCTCAAAGAAAAATCAGGTCCAAACCATTTTATACGGTTAATATTTAATGGACTTTAACACAACGTAATAAGAGCGTGGAAAATCGTATTGATAAACTAAAGAAACACATTTATTAGTTCGCTTTAAGGTCCTCAGTAACCATATAACGATTAACCATCGTCGGAATAACTCGTCTTCATTTGTTTGATAACCGGTTCGTAATTTGAATTTAAACTGTTTGTTTACATTACAATGAAGAATATTATTTATATCGGCGTTTTACTGCAAATTGGATGGAGTTACGGTGAAAGTAAGTCTGTTTTTGTTTTTTTTATGTTGGTGTTTAAGGATATTAATTTATAGGCTATTTAAATATAGAATAAGTACTTATTTTTGTCTTTGGATGGTCTTTTTTTTTTCTTTTGGATAGTGAATTCAGGTTCGGTTTAATCATAGAAATCTTTATGTGTGTTAAAACTTTAGGTTCCTAATTTGAAAAAAAAAAACGAAATTTCAAAATATTTTTAATAAATTTCGAAAAACGTTTAAGTTATATTAAAGTACTTCTATGTATACATACATTCTATTATCATTTTCTTATCTTTTGTGAAAAAAACTTTCATAATAAAGTAAACAAATTGACCTATAAGATTCCACTGCATGGCATATACCCCTCTCTATTTCACTGAAGATATTATTGATTGATAACGGTAGATAGGACGTAAATGAATGACATAAAAGAAACAAATCTCAAAAGTAATTATTATAATAAACTAGTTGCCCAAGGCTTCACACGGGTCCAAGTTTCCCGTTTGCTTTTCCAGATTTTTTTACATAAGAACCTTCTCCTGACAATAACAAACACAGCAAAAAAAGAATTAGCCAAATCGGTCTAGCCGTTCTCAAGTTATGGCGTGACAACGGGAAACGGGTTTCATTTTTATATAATAGATACTACAATATCAAAAAAAAATTGTCACATTTAGAAGTCAAGGAAAATTGTAAGGTAGGACACTTAACAATAAGGATAACAAATATAATTAAGTATATTTTCAAGTTATCAACCAAACTAACCTGTTTTATAACATTCATTTATTCATTGTTGTACGTCATTTAAATAGTTGTGACTAAATTACCTATTATAGAAATTTTTTATGATACTAATATCCGATACTTGTACAAAATCCTTTGAATTTTTGATCCTTCATCACAACTAATATTTTCAAATGTAAGTGAGTTTGTTTGTTAAGTTTTGACGTCATAACTACTCAACAGATGATCAAGAATTTTCACAAAGGTATAGAAAAACATATACATACTAAGATACTCTCCAGCCCGAATTTTCCGATGTCACATCGTATGGTGTTTATATGTACGAAGCCTTAGGAATAACCATAAAGATCATTTTTTTTTAACGCAGTGAAAATGCATAGAACTGCATACCACCGTCAGCCGATGTTGGGAGGACCCACGGGGCATGTAGGGCTCTCCCAGCCAGAAGGGCTGGGCCTACCCACTAAAAACACAGCGACTTCCGTCCGCGTTACATTGGGGTACCGTAGGATCCCGAGGGGGATTTCTACTACGGCACAACCATAAAGATCTAGCTGTCTATCTACTAGTTATTGAGACAAAACACATGGACTGCAATCGATTAGTACGAATGTTTAGTAAACAGCAAAGAACAGTTATCTTCATGTCCCTTCAGCTTATAAAAGTTGGCCATTTCGTTTTTCTGATCGTATTTTCTAACTTCGATTTTCCTTCCAAAGCAAACCACTTCACTGTTTATTTTGATCCTAGTCTACAAAACCTTTTTCATCTGAAAAAGGAGTTAATATTATTTTACAAATCAATTTATTTTTTAACACAATCATGGAAATTATAATTCTAGAAACACAATTCTATACCTAATCAAGTTCATTTAGACACGCTTCATTTCAGTCTTATCAGTTTCGATTATTCATACCTCGTATTACTTTACATAATAACTTAAATATTAAAAGTATTTATAATCTTAAAAACCATTTGGTATATAAATTGTTTTTATATGACAGTTTACTGGCGAATAATGGTAAGTTTATGTCTAGTTGGTCAAAACTTGACCATATAACTGTCAACTTTATCATAATTTAATTCTTCAACCCAAGGCTACGGAAGGCTTCACAAATGTTGTAAGATATCTTCTCATAAACAATGTTGACAGACAGTTGTTTTTATTTATTAGAGCCCAAAACATATTGAAGTATAACGCAGTATTAGCACGGTTTTTTAAGACATCATCTAGGACACAGAGACTCATCGTCACCTCATATCCCCTAATAAACAGCTCGAGCCTACCCTGAATTATAATCAACCATCATTGAAGGTGTATGCATGCAGGTTGCCCCACGATATTTTTCTTCTAGAGCATCCAACCGTACATTTGAATTCAATATTGAAAACATATTGATTCGACGCGGGGATTCCATTTGCCCTTCCCAATGGGGGATAAAATAGGGAATAAACAATCAATGAACACTAAAATTTAGTGGAAAAGTTAGTCACACTCAAAAGAAGTTTTAAACAATTCCATTTATCTTTATCGTACCCATTAGCATACAATTAGCACATAGCCATTTTATATCGTATCAAAACTATTCGATCGTAAATTTAGTTGTCTAAAGGCTGACTGAGTCATTTATTTTTAAATACAATGAACAATGTTCATACAATAGCATTGCTTAGTACAACACTAAACTGCGTTGTTTGATAATTGTATAGAATATATTTTACTTCTTTCAATTTTCATGCGTTTCTTTGCTCTGGAGGGTATGTAAAGCCTATGTTTCGGGCTGTCGTACTAACATTATCGACAGTTATGGGTAGAATGAATTCTCAATGGTTGTTTTCAATTCTTCCGCGTAAGAAGTTTTTTTTATACAAATGTCTTGCTTTGGATACAAGGAACATTCTAAACACCTTAATCGGTCTAGTAGGTTTTGTGTGTAACAGAAACAAACATAGGATGATTTTTAGTATGTCAATGACTACATATTGCGTCACTTCGATAACTGGCTAGCATAGTCTAGGACGCCTTCCAAAAGGTAGACAGAGCACCTACATATTATGGGTCACACGCATCATAGGATGTAAAGATAAACCTTTTTGGTTTTCGTTGCACAGTTATGTAACCGTTTAATGTAAACTTAATTTGTATTAAATAATAAATGCAAAAAAAAGCGCGTGTAGTCAATGCTAACTTGCTAACTATTTTGTGACGACGAAAATCACAAAAAAAAATGAATCACTTTTTAAATTCGCCGTAGAAGCTATAAGATTACAACTATTAGGTAATAAAACGCAAGACGGTTATTATTATGTCCCAGAAAGACAATAGGTAAGATTAGATTAGCGGAACATACAATAAGAGGATTTGTATTATCATAACAGTGTACAAATTAATAACGTTTTTGGTTGTGTATGTCCGTTAGTCCATTCGCGGTTTAATTTAGAAACTCCATATGTGATATTATAGTCCATGTTAAACCTAAATTCAAGACAATCATCACCAAATTGGGTTTAAGCCTCTTCACGGTACCAGTGAGAGTTATTTGCACATCAACACACTTAAAAGACTTTTTGCTGTCCAGACTTTTTTCTGTGAAGAGTTTTACATTAATTGGCTACCAAAATACAATAACAAAAGTATAATTAATTACGCTTAAGTATAATTAAAGGATTAAAAAAACTACACGTGACTGTTTACGTAGCACGTAACGTGAACATGGGTTTTCCCGTAATGATCTCACAAATGCACATAGGTATGTTTAGTATTTATTTTCAACAGTTTTATTAAACTAGCTCGATAAACGATTTGATACGTTGTGCTTACATTGTCGCGTATTACATTTTTTTCTTTGAAATACTTTTGTTATATTTACATTTGATTGTGAGGAAAATTGTTTTGTTGTTGTTTTAGTTAGTATTGTAGTTAAGTTTTAATTTATTGTTAACTTAATTGTTTAGTCAATTGGACGTGAATTGTAATTTCTACACCCACCCAGACCGAGATAAATATTTTATTATTTTTCTATCTATCCTAAGTATCTAAGTATCCTATCCTAAATGTTTATCGGCCATATGAATTTTTATCTCGCACGGCCTCCTCTCCTATAGCCCGCAACGCATGCCCTTCATTTAATTGTTTTTTTTTATAATTTCAGGCCAAGGCGTAGGCTCGTATTCATACACAGACTCCACAGGACGAAGGTATGGCGGTACTTACGACCTCCAAGACGGCCAAGTGGTTGGCCTCAAAGGAAATTTCCCACCAAATTTCTCACCACCAACTTTCCCAGATTTCGATGAGTTTTTCCCAGAGTATTTTAGAAATCTAGGAAATCTTCTAGAAGAGTAAGGAATTGCGATGAGAATTACTGCAATGCTTTCGGTGTAGGTCTCTTGTGACTAAATCTTTTGGTCTGAGATCTTGGTGGAGGTTTCTCTTCAATCTTAGGAATTAAAGTAGTCCCTATGGTCAAGGCATGTGATACAACATGGTATAATGTTACTGTTTAATGATTAAAAGAAACATTTTAGGACTAACTGCATCCTAAATCTAAATTTTGGGCCAAAGCTCAAGTTCAGTTTCATGTTATAGAAAGTAATCTTATGTAATTTCAGTTCAGGATTTACATCAACAGTCACAACAACAAATACGCTTAATTCAAGTGAAACCGGAAGGTCATTTTTCAAACCATTAAAATTCCCGAAATTTCCAAAACTACATTTTGGAAGGTAACTTTGCAAACGAAATGATTGGGAATAACAATCCATTAACGTTTTACACCTTTATGCTAAATTTCCACTAATTTTCTCTGCTTCCAAACGGTTATTGCAATTACTATCTATATACTTTCTTCAAGTGTGTGTTCTTTGTGTGTTTTCAGGGAGTTTAAAAGTAATATAGACCACCAAAAACGCGCGTTTAGTGCTGCGAGGAAGGCGTTTGATTTAACTTCAAACCAGGCTGGCTTCAATGGCGCTGGGTTTGAGCAAAACCCGTACGGTTTTAGAGGGTACCAACCCTTCCCTGATTATACTGGTTACGATGATTTTGCAGAAGTGCCACATGTTCCCAGGTTGCCAGCACTACAACCTTTAAGGCCATTCACAATGCCACCATTCCCTAGTGGTCCCAATTCGGCTATGGCTTCAGGACTTCTGACGTCGGGGTATTCGAGCCAGACTGCTGCGATAAGTCCTCCGAACCCGGTAAGCAAAAACTAAGTACATATACTTACTTAATTAAAATCAATTTTTACAAGTAAGAGGAAGCATAACTTGAAAAATACTGGACGATTTGTCAGAGTTATTTTATAATACGCTTATGTCATTGTTAGAACAAAGTTTGATAATGACGGTAACGACAAATTTCTCTAAATATTCTTAAAACGAGGTATCACTTTGGTCCGATAAAAATAAAAGCAATGTCCTTAGAATACCGGATTATGTTGCAAAGATACAATATTTGCTCACAGTTTTTGGATATTTGTGATAACTATTGTAAAAATAAGAGAATAGGATGTGAGAATATATGTACGATGTCCACAGTTGATTACGGATGTAACATTTGTAGATAATGTTTTATACTTACTAGATTTATATGTTAAAAATGTATACATTATGCCGTCATTTATATTCGTGACTAAATTATGTATACCAAAATGCAACCTTACTACTAAGCGATTTGTTACGGTCATTCTACTCAAAATTCTAATCATTCACATCAGCTGCACATATTCTAAATTCCTTATTAATAACGTAATAAGCATCTTACGAAATCCTTCACAATCTAACTTTAATTAATTCTAGATATACATACTTACAATATCCGGTTAGTCAAAAGAAGAATACGCTATCTTCTTCATAAAATAGTCGCCTTAGTCTTAATCCTTGTCAGTAGACTTTGAATTTATATACATAACATACACACATTACCTCACACGGGAATTGAACCTCTTACCCTCATTAGGACCTCATAGTGACCATCAATGATATGACTTTGTCCTAACTTTCAGAACAACCCCAACGTTCAAGTGAGCCATTTCTCTGATGACATCGGCACTGGCCCAGGGTACCACAGCGTCTCAGTCTCCAGCTACTCTTCATCATCGGACATCGACGGAGTCAAGAGCGACACCAGAAAGGCTTCCACCATCATCGATGACAACGGGAAGGTCACCCGCTATGACGTAAGCAATTAGGAAGGTTTTTGGAAATTCTGTTTAAAATGTACTGGAGTTAACTTCGTATGGTGTTTTAGAATTAAAATGTCGTGCATTGGTTTATGTTGCCAATTAAAATGTTAAACGTTTTTGTGTGTTTGATTTGGTTGTTTATTTCCTTACATTCTCATAATTTAATCATAATGAAACAAGTTTGAGTTAATACCTAGATTGTATTAGTTGTAATTTATTTCAGATGTTCGTTCTAATCAGAAGTACTTACTACAAAAGATACTTACTTTTTATTTCAAAATTCCTGTGTTCTTTAGCTAAAAGTAAATAATAACACATAAAACATGTGAACCTTACTGTATTTCAAAATTTAAAATTATTAAACTCGACGTAAAGGGAATAGAAACGGGACAGAAATCGTAGACTGGACGTAAGAAGCGAGACAAGGTTCTCGGCTCGACGTAAAATGACGGTCTGGAAAAACGGCATAAAGGGAAATATATTCCCTCATATCTCGTTATCTAGCCATTTGCCGTTTCCCAGTCGTTGTGGTAAAACTGTCTTCAGCAATTAAGAATAATTTAAGTATACCTTTAGAATTAGTAATTCATCATACAATTATTACAATAAGAGCTCTTCATTATCTTAAATCTCATCTCAAAATTTGAATTTTACGATTTTCGCTCTGAGAACTTTATCTACCTAAGATACATAAAATTATTCCTTAAACATAAGCACATAAGAATCATAATTACTCAAATACCTAGAACTTTTTGTATCTAAACAATTATTTTGTTTTTCCATCTCACTTAAACATCAAAACAAAGAAAAATTATCCAAGTTAATGACTGAGTCCATCAAGTAACGGACTTTTGTGGTTTACCTCTAATTAATATCTGAGAGATATTTAATTTTTAGTATGATTATACTGTTTTCCTATCTGAATAGATAGGAACTAAAATTACTAAAACAGTTATACGTAGCTTGACTTAAATTAGCACAAAACTAATGATTCTTTAATATCAATATAACTAATCCTTATTTAGGTAAATCGGTTTGTCTGAGTCACGGGTCTTTTTTCGTTGAGTCTTCTGACAGATTTTCAAAGCAAAGTGAAGTACTTATTCGAATATCCTAGCAGTATGAAGCCTTATGTACTACTTGTTGATGATCTCAAAAGGTAAAAGCCAAAGAAAATTCGAATACAGAAGAAATTATGTTATGTAGGGGCCGAACTTACTATGCTCGTTCAGCAATACTGTATAGTATCAATCTCTCAGCCATCATGGTCAATATTCTTATTTTTCTTCTGAAACTTAAGGTCCTAATGTCTAATTGGGGTAGTTTAATTTGTGCGAAATGTCAGTATTTCACCTGAAGCGACTGCCATATATGAGAATCCCACATACCAGAAGGCGATGTTCAACAAATGCATAGTATTTGCAAAGCAAGTTCCAACGATAAACACATCAAAAAATCTTAACAATATTGTTGGAAGTTCTAAGGTCTCCCTGATCTGTGATTGTTGACAATAAACACATCAAAATCAATAAGATAATAGAATGACAGGTTCCCTAGAATAAGTTGCTGTTCTCTATTGAATGAAATATGAAATTAAGTAGAACGGAAGTAAATCCAAGTGTGATATTTCAATCAACTAAATTGTACATAACATAACCAGTATTATAATAAACAACATAATAGTAAAGCTTATTTATTTAATAGGACAATTAACGTTCTACGCAGGAATACTAATATTAACATATGAGATTGCAAATGGTGATGTCATTTTAAGTTAATAAGTCTCTTCATTCTCGGTTGTACAAATATAATCTGTACTTTATGTACCTACGTCCTTTGTAAATATGACCTAATGTGCATAGTGTAATGTTACTAAGATCACTCAGACTACAATGGTACACCCAAGGTCAGATAATATCAACGTTTTTAGTCGTCATTACGGACACAGGATGAACAAAAACAATGAAACGTACCCATTAGTTTAATTTCGCCAATTTGCCGTCCAATTTCATCTTCGGAGTCGTTGTTTGTATCCACATACTACGTGGTTGGGGACAACCTTTGAAACCACTGAGTTCTCTACATTTTCTACAGTAAAAATCTTTAGTAACACTTTCTTCGGATATAGTTCTGTGTATCTTTCCAGGGTTTAGATAGGATGGTCTGTCTATTCGTCGGATTATATTCGATTCTGTTCCTTCTTGATTCCACCAGTTAATGTTATTGAAATGATTGGAAGGTTTCCATTGCATCGGATTTGTTGCAATGTTAGGATAAATGTCGTAGTCATCACGTATGTTTCTATTGATTAGTATCGAAGGAGTTTGAGCCTTATGCCTGGTGTCTGGAGTTCTAATTTGCGTGGTCTCAACTGCATTGAATCCACTTACGATTGGTACTTCTCCACTATCTTGTCTGGAGTGTTTTGTGTTATGGGAAATGAATCCAGAGTCACCTGAAATTAATGTTTCAATTTATGATTGAATTTCATTGTCATTGAATTGACTACCTTCTTCCTGCATTCCAGCTACGTAACTTATGGAAAATATTTCGTTAGTATCAACCCTATCACTTGACTATTGTGTGGCAATTTTAATTTTATCAATTTTTTTTTCTCGCGCTTTCTGGACACACTGTACTGTATCCGTTAGTAAAAGCCTCATCTTCTATTATTACTATACATCTAGGACTCCATCAAGGACGGAATATAAATAGCCTTAGTTAGTAAATAATGCATATAAATATAGAAAATTGACTATCATACCATCATTAGAGCTATGTAATCCTCTCCTGTTGTTATTCTTTAATTTAGTCGAGACTACTATAGTATGCTTGACTTCAACATTATCGTCTTCCGTGCTTGTAGAGTTGGCTTGTACTGGCGATTCGTCCTCAAAGCCAACTTTAGTTGAAATTCCATTTGTTGAATTTGCTAGCGCTGGAATTCAAGTAAGTAATTTTAAATTAAAATGTGTGGTACATTGTCTCACATATGTCTCAGCATTTCATAGCAGCTAAGCCTACTTTAGGCTTTTTGTGCAACCCACGGGAGTCATCTTAAGACTTCCATCCTTTTCTCTATGGTGCAACAAGTATCATAAGTTTATAAGAGATTTAGATTATTACAAAATATCCTCATCATCAAACTTTAGAGACACCACAAAATCAATTTAGGAATCTTGAGAACTTGGATCAAGTACAAAAATAAAATAAGACACTGCTGATGTTATTATTCCTATTTTATTGAAGAAAACAAACCCATGTAATTATTACCCTTACAGCTAATGCAATAGATAATAGTTATTTGTTATACAAGAGTGCAAAGTTGCTTTTTAACCGGGGCTCCAGTTGAGGACCGAGCCAGCGAAGGATTCTAAAATTGAATCACGAGCGCAGCGAGGGATTCAAAATAAGAATCCTGAGCGTTAGCGAGGGACTCAAAGGAGCATAAGGTTAAAAATTGTTTGCACTCGAGTGCAACACATTATTTTTCATCCCCCCTCAGCGAGGAAATTACTAAATGAAAACATAAAACAATCACAATATTAAGTGAAAAGCAAAAATATCACGCGGAAAGCAAATAAAAAAATAAGTAAGTACACCAAGGAGGTTCCGAGTTTGAATTTGAAATAAAAAAAAAAGTTGTATGACAGTTTGTGAATCCAAAACATCATCACACTTAGTGCACACGATGTTCTTAATACAAATTTACCTCTAGAGCGCAAAAACGACTTTTACTCCCAGTTAGCAAAAATGCCTTGGGTCCTGCAGGGGCTGTCACAGCGACCCCGATACTTTCCACTCTTGAGATTAAAATCGACTTTTACCCCCAGATATCGGGGATTAAAAACATACTTTCCGAGCTAGTGGGATGAAAAATTCTTTATTTAAAAAATATGTTCTTACCCCATAAAGAGAAGCACAAACACGAAATCCTCATCATAAATGACACAAACAAATAAACCAAATATTGCGTGTTCCTTACCTTTTATAAACTACACGAAATTACTTTAAACGGTGTCGCAAAGGAAGTACGACAATTACTACACGGATGATATTATTGTAGTAAGACATCTTTTTATAAAATTGTTATAATAATTATAATTACTTGCTTGCTTTGTTTCTTTGAACTTTGGTGTCATAAAGTCCTTCTTTTGTCACTTTTAAATAACTTAATAATCCATGATTAAATTGTGTTTGAACTTCATAATGCAGATCCTAACTATATCCCTACTAGGTATAATCTATATCATTTTTAACCGACTTCCAAAAAAACAGGAGGAGGTTCTCTATTCGACGTGTATTTTTTTTTTTTTTTTGTGTGTTTGTTACGCGATTTCTTTGTAATCATGAATGGAGCATTTTAAAATTCTTGTTTCATTAGAAAGCGGATATTCGCGAAGTGGTCCCATGTCAAGGAAATCAGGATCTGATGATGGGATCCAGGAAAAATCAAGTAAAAACCCGCAACAATGTAGGCTGGGGTGTCGATTGACATTATTAAAAGTAAAACTACCTGTGTCCCGTGGTTTTGCTCGCGATATTCTTGATACCATAAGAATTTCTGGATGAAAATTATTTGGCTGTATTCTTTCGTATTTAAATCAAATGCTGTTCTCAATTCATGGGTTTTAGATATAAAAATATCCTGTTTTTTAATTCGTTAACACACACTGAAATAAACCCGAACCTACAACATTTTTTAAAAATGTTTTTTTATACTATTATAGGTACCTATTACACATATATCTACAGAGCGTTTTCATAAAACTTTAGTAAAAAAAATATATTTCGATATTACAAACAAACACTGCACCAGATTAGATTGTATATGTTATTTTAATTAATAAATAGACAGTATAAACGTCAGCCTCTATTTTCGTTTTTATTTTGACTTTGGTTAATTGTCTAAAAAGTTCTTATACCTTTGTGGTTATAAAGAAGTTTTGTAATAAAATGATTGTTTAATTGGGATGATGAAGTTAAAACGAAGTAATAAAATGCAGGGTTGTGTTAGATTATGAATCATGTGTAACATCAGCTCATGGGACCGGATTCAAGCGGTACCCGTTGAGGCTGAACTGCTCGACACTTATAGAGCAGCGAAAAAATCCCTGCAAGAGGCTATTGCCCTCGCAACTCTCGGGGCAATCGTGGGAAACGACCTCTCCTTGCCAAATGTAGTCTCTGGTATGGTGAGCGAGGAGAGGTCTTGGATTGGAGTGTCCACCTTTTGTAAGGTCGTACTCTCGCAAAAAAAAGCTGCGGAGAGAGAGCGCGAAGCCCTCTCCACTAATACTATCCGCAGCAGAAGGTTGGGCAGACGGAAGCGGGACTACCACTTTGTCCTGCAACCGCCATACGCCCGACCTGCGGCAGTGATCCCCGGGGGGAGATCCACTGCCGCCATATAGGCCTCGAGGTGGCGCGCGATACTTTCGGAAGGGGGTAACTCAACATCTATCGCCTAGAGCTACATTCTAGCTCGGAGGAGATACCCTTAACAGGGTAGAGGCGCTGTCCGGGATCGTAGTAGCGTGATTCGGCCATAAGCGCAGAGGTGGCACACCAAGGGGTTTTAGTCGGTAAACGCGTCGCCGCTCTATCTTTGCGGCGCGGAGTCCGACATACCCCGTCGTTCCCCTGGACAGAGGAAAGACGTAAAGTCTTCCTCCCACAAAAAAGGATTCAAGTGATCCACGAGTCAAAAGCTCTTCTGGAGGAAAATTTAAGCGTCTTTTGTAGAAGGAGACTTGCTTCCCACTAAAAAATTTAAAATAAAGTTAATTTAAAAAAATAAGAAACCGACTTCAGCACTAAAAAGTAAAAAATAATCCCACCAAAAACATTCTGTAAAAAACTAGCCAAGTCTCGATGGAGCTGCTTGTTTATCTCTAAAAAGTAATGAAATCTAGACAAACTCGTACCAAGTCTAAGGTTCCTTACTGCGATTCTTTATTATTATAGTTAATGTTGTGTGATTTGGCCGTTGAAAGGTACACATGTATACAAGGGTACAAAACTAGGTACTCCATGACACTATTGCACCAATCTGTCGCCAGAACCGCTACCCATTGACGATAAAAAAATGTCACTTGAAAAACGTTGATTCAATATCCAGTCAATTGTAGGCTTGATAAAGCTGCGTATTTTAATAATGTTATAACATTACGTGTAAACAAAATTGACTTGTACCCACTACTAACGTTTTAAACAATGTTCAACGGCCAAGTCACACAACATTAACTATAATAATAAAGAAATCGCAGTAAGGAACTTTAGACTTGGTACGAGTTTGTCTAGATTTCATTACTTTTTAGAGATAAACAAGCAGCTCCATCGAGACTTGGCTAGTTTTTTACAGAATGTTTTTGGTGGGATTTCATTTATTTTTGTTGAAACGTGTTAATATTGATTTATTTTATTAGATTTTCTGATTTGACACATTTTTTTCTTTTTAGGAGTAGTATTTTATTATTAAGCGCCCTGCGGTTTCACCCGCGTAGTTCCCGTTCGCGTTTCCGTGGGAATTTCGGTATAAAAAGTATCCTATGTGCTTCTCCTGGTTTTAAGCTACCTCCCCACAAATTGTCAGCCAAATCAGTTCAGCTGTTTTAGAATTATCATTACCGTTCCCATTCCCGTGGGAATTTCGGGATTAAAAGTATTCTTTGTGCTTTCCTGGTTCTAAGCTACCTCCCCACCAATTTTCAGCCAAATCAATTCAGCCGTTCTTGAGTTATAAATTCCCGTTCCCATTCCCGTGGGAATTTCGGGATAAAAAGTATTCTATGTTATTTTCCTGGTTCTAAGCTACCTCCCCACCAATTTTCAGCCAAATCAATTCAGCCGTTCTTTAGTCATAAATTCCCGTTCCCATTCCTGTGGGAATTTCGGGATCAAAAGTATTCTATGTTCTTCTCCTGGTTCTAAGCTACCTCCCCACCAATTTTCAGCCAAATCAGTTCAGCCGTTCTTGAGTTATAAATTCCCGTTCCCAATCCCGTGGAAATTACGGGATTAAAGGTATCCTATGTCCTTTTCCTGGTTCTAAGCTACCTCCCCACCAATTTTCAGCCAAATCAGTTCAGCCGTACTTGAGTTACAATTCCCGTTCCCGTTCCCGTATAGTTCCCGTTCCCGTTCGATTATCCTAGTTGTTATAGTTTTCCCTTTATGTGGCCATTAAACCCTAACTCTGTACCAAATTTCAGCTCTCTAGGTTCATGGGAAGTACTAGTTCTATTTTGATGATCATGAGTGAGTGAGTGAGTGAGTGAGTGAGTGAGTGTCTGTCTTAAATACGAAACTTTGCTTTCGCTTAACTTGGGAACTAAATGACCTACAGACTTGAAATTTTATTTTAAGTATGTGATTGTATAGCTTACTGGATGACGAAAATTTCAGCGTTCTAGTCTTATCCAGAGGTCCTCTAATAGGGGCCTGAAAATGCGGCGAAATGGTTCCTGTAAAGGATGGTACGGCAGTGTTTGCTTCGCGCTCGACTTGGCGGGGGGCACTGCCGTGCCCCCAGATTTAAAATAAACGATATCTTTAATTCATATTTACAATTTATAATTAGTTACTTTTGGAGTCGGTGACAGCCCAAACCTTCATTAATATTATAGGCGCATCTCGTGCTATCTTCTAAGGAAAAAACCTATCCTGGGCTGGCACTGACTCCAAAAGTTACTAATTATAAATTGTAAATATGAATTAAAGATATCGTTTATTTTAAATTATTTTTTACTTTTTAGTGCTGAAGTCGGTTTCTTATTTTTTTAAATTAACTTTATTCATTATATAAAAGGCTTTGTCCTGAATGACTGATGGATCAACGCACAGCCTAAACCGCTGATCGTAGAGACCTGAAACTTGGAGGGTGTGTTATTTGTATTACGTAGGCGTCCGATAAGAAGGGATTTTTGAAAATTCCTCCTCTTAAGGGGTGAAAAGGGGTTGCAAAGTTTGTATGGGACTACGTGATTCCTCGGTCTGATTAAGTTCAAACTTGGCATAAATGTTCTTCAAAAAGATTAATTAAATATGTGATACTCATTTTTTTAAAATCATCACCTAACATGATTAAAAAGGGGTAAAAAGTTATTTTGGGGTTGATTTGCGTCGAAATTGATATCAATACTCCTTTGACATGTGTTTCAATTTGTAATTTGACAGCCGAATGACAAAATGGCGGACTAAAATAAATTGAGGCAGCGTATCAAAACTATAGGTACTTAAATAAAAAAATACCGTATTTTTACTTATTAATAGATATTTATCGATATTCTTCACCCCGCATTATAAATCTAGACATTAATTTAAATAACTATTTCAAATATCAAATCTGTAGGTGAAGTAGTTTTTTCATAAAATGTACCACCAAATTGTTGCGTTACAAGGGCTTCGCTTTGCTCGCCCTAATTAGATATTTTCTTAGGATATTTTACTCATAATTTGATTTCGGTTTATCATTTCTTCAGACATTTTCGATCTAAAATATTACTATACGAAAATTATTATTCATGTGCGATTTATCGATTTTAGCTTATCATATGAAATTAGATAAGTCGAGCAGGGTTTTTTTATAACTAAATCACCCACTTATTATAGATACATAGATTCGCTTAATTACAATCCAGAATCTTTCCAGAATTTTTCGCAGAATCTAAAACACTTTCTAATATAGTAGAACGCCGATTAACCGAATCACCAATTATCCGAATCGGTCCTAAATTACTATGTAATATACCTCTATTAATTGTTGTGATTTATTATATTTTGTACTAGCTGTGCCCCGCGGTTTCATCCGCGTAGTTCGCGATCCCGTGGGAATTTTGGGATAAAAGTAGCCTATGTTCTTTCCCGGACCATAATCTACCCCTGTACCAAATTTCAAGTCAATTATTTCAGTAGTTTAGCCGTGAAAAGGTAACAGACAGACAAACAGAGTTACTTTCGCATTTATTATATTAGTAGGGATTTTCGTTAAGGCCCGCTGGGATTGCAACTTAAATATAAATAAATAAAATAAAATAACTTACTCTGGATCGAGATGTTTAAGTGAGCTATAGATATTGTAGAACTGTGTTTGTTAAACTTAATATAGTTTATTCTACGTGTGACATCGTTTTTAGAGTTCCGTTCCCAAAGGGTAAAAACGGAACCATATTACTGAGACTTCGCTGTCCGACCGTCCGTCTGTCACCAGACTATAAGAAGAACCATGGACATTGGACGTATGCTATAGAGAATGATGCATGTTCAAGGTCAAGAACGGTGATAGCTAAAGCTACACTTGAAATTTTTACAGATGATGTATTTCTATTCTATTGCCACTATAGGAAAAAATACATAAAATAAAATAAATATTTAAGCGGGGCTTCTCAATACAACAAACGTGTGTTTTTGTCATTTTTGGTACGAAACCCTTCGTGCGCGAGTCCAGCTATGTGCAGTCTATGTGCGATAATCCGAAATTTCGATTATCCGAATGGACCCCGGTCCCAATTAATTCAGAGGCGTTCTACTGAATATGTATTGTGTAATGAAACGCCGACTCTTCCGAAGAAAAGATGAAAAAATGGGATGGAAGTGGTAGTGGGGTAGAAGGGGTAGTGGCGTGGAAGTGGAGTGGAGTGGTGTGTATGCGGGATAGGCGTTGAAGTGGTAGAGATGTGGAAATGGGATTAGTGTGGATGTAGGACGGTGTGATGTAGAGCGTCGGTGGCGTAGGGGTTTAAGGCATTTGACTTTCGATCGGAAGGTGCCTGGTTGGAACCCCACCACGTACCAATGTGTTTTAAATCATCATTACCAGTTCATTGATCTCCCTACCGAGGGTACAAGACCAGAAATAAGTAATGATGAATGATGTGGAAGTGGGAGCGGTGTGGAAGGTGTATTAGTGTGGAAGGGGAGTCGGGTGGAAGAGGTAGTGGCGTGGAATTGATATTAGGGGGTCAATATCAGCTACCTAAGGGCCTGTCCTGAATCATATCTAATAGGGATACTTATTTTAATTATGTAGTGCACATAAAATATGAAAGTTTACCTAATTTATATGTCACTAGCGGCGCCTCGCGTTTTCACCCGCGTAGTTCCCGTTCCCATAGGAATATGGGGATAAAATTATGCTAAAAACCTTCCTACTGAATCACTCTATCTAGAAACCGCATCAAAATCAGTTGCGTAGATTTAAAGATCTAAGCATAAATAGGGACAGAGAAAGCGACTTTGTTTTATACTACGTATGTAGTGATAACGAATAATATAGGCGTGTTTATTGTTTAATTTTAATCTCGACTGCCAGACCCACATATTGATAAAAGTTATTTTATAACATCGATATTTAGCGTTAGCCCAAAATAACTATTCTTCGCGTACGAAGTCGCGGGGCAGAAGCTAGTAATATTATAAATGCGAAAGTAACTCTGTCTATCTGTCTGTTACCTTTTCACGGCTAAACTACTGAACCGATTGACTTTAAATTTGGTACAGGGGTAGCTTATGGTCCGGGAAAGAACATAGGCTACGTTTATCCCGAAATTCCCACGGGATCGGAAATTACGCGTGTGAAACCGCGGGGCACAGCTAGTATTTTATACTTACAGTTACAACAAAGATGATTTTTTTATAAATTGCACTAAAATCAAGAACTTAAATATAGGTGAAATAGGTACTGATCGTAAGTTATTGGAAAAGTTTATTGGAAAAACCTTCGACCACCTGATATCTTAAAAGGCTCTAAAAACTTTCAAGGTTCAGATAGGTTTAGAGGGTTTGCTTACGGCTTAGGTTAATACTTTATGATCCGTGGTGTAGGTATGTTTGTACATGTAAGCTGTCTCTACAGCCATTAATTAAGTACTTTACTCTACGGGAAAAATTGTTATAAAACATTTTTCTTTAATTTGCATGACATGGTCAAAACACTTATGCTGCCATCTATGAGTGAACTGATGAACTAAGTAGTAAGTCATGCAAGCTTTTTGTTGGCAAGCCATGCACCTCTATCTCAGTGCCTGTTTACTAACTAGTACCAAACTATTCTACTAGATGGCGTTGAAATAAAATTTAAAATAATACTTTATCATTTATTTTTATTTTCTTAAAAACATGAACTTTTTTTTAACAAAGTATTATAAAAATCATACCTGGTAAAATAAATAAATAATAGTCAAATAGCTTTTAACGTAGTGAAAATTAAAGCTTCCAAAAGTTACAAAAAAATTCGCCCAACGTGGGGCTCGAACCCACGACCCTGAGATTAAGAGTCTCATGCTCTACCGACTGAGCTAGCCGGGCTATGAGTGGGTTGTTGAAATTATTATATCTAAGTTTAAAAAAATATAAAACTTATATTGAAAAATAAATTGATTGTGTTTTAAATAGAAGCAAATGATTGAATATTAATTATCTCAACAATTACAAGTATAATAAAATTATTGTAAGTAGGTAAAAACTTTATATTTTTTTCTAATACCTCCTTAGTTTTAATTAAAACGATAATTACGCACCTACTAACTTGTGACGCTTTTCTAGGACATTCTTTCAATTCTTTATAAGCACACCTAACTCTAAATACATCTAAAAGTCAACCTGTACATAACAAACCAATTCTAAAACAGTGGTACTCACACAAAACTGGTAACTCTCTTGGCAGCGGAGATAAGGCGGTGTTTACACATGGATATTGCTTGCCGGGATACGGACTTGTATCAAAGAGTCTCAAAGCGCTCCTACGGGGATAGGAGCAAACATCCCGCGGATTATTTGAGTGTAACTACCGGCCAGAGACGTAGATTTACACATTTATTTACTTTCTTATGTAAAAGTCGAGTTTTTGTGTTTTACAAAGAGAAGGTCAAGTTAATACTTATACGGTAGAAAAATATACCCTAGCTATGTGATTTGTAGATATTTGATTAATGCAGTAAGAATAATTTAAGTAAGTATATAAATTAGAAATGCTTCCCCGTAGTCCAACTAGTTCTACAAAGATTTTCGTTGTACTAAGTAAGTACGGGTAACATTTGTTCAACTCGTTGAACAAAGCTGTTGGACCACGGGTCAGTCGCCAAAGTCTATCAACTTGCCTGGATATGTTGACTTTTTAGGGTAAACGACTGAACTGTTATTGATTTTGTAAAAGGAGATACAATTTTTAACAAACATTGTATGTAGAATACTTCGCATTTCACATTTTGCGGGAAAATTCGCGAGGCAAATCAATAAGTAAGTAAATGAAGCAGAAACTAATCTACTTTTTTACTTTTTTGCCATTCAATTAGGCTTAGTACTTAGCGTGTGTTGGGTAAGATCTATGTCAAGCTAAACTAGGCTGATATCTCAGTGTTTCATCATCACATCATCAGATGACGATAGTGAAATTATTTCACGCAGTATTTCTACTTCCACTTGAAACTTAACCTATACCAATTGCTATTTATTCCTTCTCAAAATGAGTATTTGTTTAATGTATTTCTAAGATATGTTTGAACGTGCAGGGGTTGCAAACATTTAAAGGGTTCAGTCGGCGGCGCGGGACGCTTTCAAATTACCGAGATGGTGCGCTACTTCACAGATAGGCGTCTTATGGGTACACTCGATACCGAAATACTACAGTCGATTATAATTCAAGCTTGTAATTTTCGTCTAATTATAGATATTCTTGACTTCACAGTCCACAAATACCTTCTTGTGTTAAAAAGTGAAGAAATGTCCTGATCCCTTTCTTTGTGAACTTTGTTATAGGTTAACTCAATATAATAGTCATAGAACTAAATAAACCTTATGGACTAATTGGTAAACTTAGCGGAAGAGCTCGATAATAACCTACTTTATTATATTTATAACTGTAGTCCAACTTTTACCTATATTTTGACAAAATGCATACAATCATTCACATGAATGATTAAAGAAAAAGTACTTAACTAAAATCTAAAAAGAAATATAAAAAAGAAATGTGTGTTCGATTGTACAACCGGTACAGTGATATGCAAATGGCAGAGAGCGCTCGCAATCAACAGAGAGGCTCACTACCAATGGTGGTAAAACCCACAGGAAAAACTAGGTTCGTTAATACACTAGGAACTATTAACGAATATAGTTCGTCTATTTTGTACTTATCTATAAATGTTAGATGAGATACAAATTAATGGGTAAAGGAATTAACTATGAAAAACCCTATGCTCCCTAAAATATCATCTACTAGCTGTGCCTCACGGTTTTACCCGCATAGTTCCCGATTCTATGGGAATTTCGGGATAAAACCACCATAAGCTGCCCCTGTACCTTTCAAGTCAATCGGTTCAGTTGTTTGGCCGTCGAAAGGTAACAGACAAACAGACAGATAGAGTTACTTTCGCTTTTATAATATTAGTAATAATGTTTGGAAAACCCAGAGAATTCCTGAAGAACGAAGTTTATGGAACGTATTTTTTTAAAACTCGGGTTTTCATTCTTGAACATAATTTTAGCGAGAGTTAACTTATATTTATGAAGTCAATAATGTATTTCGTATTTTCTTCTTTACCTCCCACGGGATTACCTGGTAAATAAATAATAGTATACTTTAATGTCAATATTTGCGTTCAATTTGCAAATCCAATATGTCAAACATGAAATGTCACGTCCGTAATACGTTTTCCTTTTTGATCGGTTTGTCATATTTCCTGCTCACTGTGTGTTACGTAAAATGCTTCATTTTCATGAAAATGGGACAATGATGTTATACTCGTAGCTCGTACTTTACATTTATGTGATACATAGAGGCATTTGGCTTCCAGTCTAGGTCGATATTTGCTTAAAGAAACTCTTGGATAGAGTCATATTTTTCAGGTAAATATGTGGAGTTTGTGGAGTAAAATCTCTTGGACATATTTTTCAAGTAAATCTGTTAGAGTTCTATTTCTAGGAGGTATGTCTTATATGGTCCGCCTATAAAGTCCAGTCAACCAGATTACAGTATAAAAGTTATAAAACCTACTCACTATCTAAAACCTTTTTTTAATGCTATGTGAGAGCTACTGTATAATCACTACATAGTATAAAACAAAGTCGCTTTCTCTGTCCCTATGTCCCTATGTATGCTTAGATCTCTAAAACTAAGCAACGGATTTTGATGCGGTTTGTTTTAATAGATAGAGTGATACAGTAGAAAGGTTATTAGTATAAGTTTATCCCCATATTCCTACGGGAACGGGAACTACGCGGGTAAAACCGCGGGGCGCCGCTAGTATCTATATATTCATAAGTTAAGATTAGGTACCAGCTAGAAGAAGAAATGTGATATACTTAGGTACCTACGTCTGATATTTACTTTCGCCCAGAGTATGGATACCACCTCTTCTATTCAGTGCAAATATCGTTTAAAACGAGGGATGTACCTTATGTTTACCACGTAATACAAATTAATTCGGATAAAAACGTGAAACACGGCTAGTAAATACAAAAATGTTTCCTTAAGATAAAAAGTCCCATTAAAATTATGTTCATTTAGGCACACACGGCGGCATTTCTTTGACTTCCAAAACATGACGCTTGTCTTGTATTAAATTAGCATTGTAACAAGATTTTTTATAGAAATCAGTCGTGACCGCCCACAATCAGATTGAAGGTTTAACTATTATTTTCATATGCAATAAATAATCTGACATATCGGTATGCTTTGTAATAGCCCGATGTTTTTGCAACACCTATTTGTAATGAATTATTGTAATTTAACTAGAGGCTATTGTTCTTGTTTGTAGACAGGTTTTATATTGTAATTTGAAAGTATAAAAATAAGTTTAATCAATGATTACAAAGATGTCATTGGGATCGCTCAACATGGCACCATATCTCAGTAGGTACTTATGAGACAGATCCACAAATATATATATTCAGTGGATTACAGTAACGTTTCACAGATTGCTCATCTATTTACATATACAGCGAAACCTAGCCTAGCTCACTTTTCACGTTACGCCTATCTGACCATGGCTTCCATTCGAGAACATTTTGACTCCTAAAGATGTCAGTTCTTCAAACTATGTGATCTGACCTGCTATATCATCTTGCAAATCCACTGCCATGACCACTGCGTATTGGTATTCAGCATGCAAACCACTGTGCTACGTTAGGCATTTTTGGTCTCCTATGAATATATTCAATTCTGAGAGCCAGCAGTTTTTGTACGGAATCTTATGCACCTACAAAGTTTATTCTCCATAACTCTTGAACAACTTCAAACATCTTTAGAGGCTTACAACAAGAGAGATCCTACACCACATGATGGGAAAATCTCATAACCACACCAAATCCCATGAAGACCAAAGGTCCCATCCAAAACAAACACAAAATAATCAATCAAAAACATTGATCAGTAAATTATTTCAATTAAAATCTGACAGGTAACTGTAGAAAGGTCACCGTACAAGTGGGTGCCATCGAATGAAATAAAAACAGAACAGACAGACCGACGTTTGAAGCACTTACATTCTATAATCACGATTGTGTTTAGATAAAAAACAATAATAACAAAATAAACAAGACACGTAATCACCTCATGTCAGAGGAATGAGGTGTACGGTGACCGTGAAGAGCAATAGTTTTGGGATTTTACTTGTGAATTTCATACTATGTTATGTTAAATTAAGCCATTTGTAAGGGGTAAGCACTTATTGCCTAGTAGGTATATTGAAGAGATCTTTTAAGTTGTAGTTAAAAAAAAACAGAAGCTGCTCTTTAGTATCGCAAAAATTCGAAAACAGCTCGGCCAATTTTAACAATTCGTTTATTTACTGCAGTGGGATGGTTTTGAACCTAAAAAGAAACTGTGTGAATTAAATCAATAGTTTGAATGAAGTTAAAAACAACTTTATTACAACATTTTACCCAAAAAATTAAAAAGAAAGAGTTAATCACTAAGCATATTGGTGAAAAATAAATACTTACTTGTATTTCCAATAGTGCTATTATTTTTATTTCTTCAAACCATGGTCACACTACACGTGCCACTCACGAATGTAACTTTGGAAAAGTTCTGACATACAAAGTGATGGTTGAGTGAGCGTACAAATATTGTTTCGTAGTAAATTATCGGGTTTTAAAGTACAAGAAAGGTTTTACAACAATACTAAAACAAACAAAGATTATTATTGTGGAAAATTATCGAAGTTTGACGTGAAGATAAGTGTTTTATTAATACTTACTTAATAACTTTAATAAAAGTTTTGGAAAAGAAAAAAAATCTGCTTATAAGTAAATGTGTGCGTAGTTCCTGATACCGTAGCGTAGATACAAATTTCGAACTTAGTTAGGGGTCAGCTACTATAGTGAGATAACGTAGTGAATGATTATGTTGAGTAAATGCCTTACAGAAAATCTGCTTTTATGATCATAAAAGCAGATTTTCTTTCTCGTTATTAGATACAAGCTGTGTCCTGTGTGTTTTACTTGCGTTCAATCATACAATTTTGTGTCTACTGATGAAAATTGCATTAAATTGCCCTTATATCGTCATCGCGCTGTATAATACATACCAATTGCTCCACATTAACAAATTATAATAGTATGCCACCGAGTAAACTGAACCCAAATCATCAATATTGTCTCCATTTATATTTTAACCAGAACAGCTAAGTCCAAAGGGGGCAATACCACCTGCGCCAAATGCATCCTAAATAACCACCAACATATCTTCACTTACTTTACCTATACCACCACCTTAACTCCTTCGAATAAAGACTATTATCGCGTGTTTTTTTTGTTAACAAGCTTTTATTTTAACTGTGGTTTTGAAGCAAGTAATGCAGTACTGAAGGTTAAGAGATAATCGTTACTAATCTGTGGATTATAAGCTGAAAGACATCTGGTACGCGTCACTTTGCGGGATGGAGTATGGACCGCGTTTGGTTATATCGATTTTGGGGTTAGAGGGATTACTGGGAGAACCTAATACTATTAGGATTATTAAAGGTATCGACTGTGAGATCCTACTGAAGACTTTATACAGTGAGAAGGAATAGACTTGAGTCCCATTTGCAAAGTAAGTAACATTCAATGCATCGCTACATCCAGAAATCGAAGTTATGACCTCCTAGCCTTGATAGGCAGACAGGAGCATGTATACTACTTGTGTAGTGTATGTATAATTTGCCTCCACACGTAACTCCAGTGAAGTAGTATTGTCCCTAATGATCTTACATACAATCTCTATATTGTTGTGCTATATATGAATACCATTTAGAATCTACCATCATGTGATGTACTTAGAAGTATAAAGTGGTAAGTTTAAACCACTTTATACTTCTAAGTACATCTGGAACTTCTGCATAAGTAAATACTTTCACAAATTTGACGACCTAGATGGCAGAGTGGTCACCATGCCGGACTGCCATCCGTAAGGTTGCGGGTTCGCTTCCCGTGCGGGGTGAATATTTGTGTGAACCACAAATGTTTGTCTCGGTCTGGGTGTGTGTGTGAATGAGTGTGTGCGTTATGTTATGTTATTTCCACAATTTTAGGCCGTCTTCTCTTACTTGTTTTCAATAACTTGTTACTTTGTACATACAAAAAATTAACGAATTCTCTCTGTGTGGTCTCGTACTGGCCGTAATTACATACATTCTTACGAATTACGTACATATAATTGTAAATTATTCCAACGACCACTGATTACTGTTTCTCATATTCTGATTATGGCGGATACGGCCCGCTGTTTGTTTTACCATCGATAGCACAGCACGTGTGTTTAAGAAATTATACACAATACTTGGCGCAGACTTGAGAAAATATAGATAGGGTTATAAAAAACAATATTTATTTATTTTATGTTTATGTAAGTCCTGTTTCAGGTCCCCCCAGCATGACTGTGCGTGATAAAATGTATAGACACCACAAAATATACGTATATAGTACATATATAAATGACAGTTGGATGTCGATAAATAGCTATATCGATTTCGCGAGCATGACCAAATGTAATAAAATTAATCACGTGGTAAAATTAAATATGGCGGATATTTTTATCAAATTTTGACAGTTGGATGTCAATAAATCGCTGTATTATCGCGTTTACGAAGTCATGCTAGCCTGGCAGTAGTTTTGGTACTGATGTTGTCGTAGATTTTCCAGAATTTTCTTTAACAAATTTTGTCCTGAAAATGACGAACACTGGATACATCAAATAAAATTATTTGAATAAGTGCAAGCTGTTCTAAAAAGATTCATTACGTACATTCATTAATCAGATTTTTGTATACTATAAGTTCCTATTTTTCTAGATTTTTCCAACAAACATTATAAAATTTAACTGTCCTAAAAAGCATTAAAACAAATATCAAATTAGTATTATATAATAGACTAGCGGCGTCTCGCGGTTCATCCGCGTGGTTCCCGTTCCCGTGGGAATACGGGGATAAAATATAGCCTATGTTACTCAGGGTGAATATAACTTTGTAATGGTGAAAGAATTTTTGAAATCGGTCCAGTACTTTTTGAGTTTATTCGTTACATACAAAAATACAAATCTTTCCTCTTTATAATATTAGTGTAGAAGTGTAGATATAACGTCATTTTTTTAACTCAATTCTAATGAAAGACATTCTTACGCATTTCAAAATAACAAAGTACGAAACGAATGACAAGTAACGTAATACAATTTCAATGTATGTTTATTATCCCTTCTGTCGTTTCGATACGCTATGAAAACATCTTATTGATTATCTGCCCTGTCAGTCCTCTCTAAAATTACGATAATTTTACGTTTACGAACCAATTTCTCTCAAGTTACGACGTATATATTTTTTATTTTGTTTGTACAATGTAAATTAGCTGCCTTCAACGTTGCGTGAGTGTAAACTTGATAATTTTATTATACTTACTGAGTGTGTTGTTTGTAAGTGAATTTGCGGTTTTTGTTAGTGTTACGATATTGTAGAACTTTACTAGTTCTTAGAAGTTTTAGTTTAGTTGTGGTAATCCTCTTTATTAGTACTTATATCAAGTTTTAAGTAGATAACTTAAAGATATTAAAGTAGATTAACTTAAACGTCTTCTAATATTTTCAGACAAAATTTAAGTAAGTACAGTTACGATTATTTTTTCATTGTAACAAATAACTACTTTTTGCAAAGTTATACTTGCTTAGAACAAATATTAAGTAAAGAATTAATGTCAATATTTCAAATATTTAATACAAAATACGCTTTGTTTTCCTTTCTGAATGATAAAATTTTATCAATCCACATTACACTGTACAAGTACCAAATAATTCTTAGTTATTGTAATTTCGTTTCCTTGATTATAGCCCCTTCCCTTTCAACCTTAATTTTATTTTAAAGTACCACTTTCACCGGTAGTACAATTTTATAAATTGCATTTAGTAGTACAGGGATGAAATTGGTTTGGTTGGAAGGAAGACAAAATTTGTGGAATCCTTTTAAGTAATATTATAAAGCCGAATGTTTGTGAGTGTGGATGTATGGATGCTAGTTCCTCGTTCCTCCTTCACGCAAAAACTACTGAATGGATTTTAACGAAATTTGGTACAGATGTTCCCCATACCTAGGAATAACACATAGGATACTTTTGATCCCAAAATTCCCACGGGATAAGCTTCCACGCGGGTAAAACCGCGGGGCATAGCTAGTTTTATATAAACAAGCAAAAATGTTTTCAAACTAAACAAGAATCAAGAAGAACTGTTTCTTTTAGAGTGTAATTTAATAATATGTTAAATAATTTGCGAGTTATCCTACTAATATTATAAAGGCGAAAGTTTGTATGTATGGATGTTTGTTACTCTTTCACGCAAAAACTACTGAATGGATTTTAATGAAACTTTACAATAATCTTGCTTATACATCAGAATAACACATAGGATACTTTTTATCCCAAAATTCCCACGGGAACGGGAACTACGCGGGTGAAGCCGCGGGGCGCTGCTAGTTTACCATGAATGTATAAATTGTTTCGAGTTTTCGATATATCGACGCGGACATTGGGAGAAGTACAATATCTTTCTGTGTATCTATCTTTTCAATAACTGGGTATCTATGATATTCGTAACTTTAAACAATATTTAATAAAGTGACCTCTGAAATAGCCTCTATTTATTTTAATTCCTTTAAAAAATACCCCTAAGTCTGCCACTGTGCGCCACTAAAAGCGTGGACCCGTGGCGCCTCCCATTTACTTAAATAATGAGTCATTTCGGGTCGCGTGTCACCCACTGTCGCAAAAACTATACACCGTTAAGGGAGAAGGGAACCGTTGCCGAAATATTAAAAAAATATAGTCGATACTTCAAGATACGTTGCATGTCACAATGGCATGTGTCAAGGGTGGTGTTATTGAATTAATTTTAACTGGGGGTTGAGAAGAATTGAATTTTTAATGTTTATGACACCATTATTTTTTAAAGAATAATGGGCATAAAAAGTCAAACTAAAATTCCTGGTTCTGGACTTCTTTAAGCTCCTGTAATTTATTATTATTAATTTTATTACTATTATTAGCGGCGCCCCGCGGTTTCACCCGCGTAGTTCCCGCTCCCGTGGAAATTTGGGGGTAAAATGATGCTTAAAACCTTCCTCTTAAATTACTCTATTTATTATTGAAAACCGCATCAAAATCCGTCGCGAAGTTTTAATGATTTAAGCATACATAGGGACATAAGGTCATAGGGACAGAGAAAACGACTTTGTTTTATACTATGTAGTGATGATAAAATGCCAGACGCTTTTTAATCGCACAAATTATAAGAAATAAGCACTGGGTGTACAAAATATGAATCCAAAATTCTACATATGAAGCAATATTTTCACATATTTGCCAAGCGATCCAGTAAGTAAAGATTAATGAAACAAATCGAACAACAACCTGAATTTTGTCGTATCTTACTTTGCATACCATAAGCACCTATAAGTCACACTCCCGGTACTAGAGGACACCAAAACAGCATTACTACATCCTTTATGCGGTCATGAGTCGGCTATTCGTATACAAATCTGATAAAAAGGATGGGCTAACAGGCTTGTGACACCCTACGTGACGAGGCGGTTTTGGCGGCAAAAAAATGTCCTAGTTTCGGGAATTTGTCGTTTTAATGTAAAAATATTCTGGTTTTTGTTGCTGTAGGACAGTGGTTAGAGGAATATTTGTTTTTGTAAATCGTAAGTAAATCAGTTCCTACAATATGGATGTCGACAAAAAAAAAAATCTAATTAGTCCGTCAGATAGATTTCGCAAAAATATTGGACACGTATTTTCTCTTTATTGATTCAAACAAATAATTAAGACGATATAGTGCATAGAAAACTCGTGTGACGTCACAGCTACGGACAATTTTTACCAGGAATCATCGTCACAAGCCCCCACTCCTGAACTTTAATGCGTTATAACTAAGTCAGTTTTATTAATTTGATAAAACAAAAAATACGTGTCTAATATTTTTTCGAAATCTAACTGACGGACTAATTAGAATTTCATTTTGTTTACCCAGTCGACATTCCCATTGTTATATCCAGAACTCAGCCTTTACTTCATCATCATCAGCCTACGCCAGTTAACTGCTGGATATATTGGAGATGAATATGGATTAAATATGGAGACAAATAAGTGAATGTCCAAATCACTTTCTCTACTGGTGGAAACAGTGAGAAAATCTGTACGGTCCGTAGGTGCTAAAATTAACATGAGGAAATACAAACTTAAGTTACTTTTTTATTTTATTTTTATTCACAAACAGTCTTAATGATTACAATAAAAAAAATAACTCTTAACCACTTAAATGTTTTCACATGTAAACTTTACCCACCAAACATCCAGTGATAATATTCACAGTAACAATTCAAGCCACAATTTATCGTTCATCTTAAAGGATTCGTAATTCCCTCCCAAAATACTCGTGACCTCGTGACTCTTTCTCATTTAAGAAAAAGAAAAATTCAAAATAAGAACTGTTTTATTTTAATTAGTAAGTTGGCCGACGTTGGCGGGCAACTGTACAAATAAACTTTAACCAAAACAAATAAACAGAAGCAGACATATGGACATGTTTAGACACGGATGTCCGCGATCGACAAAAAAATCGAATTCAATTATTTTTAGCTATTAGGTTACTGAGTACGAGGAAGATTTTTAGATGAATTAGTTAGCTTTGAAAAGCTCTAACCTAGATAAGAAAGAACCATAATATCAGATACATATTTTACTAAGTAATTGATGAAGATGTAGATAAAAACTAACAATAAAATATAAATCTGCAAGTTCCTTTGATCAGTTTAGTCCTCAAGTATCTAAACAATGAAAACTACACATCATAAGAGGACTTAATAAAGAGAGAAATATCTACTAATATGACTAAAAAGCAAATAATTACTTTTTCAACACATTTGCTCATAAAGCGGCTCTTATTTGTGCAAAAACAGTTGAATAATGACACGCTTGATTCACTAGTGAGTCATAGATTTTTTTTTAAATTGTTTAGTTTTAAAATAGTTTCGATACCAAAAAAAATCGTGTCCATACATTTTAAAAACAAACTTCAACTATGTTGCCTTACTTTTGGTAGGTCTATGGTCGATTCCATTCATTCATTCATTCGATTTTTTTTAATAAATAAATTATTTTAGTCTTTGGCTGATCACCATTGTTGTGTTGGATGCGCGCGAATAGAAAAACTGTTTATTTATTAGCGAAAAATGATATTTTCTTCGCAAATGGGTTGAAAAACGTTGTATGGTACACGCGGTGTATTGATGATTACTACCTCGGCTATCTTCTGACCCTCGCCTGACGGCTCGGGCCTCAATAGCGCCTCGGAAGTAATCACCAACTTACCTCGTAACATAAATTACTATTTTTCACAAATTGGTCACCAATTCAGAAATTACAACAGCGGAGTTAGATATAGTTAGATATAGGAATTAGATAGCGAAGTGTTTGGTTCCCAAACACTAATAATTTCCTACTAAATAATTTCCATAACCGAATAAACAAAATAAACCATAATAATAAAGCAATTATGTTGACATTCCTAGTCTAAACATTATCAAAACGATATTATCCGATGATGCATTAGGCGCCGTACACACTGCCGCCGACGTAAACAAACATCGGTCTACGATTACTATTCGATACATTTATCGACTCCATCAATCATGGTACGGTAGCTATTTAAATGTAATTTTATCGTGTATTTGAGGATTAATTGCTGTTGTATAATTGTGGTGTTATTAGGGGTTTGTAAAGTCATTCATTCGTTCATTGTGTCAGTTTCATTTTCAATTTCTTTCTCCAAGTCCTTCCAAAAATCGAATTCGCATGAGGCTTCCTCTACTTCAGACTTCCATCGAGTCGTCTAAGGACGAGTTCATAATAGTGTGTTACTTATCTCAAAATAGGATACTTACTTATTATATGTTTTTCGTGATTATAATATGGAATATCTTGTAATTGTGTGCCAAATTTCAAGTAAATCAGTTATGTAATTTGTACATGAAAGAGTAATAAAATTCTATTCACATTTCCAAACATACGTCAGGGTTTTATAATATTAGTAGGATAACATGATAATATTATAAAGTACCGACACAGAAAGGAG
The DNA here is from genome assembly GCA_958496195.1 of Timandra comae. Lineage (NCBI taxonomy): Eukaryota > Metazoa > Arthropoda > Insecta > Lepidoptera > Geometridae > Timandra > Timandra comae. Next base: position 3,638,322 of record OY292354.1, on the reverse strand, counting down.
TTTATAGATTCCTACCAGATTGATCCAGATCGTGCATTAAATTGAGCGACAATTTGTGTCTCGCCGATACCGGAACGATCAATCTCCCGGATTGAAAACACCCTGTTATGTACACGACTTGGAGCTGTGGAGAATATTATTGTAAAAAAAAGATATTAATTTAGTCTTTAAATGATATTAGAAATTACTAAGTCCTATATAATATTTAGCCTAACTTGAGCAAGTTCTGATACAGGAAAGAAACTAAAGGCATGACACCAATTCCATAAGGAATAATCCAAATTACTATATCAACTTTAAGCTTAGCTCTATGGAAATATCTCTATTAAATTGCCTATTCCTTTGTTCGATTTCATATCCAAGAATAAAAGAATCACTTATTTGAAAGAGAATAATAGTTATTTATGGTACAAGCGAGGTAAGTTGGTGATTACTTCCGAGGCGCTATTGAGGCCCGAGCCGTCAGGCGAGGGTCTGAAGATAGCCGAGGATAGTAATCATCAATACACGCGTGTACCATACAACGTTTTTCAACACATTTGCGAAGAAATTATCATTTTTCGCTAATAAATAAACAGTTTTTCTATTCGCGCGCATCCAACACAACAATGGTGATCGGCCAAAGACTAAAAGAATATACTTATTAAAAAAAAATCGAATGAATGAATGAATGGAATCTACCATAGACCTACCAAAAGTAAGGCAACATAGTTGAAGTTTGTTTTTAAAATGTATGGAAACGATTTTTTTTGGTTCGAACTAAACAATTAAAAAAAAATCTATGACTCACTAGTGAATCAAGCGTGTCATTATTCAACTGTTTTTGCACAAATAAGAGCCCCTTTATGAGCAAGTGTGTTGAAAAAATATTTTTGTAATAGAAGCAACTCTTTTCCATTATTGTCCGTAGGGCGTTATTCAAATAAGAAGCGCCGCGTATCGCAGACGACTTGTCGCTTGATTGATAGCTTCGGACCATTTTTAATCATCCCTATCGTAATCATAAAATCGTCCTCAACACCACTTTTTGCTTATAAAAAATATACTTAACTCCCTGTACTTAAGATTCATTTTTCCTAAATTTAAATTATAGATTTAGGTCCTATTAGTTTGGCCATTAAAGTTAACAAGCAATGTTTAATTTTTACTACTAGTTCATTACCATATTGTTTTTCGGCTAAAAGTTGATAAATATTTGTTCTACGTGTGTTCTATGAAGACTTATCTTAAGTATGATGCGGTTCAAATAATAATATATTTATTGTATTCATGGCTCAGTCTTGAGATCACCACCACGCAGGTTTGAGGGCAGTGTGAGATAATTGAGAATTGCTATTACTCGTCACTGTGATATTAGTAAGAGACAAAGGTCAGACAAGACAAGGTCTCTTCTAGGGATCTTTGCCAGATCTGTTTGTATCTTTACCATGAACTACAAAATTAAGACTAAACAAAAGTTTCATTTATTGATTCAACAACAGTCTACACAGTAAACCTTCCGCTTTCCAAGTCATAGTCGCTCTTTTTGCCACTGCCAAAATAATATTAGAATTAAACCTACAAAAAGCAACGTAAAATCAAAAAAGGTTTACGTTAAGCTACGTACATCATCATTATGCCACTGAAAGCATGATGGATTATCTGCAAAGACAATGCCTTCCACCTCATTGTTCAGACCTGCTACTGTGCTTTTGAGGACAAAACGCACTCCATTAGTCTACATACGGGTATTGTAGCTCGTTCAATGCATGATTAATGATTGGAAACATGTACATTATTTCGTTCCCATATACCCGATCGAGTGCTCAATATATCCCGCGAGACGCGAAAAATGGTATGTTTACCTACGCTCGATTAGCCGCGAAGGATGGGGCTTTGAAATATTGTGAACGCATGATTATGGCGCGTGCCTTTCCAAACCATAACTGATGCTAATATCAACCTTATTGTTAAGAGTCTTAGAGTTGTTTTTGCTTTCCCCAAGATGTATAGTTAAAGTTCTTCGATGCGTAGCAAGGATGTTGTTTTATTGGAAACGGATAATTTATTTTGTGTATTTATTTGGTTGATGCGGTATGTCTGGTCCGATAATGTGGAAGTTTGTTGCGATCACAGTGATGCATTGATATTGTTATTGGCACATTTAGTGTTTGTATTGGACATGGGATTGTCGGTGTTTGTGCTCCACTGTATCTGCTTTTGGTATCTGTTTATTTTTCTAGTTTATTTTGTATAAGCTACGCAAACATTTTGTATAGAGAGCACTAAAGGGTTTCGTTTTGTTTCATCAATTTTAATTTTATTTCAAGAATTATTTTAATCGTGAATATCGTAAAACGTATGAACTATAGTTAAGATTTCCATTATGGGATACTTAATTCAGAACTTATATTTTTCATAACAAATGCAAATTGAGAACGTCTTCCTATTATAAAATGGGTTAAATCACAAATAAAAGTTTAGCTATAGCTCTACTGCCAATTAAAAAGCACAAGTCAAGTCTTTCACTATGAAAAGTTTTGACGAGAACGCAAAAAAGTGCCCTCAATCAAAGCAGAGCCACGTTTCCACCAATATCTGATCAAATCCAAAGTATTTTAATGTAAAACATTATTACTAAACTTTCTTGTTCTTATTTCCGTAGAAGCAATTCCTCCAAAATGGAATCAAAGTTTTGACCAAAATCCAAGTTAAGTTACGCAGTTAGAACACAGATTACTGAATAGTTACTATGTATAAAGTAACGTAGAACTAATTCTTGGTCGCTACGGTTGAGACTGAGACATGTTCATCCCGAAATCAAAGTTGTATTAAGGGCTTAATGGATAAACTGAATTTTGTATCCCGAGGGATCGGGAGAGGAAATTAACAAACCCATGTCGGAAGTCGATCACAATAGCCAACAACTAGGGAACATCAAAGATGTTTAAACTGGTTTCCAGCTGTCATAGTATGCAGTTTGGCGGTTTCAATATTTGTGATTTGGTTTCTATAACCGTGAGCATTGATTTGATAATGTGAAGCTCTAAAGATTTCGGTCATTTTTGTATTCAGAATATTATTTTATTATCTTTTATCGGTATCTTTGAAGAAAAAGTTAGTTTAGTTTTAGTTCTTGGTTTGGCAATAAAGTTTGAAAAAATAAAGTAATCCACCACATTTACGTTCGTCAGTCAACAAACGCAAAATTTCAAGTATTTTATTACATTATTATTCCCAAAGCATGGCAAACTAAAAACGCTAAATAACACAATCGTATCCCAACTTTGCTCAAAGTTTATTTTGCTATTCGGCGTTTTACTAACTAATTGTTATGTTTAAATCGAAGTAAACGTTTAAAATAAACGTTAACGAGCAAAGTTAACATCTTACCAGCCCTTCTGTAAACAGTAAACTGAAAACTAGACGAAATGAAAATGTTTCATTTCAAAACAAATTGTTGGATAGACGCGGAATAGGTATTCGAATTGAACGAACTACGAACGCTTTCAAAATGATAAAGTTTTACTGCTGTTTTTGAATGACGTTTTTAAATGCTTGAATGCACAGAAGTCACGATGAATTGAAACATTTAATTCAAGTTTTAATAGTAAGTTTATGTATGGAAAACCTTTGATATGCCCTGAGCAATTGATTCTTCTCAGGAATGTATTGCAAACGTATTTTCACACAACATCAACTGAGAAATATATTTCATCCACCCTTAAACATTTAAAGAAATCTCATCTTCAAATTCGGAACTGCCCTGCAAATCCCTCAACTATAGCCAATCAGGTATTAATCCTTTAGCAGTAGTATGTATATATTTATATGGAAAACAAACGTAATCACAGGACCGAGAAGCACCGACATCTGATGGTAATCATTACAACTTCGTCCGCCACACGACTGATACAATTTAACTGTCGGCCTACTCACAGGCACAGGGAAGGTGTGGAGTAGAAGTTCGTTAACAAATTTTGTATCATTAATTTTAACAGTTGGTACTTACCTACCTTGTACTTAGTTACCTAGTTGGTAAGATGCAAGGGTAGACCATCCAAAAGTAACGGTGTGTGACTAAAATAACAAAAGGCGAGACCAAATTGGAGTGTTTAATTTTAAAATTAAGACCTTTGAAGTAAAAAGGAAGTACTTTCATAAACAAATTCAAGCGGGCGTGGTAGACAAAATCCGATTCAATTTGGAAAAGCGAAATAGTCTCAATTGAAAAAACTAAAACTGCATCATTGGATTTTTGAAAACCAGGAATTGAACCAGCCAATTTTGCTATAAAATCAGACCCTGTATAACACCTCCACCGCATGGTCAATGGTCATGGACAATGGTCAAGTCTGACATAGGTCAAATTAGTAATTCGTCAAGTCCTCTTTTCATCAAACTATGAAATTTGCCAATCATGCCATCCGTCAACCTAATCAAGAACCGAATGGCAAACTTTAAATAAAAACATATAAGGAGTCTCTACAGTATCGTTGTCCTCTAACTTTCAGCAACTGGGACCATAGTAGCTAATCTCGGGGGAGTGCAGGCGCTTACGCAAATGTCATTCACGCGAACCCTTCGCGCCTTTTCTGACCATTTCCTCAAGACCCACCCCTCCCCTCCCCTTGCCCTACATATAGGACAGCACAGACGAAAAGGAAGGAAAGAAAATAGATCTTCATTCGGACAAGATACGTTAAGCCAATGGATATGGCGAGTGAAATAGGATTTCTGTTCAAATTGCATCGTGTTCTATTATCAAATCTTTTTTTTTTTATGGACGCACTATTTTCGTTGGAAGAAAAAATACTGATAGATCGTAAAATTATGATTTGCGTGCCAAATTCCGCAATCAGTTCAATGTTTTGAGCTGTGTTAATACAGATTTAAATTTTAAGTCTATTCATTCAGTCTTCTTCTTTGCGTTTCGACTCATATTTGAGGACCAGAACTCTGCCACCGATATAGCGCTATCAGTGACCTTGTAAATGTCCTCGCGTGTGCAGGTGTAAGGACACGCACGGCAAGTTATGGGAATTAGCCGTTTCATTCAGTGAAACCAATATAGCCCCAACACTCATCTAGCGATCATATTTCATTATGAAATGAGTAAAATATAATTTATAGTATGAGCATCCCGAACATCCGTATCATATTTTACTGTTTGAAAATCGCTGTTAATGAGTGTCGTGATATAGAGTGACCCATTTAAATAAAGTTTTGATACAAATATAAAGATAGGTGATAGTAGCAGTGGACTTATTATTTATGGTTTAAGTACTTACAAGCGGGCGAGGAAGAAGACCTATACGTTGGGTGGACGATATCAGACGACACGGAGGTCATGACTGGATGAGACGGGCACAAGACCGCCAGGAATGGAAAAGAAGGGAAGAGGCATATCTTCAAGAATGGAGCACTATAAGGCCGATATGATGATGATGAAGTACTTACTTATTAATTTACTTAAATACGCTCATTAGTCAAACGAGTCAAACATCCTATACTCGTACGTCCGTAGACAGTTTAAAGACAGATTACACTTCATGTGGCTTCCCGAGAATCCTGGTCTCCGTTTGTTAATCTAACATTGAAAATTACTTCCAAATTCCTACCGCAACTCCATTAGGACTGAATTAATCAAAGGGAAGATATCCCTAAATCTAAGACACCCTCTGCACCCTCGAATTGTATTGTCAAACCAACACATGGTCGTTAGTAAAATTACTATTGTAACAATTTGTCCCGACCGACCCACATATAATATAGGCACAGAGTAGCAGCATTTCGTATCGCAACTTGAACTTTATCTCGGCTCCACAGTCGCCAATCAAGGAATGAATTTACACTGTGGCCGCCTTACTGGAGGACACGTGCAAAACAATAGGGTTCGCACTAAAACGGACTGCTATCACGTAATTAAGCTTCCAGACCCAATGTTCACCGGACCGTAAGGACAGTACGCCAGAATGTCCGCTCGATGAATTAAAATAACACGCACACCGCCAGCTAAATTCAATTCTATTTACATTTCTCTAGAGTTCAAATTGAGAAGAAGTAAAACTGGTTGGTTTAGGGTACAGTGGGCAATTGGGGTAATGCGTTACGTATAAATTACTAGTTTTCTTTGGAGTTAAGTACGGATGAGGGCAGTTAGTAGTTAGTGTCCACTTTATTGCTGTGGAAAGCCGTGCGACGCGGTAATAATAGATTTCAGGGCGGGTGTGACCCTAATTTGGAATGGTGAAGGTAACCATCAACCTATTTAGACGAGGAATGTTAAATAACGACAAAGTATTTGCATCAGTTTGTGTATGTCCAAAATTGAAATTGTTCATAAAGAATGAAGGTTTCGTGGCTATACCTTGCTATTTTGAGGCAGGGAAAATTGACGACTTCAACCCAGCCGTGAATAAAAAGCTGAATAAAATTATACTTACATTAAACGTCTGTTACAAACGAAAATACCAAGTTATTTAGCCCAATGGGTAACTTTCTCACACAAATAAATGTAAATGATTCATAAGTTCTTCTTCAAAACTTACAGGAAACAATATCCATTAAAATTGTCAATCGCAAATCAGAATACAAAAGGTAATTGTTAACATTCTGTGCAGAGTTTGATGTAAACAAGCGATTCCTTGATTGAATGAGTACGACTTCGGAATAACTTAACAGCCGTTTAAAATAATGGGAGACGTTTATTTAACGCTTTAGAAATTTTAGATTGGTATTTAAATATAGATTTTGTACCTGATGTTAATCAATTCTATTTTTGTCAATTCTTGGATTTTAAAATATGTTTATGACAATTTTAATTTTAATTTTTCTTATCTAGTTAAACATTTTATTAACCCCAAGTGAAAAATGACAATGCTTTTATGGAACTTCGCAGTTTTATAAAAAGGCATGTGTGTGGTGCTATAGGAGAGCTGCTTACTTAACTTTAAAGAACTTTCTCTCCGAATAAAAATCATGTATGATGTACAAATTCATGATACTCTTAAAGAGAATCTTCGTAACATGTCAGTCTCTCTGCCTGTCTTTGACTAGGCTAATCCTTAAAAGCAAGGAACCCATTTTGGGATTTACACAAGAAGATTTTGCAGATACAATCTCCATTTCATTTTTATATTTCTATGGATGTAGTCTGTAAGACGTAGTAGGTATGTCATACATGTAAGTACTAAATATAGCTAAGTTTAAGGATGAGCTAAAGATCAGTATGGTATAAATACATTTGCGTATAAATTTCTTACTATTGTAAAATTAGGCAACAACTATATCGGTGGTCGAGTTTTAGACTTCCAAAACATGATTCAACACGCAATGAAGAAGAAGCAACAATTAAACCCGAGTTAACCTCAGTTCATTATCATGAATTCATCCGTGATCATGGCAATTGCAACGTCAAACTATCGAGAACTCCAACCATTATATCTATATAAACTAAACTAACCTCAATGTCACATAAGTAAAACTATTGAGCCACAATCTTTTCTGTGCCGGTGACAGCGTCGCTGTAATCGCATCTTTTGGTTGTCAGTTTATTGAAAATGTATCCAAATGTAATTAGAGTCAAAATGACAATAGGAGCTTCCAATTTTGACCGCCCCGGCACAGAAAAGATGGCTCAATACTTCTAGAACGTACCATTGAAACACGTATGTAAAAGTACCTCTACAGTTCAAACCCAGCCGTATTACAATAGTAATTTGCCTATCATTCGTATCAGTTCATCGTTAGTCATCCCTTTTCCTTTCAATATCGTATGCAAATGGGAAGGATAGCTATTTGACTAACAAACAGTATCGTATCCCGATTATCCTTAGGGCGACGGCTACATTATGCATGAGACACATCCGTCTTACAATGACGCATGTTGCTCTTTACCCACGCATCTTATTTTGTATTTTGGGATAGTTTGTTTTCATATTGGGATCGTGTCTTTCATGAAACTAGTTGTATGTTAGTTGTAAGAAGAGGAAGGTTTGGGAGAGAGGATAAGATAAAACTGTCGAACAGTTGCGTATCACTTGATACGGGTTTTGTATCAATAACTTGAAACTTAGTTACTTATTCGTAATTATTTTTACATAGTTTTTGGCAATTGCAAATCAATAGTCTCCGCAGTCTAGCTGGTGACATGAAAAACCTTTAAGCCTAATCGTGCCAAACCTGAAGACTAGGTTAAATTCAATTCGGGGGCTAAGTTTATGCCTCATCCCTCCACTCTGTACTAATATCATTAGTGACATCATATCATCAATTGCTCTACCTACAGGAATCTTATAGATTAATGACATATTTCTTTAAAAAATAGAGAATATTTAAAGTAACCACATTGACCCAAAAACGAACCTATAGGCCCTTTATTTATAATTTCAGTGACCAATCAAAAATAAAACCCACCACCAACTAATCATACAAATTGATTCGTAATAGCCTTTTTCACTCAATATTAAAGTCTATTAATGTTGTGACAGACAGACAATGACGTAGCAATAACAGAAATGGGTGCAGTGGAGTGGCAACTGTAGATAAAAGTTCAAAAATGTTAATTCCATTATTTGATAGGGCAGATATGGAAGATAATATGTGTGTATTATGGGATTGTGTGATTGTAATGCTTCATGATTTATACTATAATGGATTTTCGTTCGAGTATAATTAATTTGTAAAGGTATCTTTATTCGAGTTTGTTATCGCTTCAAATACTGTATATAAGTTTATTGGTTTTTAAATTGAATCATACTTTGATCGGACCGACTAAAAAGTTTTTGGTAAAATTGGTAAACAACCTGTAAATTAAACAAGGTAAAGTTACGAAGTATTCACGGAATTAGAGCATGGAGGGGCCCGCTGTAAAATGTCCATTTAATAATTTAATTTTACTTCTTAAATAAATCAATAATTTGTTAAAACAGTGAGGAGGAATAAGAAAGAAAGAAAGAAAAAAGTAATAGTAACCACCACGCTCACCTACTGCGTGTTAGTGATCCCAAACTCGATATCACATTTTGAGATCCAAATTGAATAAAATATAAGTATTTATTTAAAATTTGAATAAAATTCTACATTTTTTGGTCATCAAATAAGAATCTTAGATACTTAATAAAAGTAAGTCGACTCCACACCTTCAAAACCCAATAGCTTCAAAACCAAAAATTAAATAATAACCATGACATAGCGTTTGTATGTTTGTTTATCGTATTTTTGTTGTATGATCTCGACTCGTTCCAGACTATTCTACATACAATGCGTTTGCGCCTACACTCGCTCGTTTACATAACGATCATAACACTTATTGGATTTGTATTCAATGATGGCATCAAATTTTATTGGTCGAAAGAAAATTTTAATAAAAGAACGTGGGTTTCGAATTTCAAATATTTTGTATAAAATTTCTTGAATTTTATACTTTTTATTGACAACGGACTTTTTTATTGATCGTTGGACGTTTTTGTGTGTAATTTTTTGGTTAGTTTAATACGATTTTATGTTAAAAAAATCTGTTCTGATATTGGATATGACAATATTACCTCGGTAATGTGAAACAAGAATTAGACAAAATTTCTCAGGACGATGTGAAAAGTTTCGAAAATTAAGCTTATGACAGAGAGAGGTATTTGTATGCAAAGTTAGTGATTACTTACTAGTATATAATTTTGATAAAAAAACAAGCTTTTCTAAAGGAAAAAATGACAGGATTTACTCTTGGAAATAATTAATTTACGCATTACTGATAAAACTATATAATTGACTTAATAACTCATGCTCAAATCAACAGTCCTACCTCCATCAATATATTTCCCTCAAACAAAATATCATATGTTTCTCGTTAGTACCTTCAACCCTCGGTGGTGATAAATTTATCATATTTTTAGTAGGACAGACGTGCCATCGATCACCGCCAGGTCTCGAGTTACTTGATACCGATCGCGATAGGATACCAAATTTACGATGGGGTCTTGTTTTCGATGAATTATGGCCGTGAAACGAGATAACATCTTAAAAGTCTTAAAACAATATACTTGATATTCAATGTTCATTTGAAAAAATTAATCGTGATGTCATGAATTGAAATGAAGCTGTTCTTCAAATATCTTTTAATGAAACTTTTAAGTTAAATAATAGATATGAGTAAGTATTTTAAAAAAGCAAAGTATACTTACTTATTTGTTTGTTTCAACAACAAGCTTTGAATTAGATACAATTCCGATTTGAAAAATTCGAACGTAGAAGGAAGCGGAGCTCATGATCAATAATATGATCATTCAAGCTTCTATATGCTAAACATTTAAATCTAAGTATTCTGTCGTTTTCGCGAGCATTTGCAATAAACATCTAAACTTAACTACTAAATTAAGTAGGAATAAAGCTTAAACTGGTCATTGAGCAATTAAACAAGTATAATTTATTACGTTCATAAACCGTTTGGACAAATAATTTAATAGTGATTATAAATAGCCGGAATGGAGGGTTGGTTTGCAACTCTGACTAATGAACATGATACTAATAAAATTACAGTGAAGTTTGTGTGTTTGTTTGTTCTTTTTGTGCCGTTTCCGATGAATATTTGCTTACCTTAATCGCCTAGTGATTAAAAAAGGACTTATTGATTGAAGCAAATGGCCTAAAAAGGTTGATGGAGTCAATCCAAGTTGACCTACTAATAGAAGGGTTCAAGAGTGACATGCGTTATTTTAAATCGACTGATTTTTTATTTGAAAATTTTATGTTAAAAGCTTAGTCTCATGTTTTGACAGGCCAAAACCCAAAGGGACTTTCACCTTTGGATTTTGGCCTGATAGTAAAAAAACCTTATTAAAATAATAGTATGTGGGATTGGTATACATAGATTTTACAAGTAAGTACTCGTATATGTGCCCTGCGATTATTTCCAAGATTTTTCCATTTAGTTTTCGTCTTTTTTATTGTTTACTCCACTCTACAACCGTATAACCAAGGTTACATTCTAGAAGTTTTTAACAAAAAGTTTTCCAGTTTTATCAAGAGTCTAACAAACATTAAACGCCATTTTTGAAGTGCTAACTAAATGAAAAACGATAAATTACATATTATAACAGTACAGACGTCTTCCATCTTATTCTTCTGTGATCACGGGTTCTGTAAAGAATCCGAAACGTCAGAAAATGTAAAACTAAATACAACCACGACAAAAATCCGTTTAAGTGTTTTATTTCAATACTTATTATCCTAATCCTAACATTATAAATGCGAAAGTAACTCTGTCTGTCTATCTGTTACCTTTTCACGGCTAAACTACTGAACCGATTGACTTAAAATTTGGTACAGGGGTAGCTTATGGTCCGGGAAAGAACATAGGATACTTTTTATCCCGAAATTCTCACGGGAACGGGAACTACGCGGGTGAAACCGCGGGGCACAGCTAGTAAGTTATAATCCCTACTTAAACGAGTTAACCACATACAAATAACTAGTGTACCATAATTTATAAACTAATATAGTTAAACCGAATGTAATTAGTTCGTTCAGAGGCTGCAGATTGTAAATCTGTTGCAACATATGCCGGTCTCTGCAATTAGAACTGCGGTGGAGTCGCCATATTTGGTCCGCTTTATTTGCATATGTCTTGATTGGAATTGGTCTAATTGTCTTCAGTTTCGAGTTGGAGATGTACTAGTTAGGAGATAACGTTCCTGGTTTGTTCCTGGGTATTTATTCCTTTGATTTACGACTACACTACTAATGACGACTCTGTAGGTGGTTATTGACGAGTCAGTTTAACTGGCGTCCATCCAAAAATTATCGTCAATCACCGGAACCATTCCAAATTTCAGTGGGGAAATCTAGTTGGTCTAAAACCTTTGGTGTGACTCCTCAGTTTTATGTCTGGACTGATCAGTTCAACTGATTCGTTAATGGCCACCTTGACTACACTTTAAACGGATTGGATTGATTTCATCAAAATCTCTACTAACCATGAGAAAAAGAAATTTTTTTGTTTGTAAGTATTGATTTATTGTTTAAATTAGGCTTCGAAACTCTGAACCAATTTAGGTGTTATGTGTTTTATACTCGTCTACCATCCAAACTCTATACACTATAGAGATTGTCTCCAAGTCAAGCCTTTACTTCAAATACCCATAAAACGAAATCACCAGCACTGAAACTTAAACTGCAATCAAATATAACGTTCAATTTACTCCTACTTATTTTGGACTGATATTTTAAAGTCTATAAAATAAAAGTAAATAAGTACATCCATTTAAATGTTAATTTTATTTGTTCACTGATATTGTAGGTGTAAATTACGAGGTGAGTTGTCGTGCGCCGGCGCCGCAGACGGAGCGAGCGTGTCGTTAACGATATCGCGGCGGGCGACGCACGCGCATGTGACGTAGTGACATTATACAGGATGTGTTGACATTTGTTAGTGGTTCTGTTTTTGAGATAGTTTTATAGAGGTATTGGTAATGTATGGATGGTTCTTTTTATTATCGTTCATGTGCTTTCTTATCCAAGTGGAAGAATGAAAGCTAAAAATATCTTCATTGCGTAGAATCACTAGCACTACTTATGAAGTACCTATGAAGCTATGCAGAAATATTTTGTTATATTTTGTTCATTGGGAAATATTAAAACCAAAACAATTTCAACTAACGAAAAAAGTAAGAAAATCAACAGAATATAAAACTCACAAGAAAATCCATAACAAAAACATACAACTCAATCACATTCGAAACCACTCTGTAAGTCTGTTCACAAATTGCAAAGTAAAACCTACATTTCTGCTTGCGCTCGCGCACCGAACGCAAATAGTTGATTTATTGAGTCACTCCCGCGGGTTTACACTGCCATTCCCGTGTCATTGTACTTAAGGGATAAATAATATTGTCTCGTACAAGACGTATGAGTCTGAAACACGAGCTCGAAGGAGAGGCAATGAAATGAGTAATTGAACTCCTTGAATAAATTGACCGTACAACTGCAGTTAGTATTGCTGGGTTTATTGCGACTTCATTTATAATAGATACTAACTGTACTTTATATTAGCTGGGTTATTTTACTATGGGATATAATCATTCACTACATCATCTCATTATAGTAACTGACACCTAACTAAGCTCGAAGCTTATATCTAGGGTAACAGAGACTACGCACACACTCATTCACACATACACACCCAGACCGTGATAAAAATTTGTGGTTCACACAAATATTCACCCCGCACGGGAATTGAACCCGCAACCTTACGGATGACAGTTCGGCATGGTGACCACTCAGCCATCGAGGTCGTCCTATGTGGATAGTTCGGGTCCATATTGGCTCACCTAAAGTTCTTTACCCGAAAATGTTTTTCCTAACTATTTGTAGTCCGACTGATCATTCTTCCTAAAAATTTTCATCCTAAAGTTTTAATTCATACTATTTGTAGTGCTACCGACGATGCTCATAACACTGATGTGTCCGAAAATTTTAATTACTAACATCGTTAATGTAAACATATTTAAACTCCTACTGTTTTTTATCATAACGCTTTTATCCCTAAACATACTTACCATAATATTTTCACTCATGCTCAGATAGAAACATTTACCAAGTGTAATAAAAAATTATATACGGGTAGAAGATGATATTTATAGTTTTAATGATTATCATACGACTCGTTTACGGTTATGCTTATGGCCTGGGAGTTTACCATAACCATAACTAAAGGACCAATTCGGTTCTGGCACTTCGCCGGCCGCTGCCGCGGCACGCTCGCTACGCTCGCTCGGCTCGTGCGTTGGGGTCACAGTTCTAACATAACCTAAACCAATAATTAGGAATAGGACCGATTCGTTACTGGAACTTGACTGAATGATTGGAGCAGGACTCTGGTTTTGCTCGCTCGGCTCGTGCGTTATATGTTATACCTACATGTTATGTAAAAACAAAGTTACGAAAAATTTATGTATATAATATTGATTATAATAAATAAAAATAAATCTAAACAAAAAAGATATGACTTTGAATAATAGTATGAACGATGGTTATGTTGAGAAAATATAGGAAAACAAATAAAAGTGTAAAAGATGTTTATTGCTACTGACTTTATGCAGTTGAATGTTTCGGAATTAAAACATTAGTGACAAAGATTTTAGGAGTTGCGATTGTTAGGATAAAAAATGTTAGGAAGAAAATTTTCGGATTTCCAATTATCGGAGTTGAAATTTTAGGTGAACTTTGGCGCACCCGGATAGTTCTGTTTATAGTCGCATTATATGGTGAAAATTAACCCAAGGGATATTAAAAATGTGAAACCTTGTGTGGATGAATGGATGTTTGTTACTCTTTCACTCAACAGCAAATGCACCGATTTGCTCAAGCGACAAGGTTAGGTATTATCAATCGAAATAACTTACTATCAAACATATCTACGAGTATTATGAAAAAGCTTTAAATAAATTGTATCTGGAACATCTTTATTACAACCGCTCCAACAGCTTTGGTATACAGGGATAACAACATTCATACATCCCAAACTTTCGCATCAAGGAAACATGGAAATTTTTGGCTATCCGGCCACAAATAACTCGACAAACAGCAAAAATGATAACAAAAACAGGAAAATAAACCTAAAAAAGAAAAACTTACCATCTTTAACCTATTTATTTATTAGTATCGCGTGTGGCACTATCTACTACAAAACTGTTCGACGGTTCCCATCTAGCTTAATTAAGTGGTTTGTAAACAAAATAGTTTCCAGTTTCTACTTCGAACTTATTCCCAAAGTTGCGTGATACAGACAACGAGTAATGGCGACCGACTTAGACTCGGCATGCGTCGACCAAGAAAAGCTTTTAGCTTGTTAATTATGGCCCTAATTTTACTTAAATTGTAATGTTGACTAATTATGTGGGTGTTGATTTGTGTTATTTCGGTAATAGATTCTTTTGATTTTATTCAAATTAGGTGGTTTTGTTTTAATTATTTGTTAATTATATGGTATAAATTGGTGATACATAAATTTTTCGACGATATTTTTTAAACCATGTGGCGCCTTCCAATAATTTTGGATATAAAATATACAATTCTAGATTATTTAAATAAATTACAACAAAGGAGAGTTTTATACAGTTACCTATTCTCTGATTTGAAGTTTAATTGATCTACCTTCTGAACATAATCCCTTCAAAAACCACATTCGCCCAAAACTGTACCCAAACATCAAATCGGCCATAAATGTAATTGAGGAACGAAAATTTATTATCAAATTGAGAATCCAATCAGAATGCGATGTCACGTGTTGGTAATGTCAAATGTGGACCCTCATTATGTAACACGCATTGTTCAATAACTGTTGTATTCTGTGGTCTAATGGTAGTTACTTAATGGGAATTTATTATTTCTAAATGTTTTCTAAAGGTAGAGGTTAAAAATAGAAAAATATTAGAGTTCTTTTTGGTACTAATTGCGTTAGAAGTTCTAGACATTAATGGCCTTATTTGCGTTGCATTTTTAGTCTGGTTTAACAAAACCTGGTAAGCATTTGACACTTTGTCAGTCAAATCTGTCACTTTGACAGTATCTAAAATTGATTGTAAAACCTGGTTTAGTGCTAAACCAGACTAAAATGCAACGCAAATAAGGCTCTAAAAGTTTACAATTTCATTTAAGTATTAAAATTTTGCATCTCAAAACACATTCACAAGTTTACCTTTACTTTATATATGGAATACAAATCAATACAGAAATTACCAAAACCAACAATCACAGCCATTATGTAAAAATGCAATAGCAAAAATGTGACCGTTACAAATTAGAATTCACCCTCAAACTTTCTTATTAGTATTACAAAGTTCCCTAAAATCTTTATTACACCCCTGTGTCCGAGTGGTGCCCTCATTATCGACTGTCGATAGAACACGACACCGTTATTGTATCGATATATTTAGGGGCCTACTATTGTATCGATATATCGACTTTGGGGACGTAATAGCGGGTCAAGTCTGTTAACTACATATAATGCTGTAATAATGCTAGGCAAATGTATTTGAATATCAACATTATGGCATTTTTTTGACTGATTTTTTTTGACACTGACTCAACATCTCATAAAACTTAGACTGTTGTCATGGAAACAGTAATCTGACGTTTATTTCCATTTAGACAAGCAACAAAGGCCACTGAGACACCTTAGCAATATTATTTTTTAAACAGAATACCAAACTGACACTCTCGTTATAGTGCCTCAATATCAATATTGTCTGATTAGTAATGTCAAATTGCAGACTTAGGCCCTGACACTCTCGTTATAGTGACTCAATATAATCACATTGTGTGATACTGTCAAATAGCGAACTTGACCCCCAGGCCCTGATTGAGACGTACAAAGTCACCGGGTCAGGGCGTTAATCCGCCCCTGTGTTCAGTACTTACTGATCGCTTCTGCCCCCGCCTCTATTGATGAGGTAAATAAAATTACGCTTTTGTGAATTGTTATGGTTGATGTTCTTTGAACTGTGAAGTATGTTAAATATTTGTTTACTGTAGAAAAAATGTTTTACTGTATTTTATTCTTTGTGCGTTAAGTTTTATTTTATTATATTTGTAAGTAAATCGATCATAATAGAACATAGTTTCTAAGAACATGCTTTAGTTGTCTATTTTATGAAACCTCTAGACAGAATCTATACACATCAAAAGTGTCTAGGGATCAAGCATTTTTATGCGGATTTCTTGAGATTGAGATGTGGCTTTGTAATAAATTTATGATTTTATAAATTTATATGGATCCTTTTTGGTGCATTTCATAATTTGAATCAGGAACTGTGAATCAAATTCGAGTAAAAGATGAAAATCAGCTGTCAATATTTTCCCTATAAAAACATACAACGCATTGAAGACATTATTAGTGCTACTGTTTCCCTACTACTGATTAAAACCAACGTTATTATGGAGCGGCGACGTCATTTAAGCAGGGAAGAAATGCTCAGAGCCGTGGGAATGATAGAAGCTGGTTCCCGGCAACGTACTGTGGCTTTAGCTCTGAATACAAGTCAGAGTGTTATCAGTCGACTTTGGACACGTTACCGAAGCACTGGTACCGTGGCTGAGCGCCATGGAGGACGGTATCGCTGCACCACACGGAGACAAGACCGATACATTCAAATCTTAACTCGAAGAGCTCCAACAATAACCGCCATGATGTTAGCCGTGCGGCTTCATCACTCTTCAGGGAACTTAATTAGCGACCAAACAGTCAGAAACCGCTTGCATTAAGTGAACCTTCATTCCCGAAGACCGCTACGGGTACCACCTATAGCAATGCACAATCGTAGGATTCGATATCAATGGGCTCTTGAACACAGAAATTGGGCAGAAGAACAATGGCGTTTCGTGTGCTTTTCTGATGAGTCTCGTTTTGGTATGAGACCGGATACAAGACGTATACGACACTGGAGAACCCCTGGACGCCAACAGCGATTAAAATCCTGCCAGGAAGTCCATCCTTATAGTGGTGGAACCATCATGGTATGGGCGGGTATTTGGATCGGCGGAAGAACTGAGTTGATTTGGATCAGAGGCAACCTCAACGCTCAAATTTATGCTGAGACGATTGTATCAGACGTCATCGTTCCTCTACAAGTGCAAATCGGTCCCTTATTTCAGTTAATGCATGATAATGCACGACCGCACACCGCAAGAGTTGTAAGACAGACTCTCGCCGCAGCTAACATCAATGTCCTGCCCTGGCCTGCTCAGTCACCAGACTTGAACCCGATTGAGCATGCATGGGATATGCTACAGAGAAGAGCTCTGCCGAATATGGAGGGTATCCAGTCGCAAGAAGACCTTTTTTTGTTGTTGCAACGAACATGGGCGGCCATTCCACAGCGTGATTTGGATGAACTCATTTTGAGTATGCCAAACCGATGTTCTTGTGTTGTTAGTGTTCGCGGTAGAAACACGGATTATTAATTGTTTAAGTTACCCAATAAAATTTTAAAGAAAACTGGTATTTCCGTCTTTTTTTCGAACTTTAATGTTAGTGGTTCAAATGTCAAAAATCCCTTTATTAGGAAAATGGCAAATTTCTTTATTAATGCAAAGGTGACTTGGTTTATCGTTACTGTGACAAACGAAAACACTTTATTTGATGAATCCTTAAAGAAAATTTTAATTAATATCAATCAGGAGAAAAGTTATTGCAAAAATATATGTTGATCCCTAGACACTTTTGATGTGTGTAGTTAGAACATCAATTATTTATTGCTAGGCTCAGTTGAGAACTAATATAGCGGAGGGATTGTGATCGAACATTTATTTACAACAGACGATGTTTTGCCAAGAACATAAAAAGGAAAAACACTTTCATTCTGTTTCAGAATTATTACACCAATAACCTTATTTATTATCCTACTAGCAGCGCCCCGCGGTTTCACCCGCGTAGTTCCCGTTCCCGTGGGAATTTCGGGATAAAAAGTATCCTATGTTCTTTCCCGGACCATAAGCTACCCCTGTACCAAATTTCAAGTCAATCGGTTCTGTAGTTTAGCCGTGAAAAGGTAACAGACAGACAGACAGAGTTACTTTCGCATTTATAATATTAGTTAGGATTTCAGTTGTATTTAATTGATCCACCAAATAAGTCTACCTATTCTGAATTTTCAAATAAAATTTCATTACAATGCAACATTTTAGGTGCCCATTAAGTGCGGTGTTATTTTCATACATAAGACGTGACCGTGCATCCCCAATCAGATGTTACACCCGCTCCCGCACCCGTCTGCACTCGTAACACGGGGGATTATAGAGTCTCGTATTTGTTTTGGAAATCCGAACGGTTTAGTGAATGCTGTTACATGAAATGTGGAGTTATTAGATTTACATTTGAATGTAAGTTTATAAATACTTCTCTTAGATTTTTTGATTAAAGTAGACGATTAATGTAAGTGTATAAAGTACATATATGTATCAAATCGGACACAATGGGGACAGTAAATAATGAAATATTTTTACGTTTGGAGCTTTTTGCAACAATATTCTGCATTTAAACTTTTTACACAAAAACTAGGTTAAAGTTTTCTAAGAAAGTTTATTTGTAACACCTATCATTTTGAAGATCAACATACTGTCCTAGTCAACGAAAGTACGTTTAGAATAAAATAAAACTAATATAATAAAAAAACAAAAATCTCTAATAATATTAAAACAAGCAACTTCATAATTGGTTGAAGAACAATAAATTATTCAAACATCCCTCCTCCCCTCCGAAGAAACGAACAAATATTTAACTTTGATCAATTTAATCTCATAATACTTCAAAAGTAATTACCAATTCCGTATCCAATATAACGTTGTGAACTACATAAATTGCAAACGTAAAACTTTTCTTTTGATACAAGGGAAATATATTGTGATCATTTTTATTCGCAGTTGTTCTAACTTGGTCCGAAGAGAGCTTATTTCCCTGGACGGAATTTTTATGGACTTTTTTATGATTGTTCTGTTTAAACTTTGGGTGTACTTAATAATTGTTTATGTATTTATTTTGTTGAGATAATATATCTATGAGATAGATACTCTCTCTTTTCCGAACCTTTATCCCATGTCTATTTGGGGTCGGTTTTCAGTTTAACCAGATTTGGCGGAATGTCAGTATTTTACGTGAAGCGACTGCCATCAGACCTTCACAACCCAGAGGGCTATACGACATTCTTGGTTAAACTGAATGTTAGACTTTTGAGGGCTCTAACTACCCGTAACGACTGTCGAAGATGTTAGTACGACAACCGGGACCGACGGCTTTACGTGCCCTCCGAAGCACGGAAACGCTCATGAAATTAAAAGTCATTTTTAGTAATGACCCATCACAGTCATGACGGTGCCAGACGTTGCTTAACCGCACGGATCACAAGTGATCCGCGGGTAGCACTGGGCCATGAGCGCTTCAATGCTTCAATCAAAATTCTATGAGATAGATACTATTATTCTAAAATGAAATATATACATTTATTCAAATTAGATTACATTTTCTTAATTGTTAACATTTTACAGAATCTCAAATTACCTGTGTTAATTTACATGCACTCCACTGATTTCCTATTTTATAATGAAATGGATTTTCAAATTTAATTGTAAATGTCTACATTGATTATTAATTCCATACTATAAATATATAAGTACCTACATAGCAAGATATATAAAAGAAATACAATAATTGCACTGGTTTAACTAAATATCAGATAATCTAAATATCATAAAAAGTAAATCAGTCTACAAAATAAATATGACAAACCTTAAATACTAACAACAATATTACATTTGTTTTTTTAATTATTTTGTTGGGATACTTATGAAGATCTGTTTCATCTGTAAGATGCTACTTACTGACTTTGAAGTCAAAGAGAATTGGATAAAAACTTCCATCTCCTTAAAAATCTTGCCCTATGCTTTACTTTATTCTCAAGTAAGTAGTTTTACGATAAAAATCTAATGCAAAAATAATTTTTCAAATCGGATTTTTAATTCCTTAAACTCAATCAATCAATCAAATCAAATCAAATTGATTGATTTGATTTGATTGAATTCCTTAAACTAGTATGTTAATACAAACTTTTCCTCTATAAAACATAAAATAAGTATTCATATTCATATATTCATATTCTTTATTGTACTCACAATTTAAATTACTATAGGATCTTATATACTAAAACGTACAAAGGCGAGCTTAACTCAGTAAATGAGTTTTCTTACTTAAGTACTTACTTATACAAAAACAAAACCTGAAACTTAAATTTTAATACACCATTACCATCCTACTACTATAATTATAAAGGCGAAAGTTTGTAAGTATGGATGTATGGATGTATGGATGTTTGTTACTCTTTCACGTAAAAACTACTGAATGGATTTGAATGAAACTTTACAATAATCTTGCTTATACATCAGAATAACACATAGGATACTTTTTATCCCGAAATTCCCACGGGAACGGGAACTACGCGGGTGAAACCGCGGGGCGCCGCTAGTTTCGTAATAAAACACAGCACAATATCGTTGCAAATCTGTTGATATTTCAACAATATCAACGTATCCGACTGTGAAGCGCGTCGACAATTTTTCCACAACATTCCGCGTTCAATGGTCGGCAATTCTAAAATGCTATGTCATTGGTACAGCTCAATAATGCACTGTGCAGCTGCGGCCCAAGTTAGGGGCGATAACACAATACAGTGGCCACTCGATATACAAATTTATCTACACTAATATTATAAAGAGGAAATATTTGTTTGTTTGTAACGAATAGGCTCCTAACCTACTGAACCGATTTCAAAAATTCTTTCACTAATGGAAAGGTAATTTATCAGCGCGTGCCATAGGCTATATTTTATCCCCGTATTCCCACGGGAACGGAAACTACGTGGGTGAAACCGCGGAGCGCTACTAGTTAAGTATATCGATATAAGTAATATTATTCGATATCAAACATCGATTATTCGGTAATAGATCATGTTGTTTACTCATGTCGTTGATAAAGATGATGGAATGATTTATTTTTGTAGTACGAAGTTAATATTAGCGTTCTTAGATTTCATTATAACATGTTTAAAATTAGTCTAAAATTCAGTATTATTTCATATAACGAGTTATTTTCACTAAGTCTTACGAAAGCGAAATTATTTTTTAGTAAAGAATTTACTTGAGAAACAATTTCTTCATAAACTTCTAATAACTTAATAACTTTTGTTTGTTATTTTTGACGAAAAAAGGAATGTTGAAATGTTTGTACTTAGTCACGTTCTTGAAAACGAGTCGTAGTCGAGAGTAATAATTTCAACATTATCATCATCGCAAAAAAACGAACTAAATAAGTGTTATAATACTTTTTTCACCCGAAAAAAACTGCCTCAAAAAGTCGCAAACCTCAGTTCAATTTGAATTAAATAACTTTAAAATACATAGCTAAGCTATCAATTCCTTTGTTAACAACTTGTAAACCTTGTAGCCTTTTATTTAACTAGTGTTTGAAAGTAACGAATCAACCTGAGACCATGGTTTAACTTAATCCGTCGCGGATTCAGTCTCAGCCATTCTCCGACTCAATAATTTCCTTTGTGGTGGATTCCTATCGCTCTAGAACTTCATTGATTAAAACTGAGTGTAAATGGTTTGCTTCATCGCCTTCAGCGCGAAGCCTTTGTTCCAACCAACAAACTTTTTTCTCGTAGCTACACTTTAATTGGAAATTGAACAATGTTCTTTGAGACAGACACTTAATCATTTCTTATTGGTGTACCTCAGTGAAGCGGTAATCAGACAACTTTGCAGTCTTGGCTTCGATGATACTAAGCGAATATTTTTAAACCAATATCGAACATAAGTACATGAAATTTAGATATCTGTACTGTACTGCTTACATTTGCCCATATATTGCCTTACATTGTGACGGGTAAAAACTGCTGTCAAATTGATCTAAGTAATTTTAAGACCTACATGTACCAGTTTTTTGAGCAATAAATTATTCTTATTCTTATTCTCATTCATACTTATATGATATAGCTACTTATGGTCAGACGGACAAATTAACGGACATAGTAAAACTATAAAGTTTCCTTGTATTACTATAATATACTACTATTCTTAATGAAAAATCTCCTCCCACAAAACAGAACTTCCCATTTTAAATAAAAAGAAATGTTGCAACAAATCTTTTAAATTCAGTGCATCGAGCGGAATATGTAAGCTTAAGTTGGTAACATTATTTTGCAGTCGAGAAAAATTATAGTTCGAACGAAGTTTTAAAAGTGGCGGAGCTGAGTAGAATGAAAATGAGTTTCCATTTCTTAGTTCGTCTCCTCTATGAGATTGTGAGATGCCGTAAGGTCTAGACTCTAGACAGATGTTGAAAGAAAATCTACAACAAATTGCTTGTTTGTGCGAAGATTTATAAGGAGATGCACGTGTAAATATAAAACTTTTGAGATTTTCCCTTTATTTGTAAGGGTTCGGCAGAATCAATTTTTGTCTTGTATTGCGGTTGGAAAATAGAAAATTAGGAAAATAATTAATACGGGCATTTTGTGCAATTTCAAAAGCAAAATACTAAAATATCGCTAACTAACACACCCAAACTTGTATTGGACAGCAAATATTTGTCTTTCCACAAATCACTAAGAAAACAGATGTAGGTTTAGGTTCTAAATAAACAACAAATATTGCAGAAAAATCACGACAAAATCCAAAGAAATTCTCTTCTATTATATTCCAATAAATACCTATCAAGTACAATATCTCATTCGTCATTCCGATGCAACAAACAGTTACAGTTGTCCATTTATCATTGCAAACAACTCACTGTAGTAAAGGGAGTTTAAACTTTTAACTCAGTTTTAAAGAACACTTAAAAAGTACAGACGGAATAGCTGAACTGGGCTAAAACATTTATTTTAAAGCAGAAACTCTAAACAAGGAGGTTTTTAAAATTAGCTAGGTTCATACCAGCGGCAATTTTGTGGCATGTGAACTTGTCTGCCAAACCGCAGAACCTGACTCGATTCCTGGACTAAACATACGGATGGCGTTTTCTATTTTCCAAACATGCCTCAGGTTTGAGAGCAAGCCTGGTAATTACACCTATTCCTCCTCACTGCATTAATATCATCAGCAAGAGAGAGACCGCCTGTCCTTAGTCACCAGTGCTAAAATCATCAGTGCATAAATAAAATCTTGCTGAGCGATTCTATACATTCCGTCTACCACTTTTCCATCACCATTCCCTGTATTAGTATATTATTTATCCCATTTCTCCCCTTGACAATGACGCAATTCAGTTACGTAGTAGTTTTTTGTACTAGGTGTGGAACCCTACAGTTCTTGGCTCTTTGATAACTTTATTGCAAACTCTGAAGCTGCGGGACGGTGTTACACTCAATGGACCAATGACTTGCGATTCTTTTGAATTCCTTTGTCACTAAGTGAATTGGTATTGTGCTGTGATTGTATAGAGTTACAGTTGTGGGATTAAATTATTATAAAAATGACGTTTTTAATAGTTTGTGTGAAACTTTAAAGAAATTGTATGTACAAGAAAAGTTTATTATTATTGTATTGAATTGCTCATCATCAATTTCTAAATTTCCCCACTGAGAGGCAAAAGCGTACCCTGAATTAGGGGCCTTAGCCACCCTGGAAACTGCGGGGATGTGTCCAGGTTTCCTCTCGAAGTTTTAATTTATCCTAAGATGGTCTAATAAACCTGAAATTGAAAATCGAAAACACATAAGTACTCGCGTAAAATTGCGTATAGCTGTATTAGCTATAATAAATATTAGCTATAATAAGTAATTAATAGAGTTTTCAACACACTTGCTCATAAAGGGGCTCTTATTTGTGCAAAAACAGTTGAATAATGACCCGCTTGATTCACTAGTGAGTTATAGGTTATTTTTTTAAATTGTTTAGTTTTAATAAAAATTCGATACCAAAAAAATCGTGTCCATACATTTTAAAAACAAACTTCAACTATGTTGCCTTACTTTTGGTAGGTCTATGGTCGATTCCATTCATTCATTCATTCGATTTTTTTTTAATAAGTGTATTCTTTTAGTCTTTGGCCGATCACCATTGTTGTGTTGGATGCGCGCGAATAGAAAAACTGTTTATTTATTAGCGATAAATGATAATTTCTTCGCAAATGTGTTGAAAAACGTTGTATGGTACACGCGTGTATTGATGATTACCTCGCTTGTACCATAAATAACTATTAATCATTAAATTAAATCACATTACTCTATTACTCAGTGTCTTAAGCAAAAGTATTAAACTGTTATTTACTAATCTAAGAATAATGAAGTTATTATTTTACCATTAAATCCATATAAACTGTTCATCGAACATAAGCCCGTCCACGTCAGAGCACAATGCACATATGCAGGTCGGATGCATTTAACTCCCCGGGGTCTAATTTTCGTAACCCTGCCTAGAGGCCATTACAGCTTTTCTATTTGGAATTATATAGAGATGATATTACGAGTGTCTATGATTGTTTTCTACCATTGCTTGTATGAAACTGAGTTACTTACTCTGGATTATAAGGAAACTGTGTTACATAATCATTTATAAATAAATGAAAGGTACTAATAGGAATTCTTTATATTATTGTGTCATTAATTTCATTAGCATATATACGTTTTTGAGTATACACCTCATTTTGTTTGTTACTTTACTCATTTGAATCTCATATAGAAAATTGAGTCCCATTCCGATGTAATCCCATTTGAAGTAAAACCTCGGGTCTCACATGCCACAAATAGCTGTCATTTTTAGATATAAGTACATAAATTTTTATTCAGTAGTAGTTATTACCAACTCTATAAAGATCTCATCTAATTCTGTTCACATAAAAAACACGTAGATATCCGCGCGTTAATCTTCGACTTGATGTTGTCAGAGAATTGGACTATCCCTGGGGCGGGTTCGATTCCCGGCGCGACCCTACAACATATTTCAAGTGCAGGATTAAAACGTATATATAAAGTGCGAATGCGTTGTGTATGTTCGTGACAGAACGACTTTAATCTTAAGTTTTAAATTTTGGGGTACTTTTTATGACCCTCAGTCCTTTGAATTTGTAGCTAAACCCATTTAAAACGATGCAGATGTTAATTGAAGATTATGTTAGGACTAAAATCCTGATTTATTGGTTACTTTTGTAACTTACTACAGTAACTTAATAGGTGTTATGGGCAAGCTTTGTTAGGTGAATTGAAATGAATGAAGCTTTTGGTTTTGAATAGTCTATTTTGTAAGTACTTAGTATTTATTTATTTATTTTATTTTATAATTGTACACAGAGACTTAAATATTATATAATTATAAAAGACGAAAAGACATGTACAGAGGTGAGCTTAACCCTAAAAGAGTTTTCTTCCAGCAAACCTTAGAGGCTAGAGAGAGTAGGTGATTGATGTAGTGGGTATTCAGTGCACAAATTAAAGGAATTATTATATGAACATGAAGTTAATATTTTAACATTATAATAGATATAAAGTATAATAACTAAAATACATACAAATAATATAAACTGATACATAAAATAAATAAATAGTTATGGATATAATATATATATATATATAGATACATATATAAATAATAATAAACATAAATACTTACATACATACTATGGATATTTTATAAGGAAAGAAAATGCTCTTTTACCTTTCTCTTAAACACAGCAAGGGAAGGACAAGCACGTATTTCGTGTGGAAGAGAGTTCCACAGATTGACAGCATGCACAGTGAAGGAGCCACTATAACGGCTGGAAGAATGAGAAGGAGTTTTGAGTAAAAGGGATTTAGAAGTTCTGCAAGGAACACCACGAGGGACCAGGAATTCAAAGCAGTCACTAAGGTAAGAAGGAAATAGAGGATTGAAAAGGGTATTAAAAAGAAAGGAAAGGACATGTAGATCCCTACGTCTACGGATAGGAAGCCATTTCAATTGATTTCTAAATTCCGACACGTGATCAAATTTACGAAGTCCATAGATGAATCGGATACATAGATTTTGAAGTCGCTCAAGTTTATTGAGAAGTTCCTCCGTAAGGTCGAGGAAACACACGTCTGCATAGTCAAGAAGGGGGAGTAATAGGGTGTGAGCAAGCGTGACTTTAGTATTATGTGGTAGAAAATTTTGAAGACGCCTAAGGTTATGAAAGGAGAAATTGACCCTCTTGCTAATCATATTCACATGTGACACCCAAGACCAGTTAGAGTCAAGAATGACACCTAAGTTTTTGGCATTCGAAGAGTAACAGATCGGTTCACCAGCAAATATGATAGAAGGAAGAGGAGATTGTGAAATGGAACGTAGCAAGTAAGGGCTGCCGAAAATTAAAGCCTGAGATTTGGAAGGATTAACCAATAGACCGAAGGCATCAGCCCAAGAGTGAATGTTAGAAAGGTCACAGTTGATTTGATCAATTCCATCCAAAATCTCATGGACTTTAAAGTGGTGATAAATCTGTAGATCATCAGCATAAAGATGAAATTGAGATGAAATTACAGAAGTAATAGAATTAATGAAAACTGCAAAAAGAAGGGGAGAGAGGACACCGCCTTGAGGTACACCAGCCAGTGTATCACACCAATTGGAGTAAGACTCGTCAAGGCGAACACACTGGGAGCGACCTGAAAGATATGAAGAGAACCAGGACGAAACCGAAAGAGACACGTTAAGCGAGGAAAGAATGGAAATTAAAATATCATGATCTACAGAGTTAAAGGCGCTGCTAAAGTCGAGAAGAACAAGGACAGTAAGTTGTTGGTTCTCCATAGCCCAGCGAATATCATCCGTAACTTTAGTGAGCGCACTGACTGTACTATGGCCAGGGCGAAAACCGGACTAGTACGGACTTAGCAGGCTATGAGAAGAGAGGAAAAAGGAGAGTTGCTTATGCACGACGTGTTCTAATATTTTGGATAGGACGGGTAATATAGATATGGGACGGAATTGTGTGACATCAGTGGGGTTGGGAACTTTGGGAAGAGGAATTATATAGGCTTTTTTCCAGGCAGAGGGAAATGAACTTGTATTCAGAGAGTGGTTAATGATATGAGTGATAACAGAAACAAGCTCACAAGAGAGTAGCTGAATCATTTGGGCGTGAATGTTATCCGCACCAACAGCTTTCGAGGAAATAGAAGCAATGAGCTTACTAACCTCACTTTCAGAGACAGCCTGGAATTGAAAAAGGGAACACGATGGTTTAGGCAAATGGGAAAGTTTATCAATGGTGTTGACTTTTAAACAATCATTAATATGGATAGGGGATTTAGAGAAATGAGTATTAATTATGTTTAAATCAAAAGTGATATCAAAGTTGTTTGAAGATTTACCTAGACCAAGTGAATTAAGGAATTTCCACATTTGAGATGGATTACAATTCTTGATGGAGTCATGAATGTGGTGTCTCTTAGCGTCCCTACAGAGTTTGCTACATCGGTTTCGGAGTTTCTTGTACACCGACGCAGTCACCTCAGACGGATGCTTTTTAAACCGTCTTTTCGCTTTATCCCGCCTAGCCATCATCTTTTTGATGAAGGGAGAAAGCCATGGGGCCGGCGCGTGCCGTATCTTCACCCTTTTCAACGGAGCATGAGCGTCATAGAGGTCAGTGATTATATTACTGAAGACAGAAACCTTGTCATCTACGCTAGTAGCCTTGAGAACAGGGCTCCAATCTAATGTCGCAGCGTCTGCCTTTAAAAGCTCCAGGTTAATATTTTTAAAGCTACGAAGAAGGAGAGTTTTATGTGTACGTTTAGGAGAGCGAAGTCTGTAGGAAAGAAATACAAGATCGTGATAAGAGAAGGGAGCCGTTAATTGACCGTGAGTTGCAACACGGTCAATGTCAGAAACGATGATGAGATCAAGAAGGGAGGGAGAGGAGTGGGGAGCATGGTGAGTTGTAGACAAAGGAAGAATGTGCATGTTGACAGAGGAGACAAGAGACATGAGTTTATTGGCACGAACATCATTTTTAAGTAAGCAGGTATTAAAGTCACCAAGAATAATAGTGTGATCATAAGTAGAAGATAAGGATTCAAGTTTAGCTTCAAAAGAGGAGAAGAAGTCAACGTGACAGGAAGGAGAGTAATACACACCAAGAAGTAATTTGGAGTGGTTAATGGTGATGTCAAGAAAGAGATGCTCAGCAAACTTGGTGTATTGGCCTGGTGATTGATCGATAATATGATATGGTATATCACTCCGAAGGTAGATAGCAACCCCACCATACCCTTTGCCCAACCTGTCATTTCTAATAAGTGTAAAACCAGGTAAAGAATATTGGGCAGAGGGCAAGCTTGGCTTTAAAAAAGTTTCAGACACTAGGACAGCGTCTATAACTTTGTAGTCAAAAGAGGAAAGTAAATCAGGATAGTGGGCATGAATGCTTTGTGCATTGATGTGAGCTATGTTAAGATTTTTTCCAAAGCAATTAAATATTGACAGTAACTTGTCACGCAGAAGCAGAGAATCATCATCACTACAGGCGCTGGCATAGTCCTGGTCAGAAGAGCAGGAAGAAGAGCAAGATAAAAATATATCATCAGTATCAATAATATCCATTAATATATAGTAGTTAATAATATAGTAGTTACAACACATCAAATATATCCTCACGAAAAACGCAGATGAATCCAGAGGGCGCAGTTAGCTGTGTATACAATGCGCATCTTTTTAAAAATAAAAAAACTTTAAAAAAAAAGTTATACTTTAATTAAAACGCAAAGAGAGAAAGAGTGTAGAGAAAAACAGGCTTTTTTAACCACACTGTCTTGTAGAAAAATGTTGTCAAATATGATTAACAGTTCCTGAGATAAGCGCAAACTATTCCTCTATACTCTGCTAATATTTAGCATAGATTTCATCTCATACAGCAACATACAGCACATCCTTGTTAAATAATATTTATTTGAAAATCAACCGACGCAATTGATAAACATTTCCAAGAAATTCTAATCAAATTTATGCTTAATGAATGTCATAATAAGTCACAATATTAATTACCCTATAATTTAAGATGTGTTCTTAGAAATTTCTTGTAAAATATTATCAGGATATCAATGTTATACCTAATTATGTTATTCACAGAAGTTCTAACCGGTTTATTATGCGGCGGAGTGTATATTAAAAGTTTAAGTATAGTGTAAATAAATTATTAAATTATTTCGCATTTAAAGCTGTTTATGGTCATAGATATTAATAATCATAATCACAGCTTCCAACCAACCAATCTTTATAAAGACTTAGTCATCAAGGTAAAGAAATTAGTATATCTAGTTTGGGATCACCAACATGCGTTGGACAAGCGTGTCAGTATGACTTTCCTTCATCACTGTACTGACTCGTCAGTGAGAGAGAAGCTTTTACACTGCATAGGAATCTTATATGCCGACACTTAAGCCTTTTAATTTATACGGTACTCGTCAATAAAGAAATTGTTAAAATCATGGCAGCTGGCAGAGATTACTCCAACTTCATTGTCACACTTCAAACTTTTTACATACTTATAACTTAATTATTAGGTTCACCTTGAAATAGAAAACCCACCATGATTCACCTTTGGTGAGTAATGTATGAAAATTCATTTGGTGGTTTTAGTTTACTGCAAGCCGCCATACACTGATACTATCACTCACATCACTGAGCAAGAAAGAATATGTTGTACCCTGACTCACACCATAGGTATTAAGGACAGACCACTATAAAGAGTCTGGCACGAAGTAGAAAAGACGGTGATACATAGTTCTTGATGCATAAAAGTAGTATACAGAAAACAGACGACTACATCTTCGATCTCCCAACATACTCCAGAATGCGGCCAACAACGTTCGCCTTCTCGGAGGAACTGAACTGGTACTAGAAACCCAACCTCACGCAAAATGCACACAACTACGATGTCTAATTCGCAAAAGAGACTGTAAAGATCCTAAAAACAAGTTTTCTCTAATTTTCAATGGAATATGGAAAACCTTCAACATCACTACATAGTATAAAACAAAGTCGCTTTCTCTGTCCCTATATCTTTATGTCCCTATGTATGCTTAGATCTTTAAAACTACGCAACGGATGTTGATGCGGTTTATTTTAATAGATAGAGTGATTCATTGTGAAGGTTTTTAGCATAATTTTATTCCTACGGGAACGGGAACTAAGTACGCGGGTGCCGGCGCGCCTAGTAAAGTCATAAATGATAAAAAGCTTAATTTCCATACAAACTATAATACAAGAATACACTTGTAAGCAAAACATCTTCCGTACAAGTTTTGGCACCAGCTTGCACTAGTTTCGTGTTGCGATATTAAATTGAAGACGTTTATTAATTACCCAAATTCATGTTCTTGTTTTGAGATTTAAAATTGGATAACAAAATGTAACGCGCTTCGTTTTTATTGATGATGAACATATGTTTGTTCATTTTCTAGATAATTAGTTAAGATATGTAAGGATAATAAAATAATTCGAGCCAAATTGCAAATGTTTACAATGTGAATTCGCATGTTGTAGTTTTGCAGTATGGACTCAAACCACAGAATAATTAATAGTACGCTCAAACATAATTCCTAAGTAAGTAATCCAATGGAGAAAACATCAGAGATTAAAGCATTACAAAACACTTTTATTTATTAAGTTTTAGACATTTTAATTTATAAATCCTTACTTGATTATTATTTTTGTAACAAGACCATTCAAACACTCTGTTACGCAGACTCTATCAGCCTTACCAATAAAAAATACCCACTGTGTATATTCTTGATATAACGAATTATTAATATGCTTCACACTCGTTATATCAAGAATATACACAGTGGGTATTTTTTATTAGTAAGGCTGTATAAGTGGATAGAAAGATAACCATTCCATGAAATATCGGATGTCCGGCTAACTAAAATTGATAAACGTTCATAATTCTATAACACACTATCAAAACAAGAGTGTTATGAGTGTCAAACGAGGGGTATATCCCGGTTAACTTAATTAACTTCACTTTAGTCCACCCCACGTAATAATTGGTTAAATGCATGTAATGTGTCGGTTAATTTACTGTGTGAAAATATATTTGATAATATATATAACTGACATGTTTAATTAATTGTGATTTACATATTTTTTTTATTATGATTAACTTGATTACGATAATTTATGCAAATATAAAAATATCTGTAATCTTTTTATAGTAAACTTGCTGTGCCCCGCGGTTAGTTCCCGATTCCGTGGGAATTTCGGGATAAAACATAGCCTATGACCTTCCCCGGACTATAAGCTACCCCTGTACCAAATTTCAAGTCAATCGGTTCAGTAGTTTAGCTGTGAAAAGGTAACAGACAGACAGAGTTACTTTCGCATTTATAATATTAGTAAGGATTAGTAAGGATACGGATGACCCTAACTTTAATCATTAATCTATACTAATAATAAAACAGTAGAACCACCGTGTCTGTACATTAAATAAATTTACCTAAAACTGATAGGGGGGGATAAAAGAAGGTCAAAGGAACACAAAAAAACAATTTTCGACTTTCTTTCCTGTCTGTCTGTCTGTCTGTCTGTCTGTCTGTCTGTCTGTTATCAATAAAAATCTATTTTGTTGTTTTGAATTTAATAAACAATACTCCGCTCACGACATCGCTTGGGTAATATCCGTTTATATCGCGCAACTTACCACCTTAGTTAGTTCTAAGTTATTGAGATGTTCTTTAAAATTTAGGAGGAATCGTATAGTCTTTGTTGTTCTTCGGTCCTCTGATTTCAAACAAAAAATATATTTATCAACACTTCGCTTCCTTTTGACGAGAAAACATTGCAGACAAAAATACTACATTTTGGATTTTGTATAATAATATTTCATAGATATCAAATTTGACAGAATGTAGAATACTTCAATATCGAACGCTTAAAGGGCATATGCACATAGCGGATTTTCAGGCGTAAAAAAAAATAGTAGGTATAGACGTAATATTAAAGTGCTGTGTACGTGCGTACTATGTTAAAGAAACATCAACAGAGTGTCTTTCCCATAATTAAAAACAATAAGAAAACTGCTGATGGATTTTTATTATTAACATAAATATTTTATTAAATAGTTTAAGGTTAATTAAAATAACTTATTAGCTTTTTAGAAAAATGCATTGAAAATTTTCGCCTTAGCTAGAACTTGAATCCGGATCCATGCTGAACCGTAGCACTGCTCTATCCAATTGAGCTACCGAGGAGATTAGATCGTAATATACTGAAGTTCTCAAAATGGTGCATCAGACATCCAAAAAATATCTACAGCACCGTCAAGGTATTCAATAAACAAAATAGTTTTTGGCTACTGCTGCCATAACTACGCAATTCTGCTAATGTCAAAGTAGGTAATCGTAAAACAACACGATGGAGATTGGTCATAAATTTTTTTT
Source organism: Timandra comae (assembly GCA_958496195.1). Classification (NCBI taxonomy): domain Eukaryota; kingdom Metazoa; phylum Arthropoda; class Insecta; order Lepidoptera; family Geometridae; genus Timandra; species Timandra comae. Next base: position 3,605,395 of record OY292354.1, on the reverse strand, counting down.
ATCGAGTATAAAATCCGTCCCGGTATCTACGTGAGAGTGAAAAATAGGCAATGTGCAAAGGTCCTAAAATTTATGGTATTCTTTACACAAAGGTTGGCAGTATTGAGTTTTAAATATATAGGTGCATTCAACCTTCTTTTTGTTAAATCAAGTAAAAATTGTGATATCCATCTATAAATACTTTAGGACAAAAAATAAATTGTTTTAAATTATTGTTCACTGTCTTTGTGTGCTTGCTTCATGTACAAAACTTCGTTATATGATAGCTCATATTCAAAGAATTTCTCTATAACCTACATTGATGGTTTTGCCTTCTGGGGCTAACATAAATACTTAAATAAATTACTGACCCGTGGGCAGGCCACATATAGTTGGCCATGCTAAAAACAATTAGAACTTAGGTCGACACCAGCGGCCTTTAGTGTCTGACCCTGGGATTTATTTATCGTCATAGCAAAACACGCCACGACTGGGAATTGGGTGCGCTTGAATTGGAATGGAAAATTGTTAGGGATGAGTGGTATTCTTGGTATCAAGACGGTTTCTTCGACACCACAACCGGTTAAAATTTCTGCTTCAATTATGTTACGTTGTAGATTTATGACCTTTAATCGAGAACCATTGCACAGTTTAGGACTTAAATTACGAATAAGAATTATAGAAACACTTTGCCTTGAAATGGAGAAATGAGTCTGCTGGATTTTGTTGTTCTGGTGGAGAAGTGAACTTATCCCTATTTGAAGATCCACCGGGACCTTTCAAATCATTATTATTAGGAGAATATACACTTTCTAATCATTTTTAGATAATATTCGCGCTTTTAACAGTGCATTTCAAATGACTTCTTTTGGGGCTCAACAAATACCCGAAGGCCCGTTTATGCCTACATTTAAAATTCAAGGCCAAGTATCACCTAATAGGATCATTGTTGCCAGAACGCGAACGAAGTCGCGGGCACAGCTAGTTGTAACTAAAGTATGAAAAACTACGTTCACATAAGTTAATGTCAGAAATATTTGTTAATCATTATAAATGTTTACCATCATCCCATCATACACGAACTAAGCTCTAAAATGACTGTACATATGTTCGCGAATATTGAAAATCTTAAAAGATACTTATAACATTTAAGAAAATAAATTTTACCAATGAAATCATGTCCTACAAAAGCTTTAAGCAAAAGCAAAAATCCTTATCTTAATACTAGCTGCGCCCCCCGGTTTCACAAGCGTAGTTCCCGTTCCCGTTCCCGTAGGAATTTCGGGATGAAAATTTAATGTTGGCCGATTCTCAGACCTACTAAATATGCTCACAAAATTTCATGAGAATCGGTCAAGCCGTTTCGGAGGAGTATGGCAACGAAAACTGGGACACGAGAATTTTATATATTAGATATTGATTCTATGCACAAAAACTTTTAACAGCCAACAAGCTTACACAAAGAATTAATCGTACAATAGAGATATATAATTCATATGAAATTGAATGGCGCGTGACCATCATAAACCAATTAGTATCTGTTAAGTATAATATTTACAAGTGTTAGTAATGCAGGCGACTACTGACAACGACAATTAAATTCAATCATCATAATCTGGACCAATGATGTATATGTATAGATGCGTCAAGAACAATAGTAGTCTTTTTACGATAAGGGCACACTAGTTCCAGACCAGGGAGCGTGAAAAAAATGTCCAGGTCAAGGCCGTCGTACTCCCATTGGCCTTGAAAAACCAATTCAATGTTTAATTTTTTATTAGAACTACATACTTATTTAATTACCATTTAGTCATTGTAATAAAAATTGTGGCCCTCAAAAACAGCGTCAATTATTATTCTAGATAGCTAATGAAGACGTAAAACACCATAAGTACGTATTGTCACAGAGAGATTAACGGAATATAGATCGTTACACCTTTATCCAAACGTGACGTTTGCAATATTGGTTACTAAGAAGTATGTTGGTAATTACCTCCCATTTACGTTGTCATATCATAGTGCGGGCATCGCATCTATATTTTTATAAATCCTTGATCTAGCCATCAATTTTAGTTTAACGAGAACTTTAAATGGAATGAGTTAACTTTATTTAACTTTTAAATTGAGTTGAGAATTATTATGATTGGTGTTTACTGATCTATGCGTCAGACTGGAGTCGAGCCTTTTGCAAAAGTTGTTTTCTTAGAAGATAAACCAATATAAAAAAAAACAAAAAAATTAAACTTTATTAAAACTTGATCAAAATCGTTTGAGCTGTTTTCGAAATCGACTATACGTTTTGTTTTTTTTTTCCTGGCACCACGTTATTTGCCATTAAAAACGTTTTGTTTTTACCATTTATCAAGTTTGCGGTAGACTTTACTCAGAAATTATCGCACTTATAGATTTGTAATTTACCCTAGTAATACAATATCTAATATATAAAATTCTCGTGTCACAGTTTTCGTTGCCATACTCCTCCGAAACGGCTTGCCCGATTCTCATGAAATTTTGTGAGCATATTCAGTAGGTCTGAGAATCGGCCAACATCTATTTTTCATCCCGAAATTCCTACGGGAACGGGAACGGGAAATACGCGTGTGAAACCGCGGGGCGCAGCTAGTTATTATATAATATTATTACATAATCACATCAAAATATGTCATTTGTATAAGTTTTTTTAATAATCCACACAAAACACGGCAAAGTATTATGACGAATTCGCTGTTCCTAATTTTACTAAGTGAAAAACTTGCGAGCTTTTCTTTTAAAGGAATATTATTAGTTTACTTCATCTCTCAATTCATGAAACATATCATTTGATTTATAGTTTGTGTTGTCAGTAGATTATCTCACGGTTATTAGTGCGGTGTCAAAACGGAAGTGTGTCCGACGGGCTGTGGGGAAGAGGAAATAGATGGAATGCAAGATTTATGTGTTTGTATACAACAATGTAATAGAAAAAAAAATACATATATTTCAATATACCCAAGAAATAAAGACTTTAGGAGTATAGTACCCACTCTGCGAGAGATGACTGCTTGGTTGCAGGGTTGGTTCTTGTATAAGGTAAAAGCTCTGTAATCCGAATCCAAATTGGTGTCTTATTTTTGGCAAATTTCTGATATCTACACTTGTGCAGTAAATAAATACTAACTAACTTAATAAGATTTATACCCCTTTTAGTTTTCTTAATTATATTTTTATATTTCAATAAGTTCCCATTATAGTTATAAATATTATTAATATAAAATAAGTACTTATCTAAAAAAAAAACAATTTCAAGAAAACACTTCACCAAACTGTCAAACTATGCCAATTTATAATAACATTTGCAAACAAACCGCAAATAAACCGCCATCATAAAAACAGCGTAAACTTTATATAAATTACAAAACGCATAAAAACTACATGACAATAAACAATATTCCCCGTAGGAATACGGGAATAATCGTAACATGAGAAAGATGAGAATTAGACAATAAATTTTTACAACCAATACATATAGCTTCGCATGTTCTTATATTGATACTAATATTATAAATTCATATGTCTGTTTGTTTGGTTTCAACAAATCTTCATTAAATGGGGATATCAACTGGGTAAACAAAATGAAATTCTAATAAGTCCGTCAGATAGATTTCGAGAAAATATTAGACACGTATTTTTTTGTTTTATCAAATTAATAAAACTGACTTAGTTATAACGCATTAAAGTTAATAAGTCCGTCAGATAGATTTCGAGAAAATATTAGACACGTATTTTTTTGTTTTATCAAATTAATAAAACTGACTTAGTTATAACGCATTAAAGTTAAGGAGTGGGGCTTGTGACGATAATTTTTGGTGAAAAATGTATGTAACTGTGACGTCACACGAGTTTTCTATGCACTATATCGTCTTAATTATTTGTTTGTATCAAAAAGAGAAAATACGTGTCCAATATTTTTGCGAAATCTATCTGACGGACTAATTAGATTTGTTTAGTCGACATCCCTATTATATCTAAACATAGTCATAGGTTTCAAATCTAGCCAAGTTAGAGTTAGGGCCTCAAACTCCCTAATCCATGGAGATAGAGACCCTAATTTACCGAAGTGCCTTTTTAAAGAAGATCATGCAACACCCTAATTTGAAGTAAGCATGATCAACTGCTGGATGTACCATATGACCAGGACCCTTTTAAACGCCTAGCGGTATACATCCAGAAAATTTCCAGAGAAAAATATCCCATACATACTTACAGTAACAGGAATAACTTTAATACCCTTAGGGCTGATTTTTCCATCGCCAGATAACTTTTATTGGTCGAATAAAATTGACGTTTGACAGATTTTGTATGAAATAACTGTCAAAATTTTAAAAATATTCGTCGAATAAAGTTATCTGGCGATGGAAAAATCAGCCCTTAGAATAATTGTCTAAGTTAATACCAGATAACTTCGTAATTACTTATTACCAATTATCAAGTAGTATAGAAATCCGAAGCAGAACCGCAGCCAAAAGCTAGCAGCACATAACTCTATGGAATCGTATCGTAAACCTCGTTCCAATCGAGATATCGTTATGGTACCATTGACTCGGTAACCCAATTCCTACTTTCCGGGCTTTTCCTACTTTCCGGGTGTTCCCCACCCAGGGAACAGGGATCGCGGCAATAAGTGAATTAAACGCAACATTGTTATCTGTTTTTTGTGTTAATCAAGACAAATTGTTCTTCAGAACGAAGTTTTCCAATAAATTATTGTTAGAAAATGTTTTTGGATTTGGAGTTTTTCGTTTGAAGTTGCTTTGATATTGCTTTTAGATAAAATATTTCTTAATGAGTAAATAAAGTAGAAATTTCAGAAAAGCCTAAAACCTTTTTTTTATTTTATAAATCAACATAATATAATTTAAATATTATTATAGTTTCCTCAATTAAAGTGTCTCGCACACATATCTACTAATAACAATCATAGCAAAATAATGGTATACTAAATTACAATAACGTGAATTTCAAAATCTAAATCAAAACAAATTATTACAAACTCCATTCAGAAAAAAAACTACATTCTCAAATTAAAATCTCATTCACGAACTGTCAAAAGGAAATCATTATAATAAAAACAAACCAATTTAAATATCAAAGACTAATTTTGACTTAATTTAGCAGAAAAACGTCGAAAAATCTGTTTGATCTACAATATAACTATCGACACGGCATTAAATTGAATGGAAATATTTCGTGGCGTATTTCCTCGATAGTAAAACAAATCGAGAATTAATATAAATGGTTTTAGGATGAGAAACAGGAACATTATGTGGACATATTTATAAGGGAATGGGGAACACAGAGGCGTGTAGTGACGATGTATGTATGACTGTATTTAGACGAGAAGTTTCGTGGTAATACAACTCACGCGAGAGCTGGTGACAAGCAAATTGGCTGGTGATTGGAGCTTCGGGTGAAGATTGCTTTTAAGATAGCTAAATGTGATCGGTAGTATTCAGAATTTTCAATGATAATGTTGGGAGCGTTGAATATGTTTGGTAGCATTTAATAAATAACATTAAATTAAAAATTTAAAAAACCCTCAACACAATTACTTTCAAACCCCCATAACTTTTAAACGGGTCAACCGATTATCATCAAACATTCTAAGAACACTCGCACGTAAGTCCCCTTTAATACAAAAAAACTAAATTAAAATCGCTTCATTCGTTCGGGAACTATGATGCCACAGACAGACAGATACACACACAGACACGTGAAACTTATAACACCCCTCTTTTTGCGTCGGGGGTTAAAAAGTAAGATTAAGAATTTGCTGCTTCTTAAAGCTTTTCGTTAACGTAAAACGCAAACAACTGTAAAGATTTATAAGTACAAACAAAAACTAAATATAATCCTCATCATTGTATATGCTAAATATCACTTGTAGAGACTTTTCCTCTGCGTGATCTAGAGGCTAGTATTTACTAATTACAAAGTAAAGTTTACATTACATTATCAAAAGTCCGTAAGATCAAGTCAAACAAGACACCTCATAAGATTAAACACTCATCTCCCAGATTTAAAGAACACCACCTATCCTGATAATTAAATACCAACTTTAACGCAATCCAATAAGGCTTTTATTACCATTTTACCAAGTTACCTTCTAGATACTATATTTGAACTTTAGCTGGTATTACCTATATTGTCTGAGCCCTGATTAATCATCCGACTAGATTAAACTAACTGGGCATGTTGTAGGTGTGTTATACCGATAATGTATGATAGCCAAGACAATAACATGCCTGAGTAGGCACTACAGTAACTAATCTATTGTTTAGATTAGATTTAGTGCTTGGGTACACCTCTATAGTCTGTGGGTTACTTTCTAGTGTCGTAGGATTTGAAATTCGAATTGAGTTACTGTTCTTGTGAGCGTAAATTTTGATGTTTCCTGATAGATAAGGGCTTTTTGGATATTTTAGATTTATGGATTCATTATTTATTTTCTTTTTATTTCAAATTGGATATATAAAAATCATAAGAGAACTAAATCTTAATCTTTTGGATAATAATAAGAAAGGTAAGGTGAAGAAAAACACACGTGAGAAAACCTGCACACACCTGGGAAGAAATTCTAAGGTTGTGTGTGAAGTCGACCAACCCGCACTTGGCCACCGTGGTTGACTAGGCCTAATCACCCTAATTGAGGGTAGGCTTGTGCCCCTCGGTAAGGACATTATATGAGCTGATGATGATGAAGAAAGGTTTCAAACAAACAGCGAAAAACATGTTCGTAAATTGCAATTAAAATTTAAAACTTATGAACAAAAACCTTAACCATATTTCATCACAAACTAAACTCAAGTTTTATCTCAAAATAAAATCAGTATAAAATGATTTGTTAACACAAAACAAACACGTATGTAAATAAGGAGTTACCGCCCGATGTGAGTTCGGCATAACACCAAGATTTCTTTCGAGACTTTCAAAGAAAACTCACCTGGAAAAACCTTTATAACTTGATCATTAAGGGTTATATTCCTGTGGTTTTTTATCCATATCTCAAGGTTAGATGCATGTAACGAGAATAAGGATTTATGTAGACGATCCGACGGGTTACCACGTGCATATATCAATTTCTTGTTCGTACAAGAAATGATAAATTGTTCAAGTTATGATATGCGTCAAAGAAGCGTTGAGTAAGAAATGATTAGTTTGCTGTTGATGTACGATTTTTTTTGTTTATTTTTTATCGATATCATATGTATGATATGCGTGTGTTTAAATTGAAAAATTATCTTTTTGTAATATCTATTGGTGTATTGTTTTAGTTATGTTTAAATTGAGATAAGTGTTTTGCGTTGTTTATCATAAAAGATTATGTAAATAACTATGGACAAAAAATCGGTAGGTTTGTATTTGCAACTTCATAAATATTCAATAACACTTCATTGTAAAAGATACTTACTTAAAACTGACTTCTTAGGAGTAGTCTGTAATGATCTTGCTCCCCGTGTCAAAGGTTACAGTTACAGGTTCGACTCCCGTTAAAGGCAAATATTTGTGTGTAGTGTAAATAAAGAAGTCAGTCGACCTGTGTCCACTTTATTATATTTAAAAAATAAGTAGCGAAATATGAAAAACAGGTAGCTTAAGAAAATTCATAAATCCTGCAAAATTCCGTCCTAAAAACAAAAAGTAATTTGTCTAAATTAATGAACACTTAAAAAATATTAAATTACATTTTTAATTGTACTTTTAAGCACATTAACGTGCCTTCACGTACAGTCAAGGAAAAAATTACAGTATTGTATAACTAAGTACAACCAAGGAAAAAAAATACGGTGTTTTGAACAAAGTATTATTTTTCACAATTAAAAGGAACCCTGTTTATGATTTAATGGGTTCCGTTGTGCGTCGGACATTTTTGCGCTTCTCTCGGCGATAAATAATGAAATTAGGAGGCTGCGTTAGGAGCTTACAGCGTGGGATCTCTCTGTACACACCGCCATATGATAATATTATGAAATACTTCATAAATATGTAACTAATTACCGCTTAACGTGTAGCTTGTCAGATATTTATGATGTTTTGGTATGCTTATGATTATTATGTTATGTTTAGCTGTTATGTAGAGAGTAGTAATTGCTGGTTAAAAATCTAAATTAAAAGCAATTGATATTTCATCTCTGTTTTCTATATTTAAATAAATAAATAAATAAAATCATTCACTACATCATCTCATTATAGTAACTGACCCCTAACTAAGTTCGTAACTTGTATCTAGGGTATCAGAAACTACGCACACTCATTCACACACACACCCAGACCGAGACAAACATTTGTGGTTCACACAAATATTCACCCCGCACGGGAATCGAACCCGCAACCTTACGGATGGCAGTCCGGCATGGTGACCACTCTGCCATAGAGGTCGTCAATATGTTCATTTTTATTCAATTTCTTACGACCAACCGCATAAAATACTTTATAACAGAACTGTATATCTATGGCAAAAATGAATATTATACTACGAGTACATCCCAAAGTCGGCGCGTTTTAAGTAAAAAAATTAAAATCCCATCAATCAGGTTTGACGGTTCGTTAATGCGGATTAACTAAAATCCGTTAAGTTAATTAACCGTTAAAATTTACGGTAATCGTAAAAACTACAATATTGTATTACAAAGTTTTTATGAAACCGCCATTTCTTTACTAGTTAAAAAGCTTTTGTGATTCAAGGAATTAGAAAAAAAAAGAACCGTACTTATAGTATTGTCACTAATGTTGGTGGATTCTATTAATCTTTACTACGACACCTGAATTCTCAAAAATCTATAGAATTAAGAAAATACATAACCAATACAATTTTAAGTAACTTTGTTTTAAAAAAACTTAATATAATTTTTAGTAAAAAATTAATATAGAGATGGGGCTGAGCATACACTAGGATATAAATTAAGCATAGCCTTAAACTTAATACATACTAGCTGCGCCCCGCGGTTTCACCCGCGTAGTTCCCGTTCCCGTAGAAATATGGGGATAAAATTATGCGAAAAACCTTCCCACTGAATCACTCTATCTATTAAAACAAACCAAAATCCGTTGCGTAGTTTTAAAGATCTAAGCATACATAGGGACAGAGAAAGCGACTTTGTATTATACTAGGTATGTAGTGATAGTGATAATACTGTTGAAATATAATTTAAAAATAAAAGTATCCAATTATAAACACAGTTTAAGTGAAGACGCGTGCCTCACGCTCTCCCACTAAATCATACGGAGTAATGAAGTGGACCTCGGATGGTACGTGTTGGTATGGACTGTAATATTTCACTAGATCCTGAAAACTGGCCTGAACAGATGGACTATTCTTGAAGACATATTTTAAAGGCCAGAGATTGTTGCTTATTCAATGTCTGTAGGAAGATACATATAATGTGACTTGTGACCAAAAAGGTTTTCTGTTTGTTTACTAATGGGGCTGGTTTTTCCATCGCCAGATAACTTATTTATTATGATTAACTTATTAGTGTACAAACTGGGAGTTAAACTATGGAAATTTGAATGATAAAAATTGTGTACGAACTGGCAGTAGAAGTGTACCAACTGGCAATAAGCCTTTATTCGAGGAATAAAATTGTCATTTGACAGTTTTTGTGTGAAATAACTAAATTTCAAAATAATTCCTCAAATAATCTGACCTAAAGAACTAAGAGGAATGAGAGAGGGGTACCTAAAAGAATAAATATTCTGAAGTTAGAAAATAAAAACAAATTAACATAATCATTCACTTTATATTTATAATCTACCACGACTTAACAATAATAACCTGTATCTTGGGTCAACTGACAACATCAGAAACTACGCACACACATACATTATAATCCTACCAAATGTTACAAACGTAAAGGGCTGTGAAAACCATGGGAACGATTTAAAAGACATTTAGTTCAGACGAGGATATAAGTTACTTTGATCTTACATTGTCTGCGGGATTGAAAACGTATTGAAAAAGCCTTGATTGCAAGAAAAACAGGTACTTAACAATTTTCCGGTAATATTGTATTTATTTTGAGAAATCGCATTGAGTTTTTATTGACTTTTCAATCTCAATAAATCGGAATTATCCTCAAGAGTAATCCAGCTGCTCAAAATTCACGATACATCGGACTCCCGTTTAATTTCGCAAGCATGAATTCCTCTACAACATAAGTCCTAAGCTGCATACTGCAGTTATAATACCATCTTCTTATACTACGGTAAAGTCGTAATAATAATTAAGATACACTCCAATTACATATCTCTAGTCGTATAATAAGTATCTTCTTCTGCAACAAAGTAACAAATATACATTCAATTACACATACAACTTAACGCTCATAAAACATATTTTAAAGACCAAAACACATCAAACTATAAAAGTAAATTACTGAATGTTTCTTCACCACAATTTCGCTGTACACACACAATTTATTCTCATCTTTATCGCCGCAGTGACATGACAATCTCATCCTACTAATATTATAAAGCCGAATGTTTGTGAGTGTGGATGTTTAGATGTATGGATGTGTGGATGTTTGTTCCTCTTTCACGCAAAAACTTCTGTATCGATTTAGATTAAATTTGGTACAGATGTTTCTTATAACTAGGAATAACACATACGTTACTTTTTATCCCGAAATTCCCATGGGATTGGTATTCACGCGGGTAAAACAGCGGGGCGCAGTTAGTACTACTATAATTCTTCACTACACTGCAATATACTGCAAATAGACGAATATGTAGGCGTAGAAATGTTGGATACGCAATACGTATGCAAAGCAGGCAAAGCCCTTTGAGACGGATCGCTTCTCAACATAATTTGTAGGCACCCGTCCTCGTAACCCTAACATAAAGATTCCCTAATAGTCGAATTTTCATATGATTCAGCAATAAATTATATTCATAGGTTATTCATGAGTGGATTCGGCAAGCAAATGATAATTATGTTTAGATCAGAGAGTTCTGTTTTATTTATGTAAGTAAATAAAGTGCTTTGCCTGCAGCTTCAGTCGTGTTATTGTTTCGAGTTAGGTATTATGTCCTATTGTAAGTTTTAAGGCCTACTAAACTAAGTACTTAAATATAAATTTAACTTAGATGGGATGTACTTTTTATGCATATTTCTCTTCGTCTTTGCACATATATTTGAATCTTTTGGAGCCCAAGACGGCATAAATTGATGACGGCATGAATATGTACCATAAAGTTTATGGAAAGATATTGTGACCATAAATAATCCATCAAAATTCCTATATTATAATGTGACCCATTAAAGCTAAATATATATTTATTTCCATAAAGGTTTGTATATCCGTAAAATTAGGTAACGCATAAAAATGATTTATGTGCAGAAAGGCCTTTGAGTCTGTCTTCGTATAGTGCGGGTCAGATAAATTCCAAATTTAGGAGAGTGTGTGTGAGAGATAGCTCTGAGTGAAATTTATTAGAATAATAAGTTCCCCTAGATGCCCCAGTGAGGGAAAAGGACCTTTTTGCAATAAATATGATAACCCTTTTATCGCGACCATTAATATTTCAATAAGAACAAATCTAGAGATTGTTTGGGACAGTTTGACATTTGGACTTTAATTTATTGAGTGCTTTACAACTTTAAGTATCTACTTACAATAATGACGTCATAATGACCGATTTTACGTTCTTTATATTTGATTTTTCTTTTAAAAAGTAGTCGTTACTGGTAAGATGTAATATTTTTTAATTAATAACAGCAAAGCAAAAGAATACTGGCTACTAACAAAGTGATATTTTGTCGTATTTAAAAGATGATAAGTTCAAAACACGAATGTAATTTCTTACTTAGTACAAAGTACCTATATTTATACTGTTTTATTCTTCAGTCTTGTTGTCGAGCATACAAAAACTATAGGTAAGTACATACTTATTTCTATGAGTACATATTCAAAGAAAAATGTGTTACTAAGAATACCATCTCGAGAACAAATGGATCAAAGTGGCTATTTGAATTTTCAAATGTTCGTTACAAGTCTTAATGAGGTCCTTGTCAAAAAAGAAAATTGGGAAATTTTTCCAGTAAAAATGAAAAATCAAGACATAATAAAAGTTATTTTTCTTTATATTTAACACTACATTGTCTGTCGAGTTCACCATTAAACAAATGCGTTTATAAGAACTACTGCATTATGCATAGTCCAGAAATTTATAAAACTTGGCACAACCCATCCGTATTTTGCATACATAGTAATGTTACTACTGAACAGTTTATGAGTTTCACAAAAGATTTATTACAGTATTAATTTATAGAGGAAACGGGTATGTGACGGGAGTGTGGAATTAACTTTAAAATAGCAAGGTAGCTGAAAGCATTTATAGTCGGGGTAACATGTTCCACAGACTATCACGGGTTTACTGAATGAATTATTTCAGTATTTACTCAAAACGTTCATTTAATTATTTTAATTTCATAAGCATTATAAGAATCTAGAACTCCTGGGGTGGTCTTGTGACTTAGGTGCCAAATCGTTTGGTTTTGAAATCACACGCATTAGACAAGTAAAATGATTACGCATTTGTCTTCAATGTTAGAGGTTTTTGAATTGCAGTTAAAAGATACTGGCCAATTCTCTCGATACTTTTTTTTTTATAAATTACAGCAAAGCAACAAGAATATTGGCCACTAACAAAGTGATATTTTGTCATATTTAAAAGATGATAAGTTCAAAAATCAAAAAGCACCTATATTTATACTGTTTTATTCTTCAGTCTTGTTGTCGAGCATACAATAACTAAATTAATTAATTAATTTAGTTATTTAATAATTTTATTAATTCGTTTTAGATAAATACGATTTATTTAAAACGAAGAAAAAGAAGTTCTCTTTTCAAATGAAATACCGAATATCAAATATTATTTTCCCAACGTTCCATTTCCAAATTCAAAGAAATGCTACTAAGTAAAATCCATAGAGAACATTTCACCGTCGAAATTGAATTTGGTCTGCGCTTTCGCTTCTATTCCGCCACAATCTTATTTTAGAGACTGAGTTCCTTTATGTGACAGCCAGAGTTGGAGGTGAGTCGAGGAGAATTTGCACAACAATACACTGATTCAGACCTTAATGCGGGCCGGTTGTCACTTGAATTTATAATCACTTGTAAAGGAAATTCAGTGTCGCAAATACGGTAAAATTTATTGAATTTTTATTGTAACGTAGAGATTTTTTGTGATTGGTATGAAGTGGGTAATAAATCTGTTAGGGAAATATTCTTAGTATTAAAATTTCCCATTGTTTCCCATTATTCTAAGGAAAAACGGAGATTAGAGCCGGATTATTTTACAAATTAAGTTTTTCATTATAAAAAGTTAGTTTCTCATTATGGAAATTCTGCATTTATTTTAGGAAAAATCTGACTGATCTAAGTATCAACACAGCTGAAACACAAACAAAGCCGCAAATGAAGTCTAGTAGAAAATATATACAACAACTGTTGACGAAATCACAATACGTTTTTGTCACGCATTTCGTAATTATACCAAAATCAATTCCACATTTAATTTCACCCTCCAATTCACAACTTTACGTTTCGTTTATTTGATATTCGTCGTGTATTAACACCCGTTTTATACAAATACAATACATAATAACAAATGTCATGAAACGCAGCTTAATCCTGCATTGTATGTCAAATCTTTGCGACAAAACGGTCTTTGTTAAGACGCCATATGGTGTGGCTACGTTTGCAAAGCTCGTTTGGATTAAATACTGGGAATGCAAGCAGTGAGTGTAATATAATAGAGATGTATGATGCTATATTTTACTGTAGATTGTGTTATTTTACAGAATTTATAACTTTAGACTAAGTTCATAGGTAATTTATTTTAATTTTTAGCTGGGAGAATTTTAGAAGGTTACATCTTAAGTCTTCTTTCATAAGAAACATTATTAAGAATTTAAAGAAAACATTTTTTCCACGTAAACTACTTGATATGGCAGAAAGGAAAAGCAAAGTACAACAATTTATAGGTAAGAGAGAAAATGCTGTAAGTCTGAAAATCCTTTGTGTCAGCTAAAAGCTCCATCGTTATGATAATGCTGATGAAGCAAATATTATCTGACTTTAACAGAAAAATCTCGTGTCTAAAGCGTATTTAATCAGAAAACACTCATTTTTAGTATGCTTAGATCAAGTTCCAATTGTTTGGACAATTAATAGATATTAACAAACATTACTACGTATACTTACATAGGTGAGGTATATCTAGAGAACGAGATTGGTTTCTAGAAGTACGTCATCTCTACAATATAATTTATACATATTGTAAATTCTACAATAAAACAGACAGAATTATACCTACTTAAATAAAACTATACTCGTATTTAAAACCATTAAATCCCCCCTTTCAGCATATATTATTTGATCAAATACCAAAGCTACCAGTATTGTGCATCACACGTTGCAGTATAACAAAATACTACAATTGATTTCGACGGCACCCAACGCAAGCCATGTGTAATTATAATTTGAAATCCATTTGTAACTAATTGAAAACATCGTATCTCGATCTGGGTGGAAATAATACGCTTCTACTGGCGATGTGCCAGACGTTATGTAAAATATAAGATCGAATGCCAACTTCAGGCATTGTTCGAATCTTTTGTTTTTGTATTACAATTTTATTTGAATATCTAAGATTTGTTCTGATACAAAAAAAAAATATTAAAATTATATAGAAGTCTCAATAATAAATCAAGAAAACTTTGCCAGCCAGCAACAGAAATACCCTAACATAAACCAAGAAATAATAGACCTAGTGGGCAGAAAATATAATATCAACACATAAATAACATCAACAAAATCTTTGATTTAGTGTTCTGCTGTTGATTTACGAGTCAACTGTAGACAAAACGTTATCTTGGCTAGTAATTCAAACCCACGCGCACAAAGTCGCGAGCAACAGCTACTAGTTAACGTCGGGTGTGCATGCAATCTCCCTCTGGACCACAATAAATTACTAGACAATCATAATAACATTGGAGTACAATAGACAAATCTGCTGGGGTTGGCAGTATGGCGAGTGCTTAGCCCATCGCCTACACATTAAAAACATTACAAATTGTCATTGAGGGCGCGAACGCCATTGTAAATAGAAAACAAAGACACTTGTACGATTATTTACAGAAAATTAAGTTACAACGGGGGTTTATTGAGTTAGAACTAAATTATGAGTCTCTTGTTCCCTGTATTACGCACTGCATGAAGCCGGCATGATTATCAGTTTGTGCAGAATTTTTAAAGTAAATGTTGAATGCATTTTTGTCTCACCCTTCCTGACAATGACATTTGTTTATTTTAGTACTAACATAAATATATTCATTTTAAAACTATGTTTGTTTAATCTAAACTATTTGTTAACTTAAATAAATAAAAAGTATATTTATTTCCAAATTTAACATTTTTACGAAACAGATTTCTTGCGATACCCACACTAGACACAAGTCTGTATCGTGGGTATCTATATAAAAAATAAAACTTTTATTAAATATTTTAAAGTTATTTGAGCCTATAATTAAGCATAAATTTTTCAAACTCATTGTTCAAAGGGGTTTATTATTGGAAATAGGTATTAAATTTATTGAATGGTTGGCTCTGAATGGAGTGTGACCAACGCAAATAGATGTGGAGTGGGCACGCGCGATAGGTCCTTACTTTAGTTTATCGCATTCGCAAAATTGTATCCTGTTTCCATTGTTTACAATTTTAAAACAGTTTTAATAAACTACTTAGATAATTTATTTATGGCCATTTTCACGAAAGAAGATGAAGAGAGATGACTAGGGCTGATTTAACTTGAGTTCAGTTCAATACTTCGAAATATCGGAATCTCGAAATAAAAATAAATTGAAAGTCGCAAGAGACAAAATCTTAAAAGTAATATTTTTGTATTATTGCTCCCGCCTTTTGTTCGACCGGACAAATATCACACGAGAATTTTAAACTATACATCGAAACAACCCTATACATTTGAAAAGTTCCCCATTTTTCCGTTACAATTTCCCGTACTACTTATTCGTGTGCAATGCGAACACACAGCACAGTTTGCCCTTCACAATGGGTCTTGTTACGAACACCTCGCGAGTCGCGAGTATTCCAGATTTACGATAACTGAGTCAGCCGCGGAACAATAGTGGTTGTTATCGCCGCACACAAATACATACAAATAACAACTGCATAGAGTTCTATGGAAGTCTTGAAGTTAGTGAAAATATATTTCAAGCTTTAGGTTTAAAAATATCATGATTTTTAGTATCTTATAGAACTTCAAAAAATAACTCATCACATCATAGTGGTTAAAATTAAACTTCATCAATGTAATTTTTATTCTGAACTTATTTTAAAGATTGATTTATGTCTCAATTTATTTTTACCTACCAATATTATGAAGAAGACGGAGCACGATGCGATGTTTTTGTATTTTTTGAAAAGGATCTAAAGCTGTCTTATGAACTTAGGCTATAGAAACACCCACCCTAGAAATGACCAGTTTTACCAAGAAATCAAACAATCTATTTTAAATACTTAATTTATTTTACGTGAAAGTGTTTCATTATACCTAACTCCATGTAATTTGTTTATTGCATTTCCCACAACAAACCATAATTTAAAGGACTGGTTTTAGAAATGGCGGCGCGTGGAGCTGTTTGGGATTTCAGTTATTATAACAATAAATATTTTTATTTCAAACTTGGTTATCAAATCTCTACAAATAAATGTGAAAATATTTATCTTTCTCTGTCTGTACGTTATGGTGTCTGTTTTCACGCGCCCAAACCATTGAACTTATTGTAAAGAATAAATAGACTAGAGTTTGGGATAAGTTTAGCTAGTTTATGTCCAATTTTCACAAGTTTCGGCGCGGGAAAAACCGCGGACCCCACAAGTAATAGAATAACTACCACTTTATGTTTTGTCCTAAGAATAAGTAGGTAATAATTTTCTAATAATGAAAAGAAGCTTTTATCTACAAAAATAAATATTCTGGATATGGGATATATGTTCCTATATTCAGAACAGGAAGGTAATCCTTAGACGAGTTTACCTACAACACATATCAGTACAGAATAATCTTTCTTGTGTGGTTATCTCGTACCACTAATAACTTAATACCCCCATTTAACGTTACGGTGAAATTTAAATCGCATTGGTCCCGATCCAGATTCCAATTTGAATGTAAATGTGGACAGATAACGAGACATTAATTAATATATTCACGATATTCAGTTTTGTATGAATACCAATCGGATTCTGTATTTTGTACTCGATTGCTTCAGTTATTATTGCGATGATAGGTAATAAAGTTTAAATCCTAACTGATATTATAAATGCGAAAGTAACTCTGTCTGTTTGTCTGTCTGTCTATCTGTCTGTCTGTCTGTCTAATTGTCTGTCTGTTACCTTTTCACGGCTAAACTACTGAACCGATTGACTTGAAATTCGGTACAGGTTTAGCTTTTGGTTCGGGAAAGAACATAGGATACTTTTTATCCCGAAATTCCCACGGGAACGGAAACTACGCGGGTGAAACCGCGGGGCGCTGCTAGTACATAATAAAGCTTATTAGTAGTGAAAAAGTCTTGATTTCAAGATGAGTAAAACCTCAAATAACTTTAATGAACATACAAAAAACACCCTTTTACGCTATCGCATGTAATAAAAAAGCACAACACAGCAATTTCAAGAGCCACTAATTGTTATTACAGTAGGTGAGTACTTTTGTCAAAAACTCAAATGAAAGTTCAATGACCTATTACTACCTCAATGAGCTAAGAGCAATGGGCAGGCAATTAGTTTAATCACCTCGCACGTCTGTTGCTGCCTAGATAAAGTTAAGCTGGCTTTTATATTGAGGTACGAGATTAAAGAGGATTAACTTCGATCGAGGGAATGAGTGAAAAGGAGTTTTTGACATCTTTGTAAAGGTTTTTTCGCTACGGATTTGAAAATAGAATACAATTATGACAATTGTCGAAGAATTTGTGGTTAGCAAATGTTTTTGAGGTTAGTTTTGTGTCGTGCTGTGAATTAATAGGATTAATATGTGGTGTAAAAGGATGTCCCCAGCGAGTTTGTCTGTTTTTCTGTATGTCCACACTAATCTTAGGGACCGCTAAACGGATTTGCATGTGGTTTTTAGTTATAGGCGCCAATTCTTCCGAAGGTTTTTTGTCTTAACCGAACCTAGGCCCAGTCAGAAGTGTTTGCCGTGTATTTTTTATTATTTGCTGAACATTTTTATTCAAGTTTAACGAAGTAATATTCTACGACATACATCCATGAATGCATGCATAAATAGATCACTGCATCGTTTTTCAACCAACCGACCGAAAATTATAAACATTAAAATGAAAATGTAAATACCGTTCTCAAATCGTCTAGTCTCCATAACACACCGCCCACATCCAAACCCTATTGTTCCAACCTTAAAGAACGCTATTTGTCTCATTCCCGAGCCTCTTGTTCAAGCTCAAGCTTCATACATTATCAGTAAAGCCTACTTATGTTCTCTTTTGAACGCAGCGTTGAAAAGCAAATTTATTGTGCCACTTAAAACTGTCCACAATGATTGCTTAGCCTAATCACTTCTGTTGCCTCATAAAACACAACTTGAGTCTTTTATATTGTACTTTTATAATGAGATTTATTTTAAGAGATGTAGTCAAAATTATGTCATTATTAGCCGGAAGTTTATTGTTGAACAAAGGCCTCCCCTATATAAAGTTACTTTTCGATTTTTATGCCCCGGATGGAGGATTGGAGGACCTACCAACGCTATCTTCCGGTATGTGGGAGGCAAATCAAGTACGTATCTTTCCCATAGGTAAGTTCTTTAAGCAAGTGACCCAGCCCGTTATTATTTCAACTTGCAAATCTTAAACGAATTTCCAGAAATAACGTTTTTATTCTGAGTCAAAAATAATTAAGTAAGTACCTCACATTTGATCTTTAAAGGTGCTGTTATACCGCATTTAAGGATTGCTGGCCTTTGACTTCTTACGAGAAGAATTCCGAACTTACACAATTACATACTAGAGAAGATCTTCGAATTGCTGATTGCACCTTTAAAAGTATTGCACACTGTATAAGACTTGAAGTGTTATTTAATTTTGTTAATGTTATGTGTTAATGCTGTTGGTGTAACTTATTAAATAAATAAAATAAAATAAAATCTTTAAGAGATGAGCTACACATTAAAAAAACAATTACCTTATGTAAACTACAAATTAAAAAACTGTAAACTTATATAAACATTAACGCAACTAAGTAAAACCTTTAACAAACAAACCGTAGCAAACAAAGAATGTTAAAGGGCCTTTTCTAATATTAAGAAGTGCTAAAACGTTGCAGTTTATTCACGGTATTCGCTAATCGGACGAATAAACAACACGCCGTGTGAGTATGTAAATGTATTAACTTTGTATTTGTTCTGCAACTTGGTAGGTTTACGTACAATGTTTTAGTCTTAAGCAATGTATTAAATTAAAAAACATTCTATAAATAACCTATGTGTTTTGTCAAAATACATACCAAAACTTCTTTGAACTATTTCTATTGTTTTAGTAATGAAAAACCACTAGGTAACTAAAAAAAGAACTCTCATTAAGAACGAGATATAATAACCCATAGTTTGGTGCCCATAGTTAATCCACGTTTCCCTCTTTTGTGTAAGTATCCTTAAATTATGAATAAAAAAGATATTTTATAAGAAAACTTATCTATATTACATCTAGTTCTTTCCAAAATATCTTGAAGTAACACTCCTAACCACTGGATCTACTACATATTTTAGTTAAGCTATGCCTGTTAAGAAACATTAATACGTTATTGCACAATAAATGGTAATTCTTATGAAAATAAAACGAAAAACATTATTCTATATTACTATCATATCCTACCATGACCCAAAATCCGCTACAGTTACTACGAGCATGACACCGTCTGCCAAGATTCTGTTATCTGAACCCCATGATTTGGTATTCATGTCGCGTACCAAGTATCGATCGGTTCACAGAGAGATAAACCTCTCGCGTTATCAGTATAACATATAAAATATAAATATAATCGGGAAATATTATAATCATTATATTACGTAACAAGATAGTGAAAAATTTGTTTCGTCAGTGAGCGTAATTAGTTTTTATTGTTTTGTTTAAGAGCTGTTTTGTCGCTAGATTGAATTTTTTTTGTAAAATAATAACAATTATTAATAACTAGCTGTGCCCCGCGGTTTCACCCGCGTAGTTCCCGATCCCGTGGGAATTTCAGGATAAAATATAGCCTATGGACATATAGCCATTCCCGGACCATAAGCTACCCCTGCACCAAATTTCAAGTCAATCGGTTCAGTAGTTTAGCCATGAAAAGGTACCAGACAGACAGACAGAGTTACTTTCGCATTTATAATACTCGTATTTGTTAGGATTAGGATAATGCCTGAGCTTTAGTAGGCAAAAGTAAATTTGTAGTGTTTGGTTTTGGGGTTGTTGTATCTCTACAGTTAAGTACTTGTAAACTATTAAATATTAATAATATAATCATTACTTCGTTTCTGTTAATCCCTTGGGAATTCTTAATATCCTTTTCTGTACTTTGATAATGTGTATCCAAAATTTCATGACTTAATTAGAAACAAACTCGCTTTCACAAAATATTACGATATTACATTTTAATCCACTTTATCCACAATCATATTACGATAACAGAAGCCCAAATTTTCCTTTTAACCATCAAAATAACAACATTATTAGCAGCGAAACTGTAAATTTAATAATTTAAAAAGGGAAAACTTCCTTCAAAGTTGTACGAAATACTTGTTATAATTTCTTGGCGTTTGATGTTAGATAAAATGAGTTTCATTTGCGCCTAATAACTACCCTGGGAAGAGCTTTTCGCAATAACTGTTATATTTACTTACTTATTATAAAGGATCGTATACATTAATTGTATAAAATGTAGAAGCGAGAGTAAGCAGAGTTATTTAATATAGCGGCCCGCCCCGGCTTCGCACAGGTCCAGTTTTCCCGTTGATTTTCCGTGTTTCTTTTTACATAAGAACCTTCTCCTAATAATAACAAATACAACAAAAAAAAGAATTAGAGAAAACGGTCCAGCCATTCACGCGTGATGCCGTGACCAAGGAAAACGGTTCTATATATATAAAAATGAAACCTCATTTTTATATATATAGAAGACGTAAAATAACTACAAATTCTTGTATTAAATTAAATTTCAATAATATTTTTGAAAATCAAGAAGTCATGAATTCATAGCGACAAAACATACCCGAATTAATAGGAGTTTAAACGATGCACGCCGCACAAATTCGCAGTTTTAATTCTATTTTACGACTATTTTTTCTGGCTATTTGTAGCGTCCTCGGTCACGGTCAGTTTCTGTGTGTAAACAACTATAACCTACATACATAATGCACTAGATTTATTGCGTGTACTTAGCATTCACCTAAATAAAATTTATCTTTTTTATAATTTCTCCTCTCTTACAAGCCTTCAGCTTCCCTATTGTGCGTAAAAATTTCCCCACAAATCTTCTATTATTCTTAGTATAAATTATACACAAGTGAATAATGTTCTTAATTACACCTTAATTTCAACTGTGTATAAAGTGTTTACTTTACTTTTAAGGCAAACTAATTGAGTGTAGCACAGACACAATACGGAAGACTTTGATTAATTATATTTACTCTGTTTATACTCGGAAAGTAATGCCGGTATTCTATTGGTTGGATAATGAACTAGAGGGGTGAATAAGAGAGAAAAGTAATAAAAAAGTGTATAAAATTATGCAAAAGTAATCTTCAAGTTGCGACAAAGATATTGACCTCATATTTTAAGTAGAGCGAAGTTTTTTTATTACATTTACCCACTTTTTTACTTATGAATATTTGGTGACTTGTTGTTTTATAGACGTAACTAAGTGTACCACGCGATTTTGTCTGCATACAATTTAATTTTTCTTATATTTTGTTTCAGTTAGATCATGTAATAGTTGACTATATTGATGAAAATCTATTTAGAATCCATGACGTAGTTTGATATATTTAGATTTACATTATAACCAGGAATTCGCTTAAGCAAGTATATAATTACTTTCTTATACTCGTAGACACGCAGAATTTTTATAAAAATTGTAGAAGCTGCCCAAGTGTCAGATTACTGAAGCCGTTGAAATGCCGAATAAAAGCCGATTCCCCTATAAAGCCGTATCGAAAATGTACGGAATTTTATCCCTGTATCATATCGGCTAGGAAATGCGAATGGATGTGATGGAAATATTAATTTAAGTGAGCAATTACAGCGAGAGTAGAGAATGAAAGTTGGAACGGAAAGTATTGATGGTAAATGTAGAGAAACACGATAACTTTATGTACTTTCGAAGTTAATATTAACAATTATTTTATTCAAACATTACGTTTCTGTATTCAAATTAACATAATTATGTCTAAAAATGCATTTTTGAGTAATAATAATATAATAAGTACTGCTAGAAAAATAACTTTCCTTCAAAGATATCAAAATACTTCTCTTTTTATAACATACAATACTTCACTAATACTTTTATTATTTATTAACTATCCCAATAATAAACAAACTAAAAGCCTAACCTAACCGGTAGTGCACTGAACTCGATGTAACCTAAGCTCAGTTGCCGTAGTTGCACCGCACGAACGCAACCAACGCTAATGTGTCGGAAACTTTTGCTTGATTAGAAGGGTACGGAGACGTGAACTACAGAACAACCCTTGTGGTGTACAGCCTGGTTTGTTTAAAGAGGTTTTATAAATATAAATATATGGGGTATTGTTATAATTAACGTTAAACTAACTTGAGTTAAGTAAGCGAGTAATCTTGCAAGAACTTATTTAATCGGACCATATTGTAAGTTATCATCCACCAATTCCCGTACTTACTGTTTGAAAAATTGCAAACCAATATGTTTTGAAACGTCTTTTAGATTTGTAAACTTAATACTATTTAATTTTTAAGGCAAACAACTTTATTTTAAAATATAGTTTAAAAAAAGTTCAACATAAGAAGGGTCCTCATTTAAATTCATTTTAAAGTTACTTACAATTTAGGTACCTAAAATTTTCAATAAAATCTAATTCCAACCTCTTTTAGAAAGAACCCCCTTCGAAATTCAAATATCCATCTACAATTCCACATTCAAATGCAGAGAGAACGAGTTTCCAGTATTTAGCTAAATGAACCGTTGACAGAGATTCTCTGTTGGCACCGTTGCCCAGCACTCGCCTGCCAAATGAGCTCCAAAACGAAAGTGACTATCGCTATTCTACTCTTAGTATTAACAATAAAAACAAAAATTTACCATCTGTTATTGTCGAAATGTCTCGAAACGGATACGAAAATGTATATTGATGCTTGTAGAAAATAAAAATATACTAATGTCAGGTATCTTTAAGACTTCCCCCTGAGATGTTTTGTTCTTGAAATTCAGATACTTATATAGTAGATATTGCGCTTTCTTTAAAAGTTTTGAGTTGAAAACTAAATACCTATACAGGTTATCTTGTTAGCTGCGACATGTTAACTATATAGGGATAGGATTCTTTTCTTCCGTGAAAGGACATACTTTCAGAACAACTTTTCCAATTATACTTCTCCTACGTAGGTATTACTTCTTTTTCATTAGAAAAGAAACCTATAAATAAAAATTCTCTATTAGGGTTTAACTAGTTGGCCTCTATAACTTATTTTTAAAAAGAGATTTATAACAGGAAATTCTCTAAAAAACACGTCTGTAGTTGCATTATTTAAAAGCTTCAAAATTCCGCAGACACATCAAAAACCACCTTCGAAGCATTCATTATGCAAAGTGTAGAGGGATGTACTGAAATATTGCACAATATACCTGTGTACTGCCTAGACATTGTGGACTTACACCGTGAAAGGAAAATGAAGTGTCACCTTCTTAAACGAGCAAACATGGTGTGGAGACAAAGAAAAGTGCAACTTTTATTAAGTAATAAGAAGTGTTGGAAGAGGGTTTATCATTGGCAATACAGTTTTGTCCACTAAGTATATTGTCGAATGAATTATCATACCAAAAGAAAGTTAAAAGGATAGTTCGTTTACATAAGTCATTAAGTCAATATTATTGCGCTAGATTGTACTATATTTATGTTAAAGCACAATCTAGTACTAAGAACAAATTGTCGGATTAACTTCGTGGACTAAGGGCCTATTTCACCATCTTCAAGAAACGTTCCGACTAGGTACTCACATGTTTTGTCTTTGTCACTCGATATTAAGTAAGAGAGAGAAAACTATCTTTACTTACTATCTTTACTTTTAGAAAACTATCTTTGGTGGATAACGTTACTTGAAGATCGTGAAATAGGCCCTAAGCACGATATTTTTCGGTTTATTTAGGTAAGCAAACAATCCAAAAAAGCAATCATTAAAGTAACAGATGATCAGAGTAACTGCTAAGTACACCAGCACCGCTCTTCGCAACAATTATTTCTTACTTAATTCAACAACTTATCTAGCTTTCAATTTTCACCTTAAATTTAAATAACACTCAAGTTTTAAACATAAAAATATCCCTTATTACCATGTAATAAGACCGTTATTCTAGGCAAAATAAATAGATTAAAAATATAGATGATTGATCACCATCGCTGGCCGCACCTGATATCGGAGAGCTAACACATCAATCAATGTACGACACTTTGAACGAAATTGTCCTCCAAGTGTTTGAATTAGTTCAGGATATTTAGATTATGGGGTTAGATATGGATCTAGTGATTAGAACGTGTTTACAGCAGACAGTCACTTTTTCGAGCTTTTTTGTGCGAAAGTTGGTCGATTTATTTTTTAATCCATTTTCAATCAATTGACCGTAATTTGTGACATGTATTTATAATATGTAGGTAAGTAGGTACCTTTGTTTGTTGTTTTTTGAGTCTATGTATACTTAAATAAAGATGGATCCAATATTATTAATGTTCTTGTTGTAGATGTTTCTTGGAATTGTAATTTCCTAAAAAAAACTTCATTTTAAACTCCAGTAAATATGAAGAAAAGAGAGGAAAATGAAGAGTTGAATAAAAAGACTGTACTTACTTTTTTTATATTTTGTATCAAAACTCCTTTCACGTATTCTCCTTTAAATAA